>CM070660.1:18091372-19294537 GCA_036346575.1 Dendrocalamus sinicus
AGTTTTGCTAGGGCGACAATGTTCACATATTCAAATATTTCAAAGAGGGTGTAATATTATTCAAGGTAAACAATAGGCATGTAACTAAAATCTTAAATTAGCATGGATTTGCATATAACATACAGCATGCAATTTGATAATTTAAAACCAAAATAATTTGCAGAAATGTAGATTCAACATGATCAAAATATTGACTCGCCTTGCACGGTTTACCGCGGTCGTGAGCTCACACGATGCTTTCTCTTGAGTTTCTGTCCTTTATCTTCGCTTCGCTCTGACCACGCTTGATCCGGAGAATCTTCAGGATTCCAGTTTCTAATTACGCGATAAACGACTGAATACAAATAAAAGTAAATAACTCAAGAGATCCAGATAAATCCGAATAAACTCGATTTAGTTTTATTATGAGTTAATGGGTGATTTGGGTTATTTGAGGTAAGGTCGGTGGTAGAATACGATGACCTGATCTTTTTATTAACAATTTCATTTATTTATTTTTATATTTATCAAGGACGTTCCATGTGTCAGATTAGACTTATGAGCAGGTGTGGGACTTGTATGGAGGTGTTGAGGGTTATGTGCCGAAGGTCATCTTTTAAGAATTAGGTCAGGAGGTTTCCTCGTGGTGTACATTAGTTTAACTTATCGAATTAATCTCAGACCTGGTGTTTGTGGTATTTCACCTATGATATTTTAGGTGAGTTTTGCTATCAATTAATTAGTTGAATGACTAATATCCTAATTTATTATCACCCGGGACTATTTATTTAGTCACTACTATTCAAATGGTTAACACTATCTGATTTCTATTGTTCATTGACCCACGACCATTGAACTATTTAAACACAACTCAGATGAAACACCACTCCTAGTTAAGCCTAGTATCACTAGACAGCATACTACACATTAGTGGATTTATGGATGACCCGCGGCTATTATATACATATATATGTATACAGAGATAGTCGTACCTTTCTTATGCACATTTTTATATGCCTAATTTCATTTACAAATGACCTAGGGATTTAATACAACTCGTCCACCCGAATTTAGTTAAAGATGCCCTTTGATTTAGGCATCGTTGATATTTTACGTGCATTTTAGCTTACCATTATAGTGTTATTAGTATTATTGTTGTTGCTATTTAAATTTACTTATCTAGGACCGAACATGCTATACCAGGTTATACTTTACTATCAATAATTCTGCTGAACCTATGGTTGAAATTTATTTGTCGATGACATACCAGTGATGACTACTATTCACATCGCTGGCTTATGTAGATTACTTTTAACATCTGCCGACCTAGGGTTACTTTATTATAATGGCCATATAAATAATTAACTAAATGAATGTGTTTATATACATACATATATGTATATATATCTTTCTATCAAGACATCACTATATAAGGATGTCCTTTTAGTTAAAGGTTGTTATCATCTTATGTACCCTTAGTTGTTATCTAGCGCAACTTAAGTCTTAAAGGAAATGATTGTCTATATATATATATATATCGATCCTAGTGGTATATATATATTAGCCTAGCTTGCTTGTTGGGTTTATATTTTTAATACCGCTACTTATCAAAATCTACCACTAGGATTTTATGGCGGCATGGTAATTGTTAGGTCGTGTATTTTACTTACAATCAGAGATAACTTTTAATTTAAGGCCTCACTTTTATGACTAAACATGATACCTAAAATTTTTATGCAATCTGTAATCATTATTCAAAGTCATCTTTTGGTAATACCCCTAATTTAAAACTTAGATTTAAATCTATAACATTAGTCACTTATACATAACACTTAACCTAATATTACATTCCAAATAACCTGATCTGATATCTTCTTTAAATTTTTATTACCCACCCTAGATTATTCCTTAATTTTTCTGGATTTTAAATGGGTTGCAAAAATAAAATAAAAATTGCATGGAAAAAAAGGGGGCCGATAGGGATCGAACCAGCGACCTGTAGCTTGGTAAATGCTTAACGTTTGCTCTGGTAACCAAGTGGGCAGTCGGCCTGTGCTGCCTTAAGAAGGCACGAACATCACTTGAGGCTGAGTGCAACTATGCAAAACAGAGGAAGCGGCTCGGGCGGCCGTGGCCGACGGCGTCGCCGGCGAGGCCCGGCCGGGGAGGCTTCGGTGCTAGGCGAAATGGGTTGCTTGGTGTGCGGTTAGGCATTCGGTTGTGGCAAAGCGGTCTGTGGTGGCGCCGGGGGTGGCCGACGTCGGCGTGAGCGGCCGGAGGCGGGGGCGGATCGGGGCGCCGGCGCTGGAGTGGAGGAGGGCAAAAACGCAAGGGTGCATGAGCATGAGGAAGGTGGAAGCATGCTTACCCAACACTTGGCCTGGCCGGAGAGGCTCCAGGGAAGGCCGGCGACGTGCTTGGGCGGCGGCTTGGTCACGTCGCTGTGGAGGAGGTGTTCGGGCGACGGAGGGATCCGGCCGACGGCGGGAATAGCTTCGGGGTGCCAAGATGTCGCTCCCACTGCGGGGAATCGGACTGGGAGCCACCGAGAAGGGCGCGACGCTGGCGGCGGCGGATTTGGCCGGTGTTGGGGAAAAGGGGGATTCCGGCGAGCTCGGGCACGGGGGCTTCGATTCTGCGGGGTGGGAGGATGCGGGAGGCGCAGGGAAGAAGATGGCGAGGCTCCCACGGCTTTTAGAGGCTCCGAGCAAGGCGGCTTCATGGAGCTCCGTGCAGCGGCATGGCGACAGGGAAAATAGGGGAAGTAGGCCGGCGCACAGAGGGGGCAAGCGCGGAGGAGACGGATCGGGCGGCGTGATGATGACGCCGCGCACGCGTGATGGCCGGGCGGAGCGGGGCCGTGTCGGCCGGCTTTTCCGAAGCAGCGAGCTGCAGGGGGGGTCCGGCGCGCGTGCAAGGAGAAGAAGAGGGAGGAAGAGGGGCGCTGGCATTCGGGCCCGCTGGCCAGTGTGGGGGAGGAAAAGAAGAAAAGAGAGAGAGAGAGAAGTAATGAGGCCCACATGAAAGTGTGAAGAATAATAAAAGAGGAGAAAATGATAAAATGAAGGGCTCAAGCTTGCCAATTTATGTTTAAATTTTTGCATATTTAGCCTTGGATTTTTGGTTTACTATTTGAATTAAGGGGAGAGATTTTTGGTTTAAATATCCAGATACAAAAATCTAATATTCGTTTTGGTTGCATTTTATTGACTTGAATTTTGAACTCAAGGTTTTTGGTATTACTAATGTTTGTCTTTATCTTTTAGGAATTATTCAGTTTTTGAAATCTCAACCAAATTCGAGAAAACACCACAAAATCCAAATTCCAATAGAATATATTGCAAATATAATTCAAGAAATTCATATTTTCAAATTTTGATTTTTCAGGATGTTACAAGTACTCATGATAATTCAGCTGATATGTTGATAAAGCCAGTTTTTGCATCTAAGTTTGAGCTTTGCTCAGACTTAGTTGGTATTACTCACTAGTCCTTTGGACTTTCGGTGCTCAAGGTATACATGATAATTTTATTGGATGAGTCTATCATATTCTTCGACTACTGGAGGGAATTTGGCTCAAGGTAGAGATTGTTAAAGTTGATCTGAATTTATATCGTGTCCATGTAGGACACTTTTTCGCCTCATGCCAAATGTGGCATGGCAGTGCATGCATAGATTGTATCAGACGTGGTGTCAATCTGTAGCAACCGACTCTGATTCAGTTTCCTCTCTGTGTGGGACTCTTTTCCCTCACGCTATAAATATGTACCCCAGTAGCCCATAGGAAGTGCAAGCGCTCTATTGTAAACTTTCCTCATTATAGTGATTTGCCTTCGAGCGTCTGTGGTTTTTTCCTGTAAGGGATTTTCACGTAAAAATTCGTGTATCTTATCTCTATTTTTGTGCATTATTTGCAACACTGTGACTTACAGAGAATCACTCCAACGTAGTTTGTGGTAGAGTCTGATCCAAGGAAGCCGACGCGCAAAGGATGATGGAGAAAGAAGAAGCCATGACCAGTCGTGCGAACGCTTCCCAAAAACCTGATTCATCCGAACATGTGCAAGGATTGTGAGGGATGCCAGCTTTGGAGACACCACTCTCCCCACGTCGGTGCACGCTGAAGAAAGGGATGGAGAAGCTGAGGCTACACAACACAGAGGAAATGGGAAGCAAGCCAATTCCAATTCTGAGAGGAGAGATCTCCTTTATAGTCAGCCTCATCAGAAGAAACTGTCATTATTATTGTCATGACACTATTTTAATCACAGTTAATGCATGCCATGAAAGCCAATTTAAATATTATAATTCAAACTTTTAGTTTCTAAATTGTATGCATAGTTTTTAGGTGTACAAAGAAGCTACCGCTCCACACCCAACTATACATGAAATCGCTAGACCATTCATGCGCACGTCACGCGCGGGCGGACGATGCCGTGGCATTGCGAGGAGAGTGAGCGCAGCCGTGTGATCTTCTTTTGGTTGCTTCAACTAGGTAAGACTAACTCCACTACATGAATTGGTCTCCTCCCACCTAGACTAGAACCTCAAGCTACACTTGCCCACAACTACACAATGGACTAAGCCTTGAATTGGTAGTTTTGTGTGGAGAAGTTTCACCGAAGGCCTTTGCTGATACTTGGCCACCAATTGGCTACTCCTCATGTCATATTCATGTGTCTTTTCATGAGCTTCTTAGGGATCACCCACATCTCAAGGACTGCGACCAACAGTCAGGCTCATATAGGTGTGTTTCTTGCATAAATACCCCGTAGGATGGTATTTTGCTGTTAAGCCTCAAAACACATTAAGACAAAGTCATCCTACCTACAGCAATTAGAGTACTACATCTCCAATGGAGTGAGATATAAAATAAGAATGTACTCTATGTTACCCAAACAGTTTGTTTTACCCAAGGCCTATTTTACGGGATCCCGATTACATAGGTTTGGGTTACCACTGTGTGTAGCTCATGTGGGTCATTCCGTGATAGTCCCTTTGTAAAGGAATCTACCAGATTTTTAGCTATTGGATATAATCCACAGCTATCACTCTGGAGTTTCTCAATTTTCTAACAAACTTCAACTACCTTTTCACATGTGTTGAGGATTTCATATTATCCTTCGCGCTTGTCACCTTTATGATAACTGTTTGGTTATTACAATACATAAGGATAGCTAGAATTAGTTTTTCAACCACCGGTAAATCCATCAAGAGTTCTTGCAGCCATTCTGCCTCAACAGTGGCTGTGTCAAATGCTGTGAGTTCTGCCTCCATGGTTGACCTTGTCAGTGTGGTCTATTTGCAAGACCTCCATGATACAGCAGCACCGCCTAGAGTGAATACATATCCACTCGTAGCCTTTATCTCATTAGAATCAGAAATCTAATTGGAATCACTACATACCTCAAGTACACTAGGATAACCAGTATAGTGAATTTCATAACTCGTTGTACCTTTCAAACAGCGTATAACCTGCTCAAGTGCACACCAAGGATCATCTCTCGGATTAGCAGTAAAACGACTCAATTTGCTTACAAAAAAAGAGATGTCAGGACAAGTAGTACTAGCTAAGTGCATGAGTGAACCAATAATCTGAGAGTACCTCAATTGATCCTTTCCTAGTCTTTGATTCTTGCAAAGTACTAGACTAGGATCATAGGTTGTTGGAGAGGGCTTGATTTCCATATAGCCAAAACGGCTCAAGACCTTTTCCACATAATGGGATTGCAATAGGGTAATCCCATTCTCATCCTTGATCAACTTGATGTTTAAAATAACATCAGCCTCTCCCAGGTCTTTCATATCAAAACTTTGGGATAAAAATGACTTAACATCGTTAATCACATCAATGTTTGTCCCAAAGACAAGTATGTCATCAACATACAAACATAATATTACTCCTTTACCCCCACCACAGTGGTAGTATACGCATTTATCTACTTCATTTATAACAAACCCAGCAGATGTCAAAGTTCTATCAAATTTCTCATGCTATTGCTTAGGTGCATGTTTGCGGCCATATAAAGATTTCAATAACTTACATACCTTGCCCTCTTGTCCAGGTACTACAAATTCATCAGGCTGATCCATGTAAATTTCCTCATCCAACTTTCCATTAAGGAAAGTTGTCTTTATGTCCATTTGATGGACAATAAGATCGTGTGAGGTAGCTAAAGATAATAGTACTCAAATAGTGGTTAATCTGGCAACAGGTGGGTATGTATCAAAGAAATCCTCACATTCTTTTTGAGTATAACCTTTTGCCACAAGTTGAGCATTGTACTTTTCAGTTATACCATCAGGCCTAAGCTTCTTCTTAAACACCCACTTGTATCCAACTGGCTTACAACCAAATGGACAATCAAAGACTTCTAAGTTCCATTTGCGATAATGGAATCCATTTCACTACGAACTGCATCCTTCTAGTACTCTGCATCAGGAGATGCATATGCCTCTGAAATAGATTTGGGAATATCATCCACAAGGTACATAATGAAGTCATTACCAAAAGATTTTGCAATCCTTTGTCTCTTGCTCCAGCTATGACATTGTCATCCTCCTCATGAACATGTTCATGCGTGTGTTCAATATACTCATTGGAGTGGTAGGTTCAGGAGTTAAACCATTGCTTGACCAGAAGAGATATGTGAATTCTTCATAGGAAATATATTTTCAAAGAAAATAGCATCTCGGGATTCCATTATCATATTGATTGGCATGTCAGATATCTCGGATTGAACTACTAGAAACCTATAGCCTGTACTATGATGAGTATATCCTAGACAGACATAATTGACTGTTTTAGGTCCAAGTTTGCGCCTTTTAAATATTGGAACATTGACTCTCGCTAAGCACCCCCAAGTGTGCAAATATGAGAGTATTGGTTTTCTCCCTTTCTAACCTTCATACGGAGTTACCTCACTATTTTTAGTGGGGACTTTATTCAGGACATGACATGTAGTCAACATAGCCTCCCTTACCATGCCTTAGACATACCCGCAGTGTCTAACATGGCATTCACCAAGTTAGTCAATGTGCGGCTCTTTCTTTCAGCAACCCCATTAGATTGGGGCGAATAGGGAGGTGTGTTTTCATGGATAATACCATGTTCGGCACAAAACTGATTGTGCTCATTAGAAAAATATTCGCAACCATGATCAGACCTAATTCTTTTAATCTTTCTATCTAATTGATTATCAACCTCAGCCTTATAAGCTTTAAAGTAGTCTAATACCTCATCCTTTGATTTTAACAAATACACATAGCAGTATATAGTGGCATCATCAATTAAAGTCATGAAATATCTTTTCCTCCCTTTGTCAGTATACTATTCATCTCACACAAGTCTGAATGTATGAGTTCCAATTTTGCCAAATTTCTTTCCTCCACAACCTTGTAAGGCTTTCAAGGTTGCTTCATTTGCACACAAATTTGGCATTTGGAACCTTTGACTATGGAAAACTTTGGAATTAAATTTAAACTGGAAAGCCGAGACACACAACCAAAATTTATATGACATAAATGTGAGTGCCATATATTGGCCTCACCACCATTCATAGAGTCATAAATATGGCTCACAACCTTATCACAAAAAAATATGAAAGGGAAAAGGGAACAAGCCTTCACATTCATAGTCTTTTCCAATAAAGAGTCCAAATTTTGACACGATTACTTTATTTAACTCAAAGACCAACTTGAAACCTTCTCGAAATAGAAGGGAACTACTGATGAGGTTCTTATTTATTGTAGGGGCATGTTGTACATTCTTCAAGCGCACGATTTTTTCCAAAGTGAACTTTAGATCTACTATTCCAACACCAAGAACAGAAGCGTATGATCGATTCTCCATTAGGACGGAAGAACCCCGTGTGACCTGGTAAGAAGAAAACATAGATGCATTAGCGCATACATGAATATTAACCCCTGTGTCAATCCACCAATTAGTAGATTGACATGCCAAAAAGATACATGGAAAATTACCATACCCAAATGCTTCAGCCTCACAAATAATCACATTAGCAGACTTCTTCAGCATTGGATGATTTTTCTTGCCTATCCGTTTGCAGCATTTCTTGGCTTAATGACCAGTCTTGCCACAGACAAAGCAAGTAATATCCTTCATGTTCACTTTCTTCTTATTGTTGTTGGTCCTTTTAAAATTGGTGGTCGAAACAACCTTGCTTTTCCCTTTGTCAATCTGTTGCATGATGTTCGCTCTAGACTATCCCTCTTGCACCATTGGTGCCACATTCTTTGCCCAAGCCTTCTCTTCAACATCAAGACTAGCAACTAGATCCTCGATGGAAATGTTTTGCCTCTTGTGTTTCAGAGATGTAGTGAACTTCCTCCAGGTTGGAGATAATTTGGCAATAATGCCCCCCAACCACAAATTTGTCAAGCAATTGACATCCAAGGTGGGCGAGTTCCCTCACAATGAATTGTAGTTCATGAGCCTACTCGACAACAGAACGGTTATCATCCATTTTGCAATCATGATATTGCTCCATGACATATAATTCATGTCCAGCATCTAAGGCAGCAAACTTATGTTCAAGTGCATGCCACAGATCCGCAGCGTTCTTCATGTGCATATAAACATCACAAAGCTGGTTAAGCAACACGCTTAGAATGCACCCGACAAATATTGTCGTAGCCATGTCGTACTCTATTTTTTGTGAAGTAGTATGAGGTCATGCAGGACCTCGTGTCATGACCCAAAATACATTCATAGCCGAGAGCCACAATTGGACCTTTGTATACCATCTCTTGAAATTCAATCCAGTGAATTTCCATGGCTTCATTGCCTCAGTAAAACCAGCCATCACAAAGTGCCTATCAGATTTTTGGATTGTTAGGAATATCTGCATTTTTGTGATTATTATAATTCCTAAAACAATAATTGAATCAGCAGCATATATACTAGATATATTTGTGACTATGAATAGCATGTGATCATATACTCAAATATATTTATCTCATATTATGCACTAACAAGACAAAGTCTAGAACAAGAATGCAACTTATAGAAGTAGGCATCAACATCATCATAATACAAATATCTAGAAAACAAGGCCTAGCCAAATCAAATGATATTACTATGACTTACAGAGAATCGCTCTAACATAGTTCGTGGTAGAGTCTGATCCAAGGAAGCCGATGCACAAAGGGTGATGGAGAAAGAGGAAGCCTTGAGCAGTTGTGCGAACGCTTCCTGTAGGATCGAATACTACAATCAGAGGGGGTGAATGATTGTTGCCACTTTTTGAAGTCTCCTAATGGTCGGTGAAGGTTTTGATCGCTCGGTGCTAAAACACCTTATTAATTGCTCAGTGCACGATCGCTTGATCGGTCGATCTGTTTGACCGCTCGCTCTATTGCTCTTTTGAACGTTCGCTATTGTGAGATCCAATCCACTTGCAATCACTAGCGCTATTCAAGCAAATCAAGAACCAGATTGATTCAAGACTATCATTATTGCAGGATCTCCGTGGATTTATAAAGTGCCCTCACAAGCATCCTTAAAAGCCTTCTCGATAAAAGCCCTCTCAAACTAACACAAGTTTTCTCCCCGAAAGCCCTTTAAAAAACCACACGTTAACCATTAGCCTTTCCCTGCTTTTACAGGCTAACGTCCTAAACCGTGTCCACCTTAAACACAAACACACAACTCTATCTCTTCTGAAATCAAGGGACCTGAAACCCTTTCAAACACTAGTTTTGCACAATCTCTATCTCTCTCTAGGTATGGACTCCATCCATAACTCCTAACTCAACACGTGATGAAGCCTCCAGGACTGCACCTCCTGTATCACCATCACGCATCATCATCTTTCATGTTGAAACTTCTAGGACTGCACCTCCTGTAGCTTCTCCACGCATCACCACCTTTGATCTCCATGTGCTCCAACATGATCCTGACCACCTCGCGTGACATCCTCGATTGTCTGGACCTTAGATTTTCCCATCCTAGTCCTGATCCTCCTCGTCACCGACCATGATCATGTCCACACCAACCTGCATATGCAAGACCAAAGAACATTTTCCCGGTACAATTTCTCCCCAACTTGACCGTCATCAATCCACACATGCAAACCACAATCTAAACCAGCCATCAACATCAACCAAGTCATCCACGACCCACTACTACAAAACAAGCTATACTAGATGTCTTATCACAGACGGTCTATGTGGAGCCGTCTGTGCTTTAATTATTACAGACGGTTCATGGCTAAAACCATCTCTGAAACTATCACAAACGGTTAGGTTTAAAAGCCGTCTGTGATATACGAATTATCACAGAGGGTTTTTAACTAGAACCGTCTCTGAAACTACCACAGACGGTTACATTTAAAACCCATCTATGATATACGAATTATCACATACAGTTTTTAACTAGAACCATCTCTGAAACTATCACAGACAGTTTTTATTTACAACCGTCTGTGTTTTGTCTTTTGTCATATAAACTACAGAAGCTACTGAGACAAGACAAATTCAAGGCAAATTTATTACAAAAGTCCCAAAAAGATATTCCCAAATCTTAGTCTTCTGGGTTTCATATGCTTCTTCTTCGACTTTTGGAGTTGGAGGATCAGCCGCTGAGTTCTCAAATGCCATGAAGATTGCTCTTGCCCTGTTCACTTCCTCCTCTAGCCTGGGCATATCATTAGTATGGTCCATAATCTCATAGAAGATGCCATGATAAGTTTCCTCAGAATCGGCCGCTTCTACTCGAAAAGAAGTGTTATCTATGTGTATCTCCACTACCGCAAGAGCTTCTTCCGCTTTGTGCACATTGCAGAGAAGAACGAGGCTAAGGGCGGTTTCCCTTTACTGAGTGTCGGACCCCAGATTTTTCAATCCGAATCTCGTGTCTCATCGCACTATTCCTGGATCGATGGTTTGTGCACACAGTAACATTGCTGAATCATTTCATACATCGCTTAATCATTCATCATATTACGTAAATTGAAATACACCGCGTCGGGTGATCAGTGTTTACAAAAGGGGCCACTTTGGCCAAATGCCTTCATTACACAAATGCAGCGGAAATTATAGCAAAGCAAACCCAAATCCACAGGCAAGCGACCAGTAGGGTAATGTGCACAATATATGCCACCAGGGTCCTGGTAACATAAATGTACACAACGCCTAGAGTCTACTTATCTATGCCTAACCACCGAGGCCTACGCCTTAATTATCGCCTTAGCTTCCGTCGATGTTGGCAGGGGCCTCCTCGTAGGCGTAGTGTCCTTGAACTCCTGTTTCTGAATTTTATCGCAAAAGCGAGAATGAGCACTCCGACCCCGTGCTCAGCAAGCCAACACACAGAATGCAATATTTAAACATGTCTGGCTAATCAAAGGAAGGCTTGGGCTCATTTTATTTTGCGGAGAGTGCTTTTGAATACAATTATAGGAAAATCCTGAGACCTAGCAATTTTAAACTCAAAACCTTTGTTTATAAAGTAAGTTGATCATATAAATGACACAGATTCCATCCACCATTACATGGCATCTGCACCATATAGCCTCTTTCAGCGTTATAGCCGCTTAACGTACCACTGGGACAACACCCAGGACAATTCCAAACCAGGGCAGTCCTTCGCCCTTCAAGTTTCCATTCCCAGTTTCCAATGTTTTTAAAACAGAACTATATCCAGTTAAGTTCCCATGTCCGCCCTTGACCGTGGGCATGGCTATTCGAATAGTTTTAGACTCTGCAGAGTTTGTACACTTTCACCACAAGAGACAATCAACTCGTTGCCCCACACGATTCCTTAGACGTGTGGTTGAGCAGACCATCACAATGACTTTTCAAAGTACCTCGCCCCTTCCATCATTTCACCCTATGGGTCGCTCCCACTTGCGGTGGGTCCCATACGTTGTGCGGGATGTCCTCCTTCTGAACGTCTAGCAGCTGGCTCCCCACCCCTGCTAGCCCGCCACAGCAGAACTTCACCCTACCCGGGTGTCCTATTCAAGCCGTCTCACCGACTGCCGCTTGCACTAACCCACACCACCTCCTGGAAGGATGACTTCTAGGTCCAGAAATCTACTAAGCCAAGTCATACTTTACGAACTTGTGGTTGTACTGTTTTACCCGGGAGGTCATGACAAGATTCGGTCCTTAGTGGTATCTGGGCGGTTCTACCACAAACCACACTCTCGTGCACCACTGCACCATACCCCCGAACCATCCGCCCAGATATTTAAGCATGTTGGGGTTTTTGGAAACATAAAATAATCATAACCAACATTTATCAGTCATTACCACCATGACTGCCCAACCAATTTTTCTCAGGATTAAAAGTGATGCTTGGGCGCTCTTGCGCCCATGATTACCTAAACAACACTAAGCATGGCATATAAATTACGGACTTATTTTCAAAAGGTTAATATCGTAATTTTTGCTAGGGCGACAAGGTTCACACGTCAAGTATGGCAAGAAGATTAATATAAACAATGGCAATAACAGGGCATAACTAGCTTGCTGAAATTTGGACATAACATAGCTCATGAAATAATAGCATGCACTTTGTTAATTTAAAAAGGAAATAACTTTGCAATATTGGGTTCAATATGACCAAAGTATTGACTCGCCTTGCTCATGGGGTCTTGGTGCAGGTCTTGAAGCTTCCAAGCTAGCTGCCTCAACCTCCTCTTCACGAGCCTCGTATGCTATTTAATCGTGCGAAATACCCAAATAAAAGGAAAGCAACCAATCAACAAAATATCACCAGAAATTCAAATGAACTCCAAAAATTATGGTTCTGATTCCATTAGATAGATCTTGAATTTATACTAATTTAGAAATTTGTTTCATTCAAATTGGAGCAAAACGAAGAAGTTATGATTGGTCAAAGTCCTCTGTTTCGGTCAAATCCAAAAATTATTAAATCCTGACGTGTGGGGCCCATTGTCATTCTCTGGCATTATTTGGTTTTCCCATTTATTTTTCTTTTATTTTCTCTGTACATCGACATGTGGGTCCGAATCTCGCTCATGGGGTCCACATGTCAAGACGGGTTTGGTGTAAGAGTTCCACCGACCGGTGGGGTCCAGCCAGTCGACCTCGCTCAGCTACCGTGGCTAACATGTGGGCCCACATCGATGGAAACAAAGAAATGTTCGACCTCGCGCTGCATGCGAGCCGAGGCTCGAGCAGCGCGCCGAGGAACGGGGATCGAGTTAGCGCTGATAGCCAAGTGAGCGGGGAGGCTTTGCCTACCTCTATAGGGCGATTAAGTCCCTTAAGGTTGGTCTGCAGCGGGGTCAGGTAGCGGAGTCGGGGTGACGGTGGCCGGCGGCGAAGGAGAGTCGGGGAGGTCCGGTGGAGAAGCTAGACGCGTTCCTCAAGCTTCGGGGGTGCCGGTGGTGAGCTTTGCAGGGGCCGAGGGGGCACGGTGGCGGCTGGCGTCGTGCGGCGGCGGCGGTTCGGGGAGGTCCGCGGTGCCGGCGGCGTACGGCCGATGGGAAGCTCGGGCGAGGCAGGGAATTGCTTCGCGGTGCTCCGGGGATGGTGTGGGCGAAGGGAATCGGACGCTAGAGCTAGGGAACGGCGGGGCGGTGTGCTCGCCGGAGTTGGGGAAGAACGGGCTCTCGGTGGCTACGGGGCTTGATTGGACAATTACCTGTGAGGGAGCGAAGAGGGGTGCATGGGGAACCCAGTGGAGCCCTCAGTGGCATTTATAGGCGCGCGAGCGGGGCTAGCAACGGGCGACAGCCCGTGCGGTCGCGTCGGAGCTGGTGGCGGAGGCAGGTAGGGATGCAGGCGGCGATTAATGCCTGTCTATCGGTGAAGCTACGATGCGCAGCTACGCCCAGGGTGGTTGTCTCAGCGCTGCTGCCTCCTCTCCCCCTTTTGCCAGCGTGAAGCGGCAGCGGACCGAGCGGGGCGAAGTGACGGAGCGGGGGAAAGCTGCGCGCGGTGGCGCCAAGTCAAGGGCGACGGGGGTCGCAGGCTTTCCACCTAGGCGAAGGGACGGCGCGGGCAGGGGCGAGGCCGTGCATGCGCGCCACGGGGAGCAAAAGCTCTGCCCGTGGTGCCAGCGCGTCCGCGCGGGGGAGAAAAGGAGCGGGGAGGAAGAAGCTGACAGGGCGGGCCCATCGGTCAGCGGGAGAGGGAGAGGGGAAGAGAGAGCCGGGCGAGCGGGAGGGCCCGCTGACCAGAGGGAGAGCGCGGACGCGAGCGCGGGGCCACCGGCCAGGGGAATGAGCGGGAGAAGGCGCCGGGCCCGCGGGCAGTGGATGGAGGCGGGAGAGGAGGCGTGGCCCGCTGGCGAGAGAGCGCGCGCGCACAAGCACAAGTGGGCAGCACTGAGTCGCTGCTCGGCCGACTGATGGGAGTGGGGTTGGGCTGGCTTCGGCTGGCCCAACTCCATTTCATTTTTTTTATTATTTCTTGCTATATTTTGGTTAAACTTTGGCACAATTTTCTGCATAAACCCCCAGATATTATTTCAATTTCTCTCCCCTAATTTCTGGATCATCTTTTCAGATTCTTAATCTCAATTTGAATTATCCTTTTAATTGTATATTTTCTTTTTATTTCAAATTTTGGGAACCTTAACAAAAACCTCGAGAAAACACCATAAAATCCAAATCCAATAATTAGAATATATTGCAAAAATAATTGAAAAACTTTATATTTTCAAATTTGAATTTTTAGGATGTTACAAACCTACCCCCCTTAAAAAGAATCTCGACCCCGAGATTCAGCCTAGCTAGTGATCCAGTCGGAGTAATCTTCTTGCGTTCCCAGATGGTCCTCTTTCCTAGTATGCTGGTTTCTATTGAGCTCAATATTAGTGGATAGTCTGATTCCTAACTTTCTTTGCTGCCATTCATAAAATCTTGATAGGCCATTTCCTGCAGGTATCAAGTCACCCTTGGGCTCGACTGCTTCCTAAGGGTTTGATCCTTCTGATATTTGTGGACATGTCTTGGGTTTAGGGTACATGGAATACATGGTGCCCATCTGCTAAACTTGCAGGCAGTTCTAGTTGGTAAGCTACTCCTCCTAGTGGCGCAGTCTACTATTCCTTTGGTGCCTTGTTAGACAGGCTATTGTAAGCATGATGTCCAGGTCTGGGTGGGTTACTCTATTGATTGTTGGTTATCCTAGCAGGCGAGCTAAGTGCCCATAGTTTCTAAAAATTATGTGGATAACCCAAGCTTATCCACGAATCTTTTGGCTCTAAAAGATTGTGAAACCCTCCCCTAATTTTGTAAAGAACATGCGCTGCTATTAAATTGACAAAGAACGTACCCATAAGAATTCCAGCGGCCTCCTGGGCTTCCTCAGCTGTGATGTGATTAACTTGGCCGTGGTTTGGCTTCCTGCATCCCCCTCGACGACGCCGACGCCGACTACCACACCGTGAGCTAGCGCCTCCGTTGTGACACCACGGTTGACTGCGTAACACACCCTTATCATAAGTATCATAAGTGTCTTCTACAGTCTCACCGTCGTGCCACAAAGGTGGCGCTACCGCTGCCTCTCCATTGCTGGTGATATCCGACCTCCATCCGATGCCTCCAGCTTATTTCTCGATGACGCCAAATACTGCCATGAGCTAGCGCCTCCGTTGTGACACCTCGGTGGAGTGCAAAACACACTCTTGTCATAAGAGTGTCTTCTTCATTCTCACCGTCGTGCCACAAAGGTGGTGCTAATGCCGCCTCTCCATTGCCCATGATATTCGACCGCCATCCAATGCATCCAGCTTCCTACTGTCTGCTAGGATCTCTGCTTCTTATATATTCTTGCCGCGTTAAAGAGTTGGGTTCGTTATCTTGGTATGCTGTAATGGTGGATTCTAATCTTAATGGAAATGGAATGTGCTGCTGTGTTAATTTGCCACTATATTTGTTTGTTTTCAAAGGGCATAGGTAACATTATTTCTTGAGGCTAGCCAAAAAATAGAAAAAAAATTATGTATAGAGTGAACTATCACAGACGGTTTTGTGGTATAAACCGCGTATGAAGGACTATCACAGACGATTCTATATGCCAACCGTATGTGATACTCGCTAATCATAGACGGTTGGTAACTAGAACCGTCTGTGATGTGTGAGCATCACAGACGGTTTTTCATTTGAGTCGTCTGTAATAGTTTTCTTCACAGATGGTTCTAGTTACAAACCGTCTGTGTTGTCTTTATCACAGACAGCTCACAAACCGTTTGTGATAACCTTCAATTATCACTGACACATAAATACAGGCGGTTTAGAAGACCATCTGTGATGACAGTTCTGAACTGTCTGTTATGACTCTTTTTGTAGTAGTGACCATACATTCCATCAGCCTTAGACTACTCATCACGACCGCTATGATTGCTATGCACAGGCTGGTTGGGTCGCTATCTCAACGAGTACTCAAAGACCACAAGTACTCAAAAAATCAAAACAATCACAAATCACAAGCATCGTAGCACTCCCAAGCTACAACTACTAACCATCAACCAGTCACTGCACCTTCTAGTACCAACTATCAATCGCAATTCGTCTAACACAACCAATTGCTAAGTCTACGATTATCAATCATAAAGTCCACAGCTACCCATCACCAACCAAACACTGTAGCAACAACTACTAAGTACTGTAACACCAACTGCAGACTACTGAGTACCGACTTGGCACTGTAGCACCGAATGCCGACCAGTTACTGTCACTTCCGATTGGTTCCCATAGCATACTACCAATTCCCAGTTGAAAGTCGAAACACCGTGATCGACGCCTGCCGATCAGACCTGCTAACCTAAATACTCCAGCCACAAGAATGCATTGACCAGAACTTTCACAAACGCAAATTCAATGAAACCCAAATGTTAATTATTCATCATCACTAAATGCCCAACCACCACATGGTCTAACAATCTCCCCCATGTTGAATACATTGACAATACCTCAAAAACTCTTGAATGAGAAAATTTGCAAAAAGAAAAATTCAAAGCCGCAGACCACAACAGAAAGAGCTATAGACCACAGCAAAGTTGAAAGAACTAAGATCTGTAGACCATAGCAGAAAGCTCAAAAAACTCTCCCTCAACACAAGTCTCAACGCAAGAGCAATTTTTCTCCTCCCCAATCTCTCCAAACTCCCCTTTCTTCTACTTTCTCTCCCTTTTGCAATGAAATCATCAAGAACACCAGAGAAAGAATAATTGTAAAAAGGAGTCATGGGAGTAAACATACAGAGCTTTGTAGATTATCCAAGTCATTTTGCATTGAGTTAAGAATGTACACAAGCCATCTTTTTTAGTAGAGCTCCCTAGATCATATAAAATCATATACAATATAGCAAGTCCAAATAAGCCTTTAGCATAATTAAACAAATTAGATTAATGACAGGCATCTCGATCATGACTTAAACCGATCAATAAAGAGCACAGAGTGATTACACACCGAAAAGAGTGAGTCTAAAAGCGAGGCAAACTTTAAATCTAGGCAATCTGTATATGTCAATGTAACATCCCAAATTCTAGGGCATGCAAAAATGGGAAAATTTTAAAACTTTTTGAATGCCTTTTTGTTTCCTTAGTTTTTTATTGGGATTTTTTTTTTGAAAAGTTCGAATTTCAAAAATCAAAAGTGCATGTAATGCAAATCAAAATTTTGACCAAATTATAAAAGCTAAAAAGATGTGGCATGTGAAAACTCATGGTGGAAACCATCTTACAAAGGCCACGAGTATAAATTATAGAACTAAAAATAAATATCGAAGTAAGTTCTGAAACTATCTAAATTAGATAAGTATAATTAAATTCGATAAGAAGACTTCTTAGATTTTTCTACAAAAATGAAGATAAGATAACACATTAAAAATTTAAACGATCATTTGCACTATATAAGAAGTGTTGGTTTTAGCCGCCATAGCATCCGACCACTACGTGCCCCAGGATCTCCAACCGACCGCTCTTGCGCTCGGAATCTACGACTGCTCCTCACTCTAATCCTTCACAATACCTCTCGAACGTCGTCTGATTCTCCTCTACAACTCGAACACCGCCCGATACTCTTCAACTTCTCGCTCGAAGTCGAACTTTGACCATCGACCTAGCTTCGTTAGTCAAACTCGAAGCCTTTTGAGTTCTCGGGATTTCTCTGTTCGACAACCCAATAATAATAGAGGAATAGAATAAAAGATCTTTTGGAGGCACTTCAATCGCCATGCCTTTTTTGGGGTAAACTTAAAAGACAGAAAAACATCGCCAATTACAAATTGGACTCAGACTCGATTTCTTACTGAAACTAGACTCCGAAACTAAAAACAACTTGAACTCCTTATTCAATTCCACAACCAAATTGAACCGACTCGTACTCTGCACTCGATGTTTGCCAATCAAGTCTAGAGTAATTCCAACAAGGAGCATTCACAAAGATCTTCATAATCTGTCAAGCTCATCTAATTGTCTAGCTTTTGCCCAAACCTCTCAGCTCACCTCACCCTTTCTATCCCTCTCTCATTGTCGAGTGTGGCCCCCACTTGCAGTACCCTTCGTCCACCTCCATCCTGCATGAGCACAACACTGGTTTTGGATGCCATGCTCATCATTTTGAATACCACGCTCATTGTTTCAACTCTCTACTAACAGCCCATGCCCTGCGCCACACCTTTCCTCAGTGCATCCCAGCCATGTGCCCACCTTTGCCTCTCAACTGCTAAATTGGCCCTCAAGAGCTTCGACTAGCTAGCAAGTTCTTCCACAAGTGCTCAGACATGTTGGATCCGACCACCACAGCCTTCAACCGCTACGTGTCATAGGATCTCTGACCGCTTACTTGGAATCTCCGACTGCTATGCTTCGACTGCTTCATACTCGAAGCTCTTCGACCACACTGCTCAAGAACTTCAAATGATACCCTCGAATACCATCTGATACTCCACTACTAGTTGAATGTTGTCCAATCTTCGTTACTACCTGTTGCTAGTCGAATGTCGTTCGATCTCCGTAGCTACTTGAACATACTCATAAACCCTTTTGCAGGTCAAGACAATCCTGTCAAGACATCTCTCTTCACTCGCTGATATGCCGGGCCCATTGGAATTAATCGTCTTCCACCTCATGCGCATGCGCCCACTCCGGCGAGGTCGTGGCCTGAGCTGCCCCCAATTTTAGATGCCATGCCCATGGTTTCCCCTCTGTTGCTGTGCACTCGGCACTCCTGCCTAACCCGTCACTCTAACGTGACAATTCTCTTCCCTGTTGCCGTCTTCTTTACCATGCACTCCACGGCAATAGCCCGAGACCGTCCCTATAAAAACCACCCCGACCGTGCCATAGCTCTTCAGCTCACCACTCGATCACTTGCACATGATTCTTGAGCACTTCGCTCTCTAGAATGGTAAGAAAACCGAAGTTGTACATGACTCTAGTGAGCATGCCACCGTGTGCTAGTTACTATGGTGAGCTTCTCTCCTTCTTGACCCCGTCTTATCGAGGCACCCTAATCATTTGTTTGACCTTCTGTGTAGCGAATCACTTGGCGGATCACTCGAACTAGACCTTGTCCTTCATCTCCGACCAGGGTACCACCAAGATCTTTCTCTCTAGTGAGCAATACCTCGATTCCTAACACTCGTACTTCCGCATGCAAGCTCATACGCACCTCTTTTCATAGCTTCTTGTTGTCGGACATTGTTGTCGCTGCGGACCCCTTTGCCGCCGACAAGGTCTCCAACGCCAGCTCCTCCCGCTCCTTCTCGTGAGCTGCCACCCCTTTACAAAATATGAAATTGGAAGAGAAACTAAAGTAATCATAGTTGAAAGGAGAACTGAAAGCAATCATAAAGAAAACCGTAGTAGTCAAACGCGAGAATGGAACTATAGCAGTCAAAGTTGAAATCTGCAGTGCTGTCGTAAACTTCGACCGCTTGCGTCGTCATGATCTCTAGCCACTCACGTTGTCAAAATCTTCAACCGTTCAAATAGTCGAGATCTTTAACCGCTCGCGTTATCGAAATCTTCGACCGTTCGCATAGTCAAGAGCTTCGACCACTGGCGTGGTTGTGATCTTCGACCTTTTGCATCGCCATAATCTTTGACCTCTTGCGTTATCGTGATTTTCGACCACAGCCGTAGTCGAGAACTTTGACCGTTAACACTATTGAAATCTTCGACCGCTGACATTGTCGAGAACATTGACCATTGATGTTGTGAAAAATTTTTGACCGCATCTGTTGTCGAGATCTTCCACCACAGCCATAGTCGAAGTCTTCAACTGTAGCCATTGTTGAAATCTTCGACCACTAACATTGCTGACATCTTCAACCACTGACGTTGTTGAGATCTTCGACCGCTGGCGTAGTCGTGATCTTCTACTGCTTGCGTAGTTGTGATCTTCGACCGCTTGCGTAGTCGAAACCTCCGACTGTAGTAGTCGTAATCCTCGACCTATGATCGTAGTTGTAACCTCAATTGCTAACGATAGTCGTAACTCATAAGTTATAATACCGATCGATAGTCGGTAGTCGATAGCCGATAGTCGTAGGCCATGGCCGATAGTCGTAAGCCTTGGTCGATAGTTGTAAACCATGGTCGATAGTCGTAGGCCGTGATTGATAGTCAATAATCGTGATTGGTAGTCATAAGTTACATTACCCGGTCAATAGTCGTATAGTATCCAGCCAATGCTCGAAAGACCCGCGTAGGTGAAGATCAGTAGTACCGGCTCTATATGAATGGTACGACTGGAGTTGCGGTAGGATCGATGTAGCCGAAGACCCGCGTGGTCGAAGTGCCATGATCGGTAGTCGGTAGTTAGGGCAACCGAGTACCATAACAATCCGAATATCCGAAGTATCGAAGTAGTACTCATAAGATCAGTAGCCACAGTGGTCAATAGCGATAATGGTCATAATATAAGGACGTAAGCTATGATGGTCGTAAGCTGCAGCGATCATAGGCTTTAGTAGTTATGGATAGAATTGAGTAGTTAGCAGCCGAAGTGTGTTAGAAGTCGGAAGAACACCGTAGTGACCAAGGAGCTTGGGTAGTCGTGAAAAGTGCTGAGATAACTCAAACCAAGCCAAAACTCAAACTCCGTTCGACTATGACAAACATCCCTCACCCTCTAAAATTACATCACCAAACTCAATCCTGATAAAACTTAATGAAGTTCTCCTTGAATTTATTTGGATCTTTTGCAGTCTTTTGAATTTATTTAGTCTTTCAATCGCTTATCACACAATTAGAAGTCAAAGACCCGAAGGAGCATCAACTCGAGTAGAATCGAGACATAAGATCAATAGTTTCAAGATCATTGACTGATAAAGTTTTGAGTATAATCAAGATCACGATAATTTAAGCAAGGCAATCACCCCCTTTGGCAACAAATTGTACTATTGTGATGACCGGAATCTCTACCGAATTTGTTCAGATGGCCTCTTGCGTAGGTGCGTCCCCCGATCACTAACCGACAAGATCATTGAGAGATGCCATTCGTTTCGTCTCCCTACGGAGGTCATTTTGGAGTTTTCCATACTCATGCTAAAATTTGGCAAAGCGGCTTCTTTTTGCCCACCATGTATGCCGATACAACGGTTTTCAAGAAAAGATGCAGCCGATGCCAAAGACATGGAAACATAAACCCAAGGGACGCCAGGACAACCTGAATAGATTTGCTAGGGAATAGATTTGATGGGGCCATTCCCAATCTCCCGGGGACATGAATTCATTCTAGTTGCGGTAGAATGTGTCCCAAGTGGGTAGAAGCCATGCCCTGTAAACACGCAGATTCTTAGAGCGCTAAAAGGATGTTTCGAGAAATCATTTTCCCAAGATACGGTGTCCCACAAATTGTAATTAGTGATGGAGGCTCACACTTCATTGAAAGAACTTTCCGAAAGGTTTTGGCCGAGTTAAGCGGACAAGTGGAAACATCAAACAAACAGGTCAAGAACATCGTAGAGCACTCGGGAAAAGATTGGGCTAACAAGTTGCATGACGCACTTTGGGCATACCACACTGCACATAAAGCACCTGTTGGTATGACCCCTTAAAAATGATGTACGGGAAGACATGTCATCTCCCGGTGGAATTGGAGCACAAAGCACATTGTGCCATAAGGCACATGAATTTAGATTCACAAGCTGCAGGCATCAAGAGAAAAATCTATATTAGTGAACTCGAAGAGTTCAGGGATCAAGCTTATCACAGTGGAAAGATCTACATAGAGAGTCAAGCGATGGCATGACAACCGGATAAAATAGAAAATATTTCACCCCGGCGACGAAGTGTTACTTTACAACTCATCACTCATGGGTCAGGCCTTTCGGTCATGGAAAACTCAGAGTAAATGGGAAGGGCCAATCGCCGTGAAAGAAGAAATGCCGCACGGGGCAGCTGTCATTCGTGATAAAAAACAGGGGGACACCACGCGCTATTAACGGTCAATGTCGTAGGTGTCCTTTGAGTCGGAAAAGACCTAAACTGAAGGATGTCGAAATCCTAATGTTCTCAGAAGAATGAATGGCTCATTTGGTAACAACCATAAAGTAGCGCTTGCCGGGAGGCAACCCATCATCTTCTCTCTTTTTGTTCCATCTTTTTTTGGCAAATAACTTGGATGCAGGTACACAAATAAAATGGAGAAATTGATCTAGATACATGTCTCGGCTGATCAAACATCATGGTCGGCCGATCCACACCCTAATCAGCCGACCAGGTGGTCTAACCCAGGCAGAGGCGAGGCAGGAGCCGAGGACGGCGGGTCGGCTCACAGAGACGAGGGGACGGGATCATCGAGCGACGGTTATGAAGGCAATGGCCGTAGAAAAATTAATAGAGAAGCCAAATAAACACCGCAAATAAATTGATGTAGCTAGATCAAGACAACGTACTCAGTAGCCTTAGCAAGTGCGTTATCATCCTTGATAACGTGTTGTATATTAGAGGTCACATTGCCAAGGATTAAGCACACGAACAAGAAAAAGATAGTCCTAATACCTCTCTCAACTTTGGATAGGTTCTTTTCTATTGCAGCTTATAACTTATAGCTACAGCTTATGATTTTTAGCTCTAACACGAAAGTGTGAATAAACCGAATGCTGGTAAATCGTTTTTAAAAAAATATTCCGATAAGCCACTTCGAAACGATTGAAAGTGCACCTATAAAAATGGCAAATTGACAAAATTACCAGTATCAGCTGATTCTTTGCAATAACTACTAGTGTTTTCTTATTTATACTCATTTACGATTCCACTTTGCTTAGTAAAGTTTTCTTGTTTCTTTTCTCACTTAGCACTACACAAACACACAAAGAAAAGGAGGGAAGAAAGGCTACACTTTGCAGCGTTAACTACACTGTGCGACCGAAACGACTGTAGCAAACTTACGTTATAAAAAGCCAAAAAGAAAACAATGGAAGCAGGGAGAATAAAAAAATATACAACCGTCCACGCCTTGAGAAACTCCAGTGTTCCCCATGACAATTATCTATGTGTTCAGGTTTCAAATTGTATATAGTTGCAGCAGTAAATCCTGCACTGCCAAAGTATCCATTAGCACTAAGGCACATGAAGTAAGAACCTACCTTGAAATTTTACGTCGAGAATGGAATCATAATTGAGTAAAAGTCTGCTTCATATGTTGGTATAGTTGTCTTTTTTAGAACCCGGCACTAGGATTGGCAGATCCCACGGCCACAACTCCCATTCCGCTTCCCTGGGCAGATCTAACGGCTTTATGTTCTCTCAACTGCCCTTCTGTAGAACTTTCCCATTTACCATCTTTGTCGATCTCTTGCACCAGTTCATCTATCTTCCGAAATTGGTAAGGCCATCTTGAGTTGTATAGAAATTGCCGAAGATCAAACCTGTTATCCTCCGGTGAATAGCTCTGCAAAAATGGTCCAATGTTACAGCAGCTGACAGGCAGATCTTCTGCCTACGAACTGAAACAAATGAGTACCTCAGCATGATATGATGGTGTCAAGACAGTCATCTTATGCCGGTTTATAGCATAGTACTTAAAGAAGTGCTTTACTTTGTCAGCCACTTCAGAAGGGGATAGTCTCCCGCACCACCTGTGGCACAGGTTCTGCAGCAATATGTATTAGCATTTTAATTTAGGGCCAACTCTATAGAGATGCATATTTGCATTGATGACAATAAATTTAATAATTTAAAGATCCATTTATTATTTACTATATTAAATTCCACAATTTTCAGATAAATATTTCATTAATTAAGCAATTGGAAAAGATACATTACTAAACACAATTGAAAAAATGGGACTCACCGACCAAGTTAACACCACATTGGCCCCAGTATCTGGGGTTGGGGAATCCCAAGTTCATCCACAGCATATGTAGTGTTACTGCTATTGCGCAGGTTGACTTTTGATGTTTATTAGGAACTTTTATTATTCAAGTATCAAGATAAGTTTGGTAGAAGCGTTAGTTTTTATACATTACAATTTACAAACACTTTCTACCATCCACTACACATCCTACAAGTGAGAGAGTTGAAAATAACCAGCAGGGGGCAAAACATTAAAAACATTTTGTACCCATCCCCTTTAGGGCTTGTTTGGATAGGCAGGGATTAGACCTAATTCCTTCAGATGGGTGGGATTTTAGTTCAATTTCCCTGCTCATCCGAAGGGTTTGGGCCTAATCCCCACCCAACCAAGCAAGCCCTTAAGTATTGTTAACAAATAACTACAGCAGAATCCATGAAGAGGCCCCAAAAAAAAGGAACCCCTTAAAAAGGAAACTGCTCAACAAAGCACCTAATCCCTGCATAACTATGAAAAAAGTTATCTTTCAGAACAGAAAAATTATCCTTGGGGTCACATATGCAGAATCTTGACAGCACACAGACATTATAAGTGTGCTGCAAAACGAAACCTCCAATTCTGATTTGAAGTAAAGAAACAATGTAGACCAACCTGAAACATTGAAACAGGACCGCATCGGAATATTTTCCTTAGCCTTCCATATATTGACAACTCCTCATATGTCATTCCCATGTCCACTTCATCCAACTAATTAAACAGAAATAAGGTCAAATGAGAACACGCAAGTAGAGACAAACATTTAATTGAAATAATATAATTTTTGTTCGTAAATGGCTAAGACAAACTTTACGCATAACAACTGAACTGAAACTGAAATACAAAAAACTGAAATTAATAATGTAATTACTCAAATATTTTGAGGGCAATATAACAATTAAACTGAAACTTGTGCTGCTACCAGTCCTGATATAGAGCAAGAAAATAAAAAGGGTATGATATCTGTAACTAGGTATCTCAATAACTTTATCTGCAGGAGCACAGTCCACATATATTAAGGTCTAATGCATTCTAAGTGGCAATATTCTGGAATAAAGGAACAGGATTGACAAAACCTCAGTCGGTTCACCCCCGCTCCCAAACCTTTTTTTAACAGAAACAGTAGGGGATGCCCCTACGGTATAATTGAATTAAATAACAGAAAGTTATTTACAAGAAAGGGGTAGAACTTAAAAACCCTCACTGAGGGCCAAGAGTCCAAGACTCAAGCCAAAGACTCCAGCCAGGAAAAGAATTGAGATTTTAGCTATTATTCTTTCACTTTGCGCACATGGTTAAGGAGTCATTGCCACCCAAACCCTTCTTTTGTCAACCTGTTCGATAGAACCATGTATATCAGAGGCTAATTTGTAACTTCCTTTCAACAGATATAGGAAAAATTCAAATTGAAAATGCAGTTTTCAAAACGGACTGGGTTTTGGGGCCAGAAATCAGCTGGTTTTCAGGCACTGGCCAGGTTCCGGTTTCTAGCCCCGAAACTGTTTATAAATCCCTATGAAAACTTTATATAATAAACAATCTCGGTTGGGCTGAAAAGCTGTGGTTTATGGCTGAAATTGTACTGTAGCTGAAGGTGGCTTATTTAGCATAATTAAATTAAAAAAATTAAAAATAGAAAAAATATGCTAGCTCATCATAGACAACACTAACGAATACAGGTAAAAAAGAACCGGCAAAAAAACTAAAAAAAAGGCAAAAATTCAGAAAAAGACGAACTTATAAATAGTGAAAAATAAGCCAGAAACCAGAAACTAAAGCCGAAACGAGCGGGGCCAGCTGAGTGCAAAAGACGATGCTAGAGAGTGCCACATCATTGCATTTTCTCTCTACAATCTGATTTCAGATCCAACAGACAAATTCATGTAAAAGAGGGAATACACAATAGAATATTCAATATAAAACCCACTAGAAATTTCTTTATTTTTAAGGAACACAAAACTAAACAAGTAGATGTGTCCTCACTCCCTCACTCCTTGATCTGCATGCTGAGGAGGGGGAAAACAAACTGAAAAAAATTGTGAGATCTCTGCAACAGCGTGCGAGTTCAGTTCTAATTGTCAAATATATCTGGAAAATACATCATACATAAATCAGCCAGAGGGTGTGGAACATTTCAACCTTCAAATGAGCACCTTGGACGACCAATGGAAAGATATGAAGTGGTCAACTTGTCGTCCGGTCGGCTGGGAGTTTCCGGCTGGAATGTTTTGACTCGACTTCCTGAGATAGTCGAACGACTTGAAGGACATGTCGTCCAGTCGCGCCATCTAGTCGTCGTCGATCCGCACTGGGTGCTCGACTTTCCTCGGATTTGATTTGGGCCCAGCAGCGACGGCAATCGAAAGGGGCCAGTCCCGATCTTGAGACCATATCGAAGGAGGCAACAAAACCCTAATGCAACCTCCCTGTCACGCAGCCTCCATCGCCAGTGTTGCCTCCTTTCACCGGCTCCTCCCTGTCACCAGCGTCACTCCACTTCGTCGGCTCCTCCCTATCACCAGCGTCACTCCCCATCGCCGGCTCCTCCCCGTCACCAGTGCCACCTCCACGTCGTCAGCTCCTCCCTACACCAGCGCCACCTCCCCGTCGTCGACTCCTCCCCATCGCCACCAACCCTCCAGCCGTAGGTTTGTCTCCAATCTCCATTCCCTCCAGTCTCCACCTCTCTCTCTCTCTCTCTCTCTCGTCTATAACTCAGGATTTGATAGGAGCAGCAAGGGAATCCTTCTCAAATGCAGGGCATCTCTCTCTCTCTCTCTCTCTCTCTCTCTCTCTCTCTCTCGTGTCAAAAACTTGGGATTTATTTACACTTTCAAATTCAATCTTCATTCTTGAATGCAGGGCATCATGGAGCCCGAGGGAAATGTGAACCCGCCGTATGATCCATCCAAGGATCCTGCTTGGAAGGCCACGTCTAAAGACCCAGCATAGAAGTATGGGTTTTGGCCGGACTTGACTGACAAACATATCGTGCAGCGTACCCTTTGCGACAGGAAGATGCATGCCGGAGTCAGGAGGTTGATATGAGTATCTGAAAAGGAATAAAAGGAATAAACCCGTCGAGCTAGACGATGATGATGTTGTAGGTGGGGAAGGAGGTGATGACACCGAAGTCCAAGTACATTCATCTATGGGATCCACACCCATAGTTGAACATTGCACTAAGAGAAGCAAGGAAGAGAAAGAGACAGTTGATACACATATGGCTGATTTTTTAAGTACGGAGTACCATTCAACGCTGTCTCGTCAAGGAGTTGGGAGATTATGGAGTCTATTGGAGAGTACGGTAACCCATTGGTCCTAGAAAGAGGAAGAAGAGGAGTTGGTGGTTGATGAAGAAGCGGAGGATGATTTTGGTGTCTCTCCAATCTCCACCGCCTAGTCCTCATAAGGGTGGCGCTGGTGGAAACTCAAATGATGGTCATTTGGAGTTGGATGACCTTGACTTGGATGACATTTGAGTGACTTGTGTGGTGATTATGATGATTGATGGATCTTTACTTTATGCTTTTGCCACTTTAACTTCTATTATGTTGTTTAATTTTCGTTTGGAACTCTATTGTCGTTAACTTGTTATGAACTATGGAATGTAGTTTGATTCATTTTTGCTTTCTTATACATTTATGCTTAATTTTTGTTGCAGCTAACATGTATCTTACAAAATTCATGTTGAGTGTTAGAGTACAACATATGGTAGGATAGAGTCCATTGGGATTACAATCCCTTGTACCATCTTGCCCCCCAAGTCTTGTACCTCTATATATACCGCCCGAGAGACTCAATGCAGTACATCCTATTCCACCCAACTCTATCTTCCTTCATGGTATCAGACGCCTAGGTTTAGATCCTAACCCTAGCCGCCAAGCTTCATGCGCGCGCCGGGAGATCTATCTCCGCCGGGGGCAGCGCCACCGTTTAGGCGACGGATCCTATTGCTCCGGCCGCCGTCGTCGTCGTCGTCTTCAAGCAGCAGATCGGCGTACATCCTTGCGATCGTCACGCAGCAGATTGGGTCGTCGCGGTCCGGCTGCCACCGCCCTGTTCCCCAGGCATCGTTGCTGGGCCGTCGTCGTCACCTCCTTCCGGATCTTCGCGCCCGTCCGCGCGTCGTGGTGGCGGCGGGCTAAACGCGCCGATCCTGCGCGCCATGGTGGCGGCCGGGCGAGACGCACGCCCACGCCGGCGGCGGATCGGAGGCGACGGCGGCCGACGACTGCGCCGCGCGGCCGCGCGCGCGCCGCCGCCGTCCATCGCGGCTCGCCGGCCGTCGGATCCGCCGCTGAGAAATCCTCGCCGGGGCGAGCGCGCGCTGTTCCTCGTCGGATCCGCCGCGAGCCGCTGGAGAGGTCCGCCGGGCCGCCCTCGAGAGGTCGCCCATCCGCCCGTCCGCGCACGCCCCTCTGCGCCTTGGCCTCGCCCGCCGGACCACGCCGCGCCAAGGATGGTGCCGGATGCGCCGGACCGCCGCCGGCGACGGGGTCACTGCCAGCTCGACCCGGCGGCATCCAGCCGCCGCCGAGATGGTGCCCGGCCGGCCGTCTGCCGAACCCGCCAGTGCCGCTTGGCGCTTCGCTCCTGACGACGCCCGCCGCCCAAAGCTTTCCATCACCCGGAGATCCTTCCCCGATCGGTCGGCGCCTGAGGCGGACGGAGACCCACACGCCCTTTCAACCGGTTCTCCTCCTCTTGTTATGTCGGTGCCCGAGGCCTGCGTCCCGTGAGCTCCTTTTTTGACCAAGACGCTGGATTCTTTGACCGGCTCTAGGTGCATCCGGTGGGTTGCACATGGAGGGTTCCCCTGCTGCTGTATCTTTTTCTCTTTTTATTTTTCCCGATCACTGATCGGGGTTGAGTCGCCCACCGCCCGTCGACCTCGCACGTATCTACTCGACATCGGCGTCGACTACACCGCCTCTACCTCTTGGTATGCGGCGGGCGGCACGCGATGTCGAGGACGCCAGCGCGTCGCGTCTCGATCATCCGTCCGCACGTCTTCATCGCGGTTCGTCATTGCCACCACAGGTCGGGATGCCTCCACCGATTTCTTCCATCGCCGCCCCGCCGCGCGTACTCGATCGATCGGCCGATTGTGCGCGATCCACCCGGCTCCATGACGCGTCCGTGCGTCGAGTACTACGCGCATCTTCTCCGAGCAACGTGGCTGCTGCCGTGTCGCCTCCTCGGGCGCGGACCGCCGCGCGTGTGTCCTCGCCGTTGCATCTACATCACCGTCCCTGTGCATCGGCGGTATCGTTGCGCAACCTCTTGTGCGCCATCATGCTCGCACATGGTCTTCGCATCTTGATCGGGCCTTCATCGCCGACATCGAAGCGCTACCGCCGCCGCCGTACCTTGCGTCGGGATCGCTCGCCAGCGCGAGCGTCTGCGGTGCTCGCCGCCGGGTAGTAGCGTCCCGCTCGCGCATCGCTTCTTCCAGCACAACCACGCTGGTTGGGGCCTCTCCTGTACGTCCGTCGGCAACACCGGTCGCGTGCTTGCCCTCGACGCGTTGCGGTCCGGCAAACTCGCACACGCCTCGGCTCTGCGGCTTGATCGCATCGACCGGCATCGACCCTCCGTTCCGTCTCGTCGCCTCGATTGCATCGCCGTTTCGCCACATCCTCGACGGCCCTAATCTGCGTCGACCTCGGCATCGCCCCTTCCACGCATCGCCTCGGCTGTCTTCGTCATCACCATGGCGCCTCTTTTGCGCTGCGCGCTCATGCGCGACCGTCTCGACATCGGTAACGACCACGACTACATCGACCACGGTCATCTCGGCCGACGGCATCCTCGACCACGACTACTCGCCTCGCGCTCGGCTACCTCGACATCGGCACAAAGGGCTACCGCTTGCTTGAGCTACTCGTCGGTTCTGCTCGATCCACACAAGATACGCACCGCCCGCCCAGTTATGACTACGGGGGGATGTTAGCTCTTCGGCTTCTTCTCCAGTCTCACCTCCGCGACGCTCCCGTTGTGACTACGGGGGATGTTAGAGTACAATATATGGTAGGATAGAGTCCATTGGGATTACAATCCCTTGTACCATCTTGCCCCCCAAGTCTTGTACCTTTATATATACCGCCCGAGAGGCTCAATGCAATACATCCTATTCCACCCAACTCTATCTTCCTTCATTGAGAACAAAAGACCACATCTGGATGAAAATGCTACTGCTACAGCCTACAAGGAGGAATATACATATAACTAAGTAAATGGCTTCTTAAATCCATCCTGATATGTATTGATCCATGCTGATTTCATGTATATCTATTGAATTTCTCAGTCACATGAGCATATATCTTTTGTGGCGTACTTGGATTCATTGGAGTTTGTTTGCAAGATATCATTGCGGCATGAGGATGCAGTTTGGAAGAACTTCTCTGAAGGAATAGCACTCCACTATTCTGGAAACATAACCTATGTTTTGGCAGCACTGCATCAGTCCATTGATTCCAGCCTCGCTGCTTATAGGTAGGTCCATAAGACACTAAGACCATAAGTACTGGCAAAAGAATGTTTCCTGCAGTTGGTACAGTTACTGGAACAAAAAGTGATTCCTGATTTTGCAAGCTGTTGTTTGTGCTGTAACAGCTGTACAAAAATGTCTGGAGGAGACAAGGAGAAACTGCATTAACGACGTCGATCCTTACTCTGAGAGCCGTAGTTTCAGCAATTAAAGTTTCCTTTGTCGCCAACAAAGCTATCCAGGTACTCTAGTTGCTTTCTTATATTTATGTTGAATCTCATTAATTTCAACGCATATACAATTTACGACCAGTATTGTGGTTTGTGCAACTACAGAATACCCTGTCTCAGCCTGTTGTTTGTATTAATGTTGAGAGTTATCATTTTATTACTTGGAGAAATAGTTATGACTTATGAGTAAACCTGTCTGTGGATTCTCTTATCTCAATGCCATTTGTGGAAAATTGTGGTTAAATGACCTACTTTGGATTTGACCCTGCTTGCAAGGTATCAGTTTCTTGATCCTTATGCATCAGTCCCCGAGTTTTCTGAAAATCCTGATAATTTCCCTTTTGTTCTGCTGGCCAATGTAGCTGAGAATGTCTTATGGAACATGAATCCTTATCAGAAGAGTGATCTCTACAGCATTCTGTTGCATTCACTGGTTAATGCCAAGGAGGTATGTATTAACTGTCTTTTACTGTTTCTTTTGTTGTGATGAAACGATGAATTGCATTTATTTTTCCTCTTTATTGGAGAGTATAAATCAGGTATTTGATGCTCTTTTTGATGCTTGGTCTGTTTTCTAATGGAACAACTTGTAGCAAATATCTGTAGTTCTGTACCACCCAAAGGTCATTGGCGACTAGTGCATGTCCTGAATACAGTCCTGAATGCAAATCGACTACTAGTCTTGACTGACTAGTCGGCAAGTCCGTCCTTTGGTGACTCGACTCGATTTACTGACTTAATAACCTTGGAAGTGACAAAAGGAATAGTAGACCCATAACACAATGCAACTTGTCACTGTAGTCTGTATCTTTCTGGCATAGACAATAGCATATATATTCATAGTATGCAATTTCTCTTATTATGGAAGCCATGCAGCATATTAGCACAAAAAACAGGACGTCATTCTAACATTCAAGGACAATATTTCCTAGCCTTAACGGTTTTTGCAGTTTTGCACTATACAATGCGGCACATATATCAAACACGACTTCTGCTGAATTCAAACTGGAAATTAGAGATCAAATTTTTTGGATATGTAGTTACCTGGTTATAGTTCGTACGTATTGGCTCAAGCTCTGCAGTAGGTGGTGCAGCTTCAACCTCAGTCAATGAAGAATACTGAAGATGAATTGCTGCCCATCGTAGGAAAGCCCTGAGGTCCTGCTTACTTATACTTCCAATGGGGTTTATATCGGCCGAACTGCAGTCATACTTTGTAAAAGAAAAGAGCAATTATTATCATTTCCAGAGTATCAAATAAGACGTCTGTTTTGGTCACTGGTACTGAACATGTGAACAGTACCTGTGTACTGTAGCATTAGGATTAGGAAGGAATTACCTTCCTAAATAAGAATATCTATTACCATAGATAATTATTTAGTTTCCTAGGACAGGGATTAGTTAAGTGGTATCTTATCTATTACTTAGGATCATGCTCTCGATGGTGCGGAATGCGACAGCTGCTATGTGGGGGGTTGCGATGTCGTCGCATATCGTCCACTGTCGGCATGCCCCATGGCATGAAGGGTGTCATTGCTGTCCTGTGCTGGTCGCCCACTGAAGCTTCGCTGACCCTCTTCCGTGTGACACGTCATCATCATGCTCTCTTGTTGGCACGGGGTTACGAAGGACTTGAACCGTGGCCACCGCCATAGCTCGAGAACGAGCTGCCTCGCTGAGAATGGTGAAATGTTATGGTCGCTGGTACTACGCATGTGAATAGTACCCGCGTATGGTAGCATTGGGATTAGGAAGGGATTACCTTTCTAAATAAGAATATCTATTTCTCTAGATAATTATTTAGTTTCCTAGGACAGAGATTAGTTGATTGGTATCTTATCTATTAGTTAGGAATGTTATGGTTTAGCTTGATCTTATCCTCAATTATTAGGAGCGCCCTCTATATAAGAAGGCCTATTGTAATCATTGGAAGCAAGCAATGAAATAAACAAAGTTTCTAGTCTCTCCCCCTCTTCTTCAATTAAGCCTCAGATCTTTGGCGGCAGTATAGCCGACCGTTCAAGGGCGAGCGCCCTACCCTTGGTCCTTGGACCCATATCCAACGTTGTATGCTGCCTAAACTCATCTATATTTAGCACAATAGGGCCAGGACATTATATCTACAAGTAAGCACATCTGTGTTGCACTAGTAACACAACTAGATAAGTCAACTTACCTTTGTCAAGTAGCCACGTAATCCCTCATCCACATTTGCGCTTCCCAGAACAAGATAGAACCCAGACTTGTTATGAACCCATGGCATAAGAGAAGCCATCATAAAGGCTAGCACCATCCTGATTCGAGCTTGAATATTTTGTAATCCCAGATTCTCAGTATCTGATCCCCCGTCAACCTGAATTATTTTAGCATAAATAATGATCATCAAAGTTTACCTCAACTGCTTCCAGCCTGGCTAGGAACCAAATACCAGCCTTAAAACAGCATTCCTAGTCACTTCCATGTTTGCGATTTGATTTTCAGATAACATCAGTCATAACAATGGCAGACCAACTGTTGCATCCACTATAATATTCATTAGAACTTTTCACACAGCAAACTCATCTAAAACAGTATATTCGAATTCCATGTGTGAATAATAACATTTTATATTCCTGTTCAAAAAAATAATAATAACATTTTATAAACATTCTAAAGAGCACTGTTATCAATGTATCGCCTAGGTGACACCTCAGCATTCAGGTGGCTAGGGGAGCTCGCCACAGATGGTCGGCTTTCCTTGAGGCCAGTGCAGCAGAGCGTCGATCCAGGATTGGGGAGGGCAGATCTGATGCCAGGGCTACCTCTTCGCCATTCCCGCCTGGTCATGGCCCATCCCTGCCGGATATGGGTACAGACCGCCGCTCCCTGCTGGTGCTGCTCACTATGGCCATCGCCATCTCCGGCAGTGGTGGACAGAGAGTGGTGAGGTGCGGCAGTGGCCAGTGCCCCCCACCCCCCAAAAAAAATCGATCCTCTTCTGGAGGCAGTGATGCCCTACTGCCCACTTTTGGCCACACAGTGTGGGTGGGAAGTGAGGTGGCCCTATGGACTTGTTGCCTTTGTGGGCTCTTGAAGTTTTTGGACATATTAACTATCTGATGACATTTTTTATGAGGCGTATGGTAAAAACTATATAACTAATTAGATTCAGAGTGTGTTGCAGTGCAATGCAGCAGTGCCAACACATCAATGGTGTACTGCCCTTAACCCAGACCACAGCGCCCGATTTAGTATTATTGTTCCTTGTTTGGTTATCCAACCTAAAACATTTGGTTACCGAAAATAAAACATCAGATTTCTTAATTTTGTGTCATGTGGTAAATATTTATGTTCCACTTTAGTACACCATAAAATAGAAACTATGGTCTAACTGAACTACATGAAAGAAGAATGCATGAACTTTTTCTTTATTTCTTTCAGTTTTCATGTCACTAAATACTAATTACAAAGAAATGCTGCTCTGTTCATGTAATTTCACACTGACTTGATGACTTCAGAACTTGAGGATATTTTGCATCTCACAATTATTTCATAGAACCAGTTAAAAAATTTTGCATAGCCACCATTAAGGGATATAAGACAAAACCATAGAAATAGAATATTGTGAAATGGGGATAAATATCAAGTCAAATATATGTTAGCAGAACGCATTCATGCAATTTTTTTAGTAAATTAAGAGTGGCAGAGCACAAAAATACCTTGTAGCGTGGTCTCTTCCCGGTAAATCTTTCAAACAAAGAAAGCAATGAAGATACTACACTATCAATAGGTACATCCAAGTGGAATGAACCAATCTCTTCGGCTAGCCTTTTGGCACGTGATCTGGTATCTTCAGAACTGTGGAGAAGAAACACTGTGAACAAAACAAAACAACAGTATACTACATGGACCGAAAAATTTCTACCATAAGATGGATTACTTTGGGGATAAGCACAACACATACACTCATTAGTAAAGAAATCGAGAAATAGTAAAGCTATAAATTAAAGAACAATGAATCAGCAGCATATAATATATATGGCATATCTCCTCGTAGTCTTATGCCTTCTGAAATTCTGACAGCCATCAGCAATGCAAACTTCATTAATAAAAACATATTGTGCAATGCAAATCAGAAATGTTAGTTTCAGTTCCATCAGATAGAATAGGGTTTACGAACAAATACATTACATATCATCATTATCAAAATAATCAATTCACATAAAAGAATATTTTAATGCTGTCAAATGGGAAGAAAGTAAATTTAAATAAAGTTGATTTCTTAAAACAAAACCCACCTGTTTTCAGTTCCCATGTAAACAGTGTAAAATAAACGTTTGGCAAACTCTCTGCTATCTGTGGGGAACTCCCCATCTTTATACTGGCCAATCCGCAGAGCATCTGCCTTAACTTGCTCGTCTCCTTTCTCTATATCTGCATGTTGTGCATACAGAATAATCATTAATCTCAGAAATAGGTATCTTCATAAATCATAATATTATGAAAAGGAATTTCACAAAAGACACAGAAGTGTGACCATAACCGACCAATATCTGGTATAAAAAGGATCTAATGGTGGAAGTAACCACAATTTAAAAAAGGGTGCAAAAACTTGCAACGGACTTACTACACCTGAGGATTTCACAGGAGAACCTATTGTGACTGTAGACATACAAACATAACAAAATTTGTAGGCCAAGAAATTATATGCATGGTTGCACATGTGAGAGGGATTTAGGCCATCTGCATGGGTCCAAGGTCATTAGGCACATCAGAATAAGGTTGCTATGGCCCACAATTTTGTCCCAAGGTCATATAGCATGGCCTTAGCAGGCTGTTATAACGACATGACTTATTAGTTTTCACCAATTGATAACACAACTAGGACATGTACCCAACTTTTTATAGAAAAGCAAATACAACAAAATCTAACATATATTTAATAAAATGTAGGGATCTTATTTGTAAGACAATCAACATACCGCCAAAGTTAGTGTTCAACATTTCTCAAGCAGTTGGATATCTACTGCACTTAAAAGATTTATCATGGAAATCTCACAAGTTTTTCTACTTCCAACTAATTTCCCAGATTGGTCCTGAGCAAAAGGACTAAGCAGGTTTGTCATGTTGGTAGAACCAAAAGGTCATTAATCTCTTTCTTTAACAAAATTATAAATTTTGTGAACAAAGTAATAAGTCCAAAGTTTAACCAGCAAGCATGGACCACTCTATCAACAGGAAGTAACTCCCAAGAAAACTTTGTTTCCCAGTGGGATGGATATTTGATTATGACCGGGAAAGATTCCAACCTGACCAATTAATGAACTCAGGTTATAGCAGCTTAAGTGACAGATGAACTTGTGCAAAATCTCTTTACTCCCGATAAAAGGAAAAGTAATCTAGATATTGCAGGGAACCCAGCCAACCCTACATGTCAGCCTACGTACTGCTTCAGCATCTTTCCATCAGGCTCACATTGTACAGTATCCATGTGATGTAACAATTTCGATATTATAACAAGATTTAATTGCTCTTATTTATTTTCTATGTCATGTCATGATCAACAGTTTTTATTTCATAAAGAAGCGCGTACGTTTGCAAATTCATTGCACAGATAGATATTGCATCCTTCAATGACTGTCACCCTATCTATCTGCCCACTTTCCGGCAAACCATGTTTCAAAGGCATTTCATAAAATCTTTCGCAAATAAAGGAGGAAAAGGAATGAAGACGACTTGAACTGACCTTTTATGACAAGCTGGCACATGCAGCCAACTATAGCTGCAACAGATGAACTATCCGCACCACCAGAAAGTGGAAGCAAAAAACCCGATGCTCGACTTCTCCGCAGATAATCCCAAAGCCAACAACTAGGTCCGAATGCAATCTCCTCTTCAGGACAATGATAAATAATCTGCCAAGGATAGATGTGATAGAAAAATGTTAGTTTGCATCTGCACAGTGTTCACATCAATTATCCTTATACTGAGGCTTCAAATGTCATGTAGGGCCTACACTACTCACGGCGGCCCAGGAACTGCACTGGCAATAGCACCATGCCAGCTGTGCCTACCGCAGCAAGCAATCAGGTTTAAGAGATAAACCATATCTTTTATTGCTTTCTAATTAGTTTACTTTACCTACAAGTTAGCTAAGGATAAGATTTGATAGTGTAGATTGATTGTTTGCTAGTTATCATGTTAGGGTCATCTCTATACAAAGAGATCAGGCCCAAGCTTGAGATAATGAGAAACAAGAAAACCCCAAACCCTTCCTCTCCTGTTCGTTCTCCCTGCCCTTGCCACGCAGTAGCCACAACACGACTTATCAGCCATGCCACAGGGGTCCAGGGTCACATCTATTTGGTAGTTACTCATTCCAATACTTCCAAAAATCAACCCGCCAGTGACAGCAAACACCAAAGAGATAGAATGAGAAAATAGTAGCTAAAGTGTATTTGGATGCATTATAATGAGAGGATAACAGTGATTTCATGTAATATTCTCTTGGGATAAAAAGTAGGATTCAAACAGTTTCAACTGGCAATTGTTAACTATAGTTATAAATTTTGCACAGAACTTTCCAGGACAATGCAAGGGATCAGCATTTCGGATTTTGTTCACTATACAAAGAAAAACGAAACGAAAAAATGTGAGTTCCAAATCTTAAGCATGTCTAAGCATTAAGGAGGTCATAAAAAGTTCAATGGGCTCCAATGTTGGCCCATATCTTAGCCCAGTTCAAGATTGACTTGTTGAGTTTTACTGTGAAATAAAAAAAATAGGCAGCTTGATAAATAACAATACACTAGCCGATATATATGTTGCACGGTTAATTATGAAAATGAGTTAACACAAATGACATTAACTCTCAAAGCTCTTTCATCGTATACTATATAACTAGGTCATGCCTAATATTGTTGGAAGTCCCAATACTTGATAACTGGAAGACTGCTTAAATCTCTTTCAAACATACAGTTGTAAAACAATCACATCTTTTTCAGGCATACCAAAAATATCAGCCAAATAGTACTCCATACTGCAGCATACCAGAGATCGGTCAAATCCAGAAATGGGAACTAACCTCAACTGGAACAGTTGGAACCATTCCATTCCGAAATTTCTGGCAAAGCTTATATGGTACCTTAACAAAAGGTACATTTGTTGCGTGACTTGCTTGCTCTCTAAAACTAGAAACAGATGCTCGATAACTCGATACCTGTTTCCACAAACAAATGCCCAATTATGCAAGAATAAAACTTTTACTTACGTTGAAGTTAAATCAGCAGCTACAAGAACTAGCAATTTACAGGCTAAAAAAGTTTGTTCAACAAATACAGGAGCAGAAAGAAAATTTTATGACTTTGGAGAACTGCAAATAGGCAGATACACAATAAGAATTGTTTTAAAGTAAGACAAGAATAAGACTAACCATAGAATGGAACTGAACAAAATATCATATCTACAATGATGTGATAATTGTTAGCAAATATTCTTTCCACACTAAAGCAAGAAAGGAAATAAAAGAATTCACAGAAGTGGGCAGAAATTGTTTGTTTGTGTGAGCATAGCTTGAAGGGAAAAGTAACCAGTTGTGAAGGAGAAATCATACTTCTTAATCTAGACATCATAAAAAGAAATAGGAAACACTAACAGCATTATAGAACTATAAGTATGATCTCTAGGAGCTAGAACTTACAGCATCAAGATCCACCAGAGCATCCAGCACTTCAACATCCTTCAACGAGAATTGTGATCCCTGGGCAACCACATCGCCATTCACCGCAATGCAGCAGCAACCATCTAGTGGGAACATTCAGAATAACTTAGAACAAATGAAACAAATTGTAAACCTCTCTGGTAAAGACAATAAATAAAACCAATGTAACATATAACTATTGCCAGATTGAGAAACAGAGGGCTGAATGATACATGGCATTCAGAAACCTTAAAATGAAAAGCATTATACATCAGCACTGCGTCTTGTGGGAAAAAATTAGGAAAAATTCATCATAGCACTTTAATTGAATGATACATGGCATTCAGAAACCTTAAAATGAAAATCATTATACATCGGCACTGCGTCTTGTGGGGAAAAAATTAGGAAGAATTCATCATAGCACTTTAATTGAATGATACATGGCATTCAGAAACCTTAAAATGAAAAGCATTATACATCAGCACTGCGTCTTGTGGGAAAAAAAATTAGGAAAAATTCATCATAGCACTTTAATAGTACCAGTTCAGTAATATATCACTCAATGTACTTTGTAAAATACCATCACGGTTACCACCTGTCAGTGTTTTACCACAGCCATCAACATCCATTAGGTATATCTAACCAGAAAGGTTATTTCAAAAGGAACATTTCAAAAATTCCAATCAGACAATCTTCTTTCGAAGAAAACCACAAGCCCTCTTCCCATCTGCTGCAAACCACCAGGCCCCAAACCGCTGGAACTGGAGATGTTCCTCAGCTTCCCCCATCCTCCGCAAGTACCTCTGAGGTTCGAACGCTGACAGGTAATCAAGCATCTCCTGCTCCATGGTGTGTCCTTCTCTACACGGTTGTTATGCTGCAGCCTCCAAAAATGATGGGAAGCAGAAGGCATTCTGGTCAACAATCTTGGGTGCTCGACACACAATTTCATGCCAGCTTACCGCAGCTGACAAGGACCATTTTTTAGGCAAGCAAAACGAATAACAGGAGACCTAAATGTTGCATTGGAACTAATATCAAGGTGGTATGCAGTTTTTAGGTCTAAAGAAGACAAAACAGAAGCGCATCATAGATCAGATAATGCTAAAACATATTTATAGCAAAAACAACAGCATTTTGACATACCATAATAAAGGCGGCCACCATCACAACCCTGTTGATTAGCATACATGTAAACACCACCACATAAATGGGTCGCATTTCTTATGGAATCAATCCGAAGATTGAGCTTCCTTAACTGATGATGGCTTCCACTTGCATTCATGAAAACCTCAACGCCATTAAATGCTAGGTCAATCCGAGGAGCATTTGCAGTAAAGAGCTCTTCACAGGTTTCAGCAGCCAAAGATCTGAAAACAGCAATTAAAATCAAAGCTATAATAGAATCAGATGATAACCACGCAACCAGATAATTAAATAGTTCAGTATCATCAACAAATGCATAAATTATCAATCAGACATAACATATAAATATACTAATTAATGAAATGTGAGTCGCTTGTTGTATCAAATTTGTAGTAGAGAATAAGGAGTTGAGCACTTGAGCTATCCATTTCTTGTGTAAGAATTGGTCTCCCCGGTAAGCCAAATACTTCTAATGGTTAGTCCTGTTGAGTTGTGATTTGGAAAAACCTGTTGAGTTGTGATTTGGAAAAACACTAAGAAAGCTGTTTTTTTTTAATATCCAACTCGATTTAGAAAATGTCTAAATGGAGTTCTTTAATAGTTGCAATACCCATGTGATTATGCGGCAGATAGTATTGGTATGCTCACTAGGAAAGCATCAAGCTGAAATCACAAGTTCACAATCAGGAAAAACCAATTTAAGCATTAGTACTTACACATCAAGAAATTGAAGATAACCATAACCAAAAGGCACAGTTTCTTGGGATATAGCCTCTGAGACATCAACGGGTAGTTGAAAGTCAACAAGTTCCTCTTTAAATGTCCAAGCAGAAAACCAACGAAATTCCCGATAGTTTTCATCATTTGCAAGGCACATCTTTGGTCGAATCATAATTATCTTGCGATTTAAGCAGAAAACCTGGCAGTTGTACCGTACACTCTGGAAAATAACAGGCATTCCTATGCTGCACAAGATGTTGTCTGTATAGTCACCAGACAAAATGTCCTTCAGGCACTCCCATCTGCAAATTGATATAGGAAGGTAATGAACAGCTAGTGGGTATAATATAAAACAATGGATAAAGATACGCATGCTATAACTCTGCAATAAAACAATATAATGCCTTCTAAATAAGTACTGCATATCCAGCACTTTTTCCAAGCTAAAATGATGGCATCATTTACTTAAACACAACTCGTTAACTTGTTCTATTATCAAATAAAATGTGAAAACCAGAATTTCAGTATCAGGGATCAGTTAGTTGTTTGTCATGCTTTCGAACTACCAGCTCTTGTGTGATAAGTATTCAAAGAGTCAACATATGAATTCAAGCTTCATATGCATGCTTTGAATGGCACACAAAAACAATTTGGCTAAAACGATTACTTAAAATACTCATGTACAACTCTGTGCAGCAATTATAGAGGGAGAAATAAAGGATGTAAATACTACCCAATTAGGCAATTACTATCATTTCAATTAGAAATTTACACAATGAATTTCCATACAAAAAGAAGTGAACTAGTAGTGCAGAAACAACACTTCCTAATAGAGTTCTGTGATACTCCGGTACTTGATTTAACCGTGCATTCATGGGAAAAGAAATAGAAAGATCTCCCTGTGCTGCAGAATATAAAAACAGAAATACATGTGCCAACACAAACCGAAACGGTAAAAGCTAAGACATATTAGACAACTAAAATCTCCGTTCCGAAAAAAAAAAGACAACTGAAATCTCACTCACCGATTGTACGATGCCTATGCTCCGAAAAAGAAAATAACAGGTACTATCCAATCATCAATTTATCGGTTCTGGTTCCGAATTCAATTAAATTCCATTGTGATTCCTGGACACCTTACCGATTCTACCAAAGTGTAGAAGTGCCGCAAGAAGATTTTCCACGACATGAAGAGATTATTCAAAGTACCATCTTCACACTGCTACTGCTATATCTGCCTTAACTCATAGGTTCAAAATCAACAGCCGGTAGGCCATGACGGTTTCCACCCACAATCCACCAATCACGACAGAAAAAGAACTCAGAAGACCGTGATGATTCAGAAAGGACGAGAAAAATACTCACGCGTGCTCGGCGGTGTCCTGCTCGAGGAAGTGGTCCTCGCAGCCGTATCCGGTGAGCTCGAGCTCGGGGCCGACGCGGACGGCGGCGCCCGCGGCCTTGGCCCGGGCGATGGACTCCTTGACGTTGCGGACGTTGGTGTCGAAGTCCATCGCCCACTGGTTCAGGTTGCACGTGGCCACCCGCAGCAGCCTCATCTCGCCGCCCGAGCCAAGAAGCCCTCCCCCTAGAAATCCAAGCAAATAGGTAGGGTTCGTCACCAACAAAAGAAATCAATCCAAGAATTCTGTGGCGGCCCGGTCCAGATGGATTCCCAATTGACCGGTGACGCACAAATCGGAGTACAGATGGATAATTTCGAGAGAATTTGGATGAGAAGAGGAAGAACTGGGGATGAGAATTCAGAGGAGAGAGACAGGGAAAGTAGATTTCATTTCTTCAGACTTGTGAAACGTTGGCTACAGAACTAACTTAGCCCCAAACTCACCCGGATTCTTTAGTAGTTTGCTCCCCGGAATTTGCCCTCGGTTCCTCCGCCGCCCCAGCCTAGGAGCAATAAACTTCAGCGACGTGTGGACCGTGTTGTTGTGGTCCTGCACGCGCGTACGTGAGGATTAAGGGCCTGTTTGGTTGGCAGCCAAAATTTTCATGCTTAATTTTAGTCACGCCACAATTTCTTAGGTGGGTCTTTGGTTTATTGCCATAGTTGTAGCTTGCCACAGTTGTGGCTTGCCACACTTTGTTAGCCATATGGCCCACGCGTCATAGACTCAGTCTTTTGCCTAACTTTGCCTAAGGTGTGGCGTGGAATTTGGACGCCACAAAAAGTGTGGCACGCCACACTCGACTAAGGTTAGGCGTGGCAAGGTTAGGCATGAACCAAACAGGCCCTAAAGTGGGTTCTTTTAGGGCACCTTTGCCTTACGGCTGCTAATGGCATAGTATAAAGCTAGGAGCGAATAAATAAAATATCAATAAATTAATAAATTATTTTTAAAAAATTATTTTGACAAATCGTTTTAAAAAATAATAAATAAGTTGTCTGATTTGTTTATTTAAAGAAAATTATAAACCATGAACTAAAAACAAGGAGGTATTTGTATAGTTCTCCACTTCTAAGGGCAAACATGTAATTGGTTTCGATGTACTCTTAGGAAAAAAGCTGGGGAAATATAAAACAGAGAAATAGGATGAAACATATAAAAGTTATATTAAAGTGGTGGCAAAATTGATGATTGCAAAAACAGAGAAAAAAATGTTGTAAGCGTGTTTCAAACGCAGGAACAAGGGAATCAAAATGCAGAAACTACACACATAGGAATATCATAAACACATTAGCACCAAAAAATTTACATTTGACCTCACTAACATATAGGCCATCTAAGGTTGTTCTCATCAAGTTATCCATCACTCTCCATCTCTCTACGTGCGACAATGGTGGGCCACGTGATGGAGATATGGTGCTCGATCTTTCGATGAGATTGATAACTATCGATTTTGATGGAGGTGACTCTCACGATCCGACTACAACCGTACGATGACGCTTGCGCCTTAGCAATCGCTGAACCAACTTCGAGGTGTTATTGACCTCGCTGGAAGCACGATCAACCTGAACATGAAGTTCAATTCTGCGAGCAATCGAAAAACTGGCAAGAATATGACGTAGGTAATCTGATATTGCGAATAAGATTGAAGCGTAGATGATATTGAAAACAAAGTTGGGATTCTAAAGCTGTCTTGATAGGTGGTCGTCTGACACAACTGAAGAACAGAAGTTTGCACAATGGCTAAACCTAAATTCAGCGAAACCCAAGTCCTAGCAAGGGAGGCGGCGGCTCCTATATAGGGAGAACGACCACGGGTAGCGTCCAAAGTGCACGCACTAGAGTTACAAGGCCTATGGGCACAAGTGGTGGTGGCGCAGCACCCTTTTGACTCGGACTCAGAAACCAATATGGACTCTTTTGATGATTGCGGCCGGCTCGGATAGAATTTGAAGATGAGGTTGGATCCGTTGGAAAGTAGACTTCTTAAGCTTTCCATGAAGTATAAGAACGTCCCAAACGGAGTTCGTATGAGGAAGTTATGCCCATTTAAACTTGGTACCATCACAGCAGTCAGAATCTGATTCCAGAACGAGTCCAACTCGAATTCGTGCTTGACTTGGTCCCAAAGTGACATGGTAACCTATATTATTCCTTCCATGCATGTCCATGACTCCATGTTCCTTTCCTTCATCTTTTCCCAGGTTCCTAAGCACAATTAAATCACTTGCATTAGGTAACGGTCTATTCTCAGTAATATATGAACCTAGGAATGAATTCACCTGGTAATTAAGTTAACAAGCACGAGCTCGAGTAAGTGGTCCTTACAACACTTTCTATGGATGAGTTGTATCCATGTAAGGGATGTCCTCATCACCACAGCAACGACGATAACGGTGACTCGGTGGGACTGTCTGTAGATAGGGGGTAGCAGCGGTGGTGGTGGGGAGGACTCCGAGTTCACAGCTCCTGGTTGCTGGGAAGGTCCGCTGGCGGGGCAACTATGGCGGCGAGCCAGTAAGGAGGCAACGTGGTCAAGGGTGAGAATGGCGGGCTCAATAGGAAGGTCCACGGCCAGGGCTACAATGGCTACATACTAGCAAGAAGCTCCACAAACAAAGGCAACAATGGAGGTAGGCCGGCAGGGAGGTCCATGGGAAGGGCGACGGCCAAGTTGGCCTCCTCAAGGCAACACAAGCTACTCCACCGCCGCTTGGTATGCGTTGTGTTCATGTTGTATACCAAAAAATCGATCTTTATCTCATTGTTTGTTGAGATTGATATGAATTACCAAAAAGGAAAGATTGTAGAATCTAGTCTCTCCATTATGAGTTAATGGTAAAGTTAGGTAATTGATCGCAATTGTTTTGTGACTAACATTTTCATGAATTGGATGAATATGTTAGGTGTCACAAAATGAGGATGATTTGGGATAACTTCATGTATTGAAGATCATCAAGTCTAGATGGAAGATAGCTTCATATGTTAAAAGCCATTAAGAAAAAAAATGTATCATAAGTTGATGTATGTACAAGAGGAGATGATCATGTGTTGATCATTATGTCAAGTGAAGACCATCATGTGTTGATGGAGTTGAAGAAAAAGGATGCATCGTGAGTTGATACATATCAAAACGTTGATCTAAGGTAGAGGTATGACTAGTTAGGGCTGTACAATGCAAATGTGTTTTGCAAATGTGAGAAGCCTATGTTTCTTATTCCTTGTTGTATGAGGCTTATATTTGCAAATATGTCTTGCAAATAGTTGAAACTTATATATAATCCTTGTAGCATGTGACTCAGGTTTACAAATGTGTTTTGCAAATGTGAGGAGTCCATGTACATATTCTTTGTGTCGTGATTTCAAAAGTGTGCAAATGTGTTTTGCAACTTGTTGGAAATCATGTTTGATCATTGTGTGCATGATACTATAGTTTGCAAATGTGTTTTGCAAAATCTGTTGAGATAACTGCACTTGTTTGGAAAATAGGAACTTTCGCTGTGTTTGTAACCTTACTACTGGAGGACGGAAGTACCAGCTCTGTGTGAGCGGTACAACCGAACATCAGAAGTACTAGATGTGTTGCACGGTACTACTAAATGTGAGTGGTCTGATCAGCTCTGTGTGAGCGGCTCGTCTGACTGTCGGAAGTACCAGCTCTGTGTGAGCGGTACTACCAGAAGGCGGGAAGTACCAGCATGAGTTGCGTGGTACTACTGGTCTTCAGAAGCTCCAGATTTTCCTGCAGTACTTTTTTTTCCAGTGAGACACCTATAGGGTGGTTTTCTCTTCCCTGTGAGAGCGGTAGTTCCGCGTGTGTGGAGCGGAACTTCTGAACATCGGAACTACTGAATTTATAACAACGGTAGTTCCGCGTAGACTTCGAACGGCTAGTTTATAGGCTCTGAAATAGCTGTTATTGTTGTGTCAGAACAGGTGCAGAAGTACCAGCCATTGTACTTCCGCTTGCCCTAATTTTTCAGGGGTCTGGCTCCAACAGCTAGTTTTCTTGTGTGGGGTATAAATACCCCTTTGTGGCCCGTTGGAGCTGCTGTTGATCGACCCAATTATGTTGTCTTGAGCTAGTGTGAGGCTCTCCACTCAATAGTGCATGTGTTGCACTTTGTGGGCAAAGAGAAGAAATCTAGAGTGCATGTGTTGTATCTAGAGGTGGACTTAGTGTCCAATTGAGCGTGTACATTCGTTGCATGTGGTGAGAGTCAAGCGAGGGGCTTGACTTGTTACTCTTGGAGTTTGATGATTCCTAGATGGTGTTAGAGGTGTCGTGCACGGTGATATTCTCAAAGAAGGTTGTGAGAAGACTCGGTAAAGTTATGAATGTTAGAGCTCACCTACCCAGAGTGAGGAAAGAGCTACTACTAGTGGATTTGAGGTGGAAGACTTAATTCGTGGAGCCGGTCCAATTAGTTTGGGCTTACCTCAACATAGACTAAGGGAAACCGGTAAGTCTCTGAGCACCACGGTAAAAAGAAATCGTGTTTATTGTGATTTGCTTTCTTATGCTCTATTTACCTTCAAGCAATTTACTTTGATAGAATTAAATTGATTGCTTGACATAGCCTTAGATTGTTGGTGCACCTAGGTGAGCTTATTTAATCTTGGCGCTATTTATGCTAAACCAAATTGATTTAAGCTTTTGCATTATTTACTTGATTTAGACAAATAAATAGGTCTTTAAATTAATACTAATTAAAAAAGATTTTTAGACCATCTATTCACCCCCTCTAGTCGGTCTCCTCGATCCTACAGCCAGGTGGCGTTAGCTTGGTGAGACAAGAGATTTGACTATAGACTGGGATGATAGAACTTGAGGAAGAAACTAGATTAGTTCATCTTTATTGCTTAATCGATAATAGATACATGATAGCCCCTTTTATAGGGATAGCTCAACTTGATCTCTAAGAAATAATCTTTATCTCTAAGAACTAATAAATAAAATATATCTATAAGGTAATAAACCCATCTAATAAGAAAACTAATTATTCTTATCTATATTCTAATCCATCTAATCACACCAAACATGTTTGCTACAGTACCACGTTACTGTTCACGTTCGTGAATAGTGCACATAAGTCGTGATTTCAGCACGTGACAACTTCTCCTCCTTTAGTGACAGCTCATCCTCAAGCTGTAGTGGTGGTTATGGCTGTAGCACTAGGAGACCCCAAGTTGTCAAAAGACTGCGACATTTTACCGATGACCTTGAAGACCGTGGCCTCCATGTACAGGTGCAGCAACATTGATGACATCTACAATCGCCAAGGTAGGTGTGGTGGCAACCACAGCAACATTGTGGTAGGCTTCCACGATGCAGTTACCACAACAGGCTTCGGCAAGGTCACGACGCCCTTCGACAACACTATGATAAAATATGACACAGTCATGGCGGGCGTCGATAGTACCATAGTAGGTTGCGGCAGTGACATGGTTGTCGCAGAAAGTTGTGGCACGATTAGGCAGGCGTCGGTAGAACCACGGCTACCACAACATGTTCTGGCGACGCCGCGGTGGCTGCTGGGAATAGCATTGCTGCCGGCTCTTGTTGTGCTTTCTTCTGATTTGTAATCATCTTCTCCAAGATGGCATACATGTTGACAAAAATGTCTGCCATCTTCTTATCGATGTTGGCCATCTTGTTGGTGTTAACCTTTATTGTGGCCAATAACTCGACAACAGGAACCATGGTAGCAAAAGTCATGGGAAGGGATCGACTACTCTAATACCAAATGTGATGAACCTTAGTTCATTGGGGTAAACATCGCCGAGAGGAAGGCCGGATGCCTTGGCTTGGTGGGATGAGAGATTTGATTATAGACTGGGATAATAGAACTTTAGAAAGAAAGTAGATTAGTTCATCTTCATTGCTTGATCGATAATAGATACATGCTAGCCTCCTTTATAGGGATAGCTCAACTTGACCTCTAAAAAATAATCTCTATCTCAAAGAAAACTTATCTCTAATAAATAGAATATATTTATAAGATAGTAAATCCATCTAATAAGGAAACTAACTATTCTTATCTATATCCTAATTCATCTAATCACGCCAAACACGTTTGCTACAGTACCATGTTACTGTTAACATCCATGAACAGTGCACATAAGCAGTGATTTCAGCACGTGACACAGACGTATCAATTTGGGCATATTAGATTTTTCATTTTCTCTGATTAATGTAGGAATTTCTAGACTTTTCTTCTTTTTTGATTAGCGTGGGAATTTTTAGTTTTTCCCTTTTAGGATTAACGTAGGGGCTTCTAGGAGAGCCTCTAATTAGTATAGAGATAGATAGATTACTTGTCTTTTACCAACATTGATTGACACCTTTCTTTTTCTAAACATTATGCAGTTTGCTGTGAACAGTTACACATGATGTCTAGTGTTTAGTTCATGTAAACATAGATGTAGCCAGACAAAAGCATGCCATTGTTTCTTTGTATAGATGTAGCCAAACTAAGCAAGTCATGGTGGTCACTCCAGCGAACGACACCACGGTTCCTACAATTGTTGCGAGTCCTTGCGGGTTCTTCATGTTTACAATGTCCATCCTGAAATCAAGATCGATGAATGTTAGTCAAGGCTCAATTAACTTGATGAATCCTGCGTTGAAAGTTGAAAGTTGGACAGGACAGGGTATCTTCACCTGAGGACGATGGCAATGACGAACGTGATTGAAGCGACAATGTTCACCATAGCAGTAACAAATGTCGGAGACGTGTACTTCAAGCTTGCAAAGTACATGTTCAGAGTTAAGCTCACCCTGCAAGACGAAGGGATGTTGTGTAACTTTGTTGTCAGAATTATGTGTTCGCGTTGTATGTACCCTTATGTTCTTGTTTTTACCCCAAAAGTGAGAGTACAAAAATCTCCAGAAACAACATCAAAGTCATTTTGGGCCTCAACTTCCTGCCGAAAAAGGGAAACAAAGAAACAAAGAATAAGCAAAGTGAATAGTTGAATAGTAACAACTAAAAGAAGTGATTTTTAGAAGGAGAAGATGAGTGGTGCAAAAGGTAGAGAGATGCATGCGTGAGACAGAAGCGAGAGGAATAAGGTACGTGATGTGCCTGTGACCCCTGACTTATCAAAGCGAGACAGGAGCGAGAAGAGTAAAAATGTCATTTTAAGAAGTCAGGTGTTCATATCGGCCTCTAGAAATAGAAGCCAATATGAACATGACATACAACTTGCATCATTTTCCTTTGTTGCAAGTTGCTACACATTCTCTCCTTAGGGTTCCATTAAAATCATTAGACAGATGCAATAATCAATGCAATGATTTGCAAACCATGATCAAGCCTATACTAAGGCTTGTGTTAGAAGATATTGGGCCTGTTCTTTAACGGCTTCTAAAAGCGGCTTTAGTTTTTGCTACAGACCTAACTTTCAAACGAAATGGGTTTACAAGTTAATTGTAGTACATATTAAAAGTCTAACATTTGTATTAATCAAAAACACAAGCGAGTATCTCTCTTTCCGTAATCTATGTCACAAACTGCTAAAATTCAAAAATTTCAGCCAAAAGTCATAAGGCACAGCCATATCAACCAGGTCCAATAATTCCATCATTAATGAATCCATTAGTCTTGCGTAGAGTAAATGGTAACTCATGGACATCCTATCTGTTAAGTAATATTTGATAAACAAGATCAACCAATCGCTCGCTTTGCAACTCCAACACAATCACTGTGATGTTACTTTGTCCCGCTCTAAACGATTTCAGAGCCTGGCTTATTTTAGTTTATTTAAACTAAAAGCTACTTAAAACACGCCATTTTCTAATTTTAGTTTATTTTGATTTTATGGATTTTATCCACTTTTTTACCTTTTCTTTCCCCTTATTCGTTTGTACTGTTCATGATGATATAGCTTTTTTTAATTTTTTCTCTCTATTTTTTCTTAGAAAAATTTAACAACCGATGCAATAAAATTTTAGCCATAAGTCAAAAACCACAATCAGAAGCTTCAGAAGCTTAAGTCATAAGTTAGTTGGAGCACATAAGCATTCCTCTAAAAGAAAATGAAAAAGAGGGAAACATAAGCTTTCAAATGAACTTCTTTTCATAGAGTTGACACAACGAATTAGAGTTGTGTCAAATACAACTTCGAATCGAATATTAACTCATTCTGGTCAAATTAGGGTATCCACGTAATTCGTACATTAACTAGACAACAACAACCTTATCCACTTGCATGAAAGACAGGTAATATGTTAACAAGATTCAAGAAAAGAAGTCAACACTAAATTGAATAGAAATGTTTAGTTATTAGTGGAATTGCAACAAGAATTGGTAAATAGTTTTCCTGATTTCGAAATTGAATGTCAATTCATATAGAGAAAACTACAATTCAAATGCAAAATTCAAAACAACATTTGGATCCAGAAAGCCAAATTCGAATACAAATTTGGACAGATGATTTCTTTTTCCAGACGAACAAACATAACCATATTCACAATTTATGGGATTCAAGAAACAAAACAATTCTATTATTTTGTATGCGTCTTGCACCGCCAAGCTCAACACCACGAAACTCTATCCAACACAGAAGCATCCTTATCGTTTCAATCGTGATCTTTCCACTAGCGAACATTCTTTCCTTCTTTCTTAAGAGAATTTCTCTGAAACATCAATGTAGTTTTCTAGCGGAATTCTGCTATAAAGTACCGGCACAAAAGCTCAAAACAACGAACAGTCGGCCTGTTCTTTTTGGTTGCGGGTTGTGGCTGCGGCTTATGGCTTTTGAGCTGTTTGTATGAGAGATTACAGAGTAACAGAAACTCATGTGGGGTTTTTTCCGATATAAATGAAGTTAGTAAAGTATCACCTACAATTAACTAGTAGACTCTATCTTGAAAAAATAATCCGTTTAAAAGCTAGTTACTGTAGAAAAGCCGAAAAACAGCTTTTAGAAGTTAAAAAGAACAGGGCCACAGATACACAAAACTCAGGCAGGAGCTTCACGCACAGGGCCATATCGCAAGACTCAAGCGCAAATTCCAGGAAAAGCTTAACCACAGCAAGGGGATCAGTCGGACCTGCAAAGTTGGTTTATGCTTTTAGTTTATTAATTTTGTCTTTTTCTGATTTTTTTAGATTTTTTGTCTTATTTTCTATACTCCTTTGTATTGTTTATGATGAGGAAATCTATTTTTTATATTTTTAAAAATTTTAAATTTAATTACATAAAAAATTACAGCAGCTATAATAAAAAATCTTAAATAATATTTAATAAATCTGAAAACTAAAAACAAAAGCTAAAATGAGCACAACTATATGTACGGAGTGGGTCTCGGATAGAGATGGCAACCGGTAAATACCCATCGGGTATTGCCATTCCATACCCGTACCCGCTAGGTGTAAATTTACCCGTCGGGTTACCCGTATCCGCACGCGGGTAGGAAAATTTACCCATACCGTACATGCGGTATTACTACTCGACGGGTAACCGTACATAAGCATACGGTTCAACACATAAGAATATCATCAATTTAGACATTCATTAATCATACATGCCAAGCACAAAAACGTCTAATGATCAAAATTAGTATATCACATAAACATACTTGACATGACCATATCAACATATGATAAACAAATAAACAATCAACAAGTAGATAATAAAATTAACATTTGAGTGGGATGTCTAGTTGTCTAATGCGGGTATTCATTACTCGCGGGTAGGCGGGTATGGGTAGTATATACCCACACCCGCACCCGCCTACCCGGCGGGTAGAGGATTTCGCCCAATAACATACCCATAGGTATATAAAATTTTCTATACCTGTCTCTTTATCAGGTAAAATCCGTCGGGTATTCGGGTATCGGGTACCCATTACCATCTCTAGTCTCGGACAAGGCCCGTCCCCATCACAGATCGCGAGCCCCGAAGGTCGCATCGCACCGCGACTCCACCGCACCCCACCGTACCCGCCCGGCCCGTGCTGCCTGCCCCATCCCGCCCGGCCGCCTCGCCTCCTCTGCTCATCGCCGCCACCACCGCGGGTCGAGATGGGGTTCGTGTCCTTCGCCGGGAGGGTCCTCTTCGCCTCCGTCTTCCTCCTCTCCGCCTACCAGGAGTACGCGCCTCCTCTCAACTTCTCCTCCTCCGTTTACCCTCATTGTCGTCGTGCTTGCTTTCTGGGCTCAATTCGGGGCCAGTATCGTTAGATCTGGTGCGGCGTTCGCGGAATCCGAGAGGTACTGGGGGGGGGGGGGGCGTGGGTACGCCCCAAGTGTCTGGATCTCGCGGTGGTTAGTTTGTTTTGTGGGGTCCCAGTGTGTGAAGCGCCTGGATCTGGTGAAATGTTTCAGTTTGGTCCATGAAAATGACCAAATTTTGGTTTCTGGTCGTTTTGATCTGACTTTGGCTGCTGAATTGCGGCAGTGATATGTGGATTTAGAGAGAAATGAAGTAGAGATTTCCGTAGAGACTTTTTTTTTTCAGTTTCACTGTCTGATCTGGTGAGCGGTGGACTTGTTAGCTTGTTGTAAGTGTGATTGCTCTAGTGGTATTATAAATATCATGGACCAGTCAGCTTAGATATCTCATAATAGCCAAAATTCATGTGGGGCTTTGTTTCACCTTGTGTGGTCCTTCAGCCGAATGGGACATCGGGTGATTATATTTGCATAATTGATGCATGCTAGAGTTGTTAGATTAGTGCATGTCAAAGTTGACATCTTTGTTGCTGGGCTTTGGCTCGTTAGATACCTGATGATTTGTACCATTCCACTGTGAATTTTCTGCAGACATTCGATTTAACATGCAAAGATGTCGTATTGAGTTTTGTTCTAGAGTGAGTCGCAGCACCACCTGGATTTGATGCGGTTGTTGCTGGAATTAGTGCCCATAGTCACGTAGTGTTTCCACCTAATTTACTGCTATAAAAAAGTTTAATGGGGAAAGATTTAAAAATCCACGGCTAACAGGAATTTTTAGCAAGGTTTTCATTTGGTAAAGTAGCTAGTTCTGGGCTATCTTTTGATGTGTCATCAGGTCTTATACGACATTATTTTTATTGCAAAATCATCAAAACCTTATTTGAGGCTCCCACATACCAAGCTTCAATCTTATTGAGGTGTCCCTGACAAGCCTGTTCACTTGGAAGTGAACCTGTTAAGTGATCAGAGATCCACTAAAAAGAAGAGCTTGAATTTGGTGGGCACACATTCAGTATTTATAAAATGTAACCTGAATAGATGGTTGATCCTGATCCGCTTAAGCATTTGCCGCCAATTCACAAAATGATGTTTGGTGAGGTCTACTAAACATGCATACAATCTCTTGATTGAATGGGTGCTCTGATCATGTATGATATGAAGGAGCCAACGGATTTAAGTGCTAGTGATGAGATTGGTAATCTAACATGTATTTGAAAGCTAGTTGGTCAACATAAATGTTTCACCCTTTTATCGGATGTTCACAATTTACCTGACTAGATGGATGAGGTGTATGTTGGTATGATTCTGTATTATTCTGCCCTTTTCATCTCGTTGTATTAAGTTTTGAAGAAAGAACATACCCTGTATGCTCATTTTGAATTTATACTTGGTTCTGAATGCAGGTTTAATGAATTCGGAGCTGATGGTGGGCCAGCTGCAAAGGCCCTTCAGCCTAAGTTTAAAATTTTTACCAAAAATATTTCTGCACATCTGGGAGTAGTTGTGCCTCATGTTGAGGTGAGAATTTGCTTTACTCATGATATGCAGTTGAAATATGTGATTGCTGCTACCATTGGAGTTGAATTTCTCTAGTCATTAATTAGTTTTGCTTTCTTTTTTGAATTTATCCAGTTGAAGCATGTGATTGCTGCTACCATTGGTCTGAAGGGTCTGGGAGGTCTCCTTTTTATCTTCAGCAGTTCGTTTGGTGCTTATCTCCTGGTATATACTCAGCAGTCGTCATGCTATATCAGAATTTATTTTCTTTAACATTCACATTCTCATTCGTTCCGATGTTATTTTAGCACTTCACTGAAAAAAGGAGCTATATATCTAGAACCATGAAACAATTTTCTTGTTCTGGGTTATATAGTAACATAGGATCCCACGTGTACAAATGCCTTATTTCATGGTGCTCTTGATGGGAATATTGTCATTTATCTAGTGAATATTAGTTTCAGAAAATTTATATACTGAATATTGTCCTGCAGAAAGCATTGTCATTTGGCCATGCCATGTTCTTTTATTTGCATTTGAATTTAAATGCTAGCAAATTACTTGGGACTGGACTATTCACATATTTAGGTATTGTATATTTCTTTAGGTTACTTTTAAATTTATCAAACCTGGTCACCAAGATGTTTGCTTTACGTTTTCTTTATGTTGTGGTGCTGTTCATCTAAGAACTGTTATATACTGATACAGTCAAACTTGGTATGGTACACTGCTAGTTCATGTGTTTATTTGATAAGTAATTTTAACCCATAAGTTGTTTGACAGCATTTTTTTAGTTGCAATCTCACCACATGTGATAGCTGGTTTGTTCCTTCAGTATCAAGTGATTTTGTTCAGTGACTGATGACCTACATGTATTCCCGTTACCAATTACTCTTGTCTCAATTCAAACATTAGTAGTTGTTAGTTGTTTGATGCAGAGGATATTTGTTTCGGTTATATAAGAGGTTTATCTGATGTAGGTTCAATGCAATTAACACAATCTGATTTCCTGGTCTCTGAATAGTGTATTGTTAGGGCTTACATATAGTTTCCCCAAGTTTTGGCCAGATCTTGTTAGTGTTGTGGTGTTTTGGCCTTCTGGAACTCTGCTGAAGAAAATATTTATAGTGGTAGCAACTTCACCCTTTACTTGGTTAAAGATGACCTACTGCGCGATTTTACTTAACCTGAGCTCTCTGCCCTTCTTGTTCCACCCATTGGCCACTCTACATAGTTGACCTACTAATTATAGAATGATGGACTTTCATCTTTGAGTGAAATGCAGTAATATTCTCATCACTCACCTTCCATTGATGTGCCCATTTGGCTGCGAGTTATGAATCATATGATCACTGATGAATTAGGGGTTTTTACTTTATCTGGTGGCTTGTGTTTTGTTCTATGCTTCTGTACACATTTCCCTGCATGCTGTCTAAGTTAGAACATCATTGGTTCCTAATTTCCTAGTTTTTCTCCTGTGGATACTGTGCTATGATATGATAGATTAGTAGATAAGTTGATTTAACTTTTGGGCCTCTGGTCTTGCGAACTGTCGTTCCCATCCTCCTTAAGCACTATGATATGCACTAATCTCAATCTGTTCGTTGTGAATTTGGACCAATCTGCTGTGTTGGTTTGTTTCTGCGACCTCCTTGCACACTATCTAATGAAGTTATTTGTCTCTGCAGTTGCTTTACCTCGCTTTTATCACACCTGTCGTCTATGACTTCTACAACTACGACATGGACAAGGCTGAATTCGTGCAGCTCTTTATCAAGTTCACGCAGGTAATAATGCAAATTTTCTCCTTTTTGCAGATCTGTCAGACAAGCTTATTCTGTCTTAGCTGAATAACCCATGACCCGTTGTGATTGTAGAATCTGGCACTCTTCGGGGCTCTTCTCTTCTTCCTGGGCATGAAGAACTCCATTCCCAAGCGGCAGGCTAAGAAGAAGGCCCCCAAGTCTAAGACAAACTAGGGCGTTTTAGATAGCCGCGGTCGACAGCGGCCTCAGGCGGTGCGGGTAGACGATCTATTTTGAAACACAAGCTACAGTATCAGTGTCGTTGTGCTGCCCTTGTATGTATCGGATCCTTTTTTGAAGGTTAGGGCCCTAATGAGGTGTGAGTGGAGGGGTTGGGTGACCAGTTTGTATCATTATGTACTTGCGATTTGTTTGTTGAACTAGGCTGCCAAGGGTTAAGATTATCCATTTGTTTATTTTGCATCCAATTTTATTACTGATGCAAAAGATTACTTGGGTTTCTCTGCTTGGGCATCATTTGTGGTGTTGACTCAGCTCCTTTGGGCATTACTATTTGCTGTCTGTTCTAAGTTGAGCGGACGTGCAGAGTCCGTGAAGGCCATATTGGGCTCTTTACGTTCCGGAATGCGTGAGATTCAATTCATCAGTGGCTCTCGTTCCATGTAGGCTTCATCATGCGAGCCCTTTGTGATCGTTGAGCCTAAACCCTGAAAGGCAAGGCATCGGGTATGTGATCCGCTCTCAATCTCATGCTCGTCATCTGCCTACAAGGCTATGACTACAACGATGTTGCAGATTATAAGGCCCTAACAGTCTAATGCCTAGACTTGACGAGGATGACTCGTCAAGAATGGTTCCCAACAGGTGAATATGGATAAGGGGAGAAGTCGAGCACTCTGTAGCATTTTTTTTTACAAATCCAGCATCCGTGTGCATGAAATTACAAATCTATCTTCCTTCGTGGTCGTAGAAGCAACGACACATGGTACGTGTCACCTACCACGGTACTCCATCACGGCAGGAGGTGACCGGGATGCCGAGCTAGTGGAGCTCAGTAGGAAAGGTGCCGAGCCAGTATTGTGCAGTAGATTCTTGCCAAGCTCTACTAGCTCGGCAGCCCAGTCACCTTCTGCCACGGTGGGGTAGCACGACAGGTGACACGTGTCGTTTGTCATTTCTGCCATGATCACGAAGGAGGCTATATTTGCAATTTTGTGCACATAGATGCCAGATTTGTAAAGAAATTGCTACAGAGAAGTCCCGTGACTGTTGGGGGTGAAAACTTGAATTTTCAGCCAATTTGGCTCTCCCGTTCGCTGTAATGCCCAAAGAAGCCTCTTGCATAGCGGAATGCAGTTTTTAGCCCCCTCACGTGCGATGTGCTTGGCATGCTCGGCGGCTGCATCACACGCTGGGCGACAGCATGAGGCTGGGATGGTGCGCCCCCAGACCGTGTGAGGTGGCGGCAGTGGCGGATCCAGGATTGGAATACGCCCCGGGCTAAATTTAAACTAAGTAATAGTCTAGTATAATATAAGTTTAGAACTATATTATGATATAAGAAAAAATATACCATGAATGTATCATTGATATGAAAATTTTGCTTAATGCTCAATACTTGAAAAATTCAAGTTTTCAACGCATGGTCCAATAAAGAAAGGATATGAAATCATACAGAATGTAGCGTAATAAAGATACATCAAGTATCTCAAATCCTAAATAAAGATACATCAAGTACCTCAAATCGTAAAAAAAATGTAAAACATTAAACATTTGATCATTCATTATATGATACAATCATACAAATGTAAAACATTAAACATTTGATCATTCATACAAATTTTAAAGTTTAAACCGTAAAAAAATGTAAAACATTAAACATTTGATCATTCATTATATGATACAATCATACAAATGTAAAACATTAAAAGTAAAACATTAAACATTTGATCATTCATTGTATGAAACAATCATACATATTTTAAAGTTTAAACCGTAAAAATTTTTTCACTGATTAGTGATTACCTCGCAGCGCGCCTTGCGTCATCGCTCCTCGGGCTCGGTTCGGCCGACTTGGCGATCGGTTCGGTGGCTCGGTCACTCAGCGCCGCGCGCGCTCACTATCCTTGCTCGGCGCCTCATAAATCCAGCCAAGGCGTCGGCGTCGCATTTCCCATTTCCGCGGCCGGTCTTGATTCAGCCCGGTCGCCGTCCTCCACGATCCATCGACTCCTCCTCCAGTCCTCCTCCGGTCCTCCTGCTCCGTGCTCGGTGCTCGGGTCCAGTGCGCGCTCGCGGCGGCGGCTCCTGCTCGGCGCCTCGCTCCTTCACTCCTCCTCGGCGCGGCTCCTCGATCCTCCTCCCGCTCGCCGTGCTCCACGCGCAGCCGCGCAGGAGAGGGGTCGGCCCGTCGCCGTGCTCACCGCGCACGAGACCACGAGCGGTGCAGCGGCGGAGCGGCCGGCGGTGGAGGCACATGCGGTGCAGGCAATCGCGCAGGAGAGGCCGAGAGGGGTGCTTCGAGAGGGCGATGGGCGGCTGGGGCTAGGGATTGCGGGTTGGGGAATAGGGAATTGGGGATTAGGGTTTCTTGTTGAATGTCTCTATGGATTGGTCTGCTTCTTCTTTGTGGGCTGAATTGTGGGTGGATTGTTGTGGGGCGGTGAATTGTTGTGTGGGGGTGGGGCTGTGTGGGCTACCATGGGCCTCGGGCTGGGCTGTAGGGGTGATATTTTTTTGAGTATATATAAGGGGGGTAGTATTAGTAATTTTGCTGGGCCTCGGACTATAGCCTACCCAGCCCGAGGCCCAGTTCCGCCCCTGGGTGGCGGGCCTTCCACGAGGAACATCACACGCTCACTAACTGCGTGGAGGAGGTGCCACAGTTCCGGCCATATGAGATCAGGTCGCCAAGCGCCCGCCCCAGCATGGTGCGGTCCCCCTCCCCGCTCACGCCTCAGCCAGGCGTCGCCTCCCGTGTGGCCCACCACCCCCCAACGGCCGGTGCTTGCACGAGGCGGCTCCCTCTCGCGCGGCTGCTGGCACCTCCCCCACGCTGCTTGTCTAGAAAATGGCCCCGGGTTCCCTATCAGTTAGCAAAGGCCAACATTTTTCTTTAGACACGAACGAGACACTGAGAGAGACAGAGAAGAGAGAAACGAAGACCCTGAAATCCCAGGAAATTTGAGTCGTTCGTTGTTCTTAATTTGGAATTTGAAATTTGCGTTGTGAAAATTACAGATCGACTTGTGAGTATCAAGAGTAGGTATTCTTCATTCACATGCAACTGCGGTAGCTTTTTAGTAGGAAAATGTGGTAGTTAGGCTTGTGCAGTTGCCCATTGCCCTTAGTTGACGTCGAAGAAGCAACGTTGTTAGTGTTGCTAAATCGTTATTAGTCATAGTAATTATATGAATGTCGTTGCTTATGCGTAGGTAATTTTGTTTGTATGGGAACAAGATTGTATACTTTTTGCATTTGGAAATACTTATTATGCCTAGCATTTTATATGCTGTTTTGCAGAAACTATTAGACATGCATATTTTGGTTAAATTATTGTGATTTGTGCATATTTTAGTTAATGCCCAATTGCCGCATTACCCTTATGTTCAAAAATTGTATATTGTTGTTGTTGTTGTCTACTTAGATATTATGCAGTACCATTATGAGTAATTTTTGAATTTTAGGGTGGTACATGTGTCGTATGCTTAGTTGTGCATAGTTTAACAATGGTAAAAGTAGTGCGAAATAGTGTAACTCAATGCTGAACACTCAGTGAAAATTTTTAGGTTAGTTTAGATGGAGGGGGTAAATTGTGATAATTGTGATGAAAATATGAAAATAAAAATGGTTTAGACTCAGGGAAATGTAAGTATTATTGAAACAACCATTTCTGCCATTTTGTGATTTTTCAGAAATTAATAGCATTTAATAAAGAGAAAATTATTTTAAAAAGACCAAAAATGCCTGTAGAGAAAGACGAAAGACTCAATTTATTTAAAATAGGAAAAAAATCTTCAATAATTATGAAAATTTATATAGTTTTTTTTCCAATATGTCAGTGAGATAGGAATAATATTTTGAGGCATTGTTCAAAGAAAAAGTTCATATTTTTAATGTAAATGCTAATAAAGGCTACTATTTACAAATAGAGACATGAAGGTTCCTAAGATGCCACATAGCACTACAAAATTTTGATTTTACATTTTATTACAGTGAAAATTTTCTAGTTTAAAAAATATCATAAATAGGACGATTTTGGATTTGAATTTCCAAAATGGATGAAATGGAAGGGTCAGTTCATGAAAATTTATATTTAAGTTGTACACTACCCCCAATGATCCAGAAAAAATTATTTTAGTATTTTTTGGCTAAGCCAATTTTCCCTGCAAAAGTTTTTTAGTTTAAGGGGGTTAACTCTTATATTCAAGTTGAAAATATGAAAGAAAAAATGGTTTAGACTCTGGGGAATATAATTAATATTGAAATCACCATTTTTGCAATTGTGCAATTTCTGATAAATGTACAACATTTAATAATTTTTTTTCATATTTGATGAAATATGTGGAAATTGTGGACCAAACAGGTAGGATGTTTCCTTAATATGTGGAAACTTAGCGAGCAGTTGTTGGCTGGTAGCATATGATCCAGTAGTGGTACCATTTGAATATGTAGGTTGTAGTGTGCTAAGATGATGAAGTACTACATGACAAATCCCACTGTACATACAGTAGCAGGTGGTACGATTAATGTGTATCGTGTACTAACTGGGCCTGTTGTGCACCTGTTTTAGGTACACCATATTGGACATTCAGGATCTATTCGTGTTCTATGGGGATCATCTCATACGCGATGGACTGTACGGTGTGGACCTACAAAATTATGACCGGATCGTGATCTAGGCATCCGGTCTTAAGGACATGAGCTGCTCAAAGCTAAGGAGGTGCATCCGTTCTGCGTTGAATTGTGCCATTGCAAGGAACAAGCTACGCAGTGAAGCGTTGTATGCCTCAGTGGTAGGTTGTGTAGGGGAGACATTTTGGTAACATTTGAAGGTGACAAGTGACGCGTCATGGGCCAATTACATGGAGGTTGTGTGCAACCCTACCGCTACAATATATGCTAGATCGATGGTGTATGTCCAGTTCGTGGAGTGGATGGAATCATTTGGCATGCTTGGTTCTGGTGTAGGTGCTGGTGATGTAGTGTTTGGGTTGGTCACCAGTGATGATGTAGATGGTACCTGAGGAGGCGTGCCAATAATTTCAAACCCAAAGAAGGTGTAGAGGGATGATGGGCAGCCTGTATTGACTACCACAAGTACCTGGCCGACCAGTTGGAAGAAGTGGAGAGCGAGAAGGAGGAGGATGTGAAAACATCTAGTTCTAGAGACGAGGGAGGTGGAGAAGTTGCTATGGAGGTGCAGTCGGTGGTGTTGTTAGCACCGACGTCACTTATGTCTTTTCTAGATTGGATGACATCGCAGCGACATCACTTGTTCTACCACAGCCAGAGGAGGCATAGTGGGGCTGCAACAAAGACACTCTACTCTTAGGGCAGTGCTTTCCCAACAAGGGTGCTGCCCAGCAGGCCATTGCCAGATATGCCGTGACCATCAGCTGGACGTATCGAGTGTGCATGTCCAACCCTGACACCTATATCGTCAAGTGTGTGGATAAATCCTGTCCTAGCAAGGTTCGTGCATAGTGGTCAAGGGCAGGGCCACAAACTTCTGAATCATGGTGCTGAAGCATTACACATGCGAGCTTGCTAAGCCACTTCGAAGGCATCACAATGTGATGTCCTCATATGTTGCGAGCTTGATCAGCCACCTAATCATTGCAGATGTTTCCATTTCACTGAAGCTTCTGTTGGCAGATGCTGTCTATATGGTGGGCTTCCAGGTTAGCTACAAGAAGGTATGGTGGGCGAAATAGAAGGTTATAGATCTTATGTACGACACATATGAAGAGGCTTATGACCTAGTCCTAAGATTGCTGCACCAAATTGCATAATCAAATCTTGGGATATATATAAACAAGGTGGAGTGGGCGCATCCTATGAAGGGCCCAAATTGCTTCATTTTTTACAGAGTGTTCTGGCCCTTCCGTTAGGCGATCAAAGAGTTCAAGTATTGTTGTCCCGTGCTGACAATGGATGTCACCTTTCTATCTGGGAAATACAAGGGTACCATCTTGATCGTGGTTGCAGTCGATGCCAATGATCAGTTACTCCCCGTGGCATTCATAATTATGGGGAGTGAGAACATGAAGAGCTGGCTGCGGTTCCTAGCGAATGTGAAGCAGGCAGTGGTTCATGACCGCGTGGATGTGTGTGTCATTTCAGACCGCAACATTGGGTTGCCGTCTGTGCTGAGCACGACACAGAATGGGACGCATGCTCCTGACCTCATTAAGCGGGTTCCTTGTAGACACGGCCCCCTACGGCTTGTTCTCTCATTGCGTCCAGGACCACATGTACTAGCTTACGATCTGTCACCTAGTATTCTCCTACATGGTATAGCCATACAATCATAGTGGGTCTTGAGACGGTTTGGGCTGTACTAGTAGGTGCCATCGCCACTGGGATGACCGCTTCGAGAGCAAGCACACAGGTGTGTTTGTCATCATTTGTTTTCATCCATTGTCCTATTTCCTGCATCTCTCTTTTTGAACGTCCGTATTGACTTGCAGGCAAACAACAAAAGGGTGGAAGAGCGATGGCTGGACGCAGGCTCAACTACCATACACGACGTAGTGGGCCGAGCTGGCGGTGATCGACATTCTGCAGGAGGCATGATCATACGATGTTGACACGTGCACTTCGTACTTGAGGTGGTACGTTCTACGCACCAGGAGTAGGCTTACTGGGCTAGCTCCGCACCGTCTAGTCAAGAGCACATGGCATGCCGCGATGAGGTGATAAGCCAATCTTCGTACGACCATGTACAACGTGAGGCTGCTGACGCTGTGCACTGTGGGAGGAACACCACCGTCAAATACCTCGTAGGTATGATATATTCCATCTATGATGATGTAAGGGTGGGACTAAGGAGGCAACGTTGCCGTTCCACGAGGCAGACACCAAGGACAGCCTTTACCCCTACTACCCTCTGCGCCTCCCTCTGCACCTTCCTTCGCACCTCCATCTGCATGTTCATTGCACTTTGGCAGTCATCATAGCTGTGGTCATTCGTCCTCCGTGCACCTCGGGCCAGCGGTATGGCAATTCATAGATGTTGTCCTCTTTTTTTGTTTGTGCACTTCATTGTAACATACCTCTTAATACCGTTTGTTGTTATAGCATTTGCTAGGGGATAGCATTATGCTACAACCGTCTTCATCACAGAGGGAGACACACAAATGGACTTCCTCACCGGGTTGATGGGGACTAAGTGTAGATAGCAACCCGGACTCACTGCTGCATCACGACGACGTGTTGCCCACATTCGCACATGGGGCTCTGTCTAACTTGTGTCAGCACGACGCCTAGTTCACCTAGATGTACAAGGATACACTATGTAGCACTATAGTGGCGATTGCCCTAGAGGATCGTCTTCCGCACAACCGCATACATTGGTACACTATAACGTACTTAACAGAACATATGTCCATGCTGCACCGCACTAACGCATCACACAAAATCTATAGGTCTGGACAAAGCAACTCAGCCATCAAGGACAGGGTTCGTTGTCTGCAATTTGCACTCCCCAGGTATAGGCCTTCCAACATTACTATGCACTACAAACGCCGCAACGTCTGCACTAACCCAACAGTACCGTCTGCATAGGATGTGGACCCCTCTATGATCGACTAGGTGAGTACCATTCTCGACCCTCTACCATACCCCTATATGGAGTTGTCCACAACCCTGTCTCCAACACAGGCCTCACACTTTGAGCCCCGAGACTTATGCTACTCCCATGCCAGGTTCACCTTCTCTGAGGATCACCTATGCCGTCTGAAGAAGTGGTGGCCAGATGCACCATGAGTTCTTGTATACTGTCTTCAGTAGCACCGCGTTGTTACCTATACAAATTTGCACGATGTATGTCTGTATAATTCATTCCACGCCACCTTGTGTAAATAACATTCTTCTCATTGTAATGTGCTTCTCAAATTATTTTGCTAATAAAAAAGACATCATTGCAATACACTACCTGGTGTAAATAACATTAAAGTTAAAGGAAAAATAGTTAACCTTCATGTCTCTGTCACTTAAAATACAATTTAAATTCAAGTATACCTTGCACATTAATCGAATGTCTCTCAAAAATAATTTGTATGCTACTATCTTTTTTGTTAGATCCAAAAATTATTACAAGCTACATAAAATGATGTAAGTTCATGTAAATAACATCTTTGGTGAAAGAGCCATGATAAAATGCAATCTTGCCTGAAATAATAACCGCCCTATCTCTATCTTAGTGAGGCAGCTTTGCACAGTGATGTGACCCAACGAGTCACCTTTTTGCAATGATGAGATCCAATGACGCAACTTTTCGCAGCAACGTGACCCAACGAATAAGCTTTCCGCACCGACATGACCCAACGCTGCCACAAGATACCTCCTTGGGCCTGCTGCCACATGAACACAAATTGCATGAACAAAATTGCAATTTATTCATCTCCTCACAAGTGACTGTAGATAGTTGAAGGTGCGGTAAACCTAGAGGGGCAGCTATTGTGTGGTGTCCTGACCAAACGAGACAACCTTGCGTGGTGACAAGACCAAACAGAGCAACTTTATGTAACGACGTGATGCTATGCTGGTCCACAAATCATCCGGCGTATCGCTGCCTCACGGACGCGAATTTACCCAAACCGAATTAGACTTGTAATGCGTATGCTGCATCGGCTTAGCCTACAAGTACTACCCCTTCCGCAGTGGGTCCTGCACCATGGCTGTAACACTACATTGCTACTATAGAGAAGCAATGGAAGAAGGTCACCTAACTGGCAAGGGCTACTGCAGCCTGAGAGGAACAAGTGGAGCATTCTAGGAGACCACCTCCCCAAAGCAAAATCCCCCACACTTCTAATCCCAACCCATACCTCAACGTTCCCACCAAGCATTCGCCGTAAGACCCGCCAGTATATAAAATTATAATTTCACAGTATATAAAATTCTGTAAAAAACATAACCAAATAGACTGCGTAAGGAGCTTTCAAAATAAATTTCATAATATTTGTACCTTTTTCTATATTAAAAAAATTCGTTAAGACAGTACACCTAAATAAATTATGGAGGAAAATTCTAAAAGTTCAAAATTAAAAAAATTACACAAGTAAGTACACTGTGTTAGGAGACATTTTCTTACAAAAAGCATTTTTGAATTTGTTTTCCTAAAAAAATCACTACATTTTATTTTCCTGGAAAAAATCAACGACACCATGTGGCCAAGCCACCTCGCGCGGCAGGGTGGCACACCAGCCCACCTCGCACTGTACGTGGGCTCGCCAGCCCACCACGCGCGGTCGCCCAACGTATGACGCACCAGCCGACCGCGCCAAGCACTTCGCACAGTCCCCGAGCACGCGAGGGGGCTAACAACGGCATTCCGCGGTGCAAGGGGCTACCTTTGGCATTATGGCTGACGGGAGGGCCAGATTGGCCGAAAATTCGTGAAAACTTTGCCATTCTTGGCACACGTACAGAAGTAAGCTTGCTTCAAAAAGAAAAGAAAAGAAAAGATAAGCTCGCCTCAAAACGAAAAGAAAAGAAAAGAAAAGATAAGCTCGCCTCAAAAAGAAAAGAAAAGAAAAGAAAAAAAAAACCAATAAGCAGCGCATTCTGGGACCCAGACTCAGTCAGCAACAAACGTAATACTACTACTTGGGAAGTATGAAGTTCCACAGAGGCTGTTCATGATTGTCCCCGGGAGAGCAAAGTCCACCATAAAGGAAACGCCACATGCTGCTGCACTTTTGAACGTGGTTTCGCAGTGTTGCTGCATTTGTTGTCCAGTAGCCAGTCCACCATTATCAGACAAACCGAGAGCGTCATCTCTAAATGGCAATTGTGTCAACCCCTAGGCGAGTAGCATTCTGTCCAGACCATGGTTCAAAATCCCGGCAATTACCGGCTGGTAACCACCGGTTACCGGTTTTATCGGTGGAGACCGGTAACCAAAAAACCGGCCGGTATGATTTTTTTGATTTTTCGAATTTTGACCGGTTTTTTTTCCGGTTTTCCGGTTACCGGCTGGTTTTTCCGGTTACCGGTTTCAAAATATCTCAAAATTCAAATTTTGATTTTCAAATTGTGACCGGTTTTTACCGGTTTTTCCGGTAACCGGCCGGTAACCGCCCGGTTACCGTTACCGGCCGCCGACCGGGATTTCTTCCGGTTCCGGGTTTTGGAACCTTGGTCCAGACTATTCTCCAACATTGCTAGGCGCGTTTCCCCCCAAAACTTCTCCAGCCGGCCGTGGACGCTCACATGCTTGCCTGTCTCCAGGACGGCCATGAGTGCATGTGAGTGGCTTAAAACTTTTGAATGAACTGATCAGTGCGTCAAAATTAGTAACAAGAAGAGATGAAAGAAACACAGTGCGCGGTGCCGCACGGTAGCGTTTTTCTTTTTCTAACTCACACACAAGAAGTAACAACGCCAGTGTTTCACGGCAAATAACGACTTCATTCAGACGGTTTCATTCATGCATCACCAAGGTAAGTAGTAGATCCATGCGTCCAAAAGGCTGGTAAAGTCCTATGGTCCTCTAATACGGCCAAATATTCCATAGCGGCCAACCTACCTCAAGTTTCTAGTTTTAAAACGCTCTCTTGTTTGCCACGGCTGCCTAATGGCACCAAACTGGAGTCCTTATCACGAACTCTTGCTTGCATTGGACGTGGGACTCAGCATGAAGTGACTCCATCATTTGTTCTCTTGCGCCTACTCTAGATTGATCAATTAACTAACGTTAATTACCCATATACTATCAAGTCGCACAGGATGCAGCATCACAATTTGTTTCGGATAGTTTTAGAGGGGGTTGGAATATCTGTCTCCACATCAAACTACACCATCTACTTCACGCTTAATTAATCACACAATACACGCTCGGCATAAAAACAAAACGAAAGCAATATAGACAAATCGCTTAATGGGATTATTCTTCTTGATCCTCTTCGTGCAGAAAGCGACGCGATTGCATCGTGTCCCGCGACCGTCGGGCAGGGCGCGCCCGTGTGGCCTGCACTGTCCCCCAATCTCTGGTCTCCAGACGCTACGTCGCCGTGCATGTACGATCGATCGATCGAGCCTGCGAAAATCAACTGATTTAGTTTAAGGACGTGAAGGGTATGTAGAGGCCATCTATGTTTGTTATAAGTATTTTATTTTATTTTATTTTACTGTGTTGTTATTATTTGAGTTTGATTTTGTGCTTTTGAATATCAAGTTTTGTTGTCAGAGTGATGGCGGTTTGGCTGGTCTTTGCTTGGCGATCTGGCCGGACTTGGAATGGCGGTCTGACCAGTGTGCAGTAGTACTGGCCCGTAGTTTTCAGTGGCTAATCTTTAGAAAAGTCTACGTTGTGTTATGCAAAGGAATTTAAAGCAGTCTGACCGGCCTTGCCATAGTGGTCTGACCGGTATGTGTGCCGTGGTAAGACCAACCCCTATGCCAAGTTGAGTTGGTTTTAGTTATTAATCATGGTGGAGTCCATGCAAGTGTGAGTCATGATATGTCCATACATGTGTTTTACTAATGAGAGTCAAGTGTATGTCATTTGTAGTTGGATCGATTGCTTGTTCTTTGATGTACAGGTACTTGATGATTGTTGCGGGCAGCGGGAAGATCAAGGCTACGGAAGGGATTCTGAAGCCATGGCATGTCGTGTAAGTCCGGATGAATCATTATCTCAAGTGGAGAAATACATGAAAAAGACAAGGATCATGAGGAGACGAGTGCGTGCATGTGGTGTGCCAATTAGACCTGTGCATTTCAAGTTGTGACGGTTCTAGGAGCATGTATACAATTTTGGCAACGAGGCTTTGGGCATCACATCTTCATGAAGACCGGTGAATGGCAATTAAGAAAATTGTCCAATAATGGGTGGATTGGTAGTTTACAAAACTGCGGCGTTGTATTAAGTGGTTTAGGTCACGTTTTTTTAGGATGGAGTGTTATTGGGTTTCTGGAGCCATGTAAGTTGTGCTTTGAAAAGCATGCAAGTATGTGTGAATGTAAAACCCATTTGTGTGTGGGTTACCAGTTTTTCTATTTGTAAGTGGTGTGATCCACTTAGTAATGGCTAGTTGTTAGGGTTAAAAGGGAGGTGAGAGCTTCCACTATATAAAGCATGTGTGACTTCAGAGAGGCGATTAAGTCTAGGGTTAGGGTTTCCTTATGTTAGAGACTTGTGTGTAAGTTCTAGGCTTAGAGCTCTGTTATTATAAGATAGTTGCTATAAAATATTTCTCTCTCAGTGAAATGAACATCCAAAGTTTGCTCGAGTGAGTTGCATCATGGATCACTCCTTGTGCTTTGATTTACTTGGTTTTCTTGTTTGAATTTCGCACTTCTTGATCTTTCCTGGTGCTATGGACATGTGAGAGGTGGAGATATCTCTTGGAGATCAGATCCCATCCATCTATGCACCTTCTAGGGGAAGTTCTCGAGTTTGCCCGGTTTTCCTCAAGAGAGAGGTGATTTTAGGTTTTGCGCTTGTGGGCTATTTAGCTTGAATTCGTGCTATGATCTAATTTGTGATAACATGTGAGAACCTGTGGGGGACCCCTAGGTGAGGGTTGCCGCATGTGTGTTCTGTACTAGTCTTATAATCAGTAGCTAGTACACACATTCATAACATTGAGATCACATCCATACACATCGTATATATTTACTTTATGACAAAGGGTGAATACAATATGGTTTTACATCATGTGATTGATCGACCAAGAGAATACCAGAGTTAAGAGTAAATTACAGTGAAAGATAAGTAAATAGGAGAAGTATCCAGTGGTATGCAACCATAGCCCATAGGCAACCTACCGGTGATTAAGCCCGAGAGAAAACCCATAGTCGAACTCCCCATTGCCGGGGGCAAAGTACATGTCGTCTGATACATATCCTTCTTCATTTTTTGATTAACAATAATTCAAGCAAGGTTGAGTACATTGTGTACCCAGCAAGACTTGTAGTGTATCACAAAATTAATTTTATATATATATATATATATATATATATATATATATATATATATATATATATATATATATATATATATATATATATATATATATATATATATATATATGTACATACATACATACAAGGCTATCAAAGGATGAGGCTCTATACTAAGTTATTTTCATCATGAAGCAAATTTTATTTGTAATATCGATAAAAAGTAATTTACAACAGAATTTGTAAAGAGCATTTGACATGTAATAAAATAACATTTATATAATTTTGATATCAGTAGATCAAAATCATTCGCAGCCTTCCTCGACTGTGAACATCCCACAATTCCCAGCCATGGGCATGTCATACGATTAGACATTCATGCCATCCCATATGTTCTGTGAAACAGTTTTGAAAAGGAAAACTACACCCATTACGACTGCATCCAAGCATGCTCATAACCATGAGCACAGCTATTTAAATAGTTTTTAACACTCTGTAGAGGTTATATAACTTTACCCATATGAGATAATCAATTTTATTGTTGGCAACTGCACGCTTCCTTTGGCGTGTGACGAAAGTTGATTATCATATAACCTTTAGGTCATCTAGTCCCAACCTTGCACCAACCTGATGAATGGACAATCCCTCACTTGAGCATGTCCTTCCCCCAAGTGAGCTGACCGATAGACCCTCACTTAGACGTGTCCTTCCCCTAAGTGAGCATTCACCACTGTATTAGCAAGCTTTGGTCTTATCACCATGGTGTGGGAGCCCCTACGAGCTAGACCTTCACTTTGAATGCCCTTACTACTTCGCGCCTACCACAATGCTAGGCTAGACCTAGACAACTTTAATTAGCTAAATACCAGAGCCCATATAGCACATGTGGTTGTATAGTGTGACTTAGATGTATGGCAATAGCGTTCGGTTCTTAATTGACACGGGTGAGAATCTCCGCCTATCTACATGAAAGATTCCTCCTCACATTCGATAGATTATAACGTAACTCGCCCGTAGGGGTGCAAACGGATCGGATTCGGACGGATATTGCTTAAACCGTATCCTAACCCACATTTTTTTCCCGGATTCGGAGTCGGATACGGTAAGACCGGATACGAATACGAATTCGGAATATTCGGAGTTTCGAATACGGTATCGTCGGGACGGATATATAACGGATTCGGCTCGGAAACGGATAATACAGATGATTACAGTTCCAAAAGCTACAGTTTTGTGCTAGGGAGAAGATACCACAGCTCATGGTATATCATACAAACTCCATACTAAACTTTTTGCTGTATTTTCTAGCATATCAGTGAACCGTAGGATTGGCAAAGCTGAAGCAAGTATCATTCTAAAAGTACACTACATAAAACATGAATGAAAACAATTCGACAAACATATATAGAAGATGGTGTGATAGAAATAATAACAACCGAAGCTTATACTTTAGTAAATTCAAACGAAGCAAAACACAGTTCAACTAATTATAGGAACAATAGGTACACAAAGGTTCAACAAAACGAAGAATAACAATAGTATATACAATCTGGCAGTTGGCAGCTATTCCTAAAATTTAAAAACAATATATATTCTACCATATACAATAGTGCAGACTAAGAAAGCATATGATGCATGAAGTTGCTGCCATTATTACTGTAATGCAGGCACCAACATAGCTCATCAATCTCCTGCAGAGATCAAAATGCTAACTTTCACCAACATGTTTCTTGAAGCAAGGACCAACGCCAATACTTTTAAACATGAACAAACAGTGAGCAATGAGCAGAAAAACACTTCACCTTTTCAGTGAGTGGCTTCTTTGGAGGTTTGTAGCTCTTCCTGGAAAGCTGAAACAGAAACACTATAACAGCAAGAAGCTCTTCCACAACCAAGTGCCCTGAAAAATCACATCATCACCAGATGTCAAACACTATGACCAACACCATCACCATCACCATGAATGATCATCCCATTTTGATTTTAGAGTACTTGTATGTGCATGCAGAACCAAATGGGAGCCGTGATGCTAACTGTTCAGAAGGCTAACAAGTTTGCTGTGGCTTTCTACACCAAGTTGAGGTGAACATAAATTTTGCATCAACTGCTTGTTAATTAGAGTACACTAGAAATGACCATCGCCTGTTAACTGTCAAATGCAACAAATGGTCATGAGCTTGTTTTTATAGTATATTTTGGATCAAGGAATACTATTCAAGCATTCAACCAATTTGAATCAAACAATTATGAATAACCAACATATTGACAGCAACCAAATGTTTATTGGAAACATGGAGATACCTAAATGTAATGGGTGGGATGGAGAACCAAACAAGTGATGCTTCAAGTATTGAATCCCAAAACTATGCATATTAGATATGCTCAACAGCACGAATTAGAATTTGAAGGATAGTTACCTGAGAACTAAATGCATCATTTCAGTTATGCTTAACAGAATCTTAATTATAATAAGTAAAAATGGGTGATTCTTATCATAAAGTTGTGAGCAGTGAGCACAGGATGGTAAACTGATAACAGCATAATGTGTTACCATACCCCCAAAAAAACTTTGGAAGGCATAGTTTAATTTAATTAATGAAAATGTAAGCAAATGCAAGTACAATTGCTCAATAACACCATCATACGTATAAAGGGAGCATTTCCTTGGGCTTACTTTGTAAAGCTCCTCATCAAATTGGGCCAACTAGGCACATTTTGCCATAGTTTCCTTTCTCATGAAAAAAGGAGTTTGCATTGCCTTGAAGCCTCGTTTTCTCAGGAAAGCTAGCCCAAAATTTATCAACGCCAGATTCAGGAGAACACCATCATCCTTCAAATAGTAACCCCTTCCACCAGCCACATCAGCACCTGCAAAAATTGAATAGTGGGCAAAGCATGAGAGGTACCCCTGAAACTGTTACGGGAAGAATGAAACACAAAAGGAACCATGGTTTTAGTATATTGAATAGAACCAGAGAGCCTGATCTATCACAATGAAAAAAAATACTTGTTAATTTTAATTGTAGAAATGTTCTCAATAAGCTTAAAGGACAGTGCATGCATGGGCATTAAGCTTTTAGAGGCAAAAAGGAACGGTAACTTCTATTCTGCTACTTTGTTAGATAATTCAGAGTTTCAAATCACAGTGGACAGAGGAATTCAGATATAAACTTACGAACGTACAACCTTGAGCTTCCGATCTCCTTGCTGGTTTTGTTGAGCTCCTGCCGGATCTTGTCCAGCTCGAACTGCCTGCAGCGAGAAGAACCCTGGGGTCAGGGACAGCGGATCTAGAAGGGGTCGGAGGGTTGGGGTTCGGGAGAGGAGGAGGAGCTCTTACTCTGGCGCCACTCCCGTCGAGGGCGATGACCTCGTCGATGAGCTCGACAGGTTCGCCCCGGCTGCGCTGTGACTTGCGGATCAGCTCCGGGTCCCCGCCCTTCTCCACGCGGAAGAGGTTGATGTCAAGCATCTTCTCGCGCGGCGGCGGTGGGGAGGAAGTGCTTCTACGAGTACGAGGGTTTTGCTGCCGCAAACCCTGTGCTGAAGTATCCGTGTGAGACGAGGGTGTGCTTAGGTTAACTGATTGTCTGCTTTTTTGCGTTTCGGATATCCGACCAGATATTATCCGAGAATCCCGAAACCGAAGCAATCCGGTCGGATTTTTGCTGTCCCGAATCCGGTACCGAATCCGACAGTTAATATCCGAATCCGGTATCCGAACCGCCCGAATTTTCCATTTTCTTCTCGGTTTCGGTACAAATCGAATTCGATACCGGATCGGTCGGGATTAACCCAACCCACTTGCACCCCTACTCGCCCGCATCCAAAAACTAGGTTTTCATTTCGTTTTATACCAAACTAAGATAGGTTCATCCTATAGTCTAACATTTTGAAACCAGCATGCCCATGTGTAAATTATCGTGCTTGTCTTCCTTAAATTATTGTGGTCTTGATCTTACAAATGACCTTAACAGTCAATGATTCTGAAGCTATTGGTCTTCATCTTTGTCTCGATCTTGCTCAAATTGGTGCTCCTTCAGGACTTCAACTTCTAATTATGCGATTAGCGATCAATAGACCAAACAAATCCAAAAGACTGCAAAAGATCCAAATAAATCCAAAGGGAACTTCATTAAGTTTTATTAAGATTGAGTTTAGTGATGTAAGTTTAGAGGGCGAGGAATATTAGACATAGTCGAACGGAGTTTGAGTGAAAGGGGATGGCGGGGAAGCTTTGTTTGGAAGACAAACAAGGACAGATCAAAGGTGAAGGAATATTCACAAGAATACTATGCTTCTTAACTCAAAGAGGGCTAGGAATAGCCGATCATAGAGTTCCTCAGATTGGTTTGAATTATCTCTTCTCTGTTGGTACAGTACTCTCTACGACTACTTACATTCTTGGGGCGCTAAGGTGTTCTATCGACTTCTTACACTTTGGCTGCTACTCAATTCTATCTACAACTATTGAAGCCTACGATTGCTGTAGCTTACGATAACTATAGCTTACTATCTTATCTTAGGACCATTATAGCTACCGACCACTGTGGTTTACGACTACTATAGCTACCAACCACTGTGGTTACCAATCTTACGAGTACTACTAATGGCTACTTTGATACTTCGGATGTTCCAACTAATACAGTACTCGGACACTCTAACTGCCGATTACCGATCGTGGCACTTTGATCACACAGGCCTTCAACTACATCGATCCTACTGCAACTCTGGTCATACCGTTGACACAGAGCCGGTACTACCAATCTTCATCCACATGGGTCTTTCGAGCATCGACCAGGTTCTATAACTACGACTATCAACTAGGTAACATAACTTACTTCTACCGACTAAGTACTGTTTCGTATGACTACGGACTAGGTTATGTGGCTTAAGGCTACCGTCCACATTCTGTAGGTTTCGACTACTGACCACATTCTATGGGTTTTAACGACTGACTTACCTACTAGGATCTGCAGCTTACGGATGATTTACTACACTTATGACCAATCTACTGTACTTACGACCGATCTAATGTATCTTACGACCTATCTACTATACTTACAACCGATCTAATGTATCTTACGACCGATCTACTATACTTACGACCAATCTTATGTATGTTTCAACTACCAACTACCGACCATGGCACTTCGATCACAAAGGTCTTCAACCATGTCGGTCCAATCGCAACACCGGTTGTATTGCTCGCGCAGAGTCGGTACTGTGTTTTATGACTATGGCTAGAGGTCGTGGATTTCAACTACATCTGCGGTCGAAGATTTTGACTACATCTGTGGTTGAAGGTCTCGACAATGTCTATGGTCAAATATTTTGACTACAACTATGGTCGAGGATTCCAACAACGGCAGCGGTCAAAGTTTTTGACACATCAACAGTCGAAGGGTTTGACACGACAATGGTCGATGATCTTGACTCTAGCTGTGGTCGAGGATTTCGACAACGACAGCGGTCGATGATTTCAACAACAACAGATGTTGAGAATTTCAAGAATGATAGCGGTCGCAGATTTTGACACATCAATGGTCGAAGATCTCGACTCTGGCTGCGGTAAAAGATTTCGACAGCACCAGCGGTCGATGACTTCAACAATAGTAGCGGTCCAAGATTTTGAAACGTCAACGGTGAAAGATCACGACTCCTACCACGGTCAAAGATTTTGACAGTGCTAGTAGTCGATGACTTCGACAATGGTAGTAGTCGAGAATTTTGATTACTTGGTGATCATAGACTTTGACCACGCAAACAGTCGATACCACGACCATGCCAGCGATCAAAGATCTCAGCACAGCAGTGGTCGAAGATCTAGACAAAGCAGTGGTCGAAGACTTGACACGGAGCGACCAAAAACTCGACATGACAGTGGTCAAAGATCTCAACACAGTAGCGGTCGAAGACTCGACACAGCGGCAATCGATGAGTTCGACACTAGCTGCAGTCGAAGATTTTGACACAGCAGTGGTCAATGGGTTCGACCCTAGCTACGATCGAAGATTTCAACATAGCAGCGGTCGAAGATCTCAACAATGCTAGAAGTTCAAGATCTCGACACGGTAGTGGTCGAAGATCTCGACACAACAGCGGTCAAAGATTTTGATAGTAGCTGTGGTCAGAAATCTCAACATGGATAGTCGAAGGTTTCGACATGGCAGCGATCAAAGATGTCAACTCCAGCTGTGGTCCAAGATTTTGACATCATCAGTGGTCGAAGATTTCAACACGACAGCGGTCGAAGCTCTCGACAATGGCTACGGTCGAAGGTTTTGACACAGCAGCGGTTGAAGACCTTAATATGGTAGCGGTTGAAGATCTTGATTTCGGCTATGGTCGAAGGTTTTGACATGGCAGCGGTCAAAGATCTCGACTTCGGCTGCGGTCAAAGGTTTTGATACGGCAGCAGTCGAAGACTTCAACACAACAGTGGTCGAAGATCTCGACTCTGGCTGTGGTCAAAGATTTCGACAATGATAGTGGTCAAGGATTTTGACTACGTTAGCGGTTGAATACTTTGACACAGTAGCAGTCCAAGATCTTGACATGGTAGCAGTCAAAGATCATGACGCCCGGCTGTGGTCAGAAATTTTGACATGGCTGCGGTTGAAGATCCCGACACAATGGCAGGTTAAGGTTTTGATGCCCAGCTGTGGTCGAAGATCCTGATACGACTGTAGTTAAAGATCTCGACACATCAACAATTGAAAATTTTGATGCCTGGCTATGGTCGGAAAGCTCGACATGTCTACGGCTGAAGATCTTGACATAACGGTTGTCGAAGATTTTGACACCAGCTGTGGTCAAAGATTTTGATAGCGCTGCTAGCTTTCAACTTCGACTAGTATAGTTCTCTTTACTCACTCTGATCACTACAGTTTTCTTTTGGAGTTCAACTACTTTAGTTCTTTTCTTGACTATGATTGCTTTTAGTTCTTCTTTCAACTATGATTACTTTAGTTCTCTTTTCAACTTCATACTCTACGGGGGAGGAGGAGCTCACTAAAGACAATGACGACACTTGAGAAGGAGCAAAGGAAGTTGGCATTGGAGACTACCGGTGGCGAAGAGGTCCACGGTGACAACGAGGTCTGCGGTGACAACGATGTCTGGCAATAGAGATGCTACAAAAGGGGTAGCATGATCTTGCATGCATGCATGCGGAGGTACGAGTGAAAAGATTAGAGGTACAGCTCATTGGAGAGGGAAAGTCTTATGGCGGCATCCTGGTCAGAGATGAAGAAGGCCTAGTTCGAGTAATCCACTAAGTGATCTATAGAGTTGCTAGCACATGGTGGCGTGCTCACCAGTGTCATGTACGACTTTGATTTTCTCGACGTTCCAAAGAGTGGAGTGCTCAAGGATCGTGCACAAGAGACCGAGAGGGCGAGCTGAAGAGAAAGGCACAGATGGGGGGTGGTTCTATTGGCATGGGAAAGCAACCCAGTAGAGCAGTCAAAACTCACTGTGGAACTGTTGGATCGAAAATGGCAACAGAGGGGGGGGGGTGAATGTTGCTTACAAAAATCACCCCTAAAGCATCCACAAAATTCTCAACTCTACGATAGCTATAAAAGCTATGAAGCAAGATGTAAATGCTTACTGGCACAAGAAGAGAAAATTCGCTCACAGGAAATCCAACCAAAGAAAAGCTGAGCTTGGACCAAAGATCATAGTGAATATTGAAAGAGTCTTGCAAAGACCAGATACTACACAAAGTCTTGCCGAAGGAATAAAAACAAACTTGACTTGCACACAAAACTAGCTGGGAATTACAAACCAAATTGACAAAGAACTTAAGTACTATCTTTCAGCCAAAACAACCAGCAGCAAGGGCACATAATTAGGCAAGTAAAAGAGCATAATTTCAGCCAAACTAACTCCCAAAAACAGGCTGCAAGGATGTACTTGAAAGCAGCAAGAAAATCAGCAATGGACAAGGACTGTAGTACTGAAATTTCTGCTCTTCTTTGTGCAGTCGGCCAGCAAAAGTAACCTACAAAAGGAATTGAAAGCCAAGCAGAAAACTGCAGCAAAGAAACATCAAAAGAAAGGCAAAAAGAAAGATGCTCGTCCACCCGGACAGGCTGTCAAACGGGAAGCAGTCAAGCTGCTATATCTTCTTTGGTTTGGATGGAAAACCAAGAGAATGACAGCAGAGAACATATTGACGAGGAGCACCTAAATCAAAGGCACATAAAGATTGATCTTTGGCCAAAACCAGGGAAGCAAGAATCAGACAAAAAGAAAAATGATGGCCGATCCAAAGCTACTCTTCTCATGACAAAGACTTGAGATTGAGTACTAAAATGCAAATGGACCTTAATGCTGTCGGCACAGCAAGCATTCTCCAAGAGATAAGCTAGAGCAACTGAAGTGAAATAAAAGTGCTGCACCCAAAAGAGACCAACATGGAATCAATGCAGAAAAATAAAAGAACACTAGAGCAACTCAAGTAAAATCTCTCATATTGAAATTGATACGGAGAGATATGCGATTACAAAGAGTTGTTCTCAGCTCATCTCTCTCTCAATCTCACACTAACTAGGTCCCCATATATGCTTGAAAGATCAAGAACTCATACATGGAGAGCACAAACACCAAAAGAAAACCCTCTCTCAAGCCATCTCTCTCCCAAAATCTATTCTCATTTTCCATGCATACATGGAGAGAACTAAACATAAAACTCTCATACCCACTCTCTCAACTCTCTCCACTTGAGATCATTCTCTATTTATAGCCTCCACTAATGGGTTTGCAACACACTTTACCCATTAGCTCTCAACAACTCATGGCGCTTTATCCGTAATCCACTTCCTTTAGTGCAGCTTTGCGTATTCACCAAAACGCCCCTCGTGCACCTTCAAAGAAGCTTCCTCATTCCTTGCCTTCCAAGCCACGCAGCCACCTCAAGTCCTCGCCGTCTTCGGCACACCCCGACCGCTCCGACCTCAGCACCACCTGCGCCTAGTCCGGTCATCCCGTGCCTCGCCACGACTCCACCTCGATGTCCTGCAGCCATCACAGACAAGAAACAAATCACATAGCACCGCTCAAAATATTCTAACCATACCATAACATCAGAAGAAATACTCAAAGCCAAAACCAATCGAAACGAAAAAACGACTTAAGCACGCTCGACCTAAATCTACCGGCCCGACCGAAGCCGACTGCACAACGCAAAGACATGGCTCGAACCACTCAAACCAAACTCAAACTTTCCCGAACACGCGTCAATTACTCATCACAAACATGGGGTCACAACCATATGGTCTCTCAATCTCCCCCTTGATGAGTATATTGACAAACCCAGAAAAAGCACAAAGTTGAGTTTGTTTGAAAATGAAAGAGAGTCAAACATGGTCCAAAAGAAATCAGGAAGCTAATGACCATGTTGACAAAAGGAGCAAAAAAAAGAGCAAGTTTTCCTCAAAGCTCCAAAAAGACCCAAAACGACTTTTTCTCTGCTATTCTCCCCCTTTTGGCAATAAACACATCAAGATGCAAGGAAGAGAACCTAATTATGAGAAAGGATGAAATGACTGACTCTTTATTCATTTTAAGCATGATGAGCCATGAAGATTATCCAAGATGACCTTGAAGTATTACACCAAGCCATAACTCATAAGAATGCTATCAAGATCATGACAAGACATGTATAATCAAGCTAAGCCGAAAGGTCACAATCTGAAAATTAGTTGAATTTCTTAGCATGTCAAGCCAACCATGATTATAGTCTAGCTAAAGGTATCCAAAGATGATGTAGGCCATGTCAATAATCTAAGTGGAACCAAGAAGTTAGTATTGAGTCAATTTAGAGTGCCACAAGTTTAAGAATGATACATTTGTTTAAGTACTTGTAAGTTTTGTAATTTTAGCAAATTGAGCACATTTGACATGATTTTTCTTTTAAAGCTCATGGTCGTTTTCAACCAAAATTTTTTGTCATGTGCTAGATCTCAAGCCTTATGCGACCACTCCAAGCAAGAAACTTAAGGAAATGATCTTGGTCAACCAAAACTCCCCCTGAGTTCATGCCTAGTGCAATGGCAAGCAGTCTCATGAGAAAGAATTGGTGAGATCAGTTTTTTTGCACAAAAGAGATATTTTTGCTTACTTATAAATTGTACCAACTCGTGCTTCATCAACAAACTAGCATAGCTCAATCTAAAACTCAATAAAGATTCAAGTCTCAACTCAGCCTATTTGACATGGCATGAATCATAAAAGGATAACTAGAGAGAGACTAGTGACAAGAGCTAGCATGACATGAATTAGTTCAAGTTAAGCATTTTAGTCAACCTATCATGGCAAAGACTAAACTACACATATAAAGTCATGATAAATCTAGCAAGTAAGCACAGATCATGGCAAGGTGTAATGCAATGTAAGCATGTCACAAACGGATAATAATCAAGGCTCCATGTAGTTATATCACAATGCAAAATACAGATTTGCAAGAAAATCTAGCTCCCCCTCAACATGAGATGCACTTTTAGTTCAAGTTGAGTTATGTCAACATCAAGATCTAGAAGCTCCCAAATGAACCCCCCTGAACCAAAGCAATAAATGCGAGAAGCTGGTAATAAAAACAGAAAAGGCAGTCCTTAAAGCAGAGATAAGATATAGAAGATACTATGGCTCAGACTGACTCTCATCTACCCCATATGACTCCAGGACTATCAGCTGATCATCTAACACACTAAAGAGCAAACATGTACCCTGTCTACCCGAGGGTGGCCCAACCCTCGCTAGAACCTATAAGAAGTGAGTGAGCTCAACCTAGTAAGAGAGAAACAACTAATAAGTAGCATCCTAGAATCACAAGATAAGAGAAAGAAATATAAGCAACTTGGCGAGAGAAACACTCTAACCTATGCTAGAAGGACTAACTCCAATGCACCCACATGCAATGCAACAGAAAGGAGCATGAGCATAATAAATATGGTAAAGCATGAAGCACAAGAACCCCCTCACAACAATCCATAAGGACAAACCACCCCAAGCTCTCCCCGTAGAGCTAAAAACCTAGAGCTATCCAAAGGCTTGGTAAATATGTCAGCCAACTGGTGGTCACTCTCCACAAACTAGAGCACGATGTCACCCTTCTCCACATGGTCTCGAAGGAAGTGATATCCAATATCAATGTTCTTGGTCCGAGAATGCTGCACTGGATTCTTGGCAATGTTAATGACAGAAGTGTTATCACAAAAGAGTGGAACACTGTCGATAACTAACCCATAGTCCCGCAGGGTCGAGACCATCCAAAGTACCTGGCTGCAACAACTGGCGGCAGCAACGTATTCGCCTCTGCGGTGGATCGCGCAACACCGGATCGCTTCCTAGAAGACCACGAAACAAGAGAAGTGCCAATGAATTGGCAGGTGCGAAGTGCTCTTCCTATCTATCCTACACCAGACAAAGTCGCATCCGAGTAAGCTCTCAAGGAAAGACAGGACGAGGAAGAGTACCAGATACCATAGTCAATGGTAGCTCGAAGGTACCGAAGGATGCGCTTCACCGCCTGGCGGTGAGATACGCGAGGAGAAGCCTGAAAGCGAGAGACTATGTCAATCTCGTGAGTTTGAGGTGTGAGTACAACGCGTCAAGAGTCAGGGTCGAAAGATTGGTGGTGTCCTTGATGGTAGTCACCTTCATCTCCCAAACACACAAGTCGAGAGCCGCGAGCATCTGTCGAGTATTATCCAAGTCGGGGTATGTGAGACCGACCGCTCGGAGATTGCTCAGAGTCTTGTGAAACCTCGCAAAACACTCATCGAGGGACTCACCAGCGAGCATTTCAAACTTGTTGTAATCTCACTTGAACTGGTCCTGTCGAACTGTCTTGATCTGGGTGGTGCCCTCATGGTATGCATCGAGGGTCACCCAGATGTCGAAAGCCGACGTCAGATGAGAGATGCGATCAAACTCGCTTCGGCTCAACCCCTGGATTATGATGTTCCTTGCCTTAGCGTTCGCCTCAACATCAGCCATGTTCCCGGCATTGATGTTCTCATCGGCAGGAACAACATATCGTACTTTGACCTTACGCCAGATTGCGTAGCCCTGAGCTTGGATGTAGGTCTCCATCCGGCTCTTCCAGAAGGGATAGTCGATCCCATCAAAGATTGAGGGCTTGGTCGAGTACTTATCTGTAGCCATGGCTCTAGAGACCAGTTAAGATCTATGAGGAAGAGCTAACCGGCTCTGATACCAATTGTTGGACCGAAATGGCGATAGAGGGGGGTGAATGTCGACTTTAAAAACTTGCCCCCAAAACGAACCCCGGATGAAACTCCTCTTCAATAGCTACAAGAGCTATGAAGCTGAGTTCAAAAAGGTCCCTGAAACCCTACACTAACAGAGAGGAAAGCTTAGGCAAGAAACAACTGAAAGGAACCAGGCAAACAAACTCAGCACAGCCATTAAAGGAGGGGCCGGTCAGACCGCATGTGCAAGGCCGGTCTGACCGGTGGCTTATGGCCGGTCTGACCGCCTTGTGCTTGCCGGTCTGACCGCTGGCCCTTCTCCGGTCTGACCACAGGTCATTTGGCGGTCTGACCGGGCTGCGATTTTCAGCAGGAGCAGAAATTCCAGAGAGGGGTGCAGACTGAAAAACTACAAAACAGCAAGACTTGAAACTTCAGATTCTGGGCTGAAGCAGGATTGCTGTTGGTTCCTACTGGCCAAAGAGATCTGGGACCTATTCTAAACAACATCAAGCACTTTAGGTACAAAGGATTTCATCATTTGAGCAAGAAATTGAGTTTTTGCCCAAAGTCTGAAAAACTACAGGGACCAACATTAAAACTCAAATTGCCATCTCAACTTTGATCCTTTGGCCAAGAAATTTTGAGGATAGCTAAATAATAGCCTTAGGACTTAACATGCCAAGTTTCAAGCCACCTCAAGAAGGGAAACAAGAATCTCACCAAAACCCTAGAAATGAAGAAGAAGAGCAGAGGAGCCCAAGAGGCAAAATCTGAAATCAAACGTGGTTTGCTCTTAGGATTGACTAGCCAAATGGCTTTGGGGCATCTCCTAGATCACAACAACCCATTTTGGTACCCCCTCGCAAGAATCAACTCAAAAACTGAAAAACAAGAAATCATGCATAGAGGACATCGAGAGGCAAAAACCAAAAGACCCAGAGACTTAATCAAACTCAAACAAAGCCATCTCAGATTGATATTGAGGATGAGAGATACATGATTACAAGGAGTATCAACTCACATCATCCCTACAATCCCATACATGCTTGGAGAAATCAAGAACTCCTATCTCTATCTCTCAAGAACACACACAGAGAGAAGCTACGAAGGAGACATGCTTCTGCCCTCTCCACCAACTCTCAACTACTAAAGCCTAAAGCAAAACAACCTCTCCAAAGGTCATTTTGACTAAAGCAAACCCTAAAGCCATGCACTCCCTCTTACAAGACATGCATGCACTTGAGAATCCCTCTCCTATTTATAGCCTTTGGCTAACGGGTCTCCAACCCGTTATGCCCGCTAAATCCCGAACGGAACCGCTTCCACCTGTGCAGCTTTGCGCTTTTACCGAAACGCCCCTCCTGCACCTTCCGGGAAGCTTCCGCGATCCTTGTCGTCCAAGCCTCGCAACCACCTCGAGTCTACGCCGTTTTCGACACCTCCGACCGTTCTGACCTCGACACCACCTATGCCTAGTCCGGTCACCTCGTGTCTCGCCACGACTTCGCCTCGACGTCCTGCAGCCATCACAGACAAGAAACACATCACATAGCACCGCTCGGCACATGAAAGCATAATAGCATCAACAAAATATACTTACGCATGAAGAAGCCCAAACCTGTCGAATCAAGAAAATAAGCATCCTAATCGCTTCGACCAAGTTTCACCAAGTCCAACCAAGCCAATTGCACCATGCAACGACATGGTCCGAACCACACCAACCAAACTCAACTTTCCTAATCCGAAGTCAATTACTCATCACATACTCGGGGTCACCTCCACATGGTCCATCAATCTCCCCCTTGATGAGTATATTGACAAACCCAGAAAAAGCACAAAGTTGAGTTTGAAAAGAAACAAGAGTCAAACATGGTCCAAGAAAAATCAAGGAGGCTAATGACCATGTCGACAAGGAAACACTAGAGCTACAAAAGAAAGAGCAAAATGGTGTCCAAAGCTCTAGAAAGTTCCCAAATGGCTTTTTCTCCGCTATTCTCCCCCTTTTGGCAATAAACACATCAGGGATGCAAAAGAGAGAATAAGACATGATGTTGGATGAAGTGGCTGAAGTTTGTTTATTTTAAGCATTTAGAGCCATGAAGATTATCCAACATGACCAAATGAGAATTACATCAAGCCATAACTGTTGGACCAAAATGGCGACAGAGAGGGGTGAATGTCGACTTATAAAAACAACCCCTCAAAAGTACAACTTAGAAGTTCTTCTTCGAAAGCTATGTGAAGCTATGAAGAAGTCAAGCTGTCTGAACCTCAAACCAACAGGGAAAAAAGCAACTCAGAAGAAATGGAGCAAGGCAAGCAGCAGAAGAACCTTCAAAAGTAACAACTAGGGTTACCTCTCCAATAGCTATACCAGCTATGAAGAAGAAAACAACCTCTCTGTAACTCCAACCAGCAAGAAGAAGAAAGCAAAGGCCAACACAAAAATACAGAAGGAGCTCAGGCTGCAAAGGGGAGGCCGGTCAGACCACTCTCACATGGCCGGTCTGACCGGTCCTGAGACGCCGGTCTGACCGCCCTGGGGTCGGTCTGACCGCCATGCAGGGGGCGGTCTGAACGCCAAGAGGGGGCCAGTCTGACCGCTCCCCTGATCCCAGAACAGCCTGAGTGCAGTCTGAAAAACTGAACCTCGGGAAATATTTCAGATCTTCAAAATCTGAGAAATTGAGGGTTTTGCTTCCAACCTTTTAGCCCAGAGGACCACAAACACATTCTAAATAGCAAGAGGGACTTGGGAAACACTAAAGTTCAACTTAAGTTCATGAATTTCATATTTGGATCAAAAATCTGAAAACTACAGAGAGCCACAACAAAACTTCAAATTGCCATCTCAACTTTGATCCTTTGGCCAAGAAACTTTGCAGATAGTTTAGCAATAGACATAGGACTCTCCAAATCAAATCTCAGACCAACTCATGAAGGGAAACAAGAATCTCACCAAAACCCTAGAAATGAGAACATGAACACAGGAAGGCAAAAAATGAGATTCTTGCAAATCGATTGAGTTGCTCTTGGAACTAGATGACCAAAGGGTCTAGAAATGCAATTCCATCACAGAGCAACCCATTTTGCCACTCCCCAGCAAGAATTGAGCCAAAACACAGAAACTCAAGAATCAAGCCTAGAAAGCATCGAAAGGCAAAAACCACAGAGAGCCTGGGACTCAATCAAACTCAAACAAAACCATCTTGGATTGATAATGAGGAAGAGAGATACATGATTACATAGAGTATCAACTCACACCATCCCTACAACCCCATACATGCTTAGAGAAATCAATAACTCATCTCTCCCTCTCATAACCCATGAACACTCAAGAACAGGGAGGCTACGGGAGACAACACACAGAGAAGAGACACACACCTGCACCTCTCACCCAACTTCAACAACTAAAGCTTAAAGCAAAACAACCTCTCCAAAGGCCATTTTGAATAAAGCAAACCCTAAAGCCATGCACTCCCTCTAACAAGACTTGCATGAACTTGCATACACCTCTCCCTATTTATAGCCTTTGCCTAACGGGTCTCTAACCCGTTATGCCTACTAAAACCCGAACGGAACCCGCTCTCGCTTGTGCAGCCTCGCGAAATTACCAATTCGCCCCTCCTGCACCTTTCGGGAAGCTTCCGCATTCCTTGTCGTCCAAGCCTCACAATCACCTCGAGTCCCCGCCGTCTTCGACACATCCGACCGTTCTGACCTCGACACTGCCTGTGTCTAGTCTGGTCACCTCGTGTCTCGCCACGACTCCGCCTCGACGTCCTGCAGCCAACATAGACAAGAAACACATAACATAGCACCGCTCGATATATGTAAGCATAAATAGCATCAAAGAATCTCAATAAGCAAGAACTAGCCCAAACCTGACAAGTCAACATAATATGCATTTAATCACTTTGACCAGGTTTGACCAAGTCCGACCGAGCCCGATTGCACCACGCAACATCAAGGTCCGAATCACCCAAACCAAACTCGACTTTCCTAAACTGATGTCAATTACTCATCACACACATGGGGTTACACCCACATGGTCTCTCAATCTCCCCCTTGATGAGTATATTGACAAACTCAGAAAAAGCGCAAAGTTGAGTTTGAGTTTGAGAAAGAGAGTCAACCATGGTCCAAAAGGAATCAAGAAGCTCATGACCACACTTTTTCTCATGGAAGGGAGAGTGATGTGAATGATAATATTGCAATATATACATCTTATGGCTGCCGTTGTACTAATTGGTTTATACAAAACAATAAGAATGACACAATAATTGATTCATACATATACCATGCATATGTGTTATTCTTTTTGTTTACTATGCTTTCGGATGTTCATGATGTGCTAAACAGGAGAAGAGTTGACGACAAATATATATATATCATGTATACACGTTGTATTCTTTGTTTAGTACAATTTCAGGTTATCAAAAGTCGGGGACGGTTTTTTTTAAGAAGGGGAGGATGACGCGGAGACGCTCATATCTTGTACTTCTCAGTTAAATATATTATTTAACTGGAAGGAATTATTGAGCCGTATTAAATATTATCAGGTGAACTCTAATTTAATTGGGTCTTTAATTATTATACTTGGAGATGCGGAGCTACTACTATTTTATTTAAATATTATCAGGCCCATACTCGATCTGTACAAGCCTAAAGTGAAGATGCGTTCAAAAAGGCTCGTCGACACTAGTACATCGTCCATCACTTCAAGTGTACAAGATAATGAGGACATCCCAATCGGAATGATTACACGAGCACGAGCTAAAAAGATTAATCAACAGGTGAACTCGCTCCTAACTAAATTTGGCTTTAATTTATATGAGAACTGGCTGCTACCTAATGCTAGTATTTTAATTAGTCTCAAGTTTGTGCATGAGGAGACGTTGGATGCCAAAGCTAAAAGAAATCAGACGAGCGAGAAAATCATGCAAGAAATATCAAGAGAAAAAAAACAAGCAAGCATACAAGACAAGCCAACACACATGCATGTCTACAGATGTAGACGAGAAGCAATTGCATCCATGCAGTAGACGAGAAACACACATGCATGCGGTTTGGTAAGGAATAAAGAAATCAAAGAAGACGTCATCTGTATAATTTTTGCATGCGCTAGAAGTCTTCGGCCGTTTCACCCGTGGACTGCGCTGCTTAATTAACAGCACCACGTCCAGAGCAAGGTTGCATGCAGCCGTAGTACACTCCGGTTCGGTCAAGACGTTCGGATGCATGCAGTCGTAGTACTACTGCCTCCTGTTTCGGTTAAGATAACGCGACGGACACGGCTCTGTTTTGGTTAGTGAAATAAAAGCCGAGCAGGCTGCTTTGTAAAGGACAGACCATTATGAATCAATCTATTATTTTCAAAGAGAGCTATACGCTTATTTCTCTTAGGGTTTGGCATATGATTGCAATCTAGAGAGGAATCGGACGTTCTTCCCCGTCGTTCTTGTAATTCCTTGTGATTGGCTGGAGCGACGGTGCGTCTACTTGGTGGTCGGGTAGACGGGATCACGAGCGTGTGGTTGGGCGAATTCTTTTGTCACAGGTTGCTGTTCTAATAGTGGTTGGCGCCATCGATTCGTCAGGTTGCACGGATCCAAATTATCTCCATTGATCCTACGCCGTGAAGATCGGGCAACCCCCCGCATCATCTTGGTATCAGAGCGCGGTTGACACAGTAGGATCAATTTATCCGTAGTTAGATTTGTTTATTTTTCCTATACACAAATAGCCAAAAAAAAATTCAAACCGTAATTTTGGCATCTGTTATTTTCATGAGTTTTGTTAAATTTTGATCCATTAGATTTTTTTGTTTAGATGCTGATCGTCGTGTTTTTTTGCGTCGCTTAATCGTTGTGTCCACATAAAAAAAAAATCAATCTCTACTGTCCAGCCGTATCTCGGTAGTGAGTTCAATCAAAAAAACATTAGCTTTGTTATCTCGTCTGGAACATGCCGAATTGATCTATCTGTTCGCCGGCCGAAAAAAAAAGAGCCCAATCTGGTGAATAAGCTAGCTTGGTTACCAACTCGTTGCTGATCGGTTGGCTTATGTTTATGTGAAAGCACTTCATCTGAACCTACACTGACTCGTAGAGTTCAATCCGAGTACAGTCCCTCTATCCGAAACCAATTGCAGCGATTTGGGTTGGGATAATTCTTTGCATGGCCTAATCATGTTTATCTCAAAACTTGTGGCTTGGCTAAGTTGATCTGTGTTGCTCCAGAAGCCTTGCTAGTTGCGTTTGAGTTGCACTTGCAAGAATCTAATCCAAGTCATCTTGTTCTAATCTGAACAGCTGTCTGTGAAGTTACCAAAATCCACTTGGGAAAGCTTAAATTGATATATACCTCCACCAATCCAAATTGTGGGCTGCTTTTTGCCTTTAGTCCACATACTTGTGCTCTACTTTGGAAATTGTAGCAGCCAGACCCAGAGTTTAGATTCAGGGTTTCGTTCATATTTTTTCTTCATCTTTGAGACTAGGTGTTGAATATTGTATCTAGGGCTGCTTTTGAGTATTTTACACCTTGCTGAATATTTGTGACTTGTGCAAATTCAAGGAACAACGAAACTCTAGTTCGGCATCTGAGTAAAAAAAAAGAGAAAGCAAAAAAAAGGCAGCCGTTAAAAAAGCCACGGCGTGAGTATATTTAAAAAAAAGAAAGAAAAAACAAAGTGCATTGGCCGAATTTGGGTGAGTTCTTAGTCCATAAATTCAGATTGTGTAATTTATTTTCTCGAGCAATCTTGTGCCCTTACATTCATATTATTGCAATTGACTAGCGTCTCTCCTAGTACTTGGTGCAAACGAGCTATTTAATTCTCAATTTCAGATCGCTTCTATTTAGCTCATTCCTTTGTTGCATCGAGTCACATTGATCTTTGCGTTTGCGTTCACATACTTCACTTAAACCTTTTGGATCAGCACTTAGGCAAAGAATTCTAACTTGGATTGTTACTTAACTTAACAACATCAAAAATTTCAGATTGCATAGATTGTTATTTTCCCTCCAAGCTCCACACATAAGCCATTGTTATAACAGTGCTTGTGCAATTGAATTCGCTTGATCTATCACCTTGTGTTGTCTATCGACACCAAAGTACGTGCAGCTCTTCAATTCCAACAAGGACACATAAGAACTTCGGTTAGTAAGAGAAGGTGAGGATGAGTGATTCCACATAAATGCCACATATTCTTTGCTATTTTTTTTTGCAATACTAACAATGGCAGGATATTCAACATTTCGTTCCTTATGGTGCGACTCTCGATACTTGTATTTTCCACTCTATGGAAGTACAAATCCGGAGGAGTATTTCCAATGGGTGGAACAACTTGAATGTGACCTTAAGTTTCAGAAGCTATCCGAAGCCAAGAAAGTGACCCAAGCCACCATGGAGTTTGAAAAATATGCATACACTTGGTGGAAGCGATATCCTGAGAAGCAATATGTCACTACTTGGGAAGAATTGAAGCAAGTCATGAGAAATGAGTTTGTGCCATATGAGAATGAGCTGGAGTTACTTCATCATATGAAGAGCATTTGTCAAGGACGTCGATCTGTCCAATCTTATTATGATGAGCTAGATTATGCTATGTATCATGCCAATATCACAGAGGCATGCGCAAAGGCTTACTTCAAAAGAGGTTTGAATTCTGAGATCGCTGCTACTGTTCGTTTGAAATATGATGGTAGTATGCAGGATCTTGTGAATTATGCTATAGAGGAAGAGAAGAGAATTAAGGAGAGGCATACACCATGGTTCAATCTGAGTCCACACTTTAGTTCACATGCCTTCATGAGAGCATCACATGAGAAGACGACTGAGTATGAGACTTTCCCTTCGGCCAAGGAGCCGATTAGTGCTGCCCCATTGCTACATGAAGAGATCGTGGTTGATGGTAATTGCGCCATTGCTGACCCACGATCCATAAAGGATGAGATGTTTCAAAACCCATGTGAGGATGAGAGCTACATAGGCAAATTGAGTGAGAGTGATAAAAAGAGTGAGTTGTGTGATTCCACCATATGTGAGGTTGAGAGCATCCAAATTGAGAGTGAGAGATATACACAAAAAGAAAAGAGAGAAGTAGATGATAAGAAAATCGAGATTATATTTTATACTGAAGACTTAGTCTTTACTTCTAGTGTTGTTTCTCCCATTGTGCAGGTTAAAGAAGAAGAGAAGTTAAATGCTAAACAAACCGCACAACTTGAAGTTAAAGCTACACTACCTACACCATCTGAGGAGGACGTTCAAGGTAACAATAAGGGTGATATATTGGTAGTTCATCAAGAAAAGGTGAGTAATTGTGAGAATTTTTGTGCCCAATTGGAAATACCACATTCTGAATTTAATATGCTTAATTTACACAATGTGGAATTAATTACTCATAAGGAAGTTCTTACTCGAATATCTCCTAGTGATTCTTTGTATTATATCATGTTCGATGATCCTAAAGAGCTATCTATTGTGATTTAGAATGTTGCTGAACTTTCATGCTTAAAATCACTAGTTAGTACCTATGCTTACACATATAAATTCAATTTAATTGGAGATTATGGTATAGATGACAAATTTTATGTTTACCGAATATGTATTACATGTGATAAGCTTGCTAAATTGAAATTGCATATTTTGGATAAACAATCTTTTGTGCCATATCATGATCACAATGAGATGAGTTTCAACAATAGTGTTTCATGTTCTAAAAGATTTCTTAACCCTACTTGTTCATCCTTTAATGTACAATCAAGTACAAATAATCAAAATAGCGCAGTTAAAGCATGGAAGGCACTAAAAATTTTCTCCCCCACATTTGCACAACTTAATTTGGTTTGGCCCATTAATGATTTGTCCATATACTTAGCAAAGTCGAGGACGACTTTTTCTCATGGAAGGGAGAATGATGTGAATGACAATATTGCAATATATACATCTTATGGCTACCGTTGTACTAATTGGTTTATACAAAACAATAAGAATGACACGATAATTGATTCATACATACCATGCATATGTGTTATTCTTTTTGTTTACTATGCTTTCGGATGTTCATGATGTGCTAAACAGGAGAAGAGTTGACGACAAATATATATATCATGTATACACGTTGTATTATTTGTTTAGTACAATTTCAGGTTATCAAAAGCCGAGGACGGTTTTTTTAAGAAGGGGAGGATGACGCGGAGACGCTCATATCTTGTACTTCTCAGTTAAATATATTATTTAACTGGAAGGAATTATTGAGCCGTATTAAATATTATCAGGTGAACTCTAATTTAATTGGGTCTTTAATTATTATACTTGGAGATGCGGAGCTACTACTATTTTATTTAAATATTATCAGGCCCATACTCGATCTGTACAAGCCTAAAGTGAAGATGCGTTCAAAAAGGCTCGTCGACACTAGTACATCGTCCATCACTTCAAGTGTACAAGATAATGAGGACATCCCAATCGGAATGATTACACGAGCACGAGCTAAAAAGATTAATCAACAGGTGAACTTGCTCCTAACTAAATTTGGCTTTAATTTATATGAGAACTGGCTGCTACCTAATGCTAGTATTTTAATTAGTCTCAGGTTTGTGCATGAGGAGACGTTGGATGCCGAAGCTAAAAGAAATCAGACGAGCGAGAAAATCATGCAAGAAATATCAAGAGAAAAAAAAACAAGCAAGCATACAAGACAAGCCAACACACATGCATGTCTACAGATGTAGACAAGAAGCAATTGCATCCATGCAGTAGACGAGAAACACACATGCATGCGGTTTGGTAAGGAATAAAGAAATCAAAGAAGACGTCATCTGTATAATTTTTGCATGCGCTAGAAGTCTTCGGCCGTTTCACCCGTGGACTGCGCTGCTTAATTAATGGCACCACGTCCAGAGCAAGGTTGCATGCAACCGTAGTACACTCCGGTTCGGTCAAGACGTTCGGATGCATGCAGTCGTAGTACTACTGCCTCCTGTTTCGGTTAAGATAACGCGACGGACACGGCTCTGTTTTGGTACGTGAAATAAAAGCCGAGCAGGCTGCTTTGTAAAGGACAGACCATTATGAATCAATTTATTATTTTCAAAGAGAGCTATACGCTTATTTCTCTTAGGGTTTGGCATATGATTGCAATCTAGAGAGGAATCGGACGTTCTTCCCCGTCGTTCTTGTAATTCCTTGTGATTGGCTGGAGCGACGGTGCGTCTACTTGGTGGTCGGGTAGACGGGATCACGAGCGTGTGGTTGGGCGAATTCTTTTGTCGCAGGTTGCTGTTCTAACAGTGGTTGGCGCCATCGATTCGTCAGGTTGCACGGATCCAAATTATCTCCATTGATCCTACACCGTGAAGATCGGGCAATCCCCCGCATCATCTTGGTATCAGAGCGCGGTTGACACGGTAGGATCAATTTATCCGTAGTTAGATTTGTTTATTTTTCCTATACACAAATAGCCAAAAAAAAATTCAAACCCTAGTTTTTGCATCTGTTATTTTCATGAGTTTTGTTAAATTTTGATCCATTAGATTTTTTTGTTTAGATACTAATCGTCGTGTTTTTTTTGCGTCGCTTAATCGTTGTGTCCACATAAAAAATCAATCTCTACTGTCCAGCCGTATCTCGGTAGTGAGTTCAATCAAAAAAACATTAGCTTTGTTATCTCGTCTGGAACATGCCGAATTGATCTATCTGTTCGCCGGCCGAAAAAAAAAGAGCCCAATCTGGTGAATAAGCTAGCTTGGTTACCAACTCGTTGCTGATCGGTTGGCTTATGTTTATGTGAAAGCACTTCATCTGAACCGACACTGACTCGTAGAGTTCAATCCGAGTCTGATCCCTCTATCCGAAACCAATTGCAGCGATTTGGGTTGGGATAATTCTTTGCATGGCCTAATCATGTTTATCTCAAAACTTGTGGCTTGGCTAAGTTGATCTGTGTTGTTCCAGAAGCCTTGCTAGTTGCGTTTGAGTTGCACTTGCAAGAATCTAATCCAAGTCATCTTGTTCTAATCTGAACAATTTGTGCATGAAGTTACCAAAATCCACTTGGGAAAGCTTAAATTGATATATACCTCCACCAATCCAAATTGTGGGCTGCTTTTTGCCTTTAGTCCACATACTTGTGCTCTACTTTGGAAATTGTAGCTGCCAGACCCAGAGTTTAGATTCAGGGTTTCGTTCATATTTTTTCTTCATCTTTGAGACTAGCTGTTGAATATTGTATTTAGGACTGCTCTTGAGTATTTTACACCTTACTGAATATTTGTGACTTGTGCAAATTCAAGAAACAACGAAACTCTAGTTCGGCATTTGAGTAAAAAAAAGAGAAAGCAAAAAAAGGACAGTGTCGTGCCGGCGAATGAACAAGGTCTTATCCACCTTACCCGTCTCAATACCATGACTCAACAGATAGGACTTAAGCCTCTCATACCAAGCTCTAGGGGCCTGTTTAAGTCTATACAAGACTTTGGAAAGCTTGTAGACATGGTTTGGATATTTGGGGTTCTCGAAACCTGGAGGCTGTCTTACATAGACCTCTTTCTCAATAAAGCCATTGAGGAAGGCACTCTTGATATCCATCTGGTAAAGCTTGAAACCCTTAGAAGCTGCAAATGCAAGCAGAATTCTAATGGCCTCAAGTCTAGCTACAGGGGCAAAGGTCTCCTCAAAATCTAGACCCTCAACCTGGAAGAAGCCCTGAGCTACCAGTCTAGCCTTGTTTCGAATAACCACCCCATCCTTACTCTGCTTGTTCTTGAACACCCACTTAGTCCCGATAACATTGTGACCTCGAGGGGCTCAACAAGCGACCAGACCTTGTTTTCTCAAAATTCTCTAACTCCTCATGTATGGCATTGAGCCAAGGCTCATCAGATAGAGCATGACTAACATCCGTGGGCTCAAAGGTGGCAACAAAGGCAGAATGGAGACAGAAATGTGACATGCCAGATTTTGAGTGAGTGACTTGCTCAAAGAGGTCTCCAATTATCTGCTTAGAAGGATGGTCTTTTTGGATATGTCGGGGAGGTCCAGGATGAGATGAAGAAGTGGCATCTACCTCATGAGCTGACGGGGTAGGAACAGAGCCACTAGCTCCAGAGGAAGTAGAAGGCATGGACTGATCACCTGAAGGTGCGGTGGAGAAGGCACCTCAAGGGGTGGATGAGAGACTGGATCGGGTAGACAACCCTCATCTCCATCGTCCTCATCATCCACAAAGATGGCTTGGATTGCTCTAAAAAACCTAAGATATCGGTCCTAGTCCCCGAACTGGCCTCTTCGAAGGTCACCTCACAAGTCTCTACCAACTTACTAGACTCGCAGTTCCAAATCCTATACGCCCGCGAAGAAGTCGAGTAACATAGAAAGATACCATCACAAGAACATGACTCGAACTTGTCTAGGTTCCCGGACTTCAGAATGAAACACTTGCAACCAAATACGCGAAAATGCGAGACACTGGGTTTTCGCCCATATCTCAACTCATAAGAAGTGCGATGCAAGTGAGCCTGAAGAAAAACTCTGTTCGAAACATGGCACGCAATCGCAATGGCCTCAGCCCAAAACTTCCTCGGTGTAGAGTACTCATCAAGCATCGTCCTGGCCATCTCGACCAAGGTACGGTTCTTCCTCTCCACGATGCCATTCTGCTGTGGGACGTGCGGAGAAGAGAACTGGTGCTCTACACCTGTCTCGTTGTAAAACCTCTCAAAGTAGGAATTCTTGAACTTCGTGCCATTGTCACTGCGGATCGCTCGTAAGGCTCCCGGAAGCTCAACAGAAAGCCTACTGAAAAGACCTTGGAAATGCGTAAACATCTCATCCTTCGAGGCTAAGAAAAACACCCAAGAAAACCTCGAGAAGTCATCGACCACGACAAGGACATACCACTTCCCTCCTGCTGACTGCACTCGAGCTGGTCCAACTGTGTCCATGTGGAGCAGCTGTCCTGGTGCATCGGTCATAGTCACTGTGACCGGAGGGTGAGAAGCGGCAACCATCTTGCCGTGCCGGCATGGAGCGCAAACAAGATCTTTGACCATCTTGAGCTTCGGTAGACCACGAATGAGGTCGTGGCCACTAACTCGGGTCAAATGGTCAAATCCGATATGACCAAGTCTCCTATGCCAGAAAGTAAGGTCACGGGACTCTGAAGCAACCAAACACCGGAGAGGATCACTAGAAGACTCAGAAAAATCAGCACGAAAGATCCTCCCATAACGAGAAATCCCGCAAACCAGACTACCCGAAGAATCAAGAATTTTGCAAGCGTTTTTCTTAGAGCTCACCTCATAACCGTGATCGGTAAGCTGAGAGACTGAAAGCAAATTATATCGCAGCTTACTAACCAAGGCAACATCTTTTAAAATAAAAGACTCATTAACGCGCACTGTACCTTTGGCGATGACGCGCCCAGATGAAGCGTCTACGAAGGTGATCGTCTCATCACCTGGAGCGCGGGCTAGGGAAAAGAACCAACGTGAGTATCCGGTCATATGATGAGAACAACCAGAGTCTACGAGCCAAACCTCTCTCTTCCCAGCCCGGCGAACCTGAGTCAACAAGAGAGTGAAGTCTCAGTACTGGGGTAAATCAAGAGTGATTTTGGCACCCAATACTGAGTAACACGTCGAGTAGAAGAAGTAGCCACACACGACTGACCTCTAGCTACCCTACGCTCTCTGTCACTCAACAAGCCAGAAGGTCTGTGAGCAGACCTGAAGCTGTTGTTAGGTCCGACTGCTACGGGAGAGCGAGTCAGAGCACCAGTAACATGCTGATCACGCCACGGGTAGCCATCTCGACGGGGGAAACGAGATCTACCCTCAGAATGGCAAAAGTGACGACCAAAGGGAGCATGAGGACGAAAACCAGAAAACTCGGAAAAACCAAGTCCTCGATGCTGCCCAAGCACATTAGAAACAACTGAAGCAACCCTAGACCTCGTGTCGGTCTTAGGTGCACTCAAGGTCTGGGGCTGACCCTGAATACGCCTAAGATCATGAACACGGTCTCTCCGCGCGATCTTGGCGCGCCTGAAGCATCGCTCGATCGAGTGTCCATCCTTCTGACAAAAGGTGCAGTGGTACTTCACCTTCTGAGAGGTAGAAGTAGCACGGTGAGGCTTCGCCTTCTGAGAGGCCGAAGCAGCAGGTGGAATCGCCTTGCTGTCAGAAATCCCTTGGACAAAGCCCGCTAACTTAAATTGGACTTTTTCGGTCCTGGGCTTGACCTTGATCACACCTGCGGCTATGGGTCTAAGCACAGCAGGTGGATGCTTCCTCACATCCTCTAGAAAATCATATCCTAGACCCTGATTGAATTTACAAATCTTGGATTGGTCTAGAATAAGATTGAGCTTCTTCTTGCCTCCTACGAATCTCTCGAGAGTGTTCATAAGGTACTGACACTCCCGAAAGAGAGAGATGCAAGAAGAGCAGGGGAAGAGGGAACAGCAGAAGGTAAGGGAGTAGAAGAAGAAGAACCAACAGCAGAGGAACAAATGGCTTGTGCACGCGCAGCCGACTCAGAATGGACAGTCCTACTACTAGCAAATTGGTTTACGTCGCTAGGCATCTCTACCTTACCGTTGGGCTTCTCCCCATTAGCAGCACACACATTACAAGCAGAAGGTGGCTTCTCTAGAAGGTCCTTAGTTAGCTTCACACATTTTTCATCCAATGCAATGCATGGTGAGCTAACATGGTCCTTAGAATCAAATTGAGCCAATCTGTTATTGTCATCAACTAATCTTGAAACTGCTTAGAAACAGATTCAAGCTCAGTAGTAAGCTTGGGACAATTCACACATGAAGCAATAGGCTCAAGTAGAAAGGCTTGTAATTCAGCAATTTTATGATCTGCCCGTTTTAGATTCATTTTCAAATTATTACAACTTTCACAAGTCTCGGGCAGATCGAGCAACATGGTGTAAAGACCTCTAAACGCATTGTCCTTATCCTCACATGAGGTCCAAGAAATAGCCTCAACAGTAGTAGATGGAGGAGGCACTACCCTACTCATCTCTAGCTCAGCAAGAAGACTAATATTCTCCACCTTAATCATGTCTAGTTCGGAGGACACACTATCATGCAAGGTCCTTAGTTTCTCCATGTCACCAAGCAGAGTAGTACATACGTCACAATCGTCACGGGAGTGAGCAGATCTAAGTGAAGTAAGCTCTCGTGACAAACTCTCTACTTCCTTCTCTAACTCGCTAACCCTAGCTCTAGATCTAGCATGGAATTTGCCTAGCTTAAGAAAAGCATCATTAAGCTAGTTGTAGGAAGGGTATACCTCGTCAGAGTCGGAGTACAACTCGCTGTCGCTCACGTCGCCCTTAAGGGCCATGAAGCACATGCTGGAGAAGTCGTCGCCGCCCTTGGGATCTTGCTCGTCTGTCCCATCGTCATCGCTCCACCCCTCCACCTCGCTGAGGACGCGGTGGAAGAGCTTCTTGGCTTTGCCAAGGTCGCGGAACTTCTTCTTGCCTTGGGCATGAGCTGAGGGCTTCTTGTTGCGGTTCTTGTCGATATAGTCGTTCTTACTCACACCGCCGTAGTCGCTCTTGGCCTTCTCCAGCTTGGGGTAGTTTGCTCGAATGTGGTTGGGGCCACCACACTCGAAGCAGATCACGGGTCCTCTCTTTCTGTCCCTCCTTCTCTTGTAAGCATGAGAAAACTTTCTAGCTAAGAGGGCTAACTGCTCATCTGCAAGCTGCTCTAACTGATCATCAGTTATGTCACAGAGAGCAGCAAGAGAGAAACCACAAAGCGACTCGGAAGAAGGACTAGAAGTGGGATCGGTGACTAAGGCTATCGACTGCGACTTCGACCTACGAGAGACTATGTCAATCTCGTGAGTTTGAGGTGTGAGTACAACGCGTCAAGAGTCAGGGTCGAAAGATTGGTGGTGTCCTTGATGGTAGTCACCTTCATCTCCCAAACACGCAAGTCGAGAGCCGCGAGCATCTGTCGAGTATTATCCGAGTCGGGGTATGTGAGACTGACCGCTCAGAGATTGCTCAGAGTCTTGTGAAACCTCACAAAACACTCATCGAGGGACTCACCAGCGAGCATTTCAAACTTGTTGTAATCTCGCTTGAATCGTCTGTCGAATCGTCTTGATCTGGTGGTGCCCTCATGGTATGCATCGAGGGTCACCGGATGTCAAAGCCGACGTCAGATGAGAGATGCGATCAAACTCGCTTCGGCTCAACCCCTGGATTATGATGTTCCTTGCCTTAGCGTTCGCCTCAACATCAGCCATGTTCCCGGCATTGATGTTCTCATCGGCAGGAACAACATATCGTACTTTGACCTTACGCCAGATTGCGTAGCCTTGAGCTTGGATGTAGGTCTCCATCCGGCTCTTCCAGAAGGGATAGTCGATCCCATCGAAGATTGAGGGCTTGGTCGAGTACTTATCTGTAGCCATGGCTCTAGAGACCAGTTAAGATCTATGAGGAAGAGCTAATCGGCTCTGATACCAATTGTTGGACCGAAATGGCGACAGAAACGACCCCCAAAACGAACCCCGGATGAAACTCCTCTTCAATAGCTACGAGAGCTATGAAGCTGAGTTCAAAAAGGTCCCTGAAACCCTACACTAACAGAGAGGAAAGCTTAGGCAAGAAACAACTGAAAGGAACCAGGCAAACAAACTCAGCACAACCACTAAAGGAGGGGCCGGTCAGACCGCATGTGCAAGGCCGGTCGACCGGTGGCTTATGGCCGGTCTCACCGCCTTGTGCTTGCCGGTCTGACCGCTGGCTCTTCTCCGGTCTGACCGCAGGTCATTTGGCGGTCTGACCGGGTTGCGATTTTCAGCAGGAGCAGAAATTCCAGAGAGGGGTGCAGACTGAAAAACTACAAAACAGCAAGACTTGAAACTTCAGATTTTGGGCTGAAGCATGATTGCTGTTGGTTCCTACTGGCCAAAGAGATCTGGGACCTATTCTAAACAACATCAAGCACTTTAGGTACAAAGGATTTCATCATTTGAGCAAGAAATTGAGTTTTTGCCCAAAGTCTGAAAAACTACAGGGACCAACATTAAAACTCAAATTGCCATCTCAACTTTGATCCTTTGGCCAAGAAATTTTGAGGATAGCTAAATAATAGCCTTAGGACTTAACATGCCAAGTTTCAAGCCACCTCAAGAAGGGAAACAAGAATCTCACCAAAACCCTAGAAATGAAGAAGAAGAGCAGAGGAGCCCAAGACGCAAAATCTGAAATCAAACGTGGTTTGCTCTTAGGATTGACTAGCCAAATGGCTTTGGGGCATCTCCTAGATCACAACAACCCATTTTGGTACCCCCTCGCAAGAATCAACTCAAAAACTGAAAAACAAGAAATCATGCATAGAGGACATCGAGAGGCAAAAACCAAAAGAGACCCAGAGACTTAATCAAACTCAAACAAAGCCATCTCAGATTGATATTGAGGATGAGAGATACATGATTACAAGGAGTATCAACTCATATCATCCCTACAATCCCATACATGCTTGGAGAAATCAAGAACTCCTATCTCTATCTCTCAAGAACACACACAGAGAGAAGCTACGAAGGAGACATGCTTCTGCCCTCTCCACCAACTCTCAACTACTAAAGCCTAAAGCAAAACAACCTCTCCAAAGGTCATTTTGACTAAAGCAAACCCTAAAGCCATGCACTCCCTCTTACAAGACACGCATGCACTTGAGAATCCCTCTCCTATTTATAGCCTTTGGCTAACGGGTCTCCAACCCGTTATGCCCGCTAAATCCCAAACGGAACCACTTCCACCTGTGCAGTTTTGCGCTTTTACCGAAACACCCCTCCTGCACCTTCCGGGAAGCTTCCGCGTTCCTTGTCGTCCAAGCCTGGCAACCACCTCGAGTCTCCGCCGTTTTCGACACCTCCGACCGTTCTGACCTCGACACCACCTATGCCTAGTCCGGTCACCTCGTGTCTCGCCACGACTTTGCCTCGACGTCCTGCAGCCATCACAGACAAGAAACACATCACATAGCACCGCTCGACACATGAAAGCATAATAGCATCAACGAAATATACTTACGCATGAAGAAGTCCAACCTGTCGAATCAAGAAAATAAGCATCCTAATCGCTTCGACCAAGTTTCACCAAGTCCAACCAAGCCAATTGCACCATGCAACGACATGGGCCGAACCACACCAACCAAACTCGACTTTCCTAATCCGAAGTCAATTACTCATCACATACTCGGGGTCACCTCCACATGGTCCATCAATCTCCCCCTTGATGAGTATATCGACAAACCCAGAAAAAGCACAAGTTGAGTTTGAAAAGAAACAAGAGTCAAACATGGTCTGCTTGATCTGAAAGCCAAGGAAGGTACCCTCCCGCTTGATACCGGTTAAGATCGTGGGTTTGGTCGAGTACTTGTCTGTCGCCATGGCTCTAGAGACCGGTTAAGATCTATCGAGAAGAGCTAACTGGCTCTGATACCAATTGTTGGATCGAAAACGGCAATAGAGGGGGGGTGAATGTTGCTTACAAAAATCACCCCCAAAGCATCCACAAAATTCTCAACTCTTCGATAGCTATAAAAGCTATGAAGCAAGACGTAAATGCTTACTGGCATAAGAAGAGAAAATTCACTCACAGGAAATCCAACCAAAGAAAAGCTGAGCTTGGACCAAAGATCATATTGAATATTCAAAGAGTCTTGCAAAGACTAGATACTAAAAAAAAGTCTTGCCGAAGGAATAAAAACAAACTTGACTTGCACACAAAACTAGCTGGGAACTACAAACCAAATTGACAAAGAACTTAAGTACTATCTTTCAGCCAAAACAACCAGCAACAAGGGCACATAATTAGGCAAGTAAAAGAGCAGAATTCCAGCCAAACTAACTCCCAAAAACAGGCTGCAAGGATGTACTTGAAAGCAGCAAGAAAATCAGCAATGGACAGGGATTGCAGTACTGAAATTTCTGCTCTTCTTTGTGCAGTCGGCCAGCAAAAGTAACCTGGAAAAAGAATTGAAAGCCAAGCAGAAAACTGCAGCAAAGAAACATCAAAAGAAAGGCAAAAAGAAAGATGCTCGTCCACCCGGACAGGCTGTCAAACGGGAAGCAGTCAAGCTGCTATATCTTCTTTGGTTTGGCTAGAAAACCAAGAGAATGACAGCAGAGAACAGATTGACGAGGAGCACCTAAATCAAAGGCACAAAAAGATTGATCTTTGGCCGAAACTAGGGAAGCAAGAACCAGACAGAAAAAGAAAAATGATGGCCGATCCAAAGCTACTCTTCTCATGACCAAGACTTGAGACTGAGAACTAAAATGCAAATGGGCCTTAATGCTGTCGGCACAGCAAGCATTCTCCAAGAGATAAGCTAGAGCAACTCAAGTGAAATAAAAGTGCTGCACCCAAAAGAGACCAACGTGGAATCAATGTAGAAAAATAAAAGAACACTAGAGGAACTCAAGTAAAATCTCTCATATTGAAATTGATATGGAGAGATACGCGATTACAAAGAGTTGTTCTCAGCTCATCTCTCTCTCAATCTCACACTAACTAGGTCCCCATACATGCTTGAAAGATCAAGAACTCATACATGGAGAGCACAAACACCAAAAGAAAACCCTCTCTCAAGCCATCTCTCTCCCAAAATCTACTCTCATTTTCCATGCATACATGGAGAGAACTAAACATAAAACTCTCATACCCACTCTCTCAACTCTCTCCACTTGAGATCATCCTCTATTTATAGCCTCCACTAATGGGTTTACAACACACTTTACCCATTAGCTCTCAACAACTCATGGCGCTTTATCCGCAATCCACTTCCTTTAGTGCAGCTTCGTGTATTCACCAAAACGCCCCTCGTGCACCTTCCAGGAAGCTTCCTCATTCCTTGCCTTCCAAGCCACGCAGCCATCTCGAGTCCTCGCCGTCTTCGGCACACCCCGACCGCTCCGACCTCAGCACCACTTGCGCCTAGTCCGGTCTTCCTGTGCCTCGCCATGACTCCACCTCGATGTCCTGCAGCCATCACAGACAAGAAACAAATCACATAGCTCCGCTCAAAATATTCTAACCATACCATAACATCAGAAGAAATACTCAAAGCCAAAACCGATCGAAACGAAAAAACAACTTAAGCACGCTCGACCTAGCTCGACTGGCCCGACTGAAGCTGACTGCACAACGCAACGACATGGCTCGAACCACTCAAACCAAACTCAAGATTTCTCGAACACACGTCAATTACTCATCACAAACATGGGGTCAGAACCACATGGTCTCTCAAGAACACAAGGCATGAAAGGAGATAAGGGGGAATATATCCATCATGTTTGAAGCGACGGGTAGGCAGAGTTGGTAGCAACAAAGAGCGAAACCATGGTGTGACATCTAAAACCAGCGGTAGCTCAAGCCACAACTTTGATGGGGCTGCGCATAGGTGCGAGGTGGAAGACGAACTCTGCGAGTGGGCCCAGCGCGTCAGTGAGTATAGAGAGGTGGCCTGACGGGATTGTTTGCTTATGCACTTGACATGTAAAGGGCTTAGGAGCCATGCATTTGAGTACTTAGTGTGTTCGAGAGATCGTGGCAGAACTTGCTAGCTACTCTAAGCTTCTTGAGAAAGTGCAAACAGGTCAAAGCTCTCGAAGGCCAACTTAGCAGTCGTGAGGCTCAAGGCCAGGATGCATGGAGGAAAGGTGTGGCGCAAGGTAATTCCACGTCGTCACGGCATAGTGGCGGGATGGGCGGTATGGCATGGCGCATTGCACATGGGCTATCAGCAGAGAGGAGAAATAACAGGCGTGGTATTCAAAACGATGAACGTGGCATCAAAACCAGTGGCCTGTACTCATGCAAGCTAGAGCTAGAAGAAAGGTACTACAAGGGTTTTTAGACTGGTTTCCACCATATGTTTTCTCAGGCCAACTTTTAATCATCTTATTAGTTTTTATAACTTGGTCTTAATGTTTGATTTGCATTACATGCACTTTTGATATTTGAAATTCAAACTTTTCAAAGAAACTCCACTAAAGAGCCAAGGAAACAAAAATGCATTAAAAGTTTAAAATTTTTCTCATTTTTGCATGCCCTAGAATTTGGGATGTTACAGATCTACCCCCTTTAAACAGAATCTCATCCCCGAGATTCGGTTAGAGAGAACAGAAAGAAGTAGGTGGGGCTAACTGGCTAGCAGTAGGGTTTTCGTACAAAAGTAGGTTAAAGCTTGGAGAAGGTAGAAGGCAGAGAGCAACCTTATTCTTCTGGTAGGTCCTAGTTGTCTTCACCTTTACCGTAGGATGCTTGTTTTTCTATTGTTCATCCATGTTGTTTTTCTAGCCCTGGGCATGACGAGTCCTATGGTGGCTTGGAGTCTTGTCCATTGTATCTCGACTGCCTTGGTTAGCAGTAGGTTCAGAATGTAATATTTGGGGTAGTGATCTTATCCCTTGCAGAGAAAACATGTGACCTTGCTCATTGGTCTGTGCCCATGTTGATGGTCTTCATCATAGTTTGGGTAGTTTACGAAGCATTGGTCTGTCCGTGTCCCTTCTCTCCACAACATCGACATGCCATTAGGTTCATAGGGCAGTCTTCTAGTTTTTGTTGGGGACATTCTCTCGCATAGTGTCCCTCTTGTTGCAATGAAAACAAATATGCTCCTTATTTTGCTTCTTCTGAGGGCACTTATTGATGTAGTGTCTGGTATTTCTACAATAGAAATAGGTGACATCCTTTAGGGACCTACTTGATACGGTGCTATTATTGTTTTTAGCCATCGTATTTGCTTGAAAAAGTCTTGATGTTGGTTACTCGTCACTTCACGTTTGTAGGCCTGACCGGGTTTTCAACAAAAAGGATGATGGGGGAAAGCTTTAGGTATGGGAAGAATTGCGGAGATAAGGTAATCTAAACCCATTCTAGACTTTTTAAATAGCACACCCAAGAAGCTGGGGTGGAACTCAAACCACACAAATTTTTGAAAACAAGCTTTTCCTGTGGCTGCATAGTATAATGCCCGAGGGCAAGATGGCATCGTACAGGGTCCAACTGAAAATTTGTAGCAATGCAACGTCTATGGGTGGGGACAGACACACAAGAGGGTATCCTATGCAATACATCGGTGCCTCAAAGTCTTTAAACACCCAAAAGCTAGCTCACATAAACTTCCTAAAGTAAGCTCTCTACCAGTCTTGGTCAAATAGTCTGGATCCAAGCACCACTGTTGGGCTTGGCAGTGTTGGATGCGGTAGAGCGTTGTCTTTAAGACATCCAAAACACTTGCTAGTTCCCATGGTTCATGTTCAGATCGTACTGGTCGGGGACGACGGACGTTGGATTGGAGTAGGGGTGGTCAGTGGATGCCCGATCTGGTGTGGGGATGGCCGGTGGACACCCGATCTAGAGGCAGGCAGGTGTGGAAACCAGATCTATGGAGTTCAGGATGGAGGATAGGATGATTGCGGCTTTTTTACCCCCTGACAGAAGCCCTTCTGTTCGCTCCAGCTTTCGGCTTATCCGAGTCAAAGCTGAAGCCAGAAGCTGCCCCCATAAGCCATATCAAATAGGCCTACACTTATGACCGATTGACTGTACTTGCGACCTATCTACTGCACGTACGACAGATCTAATGTATCTGATGACCATCTACTGCACTAACGGCCGATCTAATGTTGGTTTCGACTACCAACTACCGACAATGGCACTTCGACCACAAAGGTCTTCGACCACGTCTGTCCTACCGCAACACCGATCATACTGCTCGCATAGAGTCGATACTGTGTTTTATGACTATGGTTAGAGGTTGAAGATTTTGACTATGTATGTGGTTGAAGATTTTGACTATGTCTACGGTTGAAGATCTCGACTACGTCTGTAGTTAAAGATTTCAATTACCACTGCGGTCGAGGATTTTGATAACGACATTGGTCAAAGTTTTCGACACGTCAGTGGTCAAAGAGTTTGACATGATAGCGGTCGATGATCTCGACTCCGGATGTAGTCAAAGATTTCAACAATGACAGCGGTTGACAACTTCAACAACGGTAGCGGTCGAGAATTTTGACGATAGTGGTTGAAGATCTTGACTTTGGCTGTGTCGAAGATTTCGACAGTGCTAGTGGTCGATGACTTCGACAATGGCAGCAGTCAAGAATTTTGACAATGGCAGTGATCGAAGATTTCAACCACACAAACAATCGATATCACGACAACGCCAGCAGTTGAAGATCACAACCACACAAGCTGTTGAAGATCATGACCATGACAGTGGTCGAAGATATCAACACAGCAACGATCGAAGATCTGGACATAACAATGGAAGAAGACTTGACATGGCAATGGTCAAAGACTCAACACGACAGCGGTCAAATATCTCGACACAGTAGTGGTCGAAGATCTCGACATGGTAGCGGTCGAAGACTCGACACAATGGCAGTTGAAGAGTTCGACACAAGCGACTATCGAAGATTTTGACATAGCAGCGGCTGAAGGGTTCGACACCAGCTGCGGTCAAAGATTTTGGCACAGCAGTGGTCGAACATCTCGACAATGTCAATAGTCGAAGATCTCGATACGACAGCGGTCAAAGATCTCGACACAGTAGCAATCAAAGATTTCGACAGCAGCTACAATCAAAAATCTCGACACGACAAAAGTTAAAGGTTTCAACATGACAGCAGCCAAAGAGTTCAACACAACAGCGGTCAAAAGTTTTGACAATGTCAGCGGTTGAAGACTTTGACATGGCAGCGGTCGAAGCTCTCGACAGCGGCTACAGTTGAAGGTGTCGACATGGCAAAGGTGAAAGATCACGACACGGCAGCGGTCGAAGACCTTGACTTCGGCTACGGTCAAATGTTTGACATGACGGCGGTCGAAGACTTCGACATAGCAGTGGTCAAAGATCTCGACTCTAGGTGCGGTCAAAGATTTTGACAACGGCAGCAGTAGTGGATTTTGACTATGTTAGTGGTCGAATACTTTGACACGACATTGGTTGAAGATCTTGACACAATGGTAGTCAAAGATCATGATGCTTGGCTATGGTCAGAAATCTCAACACTGCTACGATCGAAGATATCGACACAGCGATAGTTGAAGATTTCGACGCCTGGTTGTGGTTAGAAATCTCAACATGGCTGTAGTCGAAGATCTTGACACAGCGGCAGTCAAAAATCTTGACGCCCAGCTGTGGTAAAAAATTTAGACACGGTTGCGGTCGAAGATCTCAACACAGCGGTAGTCAAAGATTTCGATACCAGCTGCTATCGAAGATTTTGATAGCACTGCCAGCTTTCAACTTCGACTACTGCGGTTCTCTTTACTCACTCTGATCACCATAGTTTTCTTTTAGAGTTTGACTACTTTAGTTCTTTTCTTGACTACGATTGCTTTTAGTTCTCCTTTTGACTATGATTACTTTAGTTCTCTTTGACTTCGCATTCTCTACGGGGGAGGAGAAGCTCACTAAAGACAATAATGACACTTGAGAAGGAGTGGAGGAAGCTAGCGTCAGGGACTCTGCCGGCGGCGAAGAGGTCCACGGTGACAACGATGTTCAGGAATAAAGAAGCTACAAAAGGGGCGCGCATGAGTTTGCATGCATGCATGCGGAGGTATAGGTGAAAGTATTAGAGGTGTGGCTCACCGAAGAGGGAAAGTCTTGCAGTGGCATCTTGATCAGAGATGAAGAAGAAGGCCTAGTTCGAGTGATCCACCGAGTGATTCACAGAGTAGCTAGCACATGGTGGTGTGCTCATCAGCGTCACATACGACTTTAGTTTTCTCAATATTCTAGAGAGCAGAGTGCTCAAGGATGGTGCACAAGAGATTGAGAGGGCGAGCTGAAGAGAAAGGCATAGATGGGGGGTGGTTTTATAGGCACGGGAAGGCAACCGAGTAGAGCAGTCAAAACATGCCATGGAACATGAGGCGTGGAAGAAGATAAGGGTGAAGATATCCGTCATGTTTGAGGCGATAGGTAGACGAAGTTGGCAGTAACAGAGAGCGAAACCATGGCAAGATGTCTAAAACCAGGGGCAGCTTGAGCCACGTCCTCGGTGGGGCTGGCGATGCGTGCGAGGTGGAAGATGAACTCTGCGAGCTAGCCCAGTGCATCAGCGAGCGTAGAGAGGTAGCCTGACAGGATTATTTGGTTATACACTTAACATGTAAAAGGTTTAGGAGCCACGCATTCAAGTACTTAGTGTGTTCGAGAGCTCGTGGCAGAACTTGCTAGTTGGTGTAAGCTTCTCGAGCAAGTGCAAACTAGTCAAAGCTCTCAAGGGCCAACTTAGCAGTCGTGAGGCTCAAGGCTGGGATGCACGAAGGAAAGGTGTGGCACAAGGCATGGCCACGTCGTCGTGGCACAGTGGCGGGATGGGCGGTGCGGCATGCCGCGTTGTGCATGGGCTGTCAGTAGAGAGAAGAAACAACAGGCTTGGTATTCAAAACAATGAGCATGACGTCAAAACCAGTGGCCTATGCTTATGCAGGCTGGAGGTGGAAGAAAGGTACTGCAAGTGGGGCCACACGCGACAGTGAGAAATAGGGTGAGGAGAGCTGAGAGATTTGAGCAAAAGTTAGACACTTCAAATAAGCTCAAAAGATTTAGGAAAATCTTTGCGAATGCTCCTGATATAGAGTTGAGGATTATGTAAATTTTTTAGAGTTTTATCTTCTCTTAATTTTTCTAGAAAAACCTGAGAAGACTTTTGGTTTAATTCAAATATACTTATCTGATTTAAATAATTTCATAACTTGCTTTAGTATTATTTTTAGTGCGAAGATTATACTCGTGGGTTTTTAAAATAGTTTCCACCATGAGTTTTCTCATACCAATTTTTAATCATCTTATTAATTTTTATAACTTGGTCTTAATTTTTGATTTGCATTACATGAACTTTTGATTTTTAAATTCAAACTTTTTGAAGAAACTCTAATAAAGAGCCAAGGAAACAAAAACGCATTTAAAAAGTTTAAAATTTTTCTCATTTTTGTATGCCCTAGATTTTGGTATGTTACAAAATCCATCCAAGGTCATCTAAATTATCAGGGACTCACGAGCAAGAGTAGATTAAGGTTTCTCTTTTTTTGTTCAGTTTTGGTCTAGTATTTCTTATTTTGGATAAAGGTCAGAACCTCGACATCGATCTTCATAGTCCATTATTGGAATAATTTTTTGATACCCTAGGGAGGGTTTTTGCTAAGTTTTACTATATTTATATCAGTGATTTAAAAGTTATCTCTTTTCTTAGATCGTGTATAGTGTTGTTCTGCACTTTTCCTTGGCGAGCGGCAATGGCGAAGCTAGAGCAAATGGGTGAGGGGTGCACAACTTCTGAAACGTGGTGGCGCAGTGGGCTTGTTGGGCTACCGGCCTGGTGGGGGTGCCTCGTCTTGGGCCATGCGGGGTGCCTATAGGGCCGAATTTTTCCAATCCTTAAGAAATTCTGGAAGTGAGGGGGGGTGCCTGGGCACCCACGGGCCTCTATTGGGCTTCGCCCCTGGCGAGCGGTTAGGCCGCAAGAAACCGAGGTGTCTGACCGACATGCGGTCAGACCGGTGTCCGATTGGTCCAATCACTGAGAGGTCAAACTGGCAAAGCCAGCGGTCAAACCGGGGGCTGGCAGTTAGATCATAACTAAGCTGGCGGTCAGACAAGTTCATAGTGAGCTTCGCTGTAAGTTGTGTTATTTGGGTTTTGGCTTTGATAAACTAGTGAGTTTATATTTCTGTTGCATAGAGTTGATACTTAGTGGAAGATTTTAAAAGAGTCATTTACCCCTCTGATTCACCGTACTGATTTAGAGGAGATGCGTCATTAATCGTGCGACGAAGTGTTATACTGCGAGGCATGTGCCACATAAGAAGAATATGTGATACAGATTGTCTTGTTTCGTACTTTCGTGTTAGTTTGGACAGTGACAAGGGACCTAAATAGCTTGCTAGGGAGAGTGATCCAACACACTAATTGACCAGCAACAGCAAGGGAGGCTCTTCAGGTGGTGAAATTAATTTACCGGGTTGAAGCTGAGTTGTACTTATTCGAACGGCTTCCTGTACTATATTCGGTGTGAAATTAAAAAACTGAAAGTGAAACAAAGAAAAGTTATGTCAGGAACAATACTCCAGTCTGCTTCTTGATAATTACAAGCTTCATCTGTCGTATATTGTTCAGAATTGCATCATTGTAAATTTGTAATTAAGCTTCTTCCATGTTGAGGTTGACTGGTCTTGAGAATGTCTACAAATCTAACACTATTATAGTTTTTTTTCCGACGAAAATACTACAATAGTTAACAAGCTGGATCAACGTAGATCGATGTTGCGCTTTTATCAGCTACACAATCACACCGACAAATCTATATATTGTTCTAGGTTAAGATCAATGACCATTTCCTGAAGACTTGAAAAGTTCAAATCATTCAAGCCTAACGATATGATCTTTGGGCGACTGACGCATGGCATTTTAAGCAGTACGAACAAAACGACGTTGTCCTGCACTGACATAGCAGAGAGAATAAGAACTAGAGTTTTTCAAGACTGAACTGTCGCTGAACCATGTATGCCGGGTTTGAGTCGTTTGATTCTCGTGGACGACACTGCATTCGACAGAAACAGCATTCATTTCCTGTAGCTGTCGAAGCTCTCGCATATATCGGGCCTGCATGTTTCCAAGACCTTTTGTCTTCTTTTGCGGCTGAAGTTACACGCACACACCATGCAACGACGTAAATCCTTGAAGACCAACATTTTGTCTCCATTGTCCTACGTATGCCGTATGGAAGAAACTGGAATAAGCAACACCAATTTCCAATTAATATGTCGTCATTACTAGCTAACATAACCTTACCAGATCATGCCACACAAGAGACTATATATTCACAAAATGACGAGCAACTAGTACTATATAAAATTGTTACATACAGATAACAACTGCAAAAAAAAAAGTCCTATCTTTGACTATATCAATGTGGACCTGGATCCATGTGTGGATATATATATATCTAACATTATAACCGGCAACATATCATGAGATCGTGCAACGTGTTAGTTGTAATGCATAGGGGTGCAAACGGATCGGATTCGGACGGATATTGTTGTTACCATATCCTAACCCATATTTTTTTCTCCGGATTCGGTACCAATCGGATTCGGTACAAATCGGATTCGGTGCCGGATCGGTCGGGATTAACCCGTTTGTAAGGAATGCATTCAGTACAACAAATGAAGTAGGAGGACGTACTGTCAAGAACTTGATGTTACTACTTAATAGGCTGATGTGGAAGATTTTATTTTACCATTGCAAAAGAAAATAAAACGTCAAATAGTAGCACTAACCTGAAATCAAACTTGAAGACGTATCGGATTCGGATGGATATTGCTGTTACCATATCCTAACCCATATTTTTTTCTCCGGATTCGGTACCAATTGGATTCGGTGCCGGATCGGTCGGGATTAACCCGACCCGTTTGCACCCCTAGTAATGCAATGATATTAAGAATTCCGTAAGCAAGAAAGAACTAAACCATCGGAGCCGGAAATCATGTGTGCCGCGGCCCCACACGTGCGAACCCCGTTATTTTGGAAATTTGGACACATGTGGACCCATGCATACACGAAATTCCAGATTTGGCCCCCCCGGAAAAAATTCCAAAACTAGACCCCGTTTGAGCGCGGGATCACGCGAGGCCGACACGTGGCCCGGTTGTGCGGACTGGTACCGCACGACCTCACTGTTCATCCGGCCGTGCGGTACTGCATCGCCGCGACCGCTCGCAGACGCCGCGGGCGCGCGACCGCCCGCCCGAGCGCGCGTCCCCGCCCGCCCGCCCGCGCGCGTCCCGCCCCCCGACCGCACGAATCTTTCGCCAGCGTGCGGTCGCAGCGACGTCCCGTCCGTTCGGCCGAAAGGAATAAAAAGCAGCAGCACCGCTGGCTTTTGTTGTACCCGGCCGCACACGCGTCAGGAGCCCAAAAACGGCCCCCTCTCCATGGTGAATGAAATGCAGACTTAAAAGCGCAAGGAGGGAGCAGAAGTGCTTGGCCAGCCGGGAAGCTCAAGCACAGCTGAAACGAAGACAGAGGGAGAGAGTGAGGAAGTGAAGGAAAGTGACGAGTGAAAACTCGTAGATTTGAGTTGTGTTCGTTCGGAATCTGCGGATTTTGCAAATACAAAAGTTGTAGATCGTCTCGTGCGCTTCAAGAAGAGGTAAGTCTTATGCCCATGCAACTATAAATTTATGTTTGTCATTAGTGTATAATTAAGTAAACCATGTTTTGGTAATGTTATTTTAGGTGAATGTTTGGTACGGTATGTGTTTGTAACAAATCTTGTATATTTTAGGCATGATGTATTGTAGTGTATGTAATATTGTACTGTGAACATACGTATTGTAGTGTAGTTTAATGTTGTGTGAAAATATGAACTTGCAGATGTGTAGATATTGAGAAAGTACATATTTATCTTAGAGCATTTGTAGATGATTCACAATATTAGCAGGATTAGGGGAACTGTGTTTCGTTAATGTTCTTATAAGGCAATACGGTGTGTATGTTGTAGGTAAACATGATGCATGATATATTATAGTGTAGAAAATGCCGTATTTATTTGTTGAAGTTACGTAGTGTAATGTAGTTATTTTTTATAAACATACGTGCTTACATGTGAAGGTGTTGAAAAAGTAAATATTTATGTTAGATAGATTACAGACAATTTGTATAATTGGTAGGCTTATACAATTTTTGGTGAAGAAAAGTGAGGAGCGAAAGCCGGAAGAGTTGAGTTGTTTTCATTTGGAATCAGCGGATTTGGCAAGTACAAAAGTTGTAGATCGTCTCGTGAGCATCAACAAGAGGTAAGTTTTGTGCCCGTGCAACTATAATTTTATGTGTGTCATTAGGCTTTAATTAAGGAAACCATGTTGTGTTACTGTTATTTTATGTCAATCTTTTATACGCTATGTATGTATAGCAAATCTTGCATATGTTAGGCATGATGTATTGTAGTGTATATAGTGTTTTCCTTTTTGTGAACATACGTCTGCATCTGAGAGTTTAAGTTAGGTGGAAAATATGAAGTTGTAGTGTGTAGACGTTGAGAAAATACATATTTATGTTAGAGCAATTGTAGGTGATAACAATAGTACCAGGATTAGAAGAATATGATTAGAAATAAATTTGGTAGATTAGAATTAAAATATAATAGCAGTCATAGAAAGTTAGAGTAGAGCTACATAAAGACTATATTAAGTTAAAGTTAGAAAAGATTGTAGTGTAAGTAAATATTTATGTTGGAGCATTTGTAGGTGGTAAATTTGTAGTAGTTAGATTACAGACAATTTGTATAATTAGTATGCTTAGTGAATGACCGTAGTAGTCATTTGATGGAAATAAAAATGATATGAATATTTAATTTGATGTATGGTACAATTTGAAAGTAAAATAGTTACAAATAAATCGTAGATTTAGAAATACAAAACATATAGTAATCGAAACTGTTTATTAGATGGTACGATTGTTACATGCTGTGTATTAAAATAGTTGATTATGCACTTATGGTAGGTACGCAATGGCTGGCATTGAACAATTGTTCGTGTTTTATGGGAGTGGTCTTGTACGTGATGGGCCGTATGGGGCGGACCTGACAAATTGCGAGCGGACCGTGATCCGGGCACCAGGTCTGAGCGCCATGAGCTTGTCTGAGCTACGGAGGTGTGTCCGTTCAGCATTCGATCGACAGACCGCAAGGAAGAAGTTACGGATCGAGGCAGTCTATGCCTCAATGGTGGATGATGGAAGGGAGAGCATATGGCAACTTCTGAAGGTGACCAATGACGCCTCATGGGAGAACTACATGGAGGTCGTGTGCAACCCTAATGCTGCGATATATGGCAGGCCAATGGTGTATGTCGAGTTCGTGGAGAGGGCAGAATCATCAGGCATGGTTGGTTCAGATGCCGCTGGTGGAGATGTAGTGCCTGGGTTCAGCTCCGACGATCATGAAGACGCTTGTGCGGGAGAACATGTTGGCGAGGAAGTGGGTGATGAAGCGAGAGGAGGCGTGCGCAGAATTTCCAACCCAACGAAGGTGTGCACGACAGGTGGTGGGCCGCCCGTATTGACTGTCATGAGTATCTTGGGGAGCAGGTGGAAGAAGAGGGCAGCGAGGAGGTTGACACAGGCAGTTCTGGAGAGGACGAGGATGGCGAAGGTGCAACTGGAGGCGTGGTAGGTCGTGTTGTGACCACGGAAGGTGCGTACGTGTCGTCCAGATAGGACGACATCGCAGCGGCAGCCCTAGTTCTGCCACAGGCGGAGGAGGGAGAATGGGGGTTCAGCGAGGGCGCACTGTTTTTGGGGCAGTGCTTCCGTAATAAGAGTGCTGTCCAGCAAGCTATTGCTAGACATGCCGTCAACATAAGCCGGACGTATCGGGTCCACAAGTCAAAGCCGGACACGTACGTCGTGAAGTGTGTCGATGGGTCATGTGGTGGCAAAGTCCGTGCACAACGGTACAAGGGCGTTGGCACGGAGTTCCGGATAACGGTGCTGCAAGACCACAGTTGCGAGCTTGCGGGCCCAGTACATAGACACCGCAACATGACATCATCCTATGTTGCGGAGGTGGTCACGCACCTCGTCCAGGCGGATGTGTCAATTACCCCGAAGGTTCTAATGGCAGAAATAGCGAACACGGTGGGCTACGAAGTGAGCTACAAGAAGGTATGGCGGGCGAAGCGAAAGGTGCTGCGCGGTATGTTTGGGACGTACGAGGAGGCGTACGACCTGGTCCCAAGAATGCTGCACCAAATTTCACAATCAAACCCAGGCACTTACATAAACAAGCAGGAGAGGGTCCATCCTACGGAGGGCCCGAACTGCTTCATTCTTGACAGGGTGTTCTGGGCCTTCCATCAGGCGATACAAGAGTTCAGGTGGTGCCGTCCAGTGCTAACCGTAGATGGGATGTTCTTATCCGGCAAGTACAAGGGTACAATTCTCACCGTAGTTGCAGCCGATGCAAATGACCAGTTACTTCCAGTGGCATTTGCAATTGTGGAGAACGAGAATACAGAAAGTTGGTTTTGGTTCCTTTGCAATTTGAAGCATGCCGTAGTGCAAGAACACCCTGAAGTGTGCATTATCTCCGACCGCAATGCAGGCTTGCTGTCTGCGTTGCGAACGTTGCAGAATGGGACGCAGCCCCCCTTCCAGTGGAATGATGTGAAGAACCGCTGGTGCATGAGGCATATTGCAGCAAACTTCCACAGAAGGTTCCGTAGCAAGGACCTAATGAAGATGTTCAAGAAGCTATGCATGCAGAACCAAATGCGGAAGTTCGACACCTTGCGGAGGCAGCTCGATCAGGAGGCTACGAAGCATGTGCATACGGCGAGGGGGCCGTGGAGGGGGATCCACAAGAGTGAAGCATTCTCACAATGGGTTCGGCCAATGCACGACTTGGAAATGTGGTCTTTGTTGCACGACACCGGTGGGGCAAGGTATGGGATCATGACAACCAACATGTCCGAGGTTTACAATGGTGTCTTAAAGGCGTCGATCCTGCCGATCACGGCGATCGTGGTCGAGACTTGGAACCGCACTGTCGGGTACTTTGTGAATAGAGCTATGATGGCGCGAAGCACCTTGAGGAAAACAAGCAATACTCGAGGTCATGCGGGCCTTCATGGACAGGAAGATGGAAAAAGCTCGATGCCACATTGCTCAGCCCATTGATGGCTTAAGGAGGAAGTTTGAGGTCCGCCTAAGGCAGAAGTATGTCATGGGTCACAGTAGAGGGGAGCGCAAGCAGGTATGCACGATTGGTGATGAAGCATCTTGCACCCGCAACAAGCCCGAGCTTCCGCACAAGCCATGCTCCCATGTGTACGCGGCTGCGCTGTATGGAACCAAAGCGTCGACACAAGACATCTCCAAGTACTACGACATGCAGACTTGTATGCAACCTGGAGTGCAGAGTTCCATTCCTACGGGTAGACATGCACTCTGAGGAATTATGGCGGGGAGATAAAGTGGGTGCCCAACGATGCACTGAAGCATGTCGGTCGTGGAAGACGACAAAGCCGTCGCATCCGCAATGACATGGATGAGAGCCAGCGAGGGGATCGTGTTTGGCGTCCGAAGTGTAGGCTATGCAAGACGATTGGCCACTCGCTCAGTCAGTGCCCAAACAGGCCGTCATCAAGCAACGCTTCGTAGTACCAGCACTACAATCCATATGTACTGTATTACTCAGGAGGTGTACGCTGAATTGTTGGCTCGATGTAGCTATGTGTTGCACATTACCATGTTTTGTATGTGTTTGCACATTCTATATGTTTCCTTGTCGTGTGGGTCATATTCGTGTGCACATTTTATGTATGTTTTGGTACATTCCGTACGTTTCCCTGTCGTTACATTTGTTGTTAATTATGTTGTTATTTGTTGCACATTTTGTTATAATGTACACTAACTTGTTATCCTTATTTGGCAGGACATGGCGTTCGAGCTGCTAGACCCCCGTTGGGACGAGCACCACCGATGCCATGTGTGGTTGTCTGGAGACGCACACGGGCCTCCTTGCTTCGTCCTTAGGGCCCCCCGAGAGAACTGGCGTCTCGACCAGCGGTACATCCCACTACTGCGGGACACCGGTCTGCTGCCCATTGCCCACATGTTGGATCTACCGCATGGGTTCCAGTATGATGCGCCACTGCTGTCCGCTCTCGTTGATCGATGGAGGCCGGAGACTCACACCTTCCACTTCCGGTGGGGGGAGATGACGGTTACTCTGCAGGACGTCACGATGATTACAGGTCTACCCGTCCGTGGTGCTGCTGTGGTGCCACCCCCAAAGGCAGCAGATTGGAAGGTCCGTCTGGGTCACCGGTTCGGTCATCAGATCCGAGACAACGCAGCTGGGGTGCCACATGGATGGCTTCGTCGCTACATGACCTGCCCCGAGACGCAGATGAGGACGCGGTGCGGGCGCGCCGTTGCATACCTGCTATATCTGTTCGGGTACGTCTTGTTCCCTAGCACGACTGGAGACTCCGTGCAGCCTAGCTACATACATCTAGCGGAGTCCTTGGCGGATGGCTGGCCTGGTCAGCAGCCACAGTACAGCTGGGGATCAGCAGTTCTTAGCTCCACATACCGAGGCTTGTGTGACGCCTCGTAGTGTACCACGGCCAGCGAGTCAGTCCTAGCCGCCTGCTACCTTCTCCTTCAGTTGTGGTCATGGGAACACTTCCCCGTTGGCAGGCCTTCCTTTGGTCGTGTTGTTGTGCACCCTTATGCCCTCATCCCGCGGCTTATGCGGCCCGATCATGGCGACGATCTCGTTGATGCGCCCACAATGGGTACACGTTGGACGCATGGTCAGTTGAGGTGGGCCAGGGAGAGACCGAGACGTGCGTACAACGATTTCCACCAGAGGTTCGAGCTTCTGCCGTTTCGCGACGTAGTCTGGTGGCCATGGTCTCCACGGTTCATTGCGAACACGGCCCCACGGGTTGTCATCTCGGTCGCGGCGAGATCACACGTCTTGGATGACGACCGCCACTTGGTGTTCGCACATCTGCGTCGAGCCGTATGACCACACCGAGTCATGAGACGTTCGGGCTGTACCAGCATGTCCCTCCCATGGCAGGACGCCCTCTTGCGGATATCACCCACCGGTATGTCACTACACCCCAAATTTAATTACTGCATTAGTCTCAATGTCACTACCCTACTAATTGTTGTAATGTCTGAATGAACTTGCAGGCAATCGAGGAGAGGGCGAGCCACAGAAGATTGGAGAGCCACACAGCGGGTGTGGACAGACATGTGGTCTGAGCATGCTGATACGATGGTTGTGGATGAGACACGGCCGGACGACCCCGACGACCCCTCAACGTATAGGGCATACCTTGACTGGTACACTCCACGGACCTGCATTAAGCTTACTACAGGGGAGGTGCCACATCCTACACTTCAGGCTGTTCACGAGGCCGCTATACAGGAAGGTCCAGACCGTCATCTAGCGGCACGGGTCGACCAGGCGGTACGAGATTACTATGTCGTTACGCAGTGCAGGATTACGTTTGAACTGACTGTTTGTTTCATTGCAGGTGGACTGATTACATCATATCGACGACGAGGCTAATGAGGCTATACGACGTAGGAAGTCGAATACCGAATCTCGGTGGGTAGGTTATATGCGTAGCATCAGCGAAACTGCAAGGGGTGCGATACGGGGCTTGAGTTGTGGTCGCCACCGAGATGACGTTGTTGCTACACGCGGTGGCGGACGTGGCCAGGGACCACCACCTCCCTCCGCGCCGCCGTCAGCACCTCCATCAGCACGGCCATCGACGTCGCATCCATCCCAGTCCGAGAGTCGGGCCAGCTACGGTGGCTCGGCCTCCACGCGCTTCGGACCGGCGGTTCGACAATTGCCAACTATTTTTGATCGGCTTATTTACCATTTATGTCTAACAACATGTGCGTCTTACAGCAATTGCGACAGGATAGCACGCTGCTACGGAGGGCGACGTCATCACGGAGGGCGACGGAGGAACTACCGCGCTCTCCAGGACGAGGGGGGCCCACTCCGGACGCTCGCTCGGCCTTCACGCGCTTCGGCCCGGCGGTTTGACAATTGCCAACTATTTGTTCATGCACTCGTTTACCAATTATGTCTAACCACATGTTCGTCCTGCAGCAATTGCGATCGGATAGCACGTCGCAACGGGCATCGTCATCACGGAGGGCGACGGACGAGCGACCGCACTCTCCAGGCCGACGTGAGCCCACTCCAGAGGGCGATCCTGACTCTGCGGACGAACCAGAGGGGCCCATGCCCTCGTATCTCCCTACCGTGCAAAGCAACCTAGATGATCGGGACATGTGGTTTGGGCAGACCTATGAAGGCAAGTCATCGCAGGAGTACATGCAGGACTACCCGTCCACATCGTCATTTCAGCAGCCACATACCCCGGTATGCACTAACGTTCTAAGCTATATATAATAACAATTTTTGTACTTTCCATTGCCTAATTCAGTTGTACCATCTAAGCAGGACGTAGACACCTCCTCCGAATGGCTGGGATCTATGATTTTTGGCCAGCCGTCGCAACTGTCCACACAGTTGTACCCACCACCGCCTCGGCCACAGCCCTCGCGCTACGATCTTCGCGATGCACCACGCTCCCCTAGTAGGTTCACCTTCTCAGAGGATCATTTGCGCCGTACGAGGCGGCGAGAAGGAGGTGATGAATGAATTTTTTTAATTGTGCTTTTGTAATTTTTGTGATGTTTTTCAAGTGCTTGATGGTTTGATGTTCAAAGATGGTTTCAGATAAAAGGGTTGCTCTAAGTTCTTTGATTTACTAGGGCATACATCCAACAGAGAGATGACAACACAGACAACCCACATAATAAGAAGGCATCGAGCAATGACAACACGAAACAACACATACATTGCACGCACTGAAATGTAGCAAGTAGTACAACCACCAACACACCAACGAACACAACAACTAAAATACAACACAACCGTACATAAAACATTACCAAAAGACCTTGACGACAACATAGCATAAAATATTGACAACATACACGAGGAGAACCTCCAGCACTACAACTTTAGGATAACAATAAACACAAGAAACAAAATAGCACACAACATTAAATTTATCTTCCACTCTAGTCCAGCCGAAACGATGTCGCATCCGACGGGTCGCAACCCCCACGACAACTCTCTCACGTGAATGATTGTCTCGTCCTATTTCCCATTTCATCCTCCCACACCCGAATCGGCAACCACCAAGCAGCCTTCCTGCGATTCCATGACAACACGATTATTAAACATACCACCATGATTTGAATGAACCCGAAACAATCAGACTTACCGAGTGTTGGGGGCACTTGTAGTAGTGTCGGCCAGGATTCGCGGCCGTCTGTGATATCCTACGTCTAACCACCGTGTTGCAATTTGGGCACATCACCGTGGGTGCCCATGAAGGCGTGCTGAGCTGACTCATTGCCTACTCCGGGGGAGTGAGCACGAAAGAAAACTACAAAGATTGTGAACAACTAACTCAGGAGGTGACTGATAACATGTGAGGGATGGCTCCGTTTTATAGGCTGTGTGATAACAAGGCACGGGACTACGTGAGGAATGGCCCCCTTTTATAGCCCGGGGGACACCTCACGCACAAAGACCACGAATAAGAAGGCATCGAGCAATGACAAGATGCTCGGTCATGACACAAAACATGCGGCTTTGCGCAGTGACCTCGAAAAGGGGCAGCTTTGCTCAGTGACATGACAAAAGAGGGCAGCTTTGCTGGGTTACACGATAAAACGGGCCAGCTTTGCACAGTGACTTGACAAAACGGGGCAGCTTTGCCCAGTGACTTGACCAAATGGGACAGCTTTGCCCAGTGACATGACAAAACGGGCCAGCTTTCCGCAGTGACATGATAAAAGAGACCAATTTTCTGCACTGACATGACAAAAGAGGCCAGCTTTGCCCAGTGGGATGACAAAACGGGGCATCTTTGCTCAGTATTGCATTTTTTTGGCTTGTCATAACAACTCCACGAAGATAACAACCAATCCATCACATGCTTAACAACGTTGCACATTACATCGTTACGGAAAGAGGCCACAGAACCTGAAGGTCCCAGAAAATGAAGGCGTCTCGCACTTACAACACGAAACAACACATAAATTGCACATACAGAATTTATGGAAAGTAGTACACCCAACATTTTAACTCAACGCATACATGAACTACAATACGACACAACCATAACCCTCATTACCTACATGCCAAACGAGCCTCGTGGCACCCACATGGAGAATTGCTGAGGGGGCCGCCTCGGACGTGGCTGGCCGTCGTGGGAGTGGCATGCACATATGCAGCTCGGGTCGCGCAGCAACATGTGGGATCATAAGAGCTTCCTATATTTACGACCTCCTCGTTGCCCCTCTCGCGTTGCATCTGTTCGCGGAGGTCGTTGTTCTCCTCAGTGAGGCTCTCCATTCGGTACTCCAAGTCCCATATTCGAGCCCATAATGTATCCACATAACGATCAACATACCGTTCATGAGGAGGGTCGATCCAGCGGGAGAAGTCGCATTTTGCCATCTGCAAAAAAAAAGGACGGTTAACTTCGCGGGTCCATAAGCAATACAAAAATGTAATATTACTAAATTGTACCCCGGAGCGTGAGCATCGGAAGAAACGTCGCCCGCCATCGTTCGGGGAATCCAAGATCTGCACGACCGCGTACTCATTGTGCCTGCATTTCGGCCACGCTGGTCGAGCACGCCGACTTGGTATCAATCGGTACTGTGGACCGAACATATCCCTCCTTTCTAAGGGAATGTCGTCCTTCGGTGACCCAAATCCCACTGGCCCCTCGGCTTCCAACTTGGTTTGTTCAAGCACGAAAGACAGGGTACTTCTTTGTTCGACTGAACAATGTGCTGGGACCCCAACCGTGCTACCTATACCAAACGAGACAACTTGCTGCATTCACCTCAAACAAATAAAAGGACAGTTCTTCGCACAGGCGTGACATAACGGGCCATCTTTGCTCTGAGAGATGATAGTACAGGTCTGCTTTCGCAGTGAAATGACAAAAGAGGCCAGCTTTGCTCAGTGACATGACAACACGGGGCAGCTTTGCTCAAAGAGATGACAGAGGACAGCTTTTCGCAGTGAAATGACATAATATGCCGGCTTTGCTCAGTGAGATGACAAAAGATGCCAGCTTTGGGCAGTGACATTACTAAAGAGAGCAGCTTTGCTCAGTGAGATGACAAAACATGTCAGCTGTGCTCAGAGACATGACATAACGGGGCAGCTTTGCTCAGTGAGATGACAAAAGATGCCAGCTTTGCGCAGTGACATGATAAAACGGGGCAGCTTTGCTCAGTGAGATGACAAAAGATGCCAGCTTTGCGCAGTGACATGATAAAACAGGGCATCTTTCCTCAGAGACATGACAAAACGGGGCAGCTTTGCTCAGTGAGATGACAAAACATGCCAGCTTTGCACAGTGACATGACGTAACGGCGCAGCTTTGCTCAGTGGGATGACAAAACATGCCAGCTTTGGGCAGTGACAGTACTAAAGAGGACAGCTGTTCTCAGTGACATGACAACAAGAGGTCAGCTTTGCTCAGTGAGATGACAAATCAGGGCAGCTTTGCTCAGAGACATTACAAAACGGGGCCTTTTTCAGTGATATCGCAGCACTCCTATCTTTACTCACTGCTACGACCACGCGGACCAGCTTTAGACGTACGAGTAGAGACAAAACGGCCCCTATAAATTGGTATGCATTCCATTTTCCAGCGAACATTGCACATCCAAACCCCATACTACATCGCGCTTCCCTTACCCAACCGGGATGGACAAAGGCAAGAAGAAGCAATGGGACAAGATGGTGAAGGATTGGGAGGAGACCCGTGACATAGCACGGTCAGCTGCGGCCCGCGATGCCTCATGCGATGAGAAAATAAGGGCGATACAGGCCCGGGTAGAACAAGCCCATCGTGCTACGATGAAAGGTCCCCCCTAGAGCGCCCGCATAGCAAAAACTCCATCCCGACGTCCCCACCGGCGCTCGCCACAACTACCACGAGGGGGAGACACCTCCCTTTGTTGGTGCGGGGGCGTGTGCAAGTTCTTCAAGTCTAAGCACAACATCGCCTAGGTATGCGCATCGGGTTGCGCAAACTACTCCAATGACTACCCCAACCGCTTTGACACCGCAACCTATCGGCACCGGTAACAATATCTTTTCTCCTTTTCCCCTACCTTTTCTCCTTCACAAGACGCACTAACAATATCTCTCATGTATTTACAGTCTTGAGAGCCCGTGTGGCTACCGCAAATGGATCGATCTTGAGATCCACCACGAGACCAATGGACCCTCGACTTGAGGAGTGGAATGTCACAAAGGAGGAGTTTCGAGGAGGAGCGCCGCAAGCACGAGCACACCTCGCTTCATGCAAAACTAACCTTTCAGCCATCCATTGTTAAGCTTTGCATATTATATTGCATTCATTCGTTACAAGCGACTTGTCGAGTACCAATGTACTCACGGCTTTATGCCCATGTTGCTCGATTGAGGAGGAGGGACGGATCGGCGGGGAGTTGCTAGAAGGAGGCTACTACGAGGACTTCACGGATTAGGACTTCGCTCCCGATCGATTGCTGTGGGCATGTCGGTGGCTACTACGCTTAATTTTGGATTTCATTTGCTAGTTTCTTTAAAGCCCTTCAAAGCTAATAATTGTAAGCTTGGCCATAAGGTGGCACTGTTGGTTATTAATATAATTTGGATTTCCTTTAGAATATCGTGATGTGGATGATATTTATCTTTGTTTACGCTGTGTGCACTAGCGTGATCCTGGACTAGTGCAGAGTACAGTAGAGTCGAATTTGTATATTCGGGTCTCGACAGAGATGGTATCGTGAGCCATATCGATCGTAGGACGAAACCCTAGTCGATAGTCGTGGTCTCAAGAATTCAAAACCTATTTTCTAAAGACAAAACAACCAAACCTGATATTTAGCAAATTCTTTACTCTCTTACCTTATTCTTAGGATTCTTGCCTCTCACCTTAAAGGTCCGCAAAATGAAAGTTTTAAATCGACTCTTGTCTTGTGCCTTTGTCAGATGTCGCAAAGCAACTATAGCAGTCGGGAGGATGGAGGAGAGTGCTTGAGTAATCGCTAAGAAGTCTTGGTTTCAAAAGAACACCAATGTGCAGTTCCATGGATGATGAAGTAAGAGGGTACCATTTCACACGGTTGTACTTCACTATCAAGCTTGGAGGTCACGTCGTACACCACAGACTTCAAAGGTTCAAATCCATAGCGGTGCACGCAAGGCCGTTGCTCAACTCTGTCGGCGGTACAAGATCGGTATGACCAAGTTCATCCAGAATACAAGAGAAAGTATGAACACGAGGAGTACACTCGCGGGCGCCAACACCTCCACCTTCGCCTCGCCACCCAGCCGGAAGGAAAGGCAACGCATGGCGGATGATCGCCGAGTACCTTCAACTCGTCATTCCAGCAAAGAGCGCCTACAATGCGATTCCATAACCGATGGGCGTTCTCTGACGATGCGAGAGGAAGAAGAGGAAGATCGCACACCGCACCTCGCCGGACTGAGTGGGAGCGGAAGAGTAGGCCGTAGCATAGGATAGCATCGGTTAGGAAGTGGTTTTTGTTTGCATTGAGTGTGATGTGAGCTGCGTTTTGCCCTCAAAAGCAATATGTTGCAGTCATATCAAATCTTTTATTGAAGTGATTCATTTGTTCTTTTGTTAGCTTTTCGGCTAAGTGATTGTTTAGTTTAGGATTTACCATTAGAATATCCCCTTAGACGAACTTACCACTTATCTTTGCTTTTCCCTCTTACAGTAAGCCTGTGAAGCCGGTCCTCAAGCAAGTGATCTTTCTTTTGGATGGTTGATACCCGAGCTCCATGACGTGGTCGAATGAGTCGGGATCACGAGGCGCCGAGCAACTCCGAGCAAAGATGCAAACCCACTGGATCGATCCAACCTGAGTCGGGCTCATGGCAGCCAGCACTCGGTTGATGAACACCATGATGCACGAACATGAACGCCATGATGAATCGACGAGAATCAAGACATGCTAGGTATGCGTTCAAAGGAGTAGAGTTCTCCGCATTTGGTTGTCTTTGAATATCCGGTCTTTGGACGTAATTTTGGGTATGGATTGGCTCAAGAAGCATCAAGCGATATTGGAATGTAGAAGCGAGCAATCACTTTGGACGGTCCCGATGGAAGCAAGGTTAGATTTGAAACGACATGAAGCGGCGAGAAAAAGTGATGGTGTGCCAAAGTAAAGGGATTGCCCTAAATGAAGTACCAGCTGCCGAGAGAATATCCCGATGTTTTTCCGATGATCTCCCGGATGCCACCAAAAAGAAGTGGAGTTTGCAATTGAGTTAGCACGGTGCACCTCGCCAATTTCAAGAGACCTTACCAATGCCCGCCAATGAGTTAGCGAAATTAAAGAAGCGGATACAAGAGTTATTGGATAAAGGGTATGTCGACCAGTACCTCTCAGTGGGGAGCACCAAGATTGTTCGTCAAGAAGAAGGATGGTAGCCAGCGTGTGTGTGGATTACCGAGCTCTCAATGAAGTTACCATCAAGAACAAGTACCGTTGCCCGAATTTGATCTGCTCGATCAATTAAAAGGAGCCGAGTGTTTTCCAAGATTGATTTGAGATCGAGTATCACCAAATGAGGATTCGCCAGAGGACATACCCAAGACAGCCTTCTCAACTCGTTATGGATTATACGAGTTCACCGTGATGTCCTTTGGCTTAACCAATGCCCCATACTTTATGCGATGAACAAGGTGTTCATGGATTACGAAGCACGACATCAAGAAAGATTTTGAGATTTATTGTGACGCCTCCGCAAAGGTTTAGGTGCGTATTGATGCAAGACAAAAGGCAAACTACTCCAATGACTACCCCAACCGCCGTTTTGACACCGCAACCTATCTGCAATGCAGAACAATATCTTTTCTCCTTTTCCCTACCTTTTCTCCTTCACAAAGACGCACTAACAATATCTCTCATGTATTTACGTCTTGAGCCTGTGTGGCTACCGCAAATGGATCGATCTTGAGATCCACCCCGAGGACCAATGGACCTCGACTTCGAGGAGTGGAATGTCACAAAGGAGGAGTTTCGAGGAGGAGCGCCGCAGCACGAGCACACCTGCGTATACAGCGCGAGACGCAAGCTCATCTTGAAGCGTGCACGCATAGGGAGCGGGAGGCTCGCGAGATGGAGCGCGAGAGAAAGAGGGAAATTGCGGCTAAGGCAAAAGAGGCCGCGGAGGAGTTCAACGCCGAGCGCGCAAGGAAGGGAAAGTGGCCCCGGTCCACACAGTAGGTCGTACGAGCAGTTGGGTGGGTTAGTCGCATACCATGCTATATGTTATGCATGTAATAAAAATCTACGCGGCATGTTACTCCCAACTGTATTATGAAGTTTAATATCTCGTATTTTCGTATTCCATGATTCACGTAGCACCTCATTTAACAATATTAACATAGCGGTCCTCACCGTACACGAATTCTCACTAACATTCGAAATATCACTTACCACTTTACGTATCGACCGTTCTACAGTCAATCGTTCCTAAAAAAATTTACCAATTTTTTTATGCATCTACAATTTACAATGAACATAAACTTTTATTACAACTTTTTCTGATTTTAACCCAGTTTATAACTACAAAATTGCCAAAACTTAAAACAATCACGGAGATTGCAAACCCTAACAACAGACCAAACCCTAAACTTCACTTACTACTGTATGTATCGATATTACTACACTCAATCGTTCCTGAAAAATTTTAAGCAAAATGTTTTATGGATCTACAACTTACAATGAACATAAACTTTTATTACAACTTTATCAAATTCTTTCCCAGATTACAAATACAAAATTGCCAAAACTTACAAAAATCACGGAAATTTAAAACCCTAACTCCAGCCAAACCCTAACGCTCGCTGCGACCGCGCGCTGCGTTGGGGCGGACGCGCTTCGGGCGGGGGGCGAGGGCGGGGCGGCGCGCGCCGCGGCGTCAGCGGTCGTGCGGTGCGGTACCGCACGACCGGATGAACGGGAGGTCGTGTGGTACCACCGCACGGCCATCGCCACATGTCGCCTCGCGTGATCCCGCGCCAAACGGGTCTAGTTTTGGAATTTTTTCCCGGGGGGGGGGGCCAAATCTGGAATTTCGTGTATGCATGGGTCCACATGTGTCCAAAATTCGTTATTTTGCAAGCTTGGCGCAATGGACGGGTTACGGTTATTTTGGACCACCGACCGTTCCACGGACACGGCCAAATTTGACCAGCCACCCAACCGTTTGGAGCCTTCTTGGCTCGTGCTTATGCACGTCATAAGGGTATAATTGAAGCGGATACGGACAGATATTACTTATTCTGTATCATATTGCGTATTTTTTCTCAGAGTCAGAGTCGGACACTTATAATATTAGATATCTAATTCTCTGTTCTGTATTCACTCCATAAATCTTCGGACAGTTGGTCGGATGAAAATTATTCGCTTCTTTTGCACCCCTATATAGAACATTAGATAGTAGGGGTGAATCAGAGTGAGCACAGAAAGACTAATCGCTGAAATGTTAAAGAAAGAGCACTCAATATTCTCTGCATGTTTAGATGTAGCAATCCACATATATGTTATCTTGTTCCTAAGTATAGTTACAATAGACTTTCTCATATCATTTGATATACGGATATATACGGACGGATATCACTCATCCCGTATCCTATTCTATATTTTTCGGAGTCAGAGTCGGACATGGATAGCGTTGCATACCCATTTACCCCTTCCGTATTCGCTCTGTAAGTCTTTGATCAGTCGGTCAAACATAAGTTATCCACTCTATTTGCACTCCTACACGCCATGTGCGGCGTGACGCACTCTTAACCTCTTTCATTACTTAGCCCCTTCCTTTGGATTAGCGGCCGCTAATTCTCGATCTGTTTCACCGGCACTGGAGAACATGCTCGCCACTCATGTATGATGATCGCCTCCTAATTTCTCTTTCGGTTACCGATGAATTACAGTGATTGCAAAGAGATCGAGCAGCACTATCCGTGTCGTCGATCATGCAGAGCGAGCTTCAGAACCGTACAAATTTGATTGAACGGTGCAGATCAATGTTTGCCACAAGCACGATTGAGTGAAGAACTATTTTGTGGCAGATTATGCAAAAAATAAGTTTTTTTGTGTGGCATATCGCTGTCAAGGAAGTCCAGCCTACCAGTTACATATGCAAGCACTTGATCAGAGCAGCTTACTCTCCGTCTCTGTCAATCTCCAAGTCCTACTATGCAAAATCATTGCAGAATGCTCAACGACACTATGCATCTCACGTTGTTGACGAGGGTGTATATGGTAGTGCACTATTGGACCTTGACGAATGACGAGTCGCTATCAACATTCTTCTGACCAACGTATGCATGATCTGTTCGCTGCTCGTGTGGATAATATTGTAGGCTGAGTTCGAGCGCATTTCCTGGCAAACGAGTTGAAGTAAGGAAAGTTACTTTGGAGGACAAATCATATGCTACTGGAGATCTCATCATAAAAAGGAAAGAATTTTGCCATCTCATTTGGTGGTAACTTGAAGTCCAGTCAAGGGTCCTTGGGCGGATGTACACAGAAATGGGAGGCTTCAAGTGAAACCTTTTTTACTTCTTGATGATTGGAGAACAACTAATACTCTGATTAGCAATGGATGAAAAGGAGTGTTAGTAGTAGTATATCACATATTTGGAATTGAAGTGAGAAGTTAAGAGGACGTGGAAAATTTATTCTGTAAAGACTTCGTTATAAAGGGCACGACAAGATATAAAAAAAATAATAAAGAATAATTAGGAGCAAGAGTTGAAATTTTAACATGAGAAAAAACCATTGCGGAAAAAACTATGGACGCACAATCAGCGAAATCACCGTATGGAAGAGAAATTACATAACGTTCTTGGCGTACTATATATATAGATAATTGTGTTGTGTGCGTTATCTATCATGAGGCTTACAGGGGAAATAAAAAGTCTTGGCAACAAGAGTCCTAGACGAGAAAGGAACAGAGTACTAGTTAGCAATGGAAACATAGACTTATTCGAAAATTGGAACAGTCATCTCCTCAGAGACTGGTACACCCGCTCGGAGATGAAATAGAGTATCAGAAGATAACAGTGAAGAGTTTTAGTTAGAGCGCCACGATTCACCACATCTGACCCTAGTCGGTGTAAAACACCTTTGGACACCACGATGACGCAAGTCGGTGCAGAGTTCATCATGAACATAAAGATGATCTAATCATATCCTCCAACCAGTTTGTATTACCGACCAATCGTACTGGTCAAAATATATTTTGAGTGAAATTTGATCGGATTCAACTGGTCAGACTTGACCAAATTCGGATCACAAAGTACAACAATCTTTACCCTGAACTGAATTCCTCCTATACCAAAAAAGAACCAAAGAACTTCTCAAATAGCTTATAAATACTTCTTGTGTGTCAAATGTCCAAAAGGACAAATGAGTAGTACTGACCAAATCTGAGCAGAGCTCAGTTTAGCAGTAGGAACTGGTTTGTCATCATATCAGCTGGATTATCATGAGTATTGATCTCACAAACTTTAACATTACCTAAAGAAATAACTCTTCTGATGAAGTGTTATCTGATATCAATGTGCATTGTTCTCTCATGATATCTGATATCATGAGAGAACAATGCACATTGATATGAGAGAACAATGCACATTGATATTAGGATGGGAAGGAGAGAGAAGAAAAGTCACCAAGCCTACAAGCAAGGGCGGATTTAGGCCCATGGCTGGGTAGGCTTTAGCCCGGGGCGTGAAAAAATGTGCAGTGTATAGCCTAAGTACTTTTAGTCTAGCCCGGGGTATTATTGTCAAGATTCAGCCCAGGTAGCCCACTCCATCTCATCCTATTCGCTGATTTGTAGAAGGAAGCTTCAAGCTTTCAGGCAAAGCACAGGCCGCAGTAGGCAGCCCAGTAGCTCATCAACTGCATACTCTCGTGATGCCTGGCGGTGGACGGTCCATACCAGCGCTGTGAATCTGTGATGCAACCAGCGCTGCCCCTCCTTCCATCGCCCCTCGCGCCGCTCTCGGCCAATGCCAACCCCTTCCTGCGCGCCCTCGGCCCTCCTTGCGCCCCTATCCCGCCGCGCCGCCGCGGCAGCCGCCCCTCCCACGCCGTGCCACCCCCCTTCCGGCGTTGCCCCACCGACGCCGCGTCTCCCACGGCGCCCCCTTCCGGCATAGCCCCTCCCACGTTGTGCCACCTCCTCCTGGCGTCGCCCCTCCTGATGCTGCCCCTCCCACGCAGCGCCGCCCCCTCCTGGCTCTTCTAGTCGTCTTCTTCAAGGGTAATGAGGATTTTCGTCACTTATTGCTTGAAAATAGTTCTTGAATGCTTCGCGTTATGAGGTTTTTGAACATTTTATTAGCGTAGCTTTTGTGGACGCAGTCTGATTAGTGATTAGAGTAAATGGTACTATTGGAGGTTTTTTTGGGGGTTCTGATTTCTCAATGAAACGAGGGTGACGAACTGATGACTTGGGGAATTAAGTTGGAACTTGGAACTATCTGACTGAAGCTCGGGCTAGATCGGCTAGTAGTATACTCTTTGAAGGTGGTATTTGTTTCAAACATAGCTAATTGTTTAGTAGCACATTGGATTTGGGCCTTTGATTTGTGGATTTGTAATACATGATATTGGATTAGAAGTTTAGAACTATTTATTTCCTTGTCCTAGCATAGGTCATCATATGTTCATAATTCATATGAACTTATGAAGGTAGGCCTTCTGTGAAGCTCCATGATGGCAAGAACTACCTTTCTCTCGTGAGCGCCACCATTGGCCTAAAGGTTCCAATCTTGATAGCTTTATCAGAGCAAAGAATCCATCTCTTTCTTTCCTATCATGTATACTGAAAGATGTATGTTCCTCATTTGTCAAACAGAACTATGGAGCTTTGTTTAAGCTAATGTTCGCCGGCATTGTTGGAGGACCGGTTAAGCTGGTTGACGCCAACGGCGCTGCCATCCATCTCTCCCACAGCCTTTGGTCTTACAAGGTACAGAACATCTACTTTGCTTTTTTCCATCTGTTGTTTATAGAAGAACCCAATTATGCTATTGTGATTTTTTAGATGGGTATATTACTATGAACCTATGATCATGACTTCAGCTGTTCTGCTGTTGGATAGTATAGATTAATCATTCATAGTGTTCAATTGACAAGAAATTCCTGACTAGCAATATTTTAGATGATTTTTCCATGCATCTTCTTGCTATATAAAATCTACGACACCCACCAGCGCCTCCCGTCCAGCTCTTCGTCCCTAGAGAAGTTAGGTTGGCTTGGATTCTCCACCCTCTGATGTTTGATCTAGTGTGCCCATTGTTTGATTAAGATTTTGGGTGTTTTGTGGGCTCAAATTTATTGGGTGGTGTTGTGGTGTGATTTGTTCCAATATGAAATCGTGCTCTTCTTGTAGCTGTCATGCCATTCTTCAAATCCAGGTTAGTGTCATCTAGCAAGAACTACTAAAATTTCTAGACACGTATGATCTATGAGAGGGGGGATGAGATATCAGCTTGGTATGCATTTGTGCTATACCTTTTTGTTATGTCTTCTATGGATATATTTGGTGTACGTTTTTGTCATTAGAATTCAGCCCGGGGCTTAACGGAATCCTGGATCCGCCACTGCCTACAAGCAACAGTACCAAGAGAGAAAAAAAATAATATTTTTCTTTCTTCTTGTTGGCATTGTTTTTTTCTCTGGTGTTCTTTTCGTGAAATTTTGGATTTCTTCTTCATGGCTACTCTCAAGTATGATCTTTCACAATTGAATCGCGACATGAGGTTTTTTCTATGGTAAATCAAGATGCGAATTGTTTTTATCAAAACTTTATTTAGATGATGCACTTTTAAGGATCGAAAAGATACCAACGACATTATCCGCTGATGAGAAGCAACGTAAACATCGCAAGGCCTTATCTCAAATTCATCTTCATCTATCAAATAATATTTTACAGGAGGTTATGAAGGAGATATCTGTTGGTGCATTATGGCTGAAGCTGGAGTAGATTTGCATGACCAAGGATCTGACCAGTAAGATGCATCTGAAGAAGAAACTTTATTCCCACAAGATGGCAGAGGAAGCCTCAGATGGAGGTAAAATACGATGATGAAGATTTGGGATCTTATTTTGCTATGTTCTCTGCCTAGTTCGTACTCTACTTTTAGAGATAATATTCTATATATCTGAGACACTCTTACTCTCAGTGAAGTTTATGAAGTACTATATATTAAAGAAAAGATGAAGCTTATGATTTCTGGTGAAAGTTCAAGCACTCATGCAGAAGGTTTGTCTATCCACGGCTAATATGAGAATGGGTTGAAACAGCGATTCAAGAAGCAGAAGCAAAAGTAGATACAAATGCAGATATAAATCCAGAAACAGGAAGTCATGCAAGTATTGAAAGAAGAACGGTCATAGCATATCTGAATGCTGGAAGTTGCGGAACAAGGAGAAGAGAAATAACAATTTCAAGAAGGATCAACAAGAGGATAAACTTAGAGCCATCGTTGTGACCAAAAATGTTCTGATGGAGATGTTCTCATTGTCTTTGCTGGTGATTCCAAAACCAATGATGAATGGATTTTTAATTCAGCCTGTACTTTCTACATGAGCCCAAACCACAAGTGGTTCGCTATCTATAAAGCTACGCCATGTGGATCCGTGTTGATGGGTGATAATATACCATGCAAGGTTGCAGGCATTGGTTCTATCTAGATCAAGATGTTTGATGGCACCGTCAAAACTTTATCCAATGTTCATCATATTCGAAATTTGAAGAGAAATCTTATCTCGTTGAGCACTCTTGATGCTAAAGGGTACAAGTATTCAGGTGGAGGTGGAGTTTTAAAAGTCTCCAAAGGTTCTCTTGTTTTGATGAAGGGTGATATGAAGGGTGTCAACTTATATAATTTGTGAGGCACTACAATTTCAGGTAATGTTGTTGTTTCCTCAAATAAATCATCTGATTCTTATACTACTAATCTTTGGCATCTATGTCTGGGCATAGAGTGAAGCTGGAATGATTGAATTATGCAAAAGAGTATTTCTTAATGGTCAAAGCATTGACAAGTTAAAAGTTTTATAAACATTGTGTCTTCGGCAAGCAAAAGTGGGTGAAATTCAGCTTCAAGCACAAATCAGATGTATTCGAGATATTCAAGGAGTGAAAGATTATAATTGAAAGATAAACTGGAAAATATGTCAAGAAGCTACGTACCAACAATGGCTTAGAGTTCTGTTCTAGAGAATTTGAAGCTTTATGTAGATCAGAAGGTATTGTGAGATATTATACCGTCCCAGGCACTCCTCAACAAAACGGTGTGGCCAAACGCATGAACAGAACCATCATGAAGAATGTATGTTGCATGTTGTCAAACTCTTGATTCCATTGCTTGTTATTTTTTATTAATCAGTCACCCAATTTTGCTATTGATAGGAAGACTCTAATTGAGGTGTGGTCTAGCTCTCCAGTAGATTATTCAACCTTAAAAATATTTGGCTGTCCAGTGTATGCTCATGTTAACAATGGTAAATTACAGTCTAGAGCAGTTAAGTGCATTTTCCTTGGATATAAACCTGGTGTAAAAGGATATAAATTGTGAAATTCTGAAACTAGAAAGTGGTTATTAGTAGAAGTGTTACTTTTGATGAGTCTGCTATGTTGCATGATAAACCATCTATTGATGTTCCCGTTAAGAGGCAATCAAGCGTGCAGGTGGAGCATGTTATTGATTCAGGATCTACACCAGAAGTCAACAAGGAAAATATTCCAGAAGTTCCTATTGTTGTGTTGTCAATACAATGTTTCATTACAGTCGATAGAGAAAGGAGGAATATTCAGCCTACTAAGAGATTGATTAAAGAAACCAATATTATGGCTTATTGTTTACATATGCAGAAGAAATTGAAGGTACTGTAGAGCCTTCACTTTATTCAGAGGCTATCTCTTCTGGTGATTCAGGAAGGTGGATGACTGCCAGGCATGATGCGATTGAATCTCTTGACAAGAATGACACATGTAAACCGGTCAAGTTTCCAATTGAGAAGAAGTATATTCGCTGCAAATGGATCTTCAAGAAGAATGATGGCATTTCACCAACCAAAGAGGTTAGGTACAAAGCAAGGCTAGTTGCTAAAGGATACAACTAAATTCCAGGTATTGATTTCACATATGTGTTTTCCCTGTTGTGAAGCACAATTCTATTCGTACTTTACTCCGCATTGTAGCTATGCATGATTATGAACTTGAACAATTGGACATGAAAACTGTGTTCTTTTATGGGGAATTAGAGGAAGACATTTATATGGAGTATCTAGAAGGTTTTGTCATTCCGGGAAATGAGAATTTTGTTTACAAATTGAAGAAATCGTTTTATGGTTTAAAGCAGTCATCTAGACAATGGTACAAGAGATTTAACTCCTTTATGATATCTCAGGATTTTAAAAGATTCAATTATGATAGCTATGTTTATTTGAAGACTGTTAATGTTTTAGCTATTTGTTTGCTCCTATATGTTGATGATATGTTGATTACTGCAAAAGGCATTGCTACAATTTCAAAGTTGAAGACACAATTAAGCAATGAATTTGAAATGAAAAATCTCGGTGAAGTAAAAAAGATTATTGGCATGGAAATCATCAGAGACAGACGGTTTGGTAAATTATACCTAAGTCAAAAAGGGTACATTGATAAAGTTCTTCATCGTTTTGAAATGCATAAGGTTAAACTAGTGAGCACTCTCTTAGCTACACATTTCAGGCTTTCTTTAGCATCATGTCCACAATAAAATGATGAAGTTGAGTACATGTCTAAAGTTCCATATGCAAGTGCAGTTGGTTCGTTTATTTATGTCATGGTATATTCTCACCTCGATTTATCTCAATCATTAAGTGTGGTTAGTACATACGTGGCTAATCCTGGAAAAGAGCATTGGAAAGTAGTTCAATGGATTTTCAGATATTTGTGAAGCACATCTAATGCTTGTTTATAGTTTGGAAAGATTAGAGATAGACTCGTTGGTTATATAGATTCTAATTTTACCGGAGATTTGGATAAAAGATCTCTTGCTAGTTATGTGTTCACTGTTGGAGGGTGTGCCATTAGCTGAAAAGCAAGTTTGTAAGCTACTGTTGCCTTGTCTACTATAGAAGCTGAGTACATGGCTATTTCTAAAGCTTGCAAAGAAATAGTTTGGCTAAGATGTTTATTTACTGAGCTTTGTGGAAGTATATATTGCACTACAATATTTTACGATAGTTAGATTGCTATTTGCCTTACAAATGATCAAATGTTTTACGAAAGAACAAAGCAAATTGATATCATGTATCATTATATTCGAGGTGTCATTACTCAAGGTGATATTAAAGTCAGCAAGATAAATACTCATGATAATCCAACTGATATGTTGATAAAGCTAGTTCCTATCACTAAGTTTGAGTTTTGCTCAGACTTAGTTGGTATTACTCACTAGTCTTTTGGACTTCCAGCGCACAAGGTGTACATGTTGATTTTATTGGATGAATTTATCATATTCTTTGACTACTGGAGGGAATTCGTTTCAAGGTGGAAATTGTTGAAGTTGATCCGAATTAATACTATGTTTGTCTAGGACACTTTGTCTCCTCATGCCAAACGTGGCATGACAGGTGCTAGGGCTATGCATAGATTATATCAGACATGGTGTTAATCTATAGCAACTAACTCTGATTCGATTTTCTATCTGTGTGAGACTCATTTCCCTCGCCCTATATATATATACCTCAGTAGCCCATAGGAAAGAGTAAGCACTCCATTGTAGTCTCTCCTTATTATAGTGATTTGCCTTTGAGCGCCTGTGGTTTTTTCCCCGCAAGGGTTTTCCACATAAAATTTGTGTTTCTTGTCTCTATTTTTCTGCACATTATTTACAACATTAAGTAACAATGAACGCATAGGTAACAGTACTAGACCTATCCTAGGCTTTGAATTTCACTATTTGCCTAGTCCTATTAGATTGATGTGACACCAAAGGAAACAAACATGGAAAACTTGAAAAGAGATCGAGCTAGGTAGCAGGTGAAGCACTACTTATAGGGTGTTGTAAGACAAACCTAGTGGATCCAGAGAACTCATCACCAGAAAATCCCAATCCCTATTGGAATAGACGAATTTCATAATAAACAATATAATTCCTACATGAATTACACGACATTCCCGTGTTAGGATAATGAGCAAGTAAATGTTCGGTTGGGATGCATCCAACTAAAAATTGCAAATTAGTTGTTAATTCTGTTACCATCCTTGTTATTGCCTTAAGAAACTACTGTCTTAAGTATTAGCCTGATAATAATCACATCATTATTAGTTTGTCTATAGCTAATGAAAAATAGGCTAGTAACTGAGCCACTACTTGTCCACTCCACTTTTAGTGGTTGGATGCTGAACTGATAGTTGCATGCTATCCGGTCTGGTGTAACTCAAATGTTATAATGCTATTTATAAAAAGAGGTGATGCTATTAGAGTGAACAAATTTGCAGCTCTTAATGCCCAGAGAAGCCAAGCTAATCTCTGCTTTGCTGCAAATTTGAGACGAAATGGGGAACATGCACATGAGAGGCCTGTGGGAATGTTTCAGGCAGGGAGGCATGTGCATGCCACATTGAGGAATATTGTGTTGTAACTTTGCAGAATATGTACTTCTGTTTATTCCATCTCAAGTTTCATCACACAGCAGAAATGGGAGCTACACACATTCTTCTATCTTCTCAATGATGCTCTGGTTGTGTTTTGTAGCATCAAAGGCAGCGACTAGAGGGGAGGTGAATAGGAACTCACACTTTTCAGTATCAAATTGAAACCCCGGGTTATCTATAGCTTTAAAACATGCAGCAGAATATCAATCATACGAAGCTTACAAGCTAACCCTACAAAAATCGAGTTCAAACACTCATCTAGCGGTCTAACCGCTTGGCCGGCATGACAGCAAGTCACTAGCGGTCGAACTGCTTGGTCGGTCTGACCGATGCCTTGGGCAGAACTGATCGGAGCTTGGGCAAAGGTAAGAACAGCTTGGGTTCAAACCTCCAAAAGACAATTCAAAAACCATAAGTCCAAATCTTATGAAACTTGGAACAAACCTTCATAAGAATTACAGGAACCTATTCCAAACAAAGATTAAGAAGATCAATATCAAAGTTTTGACTCTTATCTGTAGGATCAGAAATGGCAACAGAGGGGGGATGAATGGAGCCTTTTAAAATTTGCCCCCAAGTATCCACATGTGTCTCTTATCTCCGATAGCTACAAGAGCTATGAAGAAGATGAGTCATGCTATCTGGAAATCCATTCTGAACGGACATGAGAAAGAACCAAAGAAAAGCAGAGCAAATCAGAGAACTGCACTCAACATGGCCTTAAGGCCGGTCTGACCACCACGACTGGGCCGGTCAGACCGCCTGGTTAGGGCCAGTCAGACCGTAGTATTTGGCCCGGTCAGACCGCCCGAGAGCCGCCGGTCAGACCGCCATGGGTCGGCCAGTCTGACCGCTAGGGTTAGCGGTCTGACCTCTGTTGTGAGACAAGTCTGACCGCAAGTATTCGACCGGTCTGACCGGTTAAAATTTCAGCGAAGAGGCAGAGCGAGCAGAAAACACCTCTGGCCGAAAAACCAAACAGTAAGAACTAAACTCAACTGAAAATCTAGGAATTCACTAAAGCATGTAGTCTCTTCTCTAGATAAGCCATTTGGATTATAAATCAAACAACATGGAGACCTCAGGGAGAAGAGATTGTAGATAAAACTCAAACTCACAGGCAAATTCAGTTTTTGCTGAAACTAGACAGTAAAAGAGACAAAAGTCCAAATTGCTCATGAATCTCTTGTCTTTTGTTTATGAACTTTTGAATCTCAGTAGGGAATAGCCTCACAACATGAAAGCACAGCCCCAGAGCAAACATCTCACTAAAAAATCCAAGGAACCCTACATGCTCCAGCTTCAAACCCTAGAAAGAGGGAAACAGAGGAAGTGAGCGCAGGAGAGAAAGAAAAAAATGTACACAAGGATTTTGAGATTTGCTCTTAGGAATTGATTGGCCAAATGGCCTTCAGTATTTTCCCATCACAGAGCAACCATGAGTCAGCTACTCAAACAAGATCAAACCAAAGAAACACAGGAGCAAAGAATAAAGACCATAACAGAAGACAAACATAGAGAGGAAGAACTCAGTCCATCTCAAGCAAAAGATATCTCAGATTGATACAAAGAGATTACAACCATCTCAATACATCCCCATACGCAATTGAAAAGAGGTTTAATTCATCTCACTACATGATTCTCTCCTGAGCACACACACTCCAGAACTCACGCAGGAGAACACACACAACAGGAACTCCAGACTGCTTTCTTGCTTGCCTGGTTGAGCTTGCTTCCTCCTGCCTCCACCTCTCCACTTATGAAGGCAAGAGCTCACACTTACAGTGGCAAATCAAGAAGTGGCATACCGTTCCCACTCCATGCTCCAACCACAATAGAAGCAAGAGTCAAAGTCAACACGAGAAATGGAGGGAAAACCAGCCACTCCACTCATGCTTGAGTCAATTCTCCAAATTGCCCCTCAAGCACCTTCCCGGAAGCTTCCCGCAACCGGTACCTTGACCGTCTGGACCTCAACTCCTCCCTGTGTCTAGTCCCGGTCCGCTCCGCTGCACACGACCGCACCCGGCATCCTGACCGTCTGGACCTCCGACTCCACCTGAGTCTAGTCCCGGTCCGCCTCGCTGCTTCCCATCGTGCCCACCCGACGCTGACCGACTAGACCTCCGACTCCACCTGAGTCTAGTCCTGGTCTGTTCCGTCGCACACGACCACAACCAACATCCAACCGTCTGGACCTCCAACTCCTCCCTGAGCCTAGTCCCGGTCCACTCGTCGTTGCCCGTCGTGTCCACCACCGGTAGCTCCAGCTCCGGTTCTTCGTCTCTCGGCTCACAACCACCTCAGCAGCCTCGATCATCTTCGGCATCACCGACCGTCTGGACCTCAACACCTCCTGTGCCTAGTCCCAGTCCTCCTCGCCTCACCATGACCTAGCTCCGAAGTCCTCCAGCCACACAGACAAGCAAACCGTCACATAGCACCGCACGAAACAGCATAATCAACAATAACATGAACTAAGGGTACTCAAACCTAGAATACCCAAAACAAACTCAAACTCTCTAACACAACTGTCAATTACTCATCACAAACATGGGGACACCTCCACATGGTCTCTCATTATCCAAAACGAAGAAGGTTGCACAAAAACTAGACCAAAACCAAACTTTAGCCAAATCACAACAAGAATTGTCAAGATGAGCTTGGATCAACTCATGCATGTCCTAGCAAGCAAAATCACAACAAGAAACACAACAAAAGACCTTAGGATCAAGATCTCTCACTGAGGCCCTTAAATCAAGCTAAAACCGAACAAACTCAAGAACTTTTCATAGAAAGTGCCTACATGGATAAGATGTGGTCTCCAAGAGATATCTCCATCACTTTAATGCCCTTGGCACTAAGAAAGCCCAAGAGAGGAAAAGGAAACACAAAAAAATGAAGCAAAATTAAGACATTAAGAACTTTGTATTGATGACAAAGGCTTGGACGAATTTGGTGGATCTATTGATACTTGGATATGAAAGTTTCTAGCCAGTTCATCATAGAGGATATAGCTATACCCCTAGTGCACTCACACAAAGCTTCTAACAGAAGGAAATCCTAATCCTAATGTACCTTTCCAAGCACATGAGATATTTTCTCCCAACATACACAGGGGTTTATATAGTGGAGGCTCTTAACCTCACACCTAATCCTAGCAACCAGAACACACTTAGTGGATACAATCACTTATAATTGGAAAAACTCATTAACTACCACACAAACAAGTTTTATACTCACACACTTACACACTTTTCAAAACATGACTTTTACATGACTTTAATAGCCCGATAAAACGATCCATCCTTCATGGTCTAACCTAATCTACCTTAGGCCACCACCACAATTTTGCAAACCACCTCTCTACTCAGTATTGGATAATTTATGCAATTGCCACCCACCGGTCTCCATGATGCTTCTCCTCGAAACAAACTCCAATACGAAGTCTATGATGCCTAATGACTTGCCACTAAGCCTATATGCCTCTAGCCTCCTCCTGGATCGTCTCCACTTGAAATAGCTAAGTCCAATGGCACATCACATATATGCACTTGCCTTATTATGATCTTTGTCTTTCTCCTATGCTTCTCCGATTGAGATGTAGCCTCACTTTGACTTACGCAATCCTTCATGGCCTAGGGCTCCTCTATCCTCGGTCTTGCCATTGACCGCTAATAATCACCAAGCGCCTTGTACATTAAAGAATAAGAAATCATCCTGAGCACAAGTGACATCCATTTGACTCCTGTTAGCAAACATCATATGGCACTTTCGGCCATTATTAACACAATACATGGACTTCCGCTATGACTAACACTTACATGGACTCTAGCCATGACTAACACCTTACAAGTATTCCCAAAAAGCTTCTAGAACAATAACACAGCTGAGATAAAATTCAGCTCACTCAACTCAGCACTGGCTGGTCTGACCACCAACCAACGGCGGGCCAGACCAGTCAAATGTGATAATAGGGGGGTTGGTCTAACTTCGGCAACCATAATGGTCAAACCGCTTGACACAGCTCCAGTCAGACTATCATCATTCGGGCAGTCACACTGCTCTCAAACCCTTCATTCAATATAACAAAGACCTCTCTGGAATAAACGTACTGCCAACTACGGGCCGGTTCAATCGTTCCCCGGTCAAACTACCACCCATGGTCGGTCAGACCGCTGATCACCTTAACAGCAAAATCGGAGAGTGCAAATGACACAAAATCAAACTCAAAACTTCGACAGCATAGCACAAGTAAAGTCAAATACTCATCACGCCATATGGAGTGACCTCCACATGATCTCACATGTTTCAATGGTTCTTTCCATGTTTTTTTGTGAAATGAGGTCCACCATATTGGGACATATAGAGAGGAAAAAAGAATTCTAGCATTATTTTCCCTTTGTCTTTGTTACTACTTACATGAGCCTATGAATCTAGGACGAACTATAGTGATGTTTACAATATGGTCAGAATATGCTAGTTATGGAATCACAATAATAATGTAATGATAAGCATAGGCCAGGACCATCTAATGAAATGTTAATATAGGTCAGCCTAATTTGGGTGAGCAAACCTTCAGGGTTAGTGGAAGGCAAACTAAGCCTGCTTAGGTTGAAAATACGGGCATCACACTTTTGAACATTATATGCTGCAGAGGCAAACAGAGTGAAGTTCTGTTTCCCTGTCTGAATCTGGTGCCACAGTTTAGATCTGGAACAACTTAAGGTACAATTCTTGTTTCAAAAAAAAGCTTATGGTACAAATTGGGGGTTCTTTAAAACATATTTAAGCAACACGTTGGTAGCCCATTGCTAGATTGTTTTGTCAGGGGATTGGACATGATGTGACCACGCCACCAACACGTACGACCATAGCGGCCAATATCAAGAATGAACTAAAGGTGAATTCGTTTCTTCAACTTCAACATATTTTAAATGAGAATATGATGCTACCTAATAATGAAAATATATATATTTGTAGCACCACATCACTTTGGAACCAATTGAAGCAAGGGTTCAAGTTGGACAGGTTTTGGAATCCAATTCGGCCTCTAGATCAATTCGGATTCAGCTTGACAAGCCAACTTCAAACGACCATAACTTTTGATCCAGAAGGCTTCTCGAGGCCCGTGAGTACTCGTTGGAAAGATCTTGGAGTCTACTTTCAGATGGATCTGGTCTCACCTCCAAACTCCACTCGAGCAGATCAGAAACTGCGAAACAAGCCACGTCACTTTTCCAGTCCAACTCAAAGTGGGCCGAGGGCCTTGTAACTTGGGCTATTTGGGACGGTACTGTTCATGTGAACAGTACCACACACGTGAACAGTACTAGGAATAGTACCACATCCCTTTTCATTAGATAAGTGTGGCTTCCCCCTCCCCTATTTAAGGAGGCCACACCCCTTTAGTTTTCCTTGGGTTTTGCTTAGATTAATCTGTCTTTGAACAGTTTCGCCGTTCATCGGTTTGTGAGACCCCAACTTGTGAACTTAATATTTATTCGCAATTTCAGATTGCATCTTGTACTCTCTTGCTTGTGTTCTCGATTCGCTTGCAGGAGATAGCCTTCTTGGCGAGGTCAATTGTGTTCGGCACGGTTGATAACCAACGGAGCAGTGGTGTAGTGATTGCGAGGGGTTCGATCTGTTTTGGTCGGAGCCTTTGGATCATCAACATCGAGATCTCCACAATCGACTTATCAGTACCTCTCGAAAGATCGGGCCATCGTCACATCAGGACATACATGCCTACAAAAGAAAATTTAGTATTCCTACTACAGTGCATAAATTTTCCTTATAATTTAACAAAGCTGTCTCTCACCAAAAACTAGTTCTTTCCCATCACTTATTGTTTGCTTTTCCTTATGTCTCCTGAAAAAACAAGGGAAAAAAAGGGAACGAGAGAGCAACGACAACTGCACGTCCGGAGCCATCCATGTTCAGGTGATGTATGAATGTATGTACTACACCATACACCCCAATTTAAAACCAGTTTATCCCAAATTATCAACTGAACTGTGCTCTTTAGTCGCGCAGCAACCGAGCCCAACTAATCACAAAAGAAATCATTGCAGAAGCAGGCAAAAGAACTAAACTAAACCACATCAAAAAGTCAAGCAAAAAAAATAAGTCAAGCAAAAAAAATAAGTATACAATTGGACCCAGATGACCCAGCCCCACTGTCCTTTGTTCTACCAGCTAACTTTCCCTGGATTGGCAGTGTGGTAGCTCCTCCATGTAGTAGTACACACAAATGGGCATAAAATTTAGCAGCAAGAGGCGAGCGCGATTGGGAGCTCAAAATAATGGAGCCGGTTGCCCATTGGGGAGAGAGAGTTGAATTTTTTTAATCGCCAGGCCCTAATCCCCAGCCCTTCTCCTCCATTCCTCTCTCCTTATAAGCGATGCAGTCGGTGTTGCACCACTCCACACCTCAACCTCGCCGCGCCACAATATCAAAGAAACGCACGGAAATCACTGGGCTATCGGAGTGTTAGCTTGTCAAGTATGACGGGGTTTGGGTCGCCGTGCGGGGCGTGCAAGTTTCTGCGGCGCAAGTGCGTGCGCGGGTGCGTGTTCGCTCCCTACTTCTGCCACGAGCAGGGCGCGGGGCACTTTGCCGCCATCCACAAGGTGTTCGGCGCCAGCAACGTGTCCAAGCTCCTCGAGCACCTGCACCTCGCCGACCGCCCCGAGGCTGCCGTTACCATCTCCTACGAGGCGCAGGCGCGCCTCCGCGACCCCATCTACGGCTGCGTCGCGCACATCTTCGCGCTCCAGCAGCAGGTGCGTTATCCATCCATCAACACAACGCTGCGTCTCCTATCGATCGATCACTTGTATTATGCGTGGTTTGCTGATCTAGCTGTGGCTTTGTATCGATCAGGTGATGACTCTACAGGCGCAGCTGGCGTCGCTCAAGGCGCAGGCGGCGCAAGGGCAAGCGATGCAGGAGGACGCCAAGGGCGGCTACATGATCAGCGTGGAGCAATTAGGGTACGGCTACCCGTGGAGATAAACAATTCGTCCGAAACAGAACGAAATTTCGGTAATTTCGTTGATTTCGTTACCCAACGAAAGCAAGAATATTCGGTCAAATTTTGACCGAATTTATATTTGTTTGAAATTTGTCCAAAATTTATCTAAATTTGGTTAAATTTCGTCAAAATTCAAATGAAGTTTGAAATTTTTTGTCCGAAATTGTGAACGAAATTCCGAAATTTCGTTCCATTCGGTTGTTTCACTGGCTGCCGAATTTTTTTCACCAGCGAAAGATTTTTCCCCGGTGCAGCAGCAATGGGGGAGGCGAGTCCTTGAGCGCGCTGCTGGCCGCGTCGAACTCGGATTACATGCAGCAGTCGTTGTACCATGCGTTTGAACAAGCGGCGGTCGACGACGGGCAGGCGGAGGCGGCGTCGGCCTTCGACGCGGCCGAGTCGTCGTCGCCGTTCGGGGCGGAGGAGAGCGGGTGGAGGTCGTCGTCGGGGTACCAAGATTGCGAGGACCTGCAGAGCGTTGCTTATGCTTACCTTAATCGCTCGTAAGAACTAAGAACTACTAGTAGTGCAGAATATATCACAACATATATCCTCAAATCCTGATCATGTTTTGGACTTGAGTTTGCGTAATATATGTGCGTTTTAAAGCGTCGGTCCATCAATCACTGCTAGTAATAATTCAGAATCGATGTGAAAGTTTATTGATAGGTCTATATATGATCACTATAGAAACCTAATTAGTTAGACAGCAAAAATTCTTCTTGATATGATCATGGTGCCATTTCTGTTTGGAAATGGGTTACCTTCCCGATGTCTATTTGTAACTCCAGTAGTCTGCACATAAGATTCGATTTGTCATGCCAGAAAATGTATGGCAAAGAGAGGAGAACAAGCTACACAGTAGTAATATAGAAGCCAACACAGTGACTGACAACTGAACCATGGCCACACATGGAAAATCGATTTCTTTCATTTTTTGTCCCCTAAAATTCAGTTTTGCAAAACTAGCTCCCTTGCGATAGACATGGCAAAATTGGCCCCCTCCATGCGACCTACCCCCCAATGGGGCATGTCACCTTCCCCTGCCACCGAGCGCGGCAGGGACCTACCCCCGACCCCAAGTAGGGCGGTCACCTACCTCCGGCCTAGGTGCTACAGTACCATGTTTTTGGAGAAAATCCATTTAAGTATATTTTAATAATTTAAAATACAGCAAATGAGTTTCAAAAATTACAATTTTTGTGGTGCCTCCCCGCATAGTGTACTTGTATAATTTTTTTTTCATAATTTTATCCTTTCCAAAGTTTTCCAAAAAATTCTTACAAACAGTATACTTGAATGAATTTTCGAGAACAATTTAGAATGGATAAAATTATGAAAAAATTACAGAGGCAAGAGCACTATGTGTGGAGAGTCCAGATTTTTTTAATTTTTGGAGCTCATTTGTATATTTAAAAATTTCTACAAAAAATAGGATTTAATGGATCTTGCAGAAAATGTGTTTTAGTGCTGCTATAGTGCTGTCGACACATTCACCGTGCTATTTTAGGTGAAGATTCTACAGAAGGAGATTTCAGCCACTTTGGCCACGTGTGTCGCCATAATTCCCGATGTAGCCCCCGCCTGGTCAGAAAGCCAAATTTGGCCCCCTTGCGAGCCCGAGGGCCACGTGACATCGATGGTTCATCTGGGGACTGCGTCAGGTGGCCTGGTGTGGCTGCGTGCCGCCTGAGGTGGCCTGGTTGTTGTTTTTTGAAATAAAAGGGCTGACAAGGTAGATTGGTTTATTTGTGATTTTCATAGATTCTCAAGAGTACAAAATCTATTAGACTCGCAATAACATTTTATGATCATCGTATGTTATTGTAGTACGATAAATTTCTAAAGAATTTTGTGAGTACGATTGATGTGGTAATGATACATAAGTATAAAGGTAAGTGATATTATGATGCAACTTGGAATTCATACACGGAGAAGAACTTTGGATAAATGGTGTAACGATAACAACACGACAGTTGATTTGACAAGTAGGTTACATGGCACACAGGCTAACGAAATAAGGATGGTAGATGCATGCCTTTAGGGAATTAGAAATACATGGGACATATGGATGAAGAGGGTCAAACTACTGCCTAGAATGTGGCCATTTGCCCTTCCTCCTGAGGTTGGTGTTGTAGTCCTCGTCGGCGGCCCTGGTCTTAGCCACCAATTGTACACGGCAATATACGATGCTTCCCGCGGATAAGAGGTGCATCGTATTGCAATATACGATATCAGATCTGTGCCAGTCTGATCGCGGCTATGTCGGCGACATCCACATATGCATATGACATGATATGATATGATAATCACAAATCACATTAATCCATCCTCAAAGGAGCATCAACATGCTCACGACATATCCACATCCACCACATGTTATTTTCATGTTCCACATTATAACATTAAGCAAGATTTCCATGGCTACTAGCAGATTATCAACATATCAATGGATAAGTACTTGCTACCATCTCCACAATTAAATTATCATGCAATCATGGCATAATGTATCAAATTACGATAATAATGTAAACTGCAAGTAGAAGGAATAACAAGTTAAACGGTAGCAACCACCGCTACGCTTACTTGCCTCAAACCGACGGGCGAAGAAAATCAAGAGCGCCTGACAAGACCACCTGTCCAAAAGGTAACTCTCAGCACACAGCTACAGCATACAAACATGACATTAATAATTAAAACGTCGCTAGAACCCCGAATCCGCACAAACTCCTCTCCGCTCAACAATTCAGCAAATTACCCTCTGCAGCAGCGCTGCTTAACATTTTCGTAACTTTAAAAATATTGATCCATTTACAGCAAACGATATCTCTCTTGATTCATCGCTTAAAAGCCTACATTTTTCATGTAGAACACCTATTTTTATTTTGATCACAGCTAGGTGTAATTTAATGCCCAAAACAGAGGAAGAACTCTGTTCTGGCAGATTGGACAGCAATAAACAAATGCGTCCCAACATCCGTAAAAGGGTCTAAAAATTCTGAATTTTATACATAAGCTATATCTCTAAATTATCTACAACTTTCAATTACGGACATGGTCATAAAAATCATTTACGACCTCTAATTCCCAGATTACATGCTATATCTCTAAATTATCTACAACTTTTCAATTACGGACATGGTCATAAAATCATTTACGACCTCTAGTCGGCGGCCCCGGTCTTAGCCACCACGTGGCGGCTGTGGGGAAAGGGGAGAGTGGCTTAGGGTTTTAGGAGGGAGAGGGGAGGTGCGGCCACTTGGGCCTCCGGCCCAAGGTGGTCGGCCCACTCTCCGATAGCCCATCCGAGATTATTATTATAATTTTTAATTTATTTTATTCATTTTACACTGTTCTATAATTTTTATTTTTCCTTCCCGATTTAATCAAAAACCGTGACTCGCGATTATTTTAAAACTTACGCCGAATCGACGATCAGTGGTATTACATTCTCCCCACCTAAAAAGGATTCGTCCTCGAATCTAACTCCTCAAACCACAAATCAAGAGAATAGCAAGAAAAGAGCAATGAAGGAAAGAACAACCACAAGAAAGAGCATCCCAAGGATAGATATCCCAAGGAACCACTACTACGGACTTCAAGCTCCCACGTCACCTCCCGCTCGGATTGATTCGCCAAGAGGGCCTCCACATACATGGTGGTTCTCTTCCTCATGTCCAACTCCGATGAGTCCACGACACGCGCCGGTGAACGCCGAGCACCCGCAACTCTTTGTTGGCTCTGAGCGTGCCAACAGATCTGCCGTTCTCACAAAATTCTCCGCCACAACTATCAAGCCACTATCTAATACCATCCTCCTTCCTAAAACATTTTCCTCTATTTATTATAATCGGGATAATACATTGTACCCCTTTAAAGAATTCAACCACAGATTCCACTCATAACATTACTCAAAGCACGAACAATAACCGCAGAAGGAACCCAACCAAAAGAGGAATAAAGGATTCTCAAGCAACATACTAGCAAACAACCTTCCTTCAAGGATCACAATCTAAAACAAAGGATTCACAACAAAACCATTCACACTCTCCAAATAGACATTTGGAAAAACCACATTAGACGAGCCAAGAGTGAAAATCACTCGATGACCAAAACAATCATTTTCTTTTCCTAACTGGAAAAAATACACCACAACATATAACAACTCAATTTGCGGATGACCTCGCCATAAACACACAGTTTAAACAAGAATCAAGAGAGCATATTACGCTCGAGTTATTAATAATTCCCCAATCCATTCCCTTTGGAAATTTAACTTCCTCGAACCAAGGATTTTCAAATCATCACCCAACACACCAACTCATTTATCTTAGGTTGGCAACTTCGACAATGCGCTCAAACTGAGTACATCATCCACACCCTTGCAGAGAGACTCTACTGTCTCCACAAAAATACATTCTAGCCAAGCCAACGACCAATGGAATTACTTTGATGATAATTCCTAAAACACCTCAATCCTTTTAAGGATAACAACTCGAAATTCATATCACACCCACATTCTCACCAAAATCAATCACATGACCACACCAACTAGATGCCATACACCTCTTAAAGGACTTTGCAACCCAAATTGATTACCCTTTCTTAGAAGAGGCAAAAGAAGTAAATTTCAGCACAGAGGATGATGCTACCATCTGCAATAAATGCAAGACCAAAAGAAATAGCAACGTGCTTTCTCTTGTGCTCCTCACGAGCCTCGCGCTCTCTGTGCCTGCACGCATCTAGATGAGGTTGTGTCTCCTGCTAGATACACTCGCTTTGATCTTCACTGCACTGAGCGCTCATCCCTCCTCTCTCGTGCCGTCTCAACGTCTCACTCTTCGCAGTCCAGACACCATTGGTCGCGTGGGTGAATCTCTCGGTCAATCCATTTGTGGTACGCACATAACAAATCTAAAGAGTATGGAAAGAGGGGAGAGCTTGTTAGTGTGTACATAGAAGCAAAATGGTAGGGGAATGTACTGTAACCCATCCTTACCCGCTACCGGTAGCGAGTCGTGTCCCAACGTTGGTCAGGAAAGTCCCAAACGTAGTTACCACAACCCTAGTAACGCATGTCTAATCTCAACCGCTCCTTGGACTTGAAGAATTTGCATGCGTCCCTGTACCAGCAGAGGGGGTCTCCCCTACGGGCAGGTCCTGTGGAGAATGCTCGGTAGGAATGTTGAGGTATGGTTTGGAGTTGGAGGTACGAGGGGTTTCGTTTCGGGAAGGTGACCTCCGGTACGCTCCGCTTATTCATTCCGAGCTGCTGCTGCCCTTGCGAGTCAGGTGATCTCCACCTATTACTTCTCTATACTAGCAATGTAGTGTTATAGTCGTAGTGCAGGAAAATACGCTGCGGAAGGGGTAGTACTTATAGGCTGAGTCGACATGGTGTACACTTTACAAGTCTAATTCGGTTTGGGCAAATTCGCGTCTGTGAGGCATCGGCACATCTACAGAGCTTTTTAAGTCGACATGACCCCAGAAGCACTACACCTCTACAAAGCTTTTCAGGTTGACGTGACCACACAAGCAGTGCACCTCTGTTGAGCATTTCAGGTTGATATGACCACACAAGTACTGCACCTCCGCAGAGCTTTTCAGATCGATGTGACCACACAAGCATTGCACCTCTGCGCGGCATGAAGCAAGCATGAAAGCAAGTTTAACATATTCCAAAGGAAAATTTTCACATGTAATTAGGCTTATTAAAATAATGATTATGAAACAAATTATTACAAGCATGAAAAATGATTACAGAACATCCAATTAGACGGAAGAAATAATTACGGAACATCAAATCTCGCGCATGAAATATTGATTACGGAAGAGATAATTACGCACAAGAAATATTTTTGCAGGAATTTTTAAATATACCAAATGAGCTCTAAAAATTCAAAAAATTCTTGCAGGAATCGATCGGACGAAAGCATGTGGGCCTTCAGCCACGCCTAGTATCAGGGCCAGGTCACCTGCCGCACCCGACGCCGGGGGCAGGTCACGAAAAGGAAGAAAATGACAATAACGTGTGCGGTGCATGTTTGTGGAATCTTCACCTGAAATTGCATGATGAACATGGCGACGGCATTGTAGCAGCACTACAACATATTTTCTGCAAGATCCATTGAGGCATATTTTTTGTAGAAAATTTTAAATATATCAATGGGCTTTAAAAATAAAAAATTTCTGGACTCTCCCCACATTGTTCTCTTGCCTGCCTAATTTTTTCATAATTGTATCCTTTCTGAATTATTCTCAAAAATTCATTCAAGTATACTATTTATAGAAATCTTTTAGAAAAATTTAAAAGGGATAAAATTATGAAAAAATTATACAAGTGCACTTTGTGGGGAGGCACTACAAAAAATTGTAATTTTCGAGCTCATTTGCTATATATTTTATAATTCCTAAAATATACTTAAATGGATTTTCCCCAAAAATGTGGTGCTGTAGCACCTGCCCCCTGACACCGTGGGCAGGTGACCAGCCCTACCTAGGGCTAGGGGTAGGTCCCTGCCACTCTTGATGGTGGGGGCAGGTGACCTGCCCCATTCAGGAGGCACGGTAGGTTGCATGGAGGGGTCGTTTTGTAATTTTTGTTGTAAGGGGTTAGTCTTGCAAAAACTAAATTTTAAGTGGCCAAAAAATAAAAAATTCAGAAAAATCCTATTAAAGTACAATTTTGACTAGTCCATCAACACTTGTATGGATCATATCTTACAGTGCCTTTATAAAGATTTCTACATGGCTCTAATATTGTAGTGTTAATTGTTGATATAATCTCTCTACTTGATTCAACTACCTAGCTCTTGTGACATGCGATGATGTTATAATAGAATGCTAAATCATGATCAGCTTCATCCTTAAAAAATGCTTAGCATATAATCCTCCAAAGTAGTATGAAATATATAACATTTTCCTAGTATGATTGATAGAAACTTCTTCTGAGGTTTTCTTGAGGACTGTATATATTGATAGAAGTTTCCAATACAGAGGTAGATTAATTTAGATAGGTAGAGATTCTCTTTATTTCCTTATATTTGTTGATCCCTTTAAAGTGGGTAGGGTGATTAAGAACATAATTGTGAGGCCAGAATATTTTTCTAAACTAATAACGTCACGACATGTGTTGCGGCAGAATGGATCAACAAGCAAGACATAAGTAAGGAAAGAGAGATGGGGCTCAACTAATGTGCAAGAATATATTGTGATCAATATAACTAAGCATGAATTAACCTAGATAAAGTGCAATTACTTGCACCAAGCTGACCAATATAATTAATTTAGATGCTTGGTATTGCTGTTCTCATTCAGAGTATTTTCCTGGATCATCTTACGCCATTGAAACACTGAAATGTTCCTTAAAATCATGCCATGCATGTCCTGTGTCCGTGTGTAAATCATATGTGATCATCCTAAAACAGTAGAGAAACCGTCCTGACGCCAGCATACTGGAGGAATAATGGCTACTAGATGTTGCTTGTGTTAATTGTTTTGATGGAAGAAAAGGATCGGAATACATTCATAATCAACCTGTTTAACTTGAAGTATTCCAATTCTAGTTTGTGTAAACATCATGATTACTTGTGGAATAACTCCTGTACAGATTTTATAGCTACTTTTCTTAGATTATGCTAGTTTATTTTGTGAGGAATAGAACATAGTGTTTACGTAACTCGTGGTCGTAGCCTGTAGTCAAAGATAGTGGTCGTAGCTAGTGGTCGAACACTGTGGTCGTAGCTCGTGGTCATATCCAGTGGTTGTAACCTGTGGTCAAACACCGTGGTCGTAGCCAGTGGTTGAACACCTGATGCTGATATGATCATGGTGGAGGGCATATCTCAACTTTGCAATGATATGATGGTACCTAGGCTGGATTTATGATGTTTAACTATTTGTTTTCCATTTTGTAGAGTATGTTTACTTTCTCTTTACTTGACAAGCTAGAGATGAAGATTAGTCTTCCAGAAGGATGGTGCATCAGTTTCATTTTAAAATTCTCGTTAATGTTTATGTTTATTGCATGATGTCCTATTTATCAATTGGTTTGTTATTCTCCAAGATGGTCTGACAGTTATTTATTTATTAAGTATACTACAGAAAAATATTGTTTTTCTACGGAAAAATATTGTTTTCTACTATTTTTGTACATATTGTCGTATGTGGTGCTTGTTTTATCATGCTTCACTAATATGATGCTTGATTTATTTATGAGTATGAACATGTATGCTTTGTTTGATACATGGTGACATAAGATAAAATTGATGTTAATTGCTCAATTTGAGATTATGTCTGATAGTATGTATCATTTTTATTTAGTACTCTGTTTTAATGTACGGGCACCTTCCTAGTCAAGAAGAAACTTTCGGGTGTCGTGTCTCTCGCGTGGGGGAGTGAATCATCTTCAGTAGCTGCCTTCCTTCTGCTCACTGAAGCAGTACATCTCTTGCAGCGATGATCCGTCGGGGCGAGGCAAGCTGTAGCACCCGGAGCTCTGCGTTGACATCGACTCGTACTCCATCTGCCACGCCTGCTGTAGGATAGGGTTGCCCATTAGCGGCGCTCCGACGGTCGCGAACGTCTGCGACACCTACGTCTTTGCCTGCGCCACCTGCATCTGCAGGGTCACCGTTTCAATTCGTTGCACCATCATGCAAGCATTACATGCACATGCACGCGCGGACGCTGTTGGGGAAATCATCTAGGGAGTGTAAATGAGCATAGTCGTCAACTTCTTATGATCACACATATACGAAACACAAGTAGACATAAATCGAATTTTGTGATGTAATGCAATGCGTCTGCGTCTTTTCTTCTTTCTTATATAGAGGAGCAATATACACGACTTTGAAACCAACACGGCATACCATGCTGGAATCCAATATGGAAAACACCCAACTTTCTAACTCCGAATCTAAATAGACTCTAACTCCTAACCTCTTATGACTACTTCAGTCCAATCGGCTTGTGATTGACTGGCAATGGAACAAGTTGCCAATTTCCATTTTCTTGGATAGAGGACATCTCCTCCTCCATCGCTCTTCTCCACTTTGGCTTTCTTTTTTGCTTCATCTAAGTTCGCTGGCTCCTCTTCTCTGAGCAAGCAATACTTGTAGTCTTCTAGCTCAATCAGAGATGTGGTATAGTAGAGGCTTTTGATGTCATGCTCCCATCGAGGTCCTTCAAGCGACCTCGCATCGAGCTCCAATCTTCACAAAACACTAGGTGAGATCGGCACTCTCACCGTCGCCACTGGAGTGTGCAGTGTAGTTGAGCTGGGCAAGCCAGTTCCTGTGTTCATACCTCCTGTGGTCGTACTTAGAGGTTCTGCAATGTGGTCGTGTCCTCCGACTTCATTCTCTATAGTCGTAGCGTTGGAAGTTACCACATTGTTGTTAGGATCTATGACCACATTGTGGTTGGATCCTTTGACTTCGCCCACCATGGTTGATGTGTCGGTTACATAGTCATTGAGACCTGCATCAGTGTTAGGAGGATAGTGCACCGTAAAGATGTCTTCCATAGATCGTATCTCTACTGAGGGATCTCTGCTCCACTCCCACTTCCTCTCCTCCTAGAACACGGCGTCACAAGTCAGCACGACTTGTCATGTCATCGTATCAAACATCCGATAGCCTTTCATCTTCGAGTCGTACCCAATGAACACCATTGGCTTGCTTTGATCTGCCAGCTTGGAGAGGTGAGGTGTGGTTGTCTTTACATATGCGACATACTCAAAAGTGTACAGATTACCCACACTTAGCTTGCGGTTGTAATAGTTTTCATAAGGAGTTTTGCCGATGACGCTTTTCATTGGTGCTCGATTTAAGAGATAAACGGCAGTCAAGACCGCTTCCTCGCAAAAATCGCCTAGGATGCCCATGCTCTTCAACAGACTCCTTGCCAAACTGATCACCATCTGATCCTCCTTTCGACCACTCCATTCTATTGGGGCGAGTAAGGCACTGTCAGATAACGACGCCTAATTCCTAGCAGCTCGCAGTAGTCATTGAACTCGTTCGAGGTAAACTCGCCACCGCGGTCGGTGCGCAGAGCTTTTAGGTTTTGATGTTTTTCCATCTCGGCTATAGTCTTAATCTTCTTGAATGCCTCGAATGCTTCATCTTTGCTTCAGAGTAATGCCAGCCATATACACCTTGTATAATCATCAACCAACAGTAGGAAGAAACTATTTCCACCGTGCATGGTTAGAGTGATTGGCCTACATATGTCACCGTGCCATAACTCATAAGGCACAACTACTCGGCACAGAGATGTGGTCAGAAACGAGTTTCGATGTTGCTTGCCAATCAGGCAACCATCGTAGATGCGATTCATGTGCTCAACCATAGGCATGCCCTGCACTATCTTCTTATGAACTAGATCCTTTAGACCACGGAAGTTAACATGCCTGTACCTAGCATGCCACCTCCACGCGTCTTCTGTGCTCCTTGTTAGAAGACACTCTGGGAGAGCCAAATTTATGTTCAACACATACATCCGGTTCTTGATCTGTTCACCTTAGCCAACAGCCACTAAGTTCTATCTAGGATAGCAATTACTCCTTCTTCAACTATGATCCTACAACCATTTTCATCCAGCTGTTCGAGGCTGATGATATTGCTTCTCAGCCTAGGGATGTAGTAAATATTCGTGAGAATACGATGTTCACCTATGGAACACTCTAACAGTACTGAGCCCCTTTCTTATATCTTCATAGCTGAACCATCTCTAAATTTGACTGAGCCTTTTATCTTTGTGTCAATCTCAACAAACTTTTCAATGCATCCGATCATGTGGTTGCACGCAACGGTATCAAGATACCAAGCCTTGTTTTGGGTGCTACTCAACTTCGGCGTCACCTTCTCTTCATGCAGAAACACCTTTTCTTCAGGCGTTGGGACTGTATGGACGAGTTCACACACTTTGATCATCATCAACTGGGGGTCATGGTCGTTCTGCTTCACTACGAGATTCACCCTTGCTCTTTGGTTTGCCTTGGACACTCTTTCGCAAAATGCCCGTACTCATTGCAGTTGAAGCATTTGACCTTGGTCTTGTTGAAGACTGGCGGCAATCATTCAATGCCACCTCGATTGCCATCTCCTCGGCCACCGCCTTGACCACGATCACGTCCTCGTCCTCTTTCATTACAACCACCTCTTTGAGCACAACTTGAGTCCTCGTTCTTCTTAGTCCTTGAGGTCCTCTCTTCCCTCTTGTTTTCATCAAAGAGGAGCTTATCTCCTCCGTCCTTTGAGTACCATCGACCCTTGAGTCTTTCCTTGAAAGTTCTAGGATGACCGATTGCTTCTAAGACCGACATCATTTTAATATCGCCATATTGTTCAATCACGCTGATAATCTGAAGGAATCGATCTGGAACTGAGCTAAACAGCTTTTCGATCATGTCGCTTTCTTCTAGCTTCACATCGAGCGAACAGATCTCACACCACCAATGTGGTGAGTTTCATGGAGTACTCACCAATCGACTCCGAGTCCCCTATCTGTAGTTTGCTCAGTTGTCGTTTAAGCACTTGCACTCATGCCTTGTTGACGAGATCCTTGCCTATTCGCATCTCTCTGAGTGCGCTCTAGGCTTCTTTCGCCATTTGCTTCTCGGCGATCGACATCATCACATCATCTAGCACTGCTACGAGATGGCCACCATCGCGCCTTGATCCTTGTTGTCGTCATCGTCTCCATCTTTGACCACCGACCAAACCCCCTAGCGAATGCAAGATTAACTTCATCTTGACAGCCCATATGCCATAATTTATTTCACTTAACATCAGGTATTGAATTGGGATCATGGCGCTTCTTGTCATCAGCTTGACGAGCATGCCAGTCTTCGATGGATCGAGTAAGTTGCCCATGATCTTGATGAGCTCTCCTAACTTCGACGGGTTACTTGTGTTGCTAGCCATCGCTTCGTCCTCTTAGGCTCTAATACCAATTGTTGGGGAAATCGCCCAGGGAGTCTAGACGAACGATGGTCATCAACTTCTTTCGATCACACACACGCACGAAACATAAGTAGACACAAGTCGAATTTTGTGACGCGATGCAATGCGATGTATCTGTATCCTTTTCTTCTTTCTTATATAGAGGAGCAATACACACGACTTTGAAACCAACACGGCATACCATACTGGAATCTAATACAGAAAACACCCGACTTTTAACTTCGAATCTAAACAGATTCTGACTCCTTACCTCTTATGACTTATAACTGCTACAGTCTGTATGACTTACGACCATTACAGTCTATACGACTTACGACTGGTCTTAGATTTGATCAGATCTGAAGACTACTATGTTAACTCTATCAGATATGGCTACGTCGTACGTACCTGCTGCTGCAGCGCGAAGATATGTCCGACACAGCCTTAGATGGGGGATTAGATCATATACCCTCTCTTTAGTTGGGAAATTCAGGATTTACCCTCCTCATGGCTCTGGTCGGCTGAGGGCATTGGCGGAGCTACAGGGTGGTCCCTGTGGGCCGTGGACCACCCTGCGCTCCGCGCGTCCAGCCAAAGCCCAGGCCCCAGAGACGACAGACGAGAATCACCGAGAGACCGAATCACCGAATCACGTGAGACGAGTTCAGCCAAAGCCCAGGCCCCAGTTTGCGTCATCGCGTGAGACCGAATCACCGAGAGATGAGTTCGCGTGGCCGCTCGCTCAGACTGCGCCCGACGCCGACGCGACGCCCGTTCGTATTCTATTCCTTCTCCGTGCGCCCGAGTCCAAACGGCGACGCTGTGAGCCTGCGACAGCGTTACGGCGAGCGAGTTAGCGACGCGTACTGTCTTTATCGGCGAGATCGGCGCGGCGACTCCATGAGCATCGGCGCGACGGCGCGGCGCAGGTAAGTACATCAAATTTTTTAGTTGGAGATCATTCAATCACAGTGATCAGATTTAATTTATTTGGCATCCGACAAGAAGAACATTAATCTGAATAGAAGAAATATGGGAAGATTCAAGCGTTTCATAGATGAGGTGGAATTAGAGGACTTGTACTGATCAAAATCCTAAGATGAAGACTCAATTGCTAAGCCTAAGCCAAAGACTCAATTATATGTTTTTTTTTGCAATATTAGATTATTGGTTTGGTAAATTGAAACTTCATATAATTCTCTTGCAGATTTGTTAAAACATGAAACTTTATATAATTGAAAGCTATATTCGTCTATTTTATGAAGTTCGTATGTCCTTTTTACCTTAATTGCATTTCGCAATTCATATACTTATGTACCGACATGTTAAATTTATAGCGGTTAAATAAATTTTAGACAATGGACCACCATAGCTACAAATCCTGGCTACGCCAATGGCTGAGGGCACCTGCTGCCGCAGCTTGGCCACGTTGCTCGCGCCGAACACCTTGTGGATGGCCGCGAACTGCGCCACCCCATCCTCCGCGCAGAAGTAGGGCGCGAACATGCACTCTGCCTCGCACTTGCGCCACAGGAACTTGCACGCGCCGCACGGCGAGCCCGGCCCGCTGCCACCACCAGAGTACGCCATGGTCGTGTCGATCAATCGCTACACCTACAGCTAGCTTACGACGCTTTCAAGCTGCACGAGTCTTCAGTTTTATAGAGGAGGAGACGCCAAGGGCTGCAAGGGGACAATGCCAGAGAGGAATGCGCATCATGTACAGAAGAGCTAGGGACTCGTGTGTGTAGTTTGAGGACACCACCAAATACTTGAATATAAATTTCGTAAAAGAAAAAGAAAAGAAGAGCATCACTTGCGTATCAACCTCTCCAATATTGTTATTTTTTGCATAATTTATGGACCACATTTCATAAGAGGAATAACTATGCTCACCATTTATCCATACAGATTATGAAGTACAACTGAGTTTCACATTCACACTATTAATTAGTGTCAGTACATGAGCTTGTCGGTACATGTAACATCCCACTTTGAGGACTTACATGATTTATAAGTTTCGTGAGGTTGTGAGGACTTGAACAAAATTTTGAACAAGATGTGCACAAGAGGGATAGTGTTAGACCATGTGGAGATTGTGAATACAGTGATGATGAATAATTGACATTTCAGTTGCACTAAAATTTGCGTTTGTGAAAGTTTCGGTCGACCATGGTTGGCGATCGGCAGACTTCGATCACGGACAATAGTCCGATCGTCCTTATGATGGTTGGTCCATCGACAGGTCTGAACAGCAAAAATCGACCACGGCATGTTGACCACGTTTGAATGACCATGAAAGAACGACCACAGCATGTCGACCACGGCGGACTTCGGCCACGGCATTTCGATCACGGCAGAACGACCATGGGAGTAATCGGTAGGCTTCAACCTCGGATAGTGTACCGGTCGTATGCTACAGAGAACCAGTCATATGCTGCAAGGAACAGGTTGTATGAAACAGCGAACCGGTCGTAAGCGAGAATGAACTAGTCGATGGTCGGAGCTACAGTACCTGGTCGGTACTCGATGGTCATAGCTACAATACTGGATCGGTACTCGGTAGTTGTAGATTTTGTTGGTCAATCAGCAGACTATGACCATGGTCAGTAGTCGGAGACGTCGACTGCAATCGATGATCGATAGAATGAGCTATAGTAACTGGTTGATGGTCGTAGCTACAGTACTTTATCGTAGTCATAGACTTAGCAATCTGTTATCGTAGTCCAAAATAGCAGTCTGTTGTCGTAGTCCAAAACTTCATGGACTGTTGTCATAGTCGTAGGCTTCACGATTGTTGTTTTAGACTTTATGATCAATAGTCGTAGACTTTTTAATCGATAATCGAAAACTTTGTGATCGGCAGTCCTAGATTTCACGGTTGATACTTGTAGGCTTTGAGTACTTCAATTCTTGTGATCTTAGAATACCTCAAGTACTCGTGTTTGATGGGCCAGTGGTCTACTGGCCTGTGCATGGTGGTCAGACTGGTCTGTCTGAGCGATCATTGCTACAGTTTCCTGTTGGTACTCGGTAGGCGGTGCTACAGTACCTAGTCGGTACTCAATGATGGGAGTCGATAGTTTGCATTCAGTGTCTGGTCAGTACTCGGTGATCGGTGCTCGTTGGTCAGTGGTCGATGGTGCAGTGACTGGTTGATGGTCAGTAGTCATAGACTAGCAGTGCTACGATACTTATGATTCCTAAGTGTTTTGAGTAGTTGTAATTCCCGAGTACTTGTGATTTTTTTAGTACTCGTTGGGCCAGTGATATGACCAGCCTATGCATGGTGGCCATACCGGTCGTTCTGGATGGTCTGAAGTTGATGTTTGGAAAGTGTGGAAATTGTGGTCGTGGTTAATCTGGTTGGTGTTGATGGATGAACAAGGGTATGATATGAGTGTGTGGACTAATGTTGGTTAAGTTAAGAAGAACTTGTGCCAGGGAATATATTCTTTGGTCTTTACATGTGCAGGTTGGGTGTGGAGACGGTCATCGTCGGTGACGAGGTGGACCGGGACTAGGATGGGGGAAATCTAAGGTCCAGGTGGTCGATAATGTCACGAGGTGGTCAAGCTTATGCTAGAGCACATGGAGATCAAAGGTGGTGATGCATGAAGAAGCTACAGGAGGTGCAGTCCTAAATACTTTGACACGTGAGATGGATGATGCATAATGAAGATACAGGAGGTGCGGTGCTAGAGGCTTCATCACGTGATGAGTTAGGAGTTGTTGAAGAAGTCCATAACTGGGAAGATTTAGAGATTGGTTAAAACCCATGTTCCATAACTGGGAAGATTTAGAGATTGGTTAAAACCCATGTTCAGAAGGGTTTTGGGTCATTTGATTTTTGGAAGAGATAGGATTTCGTATCTATATTTGATAAGGACACGTTTAGGGTATTAGTCTATAAAAGCAGGGAGAGGCTTAGGGTTAACGCAATGCTTTCGCAGGGCTTTGGAGAAAGATTTTGTGCTAGGGTTTGTGGGGGTGCCGTGAGGACACTTGTAGCCACAAAACATGATCCAGAAATAAAAAAATCAAATCTATTCCAGAGAAGTTAGTTGGCGGCGACGGCGTTGTTTTCTGGGCGTCAATTTTGACTCATTCTCGTTACGAGCAGTGTAGTTCGTGGCAAGATAGAGTTTCTTCGTCGACTACACTTTCCTCGATCGCACATTGGCACAACCACTCGATCACGACCACTCGATCGTTGACAATAGCAATGGTGTCGAAGCGTTCAAGTGGAGGAACATTACGACTATATACAAAGAAGGTCAAGCTAGCGATCGAACGCCGAGTGGTCGGAATCGTCATCAAGCACTAAAAGATTTGAAAAAGTAGGTGCAATCATTCATTCTCTCTGATTACCAATGATTTTAAAAGGAGAAAAAATTAGGTCATTTTAAAACGGAGAAGGTGGCTTGTGAAGTTGTGATAAGTTCGACCAAAGTGGTTCAGGCCGTGCTGGGACATAGAAAAGAGGGGAAGAAGCAGCAGCCACGGCCCCTTTTGTCCGCCGATTGCCGCATACTTTTCTCATACGGGGACTCTGCTGCCTTTCTTTTCTGTCTCTGTTTCGTGTCCGTTTGCTCGTTTTGTTTATTGCTTCACCTTTCGTTCTGTACACTAATGCTTGCTTGTTGCACAAAATTTCGGGGTCTTACCTGTAGGACAGATCACACGGTCCATCTGTCCGGACACGAACTGAGCTACATCGCTATCAAGTAGAGCAAGTTCAATAAGAGAAAGTACAATAGTATAGCCAACTAGTGACTATAACACTTATCTATTTCATCTATAGCCTTCAAAAAAGTAGTTCATACAATAAGGTAACTATTATAATAACTATCTGGTCCCATATGTAAGAGAGTGAAATGCATATTTTTACGTGCTATAGCTAGCTGTAATTTAGTAGTCAGCTTTCTTCTCTCTCTTCCTTTCTCTCTCTGCCACATAAGATTTTGTTAATATTATATTTACTATAGCCTGCTGACTAAGCCTTATTGTACCTGCTCTAATGGTCTTATAGCCAAGCTAGTCAGCATTTTTGCTGATGTGGAGGAGAGAAGAGAGGAGAGAGATGAGAGCTTGGCTCTCATGCAAGCAACAAGCTGGGCACAGGAGGCTATGCAGTGGTGGGCTCAGATAATAAATGTATGTGAGGAGGAATAGGAAAGAGAATGTGAGACATGGTACCACATAATAATAAAAAATCTTTTGTAGACAAATAGAAGACAAATTATTGTATAACTTGGCTCTTATAACTTGACTTATAGCCAAACACTTGACACTATTATTGGACTTGCTCTTATGCCTCCGTTAAAACCAACAAAACGGTAGAGAGTTTGGTCGTACTGGTACTCTTGCACTTAATTTGCAGTGATGAAAATAACATCGGGACGAATGGTTCTCCGTCTCTCCAGACTTTAGCTGCATGCAGCTTTGTTACTACTTGATTCATGGTCGACGCATGATGACACATGATTAAGGACACCAGATTGTCCTTAATTTTAAACAATTTGGGTTGTTGCAAAGCTCACCTCAAGTGCGCCAGCTTTGCCCAAAAAAAAAAACTCCACGGCAACTCTACTTGCTCGCAATAAACAAGCCCATGGAGCGGAATAGAAATAGTTTGCACGTAACCTGACTAGTTTATGCAATCCCGTTCAAAAAAAAAACTAGTTTATGCAATGATCGAGCCTCTCCGTACGTGCAAACGCTTACTTTTTTTTCATCAATAGGGTGATAAGATAATGTATAGGGATGCGAAATGGTAACGGATAATTCGTTTTATCTGACATTCATATTTGAGAAAACGCGAATGTGATAAGCAAAATCCGTATTTGAAAATGTTCGTATTCGTATTCGAGAATATTCGTATCCGTATTCGAAAATATTCGTATTCGTATTCAAGACTATTCGATTCTTATTTGATCTGTTTCCTATGTGATTCCGAATTTTATGATTCGAAATTTGAATTTGGGTGGTTTGAAACGGGTAACCATTCCGGTAACTGGTCAAAAACAGGTGAAAAACTGGCAAAACTGATAGAAATTTGTTCTATCAAGGTTTGTTGTAGAAGTTATAGGAGTATATTCGTATTCGACCGAATTAAGTACATAATTGATTCGAATTTGTATCCATTACGACATTCGATTCATATTCGTATTTGAGAATATTCGAATTCATATTCATATTTATTTTAAAATGTTAGGATATGGGTAGACTACACTAGCGCAGATTAAAATTTTCTACCACGTAAACTGGTACAAAAACAGATTCAACACTTTCATCTTATGTTTAAAACTTAGAGCAAACTACTATCAAAACATCAATATTAGAACCTCTAGTAAATAAGAGTTCAAATGATAATACAACAATATTCCTCCATTCATTTAAGCACAATAAATCCATTTAGCATGGTTTGAAATATGTAAATCAACATGAGGTATGTAAATCAAGCATCTATATCTGTTCACTAAGTATCCATATAAAAGATTAATTCAGAATTAATATTTAATAAAAATAAAAATCTCACATATTTTTAGCATAAGCTTCACAAATAATTAGGAGAAACTATTGGGACCAAACAATTCAATTCATCCAATTTAGTTTGAGAATTCTTAACATTATAGTTACATACTCAATCCAACCATGCTCTACACTTCTCTATAACCATAACAATTTAAGCAATAATAAAAATAGTCCTAACCACTATTCATCATGAAACTACTGTAGGACATTATCACATCTAATCAGTTACACTTACAAAGATGTTCTTACAAACATTTACACACTACATCCTTTCCCCAACTTGACATGCCATGTATTACCAACATTTTTTCAAACTGAAAAAGTCATCACAACAAGAGCTTAGTTTTTTTTTACAAAGCTGGGCATAAAACTTTAGCACACAAGTTACTCCAAAAACACATAAGTTTAAAACTTCTACATAAAATATGGCTTACAAAAGATATTCTTCTTGATCCAAGAAGAAAATATTGAGTCAAGAAACAAGTCAAATTGCTCAATAAATGGTAAAACCGCAACGATAAGATATCCCACCAACATGACAATTTTAATGAGTAGCAAGAATAGGTCAACATTTAGAAAAAAAACATAAATTTCTTCATAAACAGAATAGCAAATAAAAGCATATTACCAACACTGCAAATAACTAGCCAATGAAAACCATGAAAGGAACAATAACTCATCGATCGAATGAAAACGACCAATAGAAACTTACCCACATTCTTTGGTAACTAGGTTATCCAAGGAAAACTCTTCATTAATCGTGCACCACATCCGCTGGTATAGCCTGGCCATGCCATAGCCACAACCACGACCTCTGTCTCTCGGCATCGCACTCCATTTCAATTAAACAACCATTCCATACAACTATAGGCAACATCCCACAACAACACTTATTAATCATAGAATATCATAAACGTAAATGTAATACCTGACCCAAAAATCCATCATACTGTGCACCAGTGTGTCAAATTTTATGTCAATCTAATTGATTAGCCTAAGTCATATTTTAAAATTTAACTAGCCTACTTATATTTTTTATTATATAAATTACCAATCCTAGGCCAAGTTTTAGTTAATTATCCAGATTAAATTAATAATTTTTCATTACGGACTTAAAGCCCACTCTGATATCAACTGTAACACCCCAGCTTCTCAAAAGTCCAAGATGCCACTCACAACTACTACCACTACCACTTTAAAATCATTAACTACACCTTGCCAACCACTCAGCACCAAGGATAATCATCATAATAGTTTTAAATGTAAATTTCAACAACATGGTAAATACTAAATTAAGCATAAGATAAACCAAATAGTCACTAAGACAAAACAATTGATAATCTAAACCAAGGAACTATTAATTAGCAACACTAAGAATTATAAGGAACTAAGGAAACCATAATTTACCCAATTATTTCAATGAAAGCTACTAAATTGTCCGTGCCTGCAAGTGATGAATCACTAGATGAAGTGAAAAGCTACTAAAGTGCATTAATCCATGTTCTGCTTCAACCCAATGCATATCGCCTTCAACATACACGTAAAAACAAAAAATAAGTATGGGTGAGTCTACGACTCAACAAGTACAAAGCAGAATAATAAATAAGGTAAGTATCATTTTAACATATCAAATTAATTTACCATTATCGCAACAACACGTGCTCATTATCATCAAATTCCACAGACATGTCTTTTTCCATAAATGCAATACTCAAGACTCAAACTCCTCTGTTGCATATACCGGTATAGCTGAGTGTTCACCCGTTGATGATACACCTTTGTCCTATCCTTTTTTATACAGGGTCGCCCTGTTCTTTTTCATATAGGTCACACCTCGGACTCTCGCACTGTCCTTTTTCATATATGATCTCACCTCCACTCCCGTGGAGTGCCTACCAAGTGGGTCTTTGCAACTTTAATGCTCACATGCAATACAATGATTATCTCTTTTCATTAGTTAATCAAGAACATTAATCAATTGCCATAATCATCAATGTAACCATAAACATATGAGTAATTTAAGAATAAGTATCATCATACAAATCATCATGGCAAGTAATTGCATAAACAAACAACAAGCTCAGACACTTGGATACTATTTTACCATGCACTTGACTTTTCTTAATTGCAACGATCGAAAAAATTCAAAGGTGACAACACACTCGAGCTACTTCTCCTACAGGAAATATCCAATCCTAATACATGCCACAGCAGTACAAGATATCAAGTAATTAACAATGCTCCCACACGCTTCCCAAATCCACCTTTTTCCCCCTTCATCAGACAGTTCCCCTTGTTGTCCCCGTATTCAAAATATCATAACACTACATTCCCACATCGTAAAATAGTAAATCATACTAGTTCTAGAATCTATACAAAATTTTCTACGTTTTCTTTGTTGGCCAAATTCTCAGATTAAATCATCTAAATCTCTGTTTCTAACCCAGAAGACAAATCTGTCATCTTCCGAATAGCAGACTTAATAATTTAATAGCTTTTAATCTAACTAAGAAAATATATTAAATAATGACATTTTTAGAATATAAAGGAAATTATTTACCACTTTCTAGTATTCCTAAAATTTAATTCTACCATTAAGCTAGTCAAATTAATGTTTTCCCACGACTGCGTCCAGCAGCGACTAGTACCGGACAACAACCTCCCAAAATTCATAAGTGCTATTCTACTTATGTAAATATTGTCTTCTTAGATTTTCTGAAAATTTAAAGCAATTATCTACAATAATCATGTTGACCAAATTCTCATATTAGATCATTTACTATTTTTAATTTACTATTTACTACAAACTACAAAACACGACAAATTACCGGACAGCAGAACTATAAAATTCATATCTCATAATCTTTGTATCGGATTGACATGAATAAAATTCCACTAAAAGCTATCAAAATTATCTGCAACTCAGATGAAATTATTAAATATGTCTCTATACTACCTGTAAAAATAGTACAACAGTGCTACAGAGCAAACCAATATACTACCCGATCTTCCCTGAACAAATGCGCACGTTATCTCTAACTAATCTGGATTCTACCCTCAAACTAACAGAGAAAAAATCAAGTCATGATCACCACCAAAACCCACTGATCAACCTTTGATAGAACTAATGCAAAGTATGAGGTTGAAGCACTTCTAGTCGCACAGCTCAAAATCACACGAAGCAATACAAAGCAAGAACGTTGATACCACTTCTAGTCGCACTGCAGAAGTAGGGCGGCTCATGCACCACGATCTAGTAGGACTCGTTTTCCTCCCTGATGTCTTCCGCTTGTTCTCCCTTGGCGCACAGCAGATCAATGGCCCAACCAGCCACACGGCAAACAGCATGTGGCGATGACCGTCATGCACCGACACCCAAAGCAAGAAGGCGCGCGCGGCAGATACGATCCCCCAACTGTTGGGTAACACCGTGCACGATGTGGCAAACGGCCAAGGGTCCATTCGGCTGGGGGCATTGACAAGCCAGTGGCGTAGCCGGAAAAAAAATAGCTCGGACATGTTTTAATATGGCTAATATGTCGTAGATTGGTTAAGTACATAATTAACACTCACATATTTATATTAGTTGTAATTAACTAAAAGCAATCTTAAAATCAAATGCACATATGGTTGTGCATAGATAAAAACTAAATGCATAAAATAATGGTGGTACCTGTCTGCCAAAGATTATTTAGATATTTTGAGATAACAAAAGTACAATCCATATCCAAATGACACTATAAGATAAGAAAATATGTTGATTAATGTGATGATCATATAGCATACAAAAAAAATGACATTGAAAAAGAATTAAAACATACCACTAAGATGGTAATCGACGACTACGAGGTATTCATTCTTCAATATTTGAAGCCTTGAAACTGTAACATCCTGAAAATCTCAAGGAATATAAAAATGAGGGTAACTTAAAAATTCCTGCATGCATTTGTTCTCCCTTGGTTTTCATTGGAGATTCTTTGGAAAAAATTGATTTTTGAAAATCAAAAGTGCATATATATATATATATAAAAGATCGAATCCGAATTAAATAAGTATACTTAAACTCAGCTAGAAATCTTCTCAGATTTTTTTAGAAAAATCAAGAGAAACAAAACTCTGAAAATCTACCTAATCATCCGCACCATCCAAAATTATTTTCTCCAAATCTTTTGAGTGCATCTGGTGAGTGACTATAGTGTCCAAACCTCTCAGCTTACCTCACCTCTTTCCCTCTCCCTTGACTACGACCATGTTGAATAGTTGTTTATGACCATGTGGGGTTCTTTGGATGTCAGCTTTGAGCACTTGCTCGTAGACGACTTCGATTAATCGACCTGATCTCCATAGCTACTCGAGCACAATTCCTAAACACTTTGCATATCGAGTGTATACCCAAACAATCCCGTTAGGCCATCTCTCTTCGCTTGCTGACGCGCTGGGCCCGTTGGCAGCAATCGTCTTCCACCTCGCGCATGCGCCAGCTCCGCTGTGGTCGTGGCCAACAATTTCTCCTCTACTGCTGCCCTCTCATACCTAACCCGTCACTCCGACGCGACAGATCTCTTCCCCGTTATCGTCAACTTCACATCTTACTCCATGGGAAGAACCCGAGACCGTGCCTATAAGACCCCTCCGACCGTACCATTTCCCCTCAGCTCGCCCCCTCGGTCTCTTGCGTGCATTCCTTGAGCATTCCGCTCTCTAGATCATCGAGAAACCAAAGTCGTATATGACTCTGACGAGCACGCCACCGTGCTCTAGCATCTCCGATGACCTTCTCTCCTCGACCCCACCTCAATGTGGCTTACCTCTCCTTTGAGCACCCTACTTATTTGTTTGACCTTTCATGTAGAGGATCACTCGAGCCAAACCTTCGTCTTCATCTCTGACCAGACGCCAACCATAAGACTTTCTCTCTCTGGTGAGCTGTACCTCTATTCCTATCACTCGTACTTCCGCTGTTTCGCATGCATGCATGCAAGCTCATGTGCACCTCTTTTTGTAGCTTCCCGCTACCAGATAAATCGCCATCACCGCGGACCCCTTCGCCTCCAACGAGATCTTCGATGTTAGCTTCTTCCACTTCTCATGAACCATTCTTCCTCTCGTGAACCGACATTGCCTTCGGTGAGCTCCTCCTCCCTCGTAGTTTGCTTAAGTTGAAAAATAGTGATTGTAGTCAAAAAGAAAACTAGAGTAACTAAGAAGAGACTAAAGTAATCATAGTCGAAAGGAGAACTAGAAGTAATTGTAGTCAAGGAAAGAACTGAGGTAGTCAAACTCTAAAAGGGAATCATACTAGTTGAACATGAGGACAGAACCATAGTAGTCGAGGATGAAATCTTTGATCACTGCTATGTCATAATCTCTAACCGTTGACGTTGTTGAAATATTTGACTACTCGCGTTGTCGACATCTTTGACCACTCACATAGTTGAGATCCTCGACCACATGTGTACTCGAGATCTCCGACCACTAGCATAGTCGAGATCTTCGAACACTCGCGTGGTCGTGATATTCAACCGCAACCATAGTCAACTTATTCGACCGCATGCGTAGTCAGAACCACTAACTGCAGTAGTCGTAATCTTCGACCTCTAACCATAGTCGTAACCTCGATTGCTAATGATAGTCGACAGACTCATAAGTCATATGTTACAGTATCGGTCAATAGTCGATAGTTGTAAGACGTGATCAATAGTTGTAAGCCGTGGTCGATAGTCAAAGCCATGGACAATAGTCGTTAGTCATGATCGTAATCATAAGTTACAGTACCCAGCCATAGTTGTAAGTTACAGTACCCGGTCAGTAATTGGAAATCTATAGAACCTGGTCGATAATTGGTAGTCATAAATAGCTCTGTACTCACCAAGAAGGAATAACTCAAACAACCCAAAACTCAAATGCTTATAACTTTTGCATATGAACTCCAAACTTAGTTATCTTTGTTTCCAAATTTTTATAAAAACAAGATCTTTATGAATTTACAAAAATATTTAAGTCTTGTCTCTGTTTATTTGGCTCTTATTTGATTTTATCTAGATTTATTTACCTGTTAGACGACTCTACGCTAGACGACACCGAGAATGCACCCGAAACATTCTCTGAGCAGCAGGAACAAAGCAAGCATCCCCTTTGACCATGTTAATCTCAGTATTTCAATTATTGTATATTGTTTGCAAAATCTACTATGCATGCGTGTATGTTCTGTTAAAACTGTTATACTGTGGGTAATGGTAGTTATGACCACTTATATGCATTGAACCTCCTTGAAAACTTGATACCCGCATTGTCGTAACCTCTAAGATATGGTTTAGACAATGTATACTATCAATTGAAAATACTACTTGGATATATGGTCCAGATGCTTAGAAAAGCACTAGTTTATGCTAATTTTGAATTTCGAACAAAATCTTCACGTGGAAATGATGGTTTCAAAAATGTTGCACCAGACGGGGAACCTCTATTACTTTGGGATCAAATAAAATAAAAAACCTAAGTTTGGATGTGGGCGAGCCATATGATAATCTGCCAAATGTGAGAGGGAAACTCGCACGAGAAAGAATCTCGCATGTATATAGGGAGAGATTCTCGCCCGGGTCAATTAAGGACCAAACGCTATTGTTACACATCTAAGTCACATCGTACCACCACATGTGCTATATAGGCTTTGGCATTTAGCTCTTTAAGTTGTCTAAGTCTAGCCTTACATTGTGGTAGGCACAAAAGTAGTAAGGGCACTCTGGTCAGGTTAGCTCATAGGGGACCTAACACCAAGGTGCTCGGGCCAAGGCTTTTAAGCAACGATGAATGCCCACTTAGGGGACGGGCCTAAGTGAGGGTCCTCGCTTAGGGGTGTACCTATGGAGGATTCGAATGCTTTCTTAAGGGTGTACCTAAGAGAGGTTCGATATTCATTCGAGCTAGTGTAAGGTTAGGACTAGATAATTTAAAGGCTTTAAGATAATAAACTTTCGTCACATTCCAAAAGAAGCATGAAGTTGCTGATAGTAAAAATTGATTATCTTGCCGATAGTAAAAATTGATTATCTTGTTGGGTAAAGCTGTACAACTTCTGTAGAGCATTAAAAACTACTTAAATAGTTGTGCTCACGGCCATGAGCAAACTTGAATGTAGCTACAAAGAGTATAGTTTTTGTTTTCAAAACTGCTTCATTGAACATATGGGATGGCATGAACGTCTAATCGTGTGCCGTGCCCATGGGAGGGAACTATGTGATGTTCACAACCGAGGAGGGCTGTGAATGGTTTTGATCTACTGTTATAGAATTTATGCAATACTTCATTACATGTAAAATGCTCTTTACAACTCCGCTTGCAAATTATTACTTAGTGTTATTGCAAAATGAACCCTACCTCATGCTAAAAGTAACTTAGTGTAGAACCTCATCCATTGATAATCTTGCATATATGTAAATTTTGAGATACACTACAAGTCTTGCTGAGTACGCAATGTACTCAACCTTGCTTAAACTGTTATTGATCAGAGAATGAAGATCTCTTGCCCGACGATGCATATTTCACCCCTGGCACCAGGGAATTTGACAAGGGATCCTTCTAGGGTTTGACTCCAGTTGGTTTCCTGCAGGTTATAATGGCACATTACTGGATACTTTTGTTTATTAGACTTTCGCTACTTTTGTTCGAGACTCTGTTGGTCTTTTGGCCAGTCAGCCTTTTGTGTATATACTCTTTTATGCCTCGCATATATAATATTACCCCTTTTATGTAAGCTATTTATGTGCGATGTGTATAGATATGATCACAATGATGTGAATGTGTGTACGCTACTGATCACGGGACTAGTACAAAACACATGCAGTGACAACGGGCGCTCCCGCCCCTGGGGTCGCCACAGTGTTGGTATCAAAGGCATACTGACTATAGATTAAGCCCTAGGTAGAATGGCCGCTAGATTAAATAGATATTTTTCAAATACATGTTAATTTTAAAATGGGAGAGGCAAAAATGACAAACAGTCCTATATTCTTTTCCTAACTTTCACCTCTTACCTAAAGTCTCCTTGTTATCAATGGTCCTCACCTTATGAGAGAAAATGGACAAGAACTTGTGCAAAAAATCTTATCTTATCTAATGACTTTTCCTTACAACTAGCGCAAGGGTCAGCACCGAAAATTTTTCATCTCCGGAGGTTTGGATGCAAGGTTTATGTATCTATACCCCCTCCACAGTGCACTATAATGGGTCCTCTCCGAAAGATTAGGATATACGTTAGTTATGAGACAGCATCCATAATCAGGTATTTAGAACCCATGACAGGAGATTTACATACTGCTCGTTTCACTGATTGTATATTTGATGAGGATAATTTCCCAACATTAGGGGGAGGAAATCAACCCCTTGATGAAAAATATCGGGAAATTACATGGCAAGCCACGTAAATCCATGCACATGACCCACGCACTAGTGGAATAAATAGAGAAGTCCAGAAGATCGTTGATTTGCAAGCATTAGCAAATTAACTGCCTGACCACTTTAGTGATTTGAAGAGCGTGATCAAGTCGCATATGCCTGCACGCAATGCAGAGGATTGAAATACCAAAGAAAGTTGAAGGTATTCCTAATCCCTTCCAGAGGTCTCAGAATAAAAGGACGAGAACTCCAGCCCCTCGAACCCTAAATAACCCGGGACGCCTGGTGAAAAGGATAAGAAGGACTTGACACAGCCGATCACTGAAGTTCCCCAAAACCAGAAGGGGAGCCAGTTGAGACCTGGCACCAGTATGGCACCTTCAGAAAAGGGCATACCAGATCTGAACATTCTCTTGGAGGGAGAAATCAGTATGGATGTGTGCGCACACATCGGAGCTAAAAAACTAAAGGGACTTGCCACCACAACTGGAAGAAGCGATGAGCAAGTAGAAGCACAAGAAGAAGCAACTCATAATGAAATAGCTATAAACTATGTGCACATGGGAGAATCCATTAATAGGACAACAGCCAATGTTGATATTTACTTTGCAAAGAAAATTGCCACAATCATCGATCTTGATCCAGAGCCTGCATCGCTCGCTGAATGTAAGAAAAGATCAGATTGGGAAGATTGAAAAAAGGCAATAGAAATTGAATTATTATCTCTGAACAAAAGAGAGGTGTTGGGCCTATAAGTCACACACCTCCCCATGTGCACCTTATAGGGTATAAGTGGATATTTGTTCAAAAGAGAAATGAAAGAAATGAAGTTGAAAGATATAAAGCAAGGCTTGTTGTACAAGGTTTCACTCAACGTCCAGGAGTTGATTATGAAGAAACCTACACCCCAGTCATGAGTAAAATCACCTTTAGATACTTAATTTCAATACGCCACGGGGAGAACGGGTGCAGAACGGGTAGTGAGACGGGGAGGAAAGGGGAAGAAGGAGTGCGGGCGCGGGGTGGGGGTGAGCTGGGTCACGCGGGGAAGGGGTTGGGCAGGCCGTGGCCGAATGCATTTCTTTCTCTTTTTTTGACATGGATGTATATATATATATATATATATATATATATATATATATATATATATATATATATATATATATATATATATATATATATATATTATTTTGCTGGCTTATTTAATTTTGCATATTTTTATTTCCTATTGCTAAACTCTTTCTTGCACAATTTGTATACACACACAGATATATGTGTGTGTGTGTGTGTGTGTGTGTGTGTGTGTTTGTATTCTGTTCACCCGCTTTCATTGCTATTTATGCCATTATTTCCAAAATGAGATTTTATATTTTTAGCTCAGGTTTCTCTCTTCTTATACTGGATCATCTTTTCAGATTCGTATTTACAATTTTAGCTTTCTATTATTTGCACATTCCCTTTTAGGGCATTATTAATGCTTGTTTCTTTTTGGGCTTCTTAAATTTTTGGAACCTCAACCAAATTCCAGAAAAACACCATAAAATCCAAATTCAAATAAAATATATTACAAATATAATTTAAAAAGCTTCACATTTTCAAACTCAAAATTTTGGGATGTTACAAACCTACCCCCCTTAAAAGAATCTCGACCCCGAGATTCCGGTAGAGTAGAAAGAATGGAGGTGGGTTATATTGGCTAGCAATGGATTTCGGGGTGTTGCTTGACGTATAGTTCCTTAGCTCCACCACGAGGTGAAAATCTACACAATAGGGGTTAGCACTTGGAGAAGTCAAAAGGGAAGAGAGATACCTTGTCCTCCTAGATAGGTCGTAGACTTCCAATTACTTGCTCTTTGATGTTGTTGTCTTCACATCACCGTAAAATGGAATAGTTGCATCGCTTATTGGGCATATAGCTGTAGTATTTCATATTGATAGGTGGGTAGCAATGGTCTGTGCCCTAGGAGTTCGATATTTTGTCTCGTAGTGCTACCCCCCTTAAATAAATGACGATTGTCATTATCCATCTAGTGTACTCTTAGCTGTCTTGATCAACAACAGATTGGAGGGGCAATTCATGGGGCAAGGGTCTTGTCCTTTGCAGAAATAGGTGACCTTGCTCTGTGGGCTCTCTCCTGGCGGGTGGTCTTATTCATAGTGATGTTGTTTTCCTTAAATACTGGGAGGTTGAAAAGTCTTCGCTTCTTCTTGATTGCCCTGGTTTTGGGTTACTTGTTATTTCGTTCCTCTGGATCCGATGGGGTTTTCAGCAAGAGGTGAGAGAGAATAGCATGAGGTAAGGATAGAATCGTGGGGATAAGGTGTTCTAACCCATTTAACTTTAAAGGAAAATACCCCGGAAGCTGGGGTGATACAGAACCACACAAGTTTTAAAAGCAAGCTTTTTCCTGTGACTGCGAAATAGGACGCCCGAGGGCAAGAGGCAGTGCACAGGGCCAAATAGAACCTTGCAACAATACAACGTCTACTCGGGGAGCACACATAGAAGGGTGCAGGGTTTGTCTGCATAGTTCGTTTAAAACGAAACCACCTTATCTTCACAAACATCTTCAACGTTCCTAACTTTAAACTTTTGGAGTAATGATACGAGAAGATGAACAAAATTTTTCCTTTGGAATTCAATAGAAAGAACAGGGAAGTATTTAGGGGTGTTTTGATTTACTTCCGCGCTCACTCTTGTATTATCATTTCGAATTCGGGGTAAGAGAGCTTTTAGAAGTAAAAATGGCTAAGGCAGCATATGGATGAGGGATAATCATCTAAGAGAGATAAGAATGAGCAATATAACTTATATTTCTGGAAATAGTATTTTAAAGAAGTAATACTAGTCATGAAACTAGCGGCCAGGCTAACTAGGTCACGACCTGCAGTCGATATGCTCTGATACCATCCCTGTTAGACCCCAGATTTTACCATCCGGAATCCACTGTGATTTTACTGCACTATTCCCTGGATCAGTAGATAGTGCTCACAGTTACAGCAATGAATATCAAAATACATATCATGCGGAAGCGTAAATATGGTAATAGACTTACTCATGGGCCGATTAGGCTGAAATCAATAAATTGCAGCAGCGAAAGAACGAGCACACAGGTGGGACCTTCAGGACATGCCCACAGGCAGCCAACTGGAGGTTCGCAACCTAGCCCTTGACATCTTCATCTTCTCTGCCAGCTTGTCCAATCTTGTTGCTGAGGCGAGGTGATTTGATTCTTGATTCTGAATTTTGTCGCAAAGCGAGTGTGAGCACTCCAACCCCGTGCTCCGCGAGCCAATACACAGAATGCAAATAAATAGTATGCATGGTTTAACAAAGGAGAGGCTCGGGTTATTTTATTTGCCAAAAATCTCTTTTAGTAGCATTATTATTATTTAATCCTAGTGTTATTGTGACTGCCTATACTCCACCTAGCGACTACCATAATCGACTTAATCCACCAAAATACACTTTCTTTATTGACTGCTGTCTAAAACTCCAAACAGCAAGTGTCATCATTTATTTAATCCACCGATCATACTTTGTATTTCGAATTACTAATAATCCAATCCTGTCATTACTATTCATCAGCTCTTCACCTCTGAATTCTAATGATTCTCTAACATAATTACTTTCAAATCCACCGATATCATTCGTATTCAATCCTTTTCGTCATTGATTCAAAACCATAATCCAATAATTATTCTTATTTTCCATTATCTATCACTAGCTAATCCACAAATATACCTCCACCGAAAATTCAATTTACCAAGATTATAATCCACTAATTGTTATGAATCCTCCAATCTTCTCAGGAATTCAATTCATCCCTCTAGCAATTGATCAACTCCTATTAATTCCCATTATCGCCAATATCTTCCACCAAGAATATTATTGATTAGGTCTACGATTCACTAGTATTCATCCACCAGGTTTATCATTGATCAAGTTTATACTCCAGGAATTGTTATCATACCCCAAATTCTTAAAAATCCAATTCATCCCTCCAGTATCTGATCAAAGCCTATTAATCCCATTATCGCCAACCACTCCCAGGAATTAATCTAGCAACTACCTTTTCACTCCCTAATTCTCCAACAATCATTTAAATCATCTATATGACCTATATATATATATTCATTTTTGACTCCACCAATTTATTTCTCCCAGAATCCACACTAACATTATCCCTATTATGATCACATGAATCCACCAACTTCTTTATGCAATTACCATAAATAGTCATCTTCTTTTCTTACGACTCCATTTATTCTTCCCATATTTTATTTTATAAGAATAGAAATGCCACTAATTGAAATACAATACATAAAATTTCCTGAGACCTAGCAGCTTTGGAGCAAAACATAATGTTCAAGGAATACTAACATGATTTTCCATACATATGGCATCACACCATATGCCTAATATCACCATAATTTTTTCATACATATGGCATCACACCATATAACATCTTTCAGCGTTATAGCCGCTTAACTTACCACTGGGACGACACACAGGACAACTCAAATCAGGGCTTTCCGCTGCCCTCCACTTTTCCATCCCACCCACAAAACATTTTGAAATAGATCTATATCTATTTAAGTTCCCATGTCCGCCCTTGACCGTGGGCACGGCTATTCGAATAGTTTTAGACTCTGCAGAGTTTGCACACTTTACCCACAAGAGATAAATCCACTCGTTGCCCCACATGATTCCTTAGCCATGCGGTTGAGTAGACTATCACAGGACCTTTACAATGCATTTTTCCTAGCAGAGTTACATCCGCTAAGGTTTCCACTTCCTTCGGGGTACGACCACCCTTCCAGAAGCCCCCTCTTGCGCCGTCACGTCGGAGGATGTGGCCATCCTCTACCCGTCCGTGGTCATACCGGCGCAACTCTTGCTAAGTCGATGCAAATTAGTTAGCCCTGCTTACACTTTGCCAGGTTGCGGTTGTGCTTGTTATACACAGGGTGACATGACAAGATTCAGTCCTTAGGGTTACCCGGATGGTTCTACCACATTTCACCTTTTGTGCAATCACTACACCACATTTCACCTTTTGTGCAATCACTGCACCACATACCAGCCCTCAAACCATCCATCCAGGTCTTTAAGCGAGTTGGGATTTTGGAAACATAAAATAATCATAGCCAACATATACCAGTCATTACCACCATGACTGCCCAACCAAATTTTCTAATGATTAAAGTGATGCTTGGGCGTTCTCGCGCCCATGAATACCTATGCGATACTAAGCATGGCATATAAATTACGGACTTATTTTCGAAATGTTGCTATAATAATTTTGCTAGGGCGACAAGGTTCACACATTCAGATATTCCAAAGGAGATGTAATATTATTCAAGGCAAACAATGGGCATATATCTAGAATCTTAAATTAACATGTATTTGCATATAAAGTAACAGCATGCAATTTGATAATTTAAACAAAAATAGTTTGCAAAAAATGTAGGTTCAACATGATCAAAGTATTGACTCGCCTGGCGTGGTTTACCGCGATCTTGTGCTCTCTCAAAGCTGTCTCATTTTGAGGGGGCTGCTTTGCTAGTCTTTTCTACACTTTGATCTTGGTCTTGCTTGATTCATTGATTCTTCGGAGCTCCAGTTTCTAACTATGCGATAAGCGACTGAATCCAAATAAAAACACATAACTCAAGAGATCCAAATAAATCCAATCACTTTAAATACTCGATTTTCTTTAAATTATGCATTTATTATGGTTGGAGAATAGAAGGATGATTTAGGTTGATGGGTTGTAAGCACAGCGGTAGCTGGGTTTGAGCAGGAGGACGAGTTGTCTGAATGCTTTACCGTGAGGGAAAATTTTAGAAATACGAGGGATCAAAAGTGAAAATGTACCTACAGGAATTATCTGCTTTTGGGAAAGGAAGGTGGCCATACATGGCCGATTGGGGAAAAGCGAGGCTTGACCCTTTTTATTAATAATTTCTTTTATCATTTTTGTATTTATCAAGGAAGTTCCATGAGTTAGGTTAGACCCATGAGTAGGTGCACAAGTTTATCTTAGCATTATTTTGTTGACTGCTATTGTTCAGGGCATTTTGGCTTGCCGAATTAATCTTAAGGTCTGGGTTTTAGCATTTTGTGATACAACGCCTTAGGTACTGCCAGCAATCACTATGTTCGGTCAAGACTAGGATCTATTTATATGGGTCCTAGCTTGTTATATGCCTTTATGCTCGATGTTACTATTTGCTTAAATCGAACATTAGGATTTAATTAATTTTGTCTATACTTTAGTTATCATTAGGTTTAGCTTTATTTTTACTTTAAATTTATTTATCTAGCAAAGCTTGTCATACGGGTTCATATTTTAATATAGCTACCTTGTTAATTCTACCAAGGGGATTTATTTTAATGACTGTATGATAAATGTTAAAGCATATATTTTAATTTCTTGCAAGGGTTATATTTGGACATTCAATCGAAGTCATAATACCTTTATCGATGTCTTTAATTAATAATAAGTCTTTTAGATAATTATTCAAACCATATAATTAATCTTATATGAACTAATCAAAATTTAAATCTTAAATAATCCCATTTATATTCTAGTTAAATTTTATTAGCTTCTCTAATTTATCCCCAAATTTTTCCTTAATTTTTACTAATTAAAATGAGTTACAAAAATTAAAATAAAATGGAATAGCAAAAGGTGCGGTCGGGAGGATCGAACTCATGACCTGAGGGCAAGGAGGCTAACGGGTTTGCTCGGCTAACCAAGTGGGCGGGAGCGCTCGGCTGACAGAAGGCGAGGCATTTGGCTAGAAGAGGTGAGATGTCGTGAGGCCAGAACAGAGCACCTCAGGCGGCCCTCGGCGCTGAGTTCGCCGGCGGCAGGAGGTGGCCGGGGAGGGGATGACGAACACCAAAATGGGTCGAGTGGAGGGTGAGGGGCCCCTGGGAGGCGGCTCCCGGGTCGGAGCGGCGGCGAGGTGGGCGGGCGGCTGCTTGAAGCGGCCGGCGGTGGGGTGCGCTCGTGGCGGCGACGCCGTGGTGGAAGAGGAGGGAGGGTAGGGGGAGCACGAGCTGGAGGAGAGTGCTAGGAGTCTCACCGCGTGGTTGGTCGAGCAGGAAGGTTGCCGAGGTGGGCTGGCGACGAGGACCGGCGGCGGCACGGGTGGAGCTCACGTCGCCGGCGAGCTAGGGTGGAGGAGGGGCTCCGGCGACCGTCGGAGGATGTTTGTGGAGGCGGGAAGATGCTCCTGGAGCGCGGAATCAGGCTAATTTGAGGCAATTCGCCGGGGAGCTTGTTTGCCGGCCGTGGGGAAGATGAAGTCGCCGGCGGGCTTATAGGGGGTGGGAGCTCGATTACTTACTCAGGGAGGGAGTGGGGAGCGTGGGGAAGAGATTGGTGGGCTCGGTGGCCTTTATAGACTCGCGGGCGCTGCTACCACCGAGATGCCGCCCGTTTGGTCACTTCGGCGAGCGGCGGGGCAGGTGGCGGGGACAGGGCAGAAAGGACAGGGTAGTGCAGGAGGACCCGATGCAATCTTGCTCGTGACGCTTTAGCGCAGCTGCTGCAGCTTTTCGCCGGCCGACAGAGGACTTGTGCCGCGTGGCCAATCGACGCGATGGAGCGGGGAACAAACCAAGGCGAATGGCACCGCGCCGTGGGCAGGGTGGCGAAAACCGGGGCGGTGTGCGAGCGCGCTGCTCGGGTTGATGGGACGGCTCAGGGAGACCGGGGGCAAGCTGCGAGCGCGGTTGGCGACGGCAGAGCATGCACGCCACGGGGAGAACGGGTAGTGAGACGGGGAGGAAAGGGGAAGAAGGAGTGCGGGCGCAGGGTGGGGGTGAGCTGGGTCACGCGGGGGAAGGGGGTTGGGCCGGGCTGTGGCCGGCCGGATGCATTTCTTTCTCTTTTTTTCCTTTTTTTACTTGGATGTATATATATTATATTGTTATTTTGCTGGCTTATTTAATTTTGCATATTTTTATTTCCTATTGCTAAACTCTTTCTTGCACAATTTGTACACACACACACACACACGTGTGTGTGTGTGTGTGTGTGTGTGTGTATGTGTTTGTATTTTGTTCACCTGTTTTCATTGTTATTTATGCCATTATTTTCAAAATGAGATTTTATATTTTTAACTCAGGTTTCTCTCTTCTTATACTGGATCATCTTTTCAGATTCGTATTTACAATTTTAGTTTTCTATTATTTGCACATTCCCTTTTAGGGCATTATTAATGCTTGTTTCTTTTTGGGCTTCTTAAATTTTTGGAACCTCAACCAAATTGAAGAAAAACACCATAAAATCCAAATTCAAATAAAATATATTACAAATATAATTTAAAAAGTTTCACATTTTCAAACTCAAATTTTTGGGATGTTACAAATAAAGGACATCTTCCGATACCTCCATGGAAGTAAGAATCTTGGGTTATTCTATAGAAAGAACCAAGATTTGAATATGACTGACTATGCAGATGCTGGGTACCTGTCAGACCTGCATACCGCAAGGTCACAAACAAGCTATGTATTACTGTGTGGTGCAACTGTAATTTCAGGGAAATCGTCTAAGTAAAGTCTTGTAACGACTTCGACAAACCACTCGGAAATCATAACACTGTACGAAGCCGCATGAGAATGTGCTTGGCTCCGACGAATGATTCGCCACATCTAGTAGTCATGTGGGATGAATATCATGCAAACTCTCACAATTATCTATGAAGATAATGCAGCTTATATTGCATAAGTGCAGACATGTTACGTGAAGAGTCATCTCACAAAGTATATCAACCCCAAGTTCTTCTATGCTCATGAATTGCAAAAGATGGACGAAATTAAGGTACTGCATACTAAGTCATGTGAAAATCTTGCAGATTTATTCACTAAGTCACTCCTAGCATCTAGTTTTGAAAGATGCGTGCGAGTAATTGGAATGATGAGACTTAGAAAAGTGTAGAATTTAGGAGGAGATTTTTTCTCAAACTCGTTATTAAAACTTTTTCACAAAGATAGAGTACCCAAAGAATAAATCCTGAAGATTAAATGAAATTGGGTGGATTATGCTTTTTTCCCTTGACGAGTTTTTCTAAGTTTCTCGGCCAAGGTTTTTAATGAGGAAATTCGTGCAACGCAGCATAACATGTATCATGTACTCTTTCTCCAAATTTTTCCCACTGGGTTTTATGGAGTTTTGATGAAGCATGAACATGTCGGATAAGTGCCCAAGGGGGAGTGTTAGGAAACCTAGGGCTGGGCTTGAAGCTTTGGCCTATGGTGGGTAACTCACCACTACGCTATAAATGGAGAGTACTATTGGCTATTTTGTACAGGCATGAGAAAGAGAGAGCAATAAAGAAATATCAGGAGTTCTTCCTATCTATATGTTTTAATATACTATTTGCATCTTCTGTAATTGATCTATCTTTTATATAGCAGAGGAATCAATCGGACTGATCATCAGCGATGGTTCCTCAACAATTTGGTCATCAACTCGGCTCCAAGGTGCAAATCTGTTGTATCCTTGCCAGATTTTGGTGATCGGGACACTGTTGTAAAAACGGTCAATGCAGCCGACTAATCGAGCGATTACGCGGAATTGGCGCGCAAACCGTCATGTATACATGAGTAGGAGAGCTGTTATAATCCACTAGTAGTGTGCCCGTGCTAACGCTATGGTAAAATACAAAACAAGATAAAATTTGTAAAAAATAAAATGAACAATCAGATTCATTAAGATTCACGTCTCATATATTGTATAACCAACTATTTTTGTCACATAATGAATATCACATAACGACTGATCCTTTGAGGAGGCGACAACATCATTGGACTCACCCACCGACGACTTTCTCCATCCCCACATTGTTTAAACTTGAGGCTACAAAGAAAACAAACATTTTTGTCACATAAAGAAATATGGAACACAGTAAGAAAATAGGTGTTTGGGAACTATTTACTTACCACATCACCATGCTAGGACGTCTTTATACACAATATTTTTGGTGCTCTTCCCTGAGGCATCTACTTCTTTCTTTGGTTTGGCCAAAATTCTTGTCGTTTGTCTTGATACACCCCTTGATAGCGCGACATAAAGCTGTCCATGTGAGAAAACAGGCTCTGGAAGGTAGATGCCAACATTTGGGATGGTTTGGCCCTGCGCTTTGTTTATGGTCATTGCAAAACTCAGGCGGATCGGGAATTGTTTCCGCTTGAACTTGAAAGGAAGTGAGATATCGTCGGACGGAGCCATAGGGATTCTAGGAATGAACACCCTCTTGCATGGTGGCCACCAACTATTTCTGCATCAATTGCATTGTTTTGGAATGCTCTAACCATGAGTCTTGTTCCATTGCACAATCGGTGGTTAGGATCTAGATTGCGGAGAAGGATCACAGGGCAGTGGATTTTCACTTTGAGCTCATGTGGAGGCAGACCATTTGGAGTGATGGAGTTTAGGAAGTCAATAGGGTAGTTATTTCTTGAATCGTCATCGAAAGAGTCGGTTATGAAAACCTTTTCTCACTGGAAACTTGTCAATCATCTTTGCATTTAGCTGATCTACATGTGCATTTTTGGTAGAAAGAATGGCACGTGTGCTCATATAAGCTGTTGACGGCGTGGAGCGTGGAAAAAGAGGAGAAGGACGTGAGCAGCGTCTGGGGCGTGTGCATGGGCGCGGGGTGGGGTTCTGGGTTCAATGATGTGCATGATCCGGATGATTTTGGCCTTAGGATCTTCAATGAGTAAGAGAAGAAGGCTTGAGGAGAGATCCAGGCCATTCATTTGTATGAAGTTGGATTACTTTAGCACACAAATCTGGGTGGACTTAGATTAGGCATGACTGTTTTCTTTTCTACTTAACGTCCGTCAAAACATTCTAAGATTTGACCATCAGTATAGTTAAAATTACATAAACTGGCTATAAAAATTTACATCGTTATATTTGTTGTTAAAAATACTTTTGTAATATTATAATTTTATTACTATATCTTAGTGTATATGTATAAAAAGTAACGGTCAACGTTACATCTCCAAAACCTAAATAATCAAAAAAGTTTAATAAAAAGGAACGGAGAGAGTATACAATGTCACCTATTAACTTTCGACAAACCTAAAACTTATGTACAACATGCTCACATCATCGTTTCCCCGTTCCGTACGATCGCTCTGGCTGATGCGTGTGCGCGAGACGCTCTTACTGAGTGGATGGTGTCGCGCGGCTTCGCTCTCAGCTCTGGCTTCGCTCTCAACATGGTCGCACAACGTGGTCGTTACCAACCACTGTCAACGTGGTCAAAACCGAACATGCACAGCGTGGTCGTAACGTGGTTGTTACCGACCACCACGTTGAAGGAAGTTTCAACATCATCGAAGAGGCGTTCGACCACGTTGAAGAAGCACTGAACGTCGAAGGGGCTTATGATCACGGCAAAGTAGCAGTAGACGTCGTCGAAAGGCGTTCGACCACGGAAAACCTGAAGAAGACGTGGTCGGGAGGTCACTGACTCGACCACGGGCATCTTCGACCATGGGCATTCAACCACGTCCATCTTCGACCACGGCCATCTACGACCACGAGCTTCTTCGACCACGGTCATCTTCGACCACAGCCATCTTCGACCACGGTGATCTATGCCCGCCCGTCCACAACTAAACAATACGAACTGCTTGACGGTGTGGAGCGTGGAAAAAGAGGAGAAGGACGTGGGGAGTAAATAGAAAGAGAATATGGTTCCGGTTGATAAATAACTAAATTGAAAAAATAGAGAAGGCATGAATGTATTTGAAAAATAGTTTAGGGTTTCCATTTGCTAGTGAAGCATATAGAAAAGGACTAATAAAGGGCTCAAAGGTTTCACCAAGTTTGTGCTAAACGAATATGCTAAGTAGATCCCTTCCACCGCGAGCCTGCAAAAAGCCTAATGCTCTCTCGCAGGCTAATCCATTTCGTTTTTGTAGCCCCACCACCTGAACCAGCCTCACAGCAAGCTTAGAATTAACGTGTCATCGCCTTCATCTTCGTCTTCTGTCCTCAGATCCATTCCGTAGCCACCGTTTGTTGGAGAAGCCGTGGATGATCACAGGGACGCCATATACTGAAAAAGCCTCCAGAACATAGGGCAGCCTAGCATCTTTGGCAGAGTCTCACGTGTCTCCTTGGATCGACTACAGATATTAAAACTTCTCCCTAATTCATCTATTTGTCAACTTCTGTATTGGAATGTAATGACCACTTGTTCGATTCTTGTTATATGTTCTTATCTCTCCCAATCTGTATTGAGCGTATAAAACTCATAAGTTACATAAATTTTAGTCAAGTGAACAAGTTTACTTCTAGTGTGGTGATTGAGCTCTCGATGAGATTCTAATGGCATCTCATTAATATCATCATGAAAGGTAAACGGGTATCATATCTCTGTACCTTTCTAGGCAAATCACACTTTGAAAAGTTGCAATTCTCTTCATGCTACTGAATTTTAACCACAAGCACGTCAGAAATTCACAATATCTCATCTTCATCTTTAGGTTTATGGCAGTCGAATTACATCAGTTCGGAAATCCCCAACTGCAACACATTTACCCAACTAACATATATTGCACATTCAAGTAGCGATTATCCATTTATTCTCACATAATCTTTCACTAAGGAAGCATATAATTCCCGAACAAGAAAAGGAATTTGCCCAGCAAGCACCGGCCAAACTGACCTGAACCGATAACCGATCGGCTCTTACGCTGCCGCCGCCGCCTTCGAGAACTCCGAGATGTCGCTCCGCTCAAACCACTTCTCCCAGTTCGTCCCGTCCGCCTTCCTGTACTCGACGTGCACCAAGGTGCCCGGGTCGACGCAAGCCACAGTCACGGCGATGCCGTCGGGGTTGGACCTCGGGATGTAGAACGAGGTGATGCCGCACCCTCGTAACCCGTGCTTGGCGTGTGGGTGCCGAAGGTGTAGGTGGTGAGGAACTCGTCGAGCCGCCTCGAGCCCGAACTTGGCGGCGGCACGGCGAAATGGGTGTTCCCGCATGGAGCGATTGGAGCGATTGTAGATCCACGCCACCACGCTCGACGGCGCCTGCACCTGCCACCGCACGCGCCGGCAGTGGCACCCGCCGTTGTGGACGACCTCGGACTCGGATCCCATCGTGCCTGCGAACCGGAGGGTAAAAGCTTGTGGATTTCAGTTCTCGCAGTCGTATATCCCATTCTGGTTTCTTGGGTAGAAGGTATGGATGAGCTCGAGTGCTCGACGAGAGAAGATTTGGCTCAGCAGCATCGGGGCGTGTGCATGGGTGGGGTTCTGGGTTCAATGATGTGCATGATCCGGATGATTTTGGCCTTAGGATCTTCAATGAGTAAGAGAAGAAGGCTTGAGGAAAGATCCAGGCTATTCATTTGTATGAAATTGGATTACTTTGCTACACAAATCTGGGTGGACTTAGATTAGACATGACTGTGAGGGTGGTTGAGGGGGGTGAATTTAGTAAAGAAAATTTTGATGTATTATAGAGGTGTAGAGATTACCGCTAAATTGACCGCACGGGCTGATTAATTTCTCGTTTCCGCATAATCGGCCGTATAAACCCGTTGAAGTGCCCAGTTAGCCCATTAACCCGTGGTTACATCCAGCCCAATAGCAGGCCGAATTAGGAGATCGCATATACTCAAGTCTCTTGCGTTGCTTCCCGAAACAACCATTCGCCTCCCCGCACTCCGATTCTCTCCAATTTTTTGATCTCCTTAGTTCGAATTTTTCATCAAATGTGAAGTCTTGAAGTTAATCTCTAAACAAGACAACAATATTGGCCGCTTATTTGTCCCAAGCAATCAGCAAATGCAAACTATGGTTGGTCATTTGTTTGTGAGATACGAACGTGCTTTGTAAGATGCAGATGATGCTTAGTTCCATGATCTTAACGAGTAGTTTGTTTGATGTTTCTAGTACAATCTTCACCGGTATTCCTATTTGCGTCGTAGCAGGAATCAGGAATATAACAGGAATTGAATTGTTTCATATAAAATTTCTGAAAGATAGTACAATCTTCACCGGTATTCCTATTTGCGTCGTAGCAGGAATCAGGAATTTTACAGGAATTGAATTGTTTCATATAAAATTTCTGAAAGAATCCTATGAAATTATTGTTTTAAATAGGCCCTTATTTTGTCACGTTAGTTTTATGACTCTAAATAAACTATTTGTCGTTTGTTACTTTCTTTAAGTTTTGTCACCCATACTTACAATAGAGATGGCCGCTTCAATCTCTCAACCTAACTTTTGGTGTAGAATCTTATGTTAGACCATGTGACTAGGTTTAGAATTTTTATAATGATAAATAATTGACAACATTGCTTAATATTGTTATTCTTTGGTCTTTGTATGTGCAAGTTGGGCGTGGAGACGGTCATGGTCGATGACGAGGAAGACCGGGACTAGGAGGGGGAAATCTGATGTCCGGGTGGTCGAGGATGTCACGAGGTGGTCGGGCTCACGCTGGAGCACATGGAGATCAAATGTGGATGATGTGTGGAGAAGATACAGGAGGTGCGGTCCTGGAGACTTCGACGCGCGATGAGTTGAAAAGTTAGAGTGTGAAAACCCGTGTTAGGAAGGGGTTCGGGTCTCTTGAATAGTAGTGGGCTAAAAGTCTGGTTGAGATAAAAAAAGATCTAGACCCAGTTGGACGAGCGGTATTAGAATTAAAAGCTGATATTTGTATTTAGTTTCGGAGGCGACGCCGTTTTGGAATAGGAGGTGAACCCGAGTTGATGTAAAATACGGGCTCCTCCTCGTAATAAAAGGTGGAGGGCTGGTCGAGTCTTACACAGCTTTTGGGGGGACAAAACGCTTTTTAGTTTCCAGAGAAAAATTACGATAGCGTGTTCTGATCTCTCTACCCTGAAGCGCGACCTGCGACGTCCACGCAGAGAAAATATACGGCTGGCGTCAGTTCATGCGTGAGCAGCGGCAGCACGTTGCGTCGCGTTCACGTCTACGATTTCCAAGCAAGGCAGCGACTCCTGTATCCGATCCAGACGCACGTCATCCCGTCTCATCAACGTGTTGCGTCGCCGAACTCTGTCATGAGTTTTGATTTCTCGCGTCAACACGGGCATGAGAAGCTAATGCCTTCAGTAAGTAACAAATCCACCACGTGAATCATTAGTTGGAGAGAGAGAGAGATTTGAGGTTTGCAAAGTTAATACCATTGATTAGACGTTAGGTTTCATGCATGCAAGTTTTTTGTTTCTTCTGTTTTTTTTGTGTCTTTGCTATAATTGCAGGTAAAGAAATAAGTAAATTTTAAAAAGAAAAAAAAGATGCTGCAATCATTCACCCCCTCTGATTGATATCGATAATCCTACAAGTGGTATCAGAGCAGGTTATTATAGCGTCAGAGAGGTATGTGAATCGTCCCCCCATGCTAGATGGTACTGATTTTGCTTTTTGGAAGTGTCGGATGCAAGCTTATATTGAGGCTCAAGGTAGTGATGTTTGGAATAAAGTTTCTACACCATATGAGGTTCCTGCTGTTGTTACTGATTTAAATAAAGCAGATGTTAATTTAAATGCTCAAGCTCGTAATCTGCTGTTTCAAGGAATTTCTCGTAAAGAATTTGATCGTGTAGCTCATATTAATTCTGCCCATTTAATTTAGAAAACTCTTTACGATTATCATGAAGGAACCACTAAAATAAAGAAGGTGCGTAAAAATCTTTATCAAAAAGAATATTCTGATTTTGCCATGAAACCTAGTGAATCCATTGATGATCTCTTTGCTCTGTTTGAGAAAATATTGAGTGATCTGTGAGGTGTTGGTGTTATTCCTACTGATGAAGATAATGCAACTAAAATTTTGAAATCTTTAGATTCTGATTGGTTGATGGTTGTTACAACTATTAATCAAACTATTGATTTAGATACTTTAACCATAGATGATCTTTATTCTAGATTGAAAACTTATGAGATGGAAGCTTTGCCATCTAAGATTGATAAATCTTCATCTTTAACACTTGTGACTAACCCCGTGCAGACGACTTCGTCGAGTAATTTATCTTGTGTTTCTTTGTCTGCCTTGTTTTCTTTTTCAGAGGAACAGTTCGAGCAGCTTCCTGAAGAGGACTTGGTATTGATCTCCTCACGAGCATACAAGGCACTCAACAATGTGAGGATGAGAAAGCGAGGTGGCGTGTCAGGTCCGATCAGATGCTTTGAGTGTGGCGAGTCAGGCCACATTAAGATGGATTGTCCCAAGTTCAAGGGAAAGGTAGTGAAGGAAGAGAAGAATTATCGTCGTCGGCCATCCAAAAACAACAACACTAAGGGTGGCAATTTCCGTCGCAAGCTTGCTGAAAATATCATATCGGCTATTGAGCGTCTTGATTTGAGCGATATGGAATATGAGAGCTGCGACGACGATGACCACGACGATGATGATGCTAAAGGCAAGAAGAAGAACAACGATGACTTCATGAGCATGTGCTTCATGGCAGGCAACAACAGTGATGATGGCTATAGTGATCCCGATGAGGTAAGACCATCATATGATGAGCTTGAAGATGGTTTGATTAAACTTGCTATTGAATTAAAAAAGACAAAACAAAAATTGAAAGAAAATAATTGTGTTGTTGAAAGCTTAAATTCTGAAATTAATAGACTTAGAGTTTTAATTCCTGATGATGAATCATGCGAGTCTTGTCAAGTTTTACATTCTGAGTTAAAGGCTGTTAGATCTATTAGTGCATCAAACCTAGTTCAACTTAGAGATGTATCTGTAAATAGGAAAGAAAAGTGCGTGCTACATCTATCTTATCCTGATCATAGAGTCGACCTATATATTCAAAATCATGCATGAATATACTTAAGACTTGATCTGCAGTTTTTAATCACAGGTAGCGGCGTCGTCTCGTCGATCTGTTCTGTGCTTTAGCAGCCACCCAGCGGATCCTTCACGTGCTTGCTACCTCCCTGTGCAGGTTCAGCGAGTACTCCGGATCTTTTACACCGACCCGGTCCTTTGCTTCCGAGAACCATCGTCTACTACAATCTTGTTCAATGTTGGTTGTCTGCCCACTGCTAGGGAACATATGAGCGGCAAATATCTGTTAAAAATATATGTGCAGCAGCCGCAAAAGTTTTTTGTTAACTCATGCTGAGCTAGTGTTGATCAACTTCTTTCGTGTTGTACCTAAGTACTGTACCGTGTGGCGTGGGCCTTTTCTTTTCAATCACAAGATAGATGGATATACAGTCATGCACACACTCTACCACACACGCATACACATCACTACACACGTGCATACATAAGTGCATCCTTTTGCACATGTTTAAAAATACGGAAGGCCAGAGATAAATTCATAACTTTACAAAAGTTTCTACTGAAATACGCTTGTATGTACGTAAAAGGTAGGCACTAGAATTTGAAACCTGATAGATGTTGGAGGAGCATGTAGGGGCACAGGGCGTCTAACCGGTGTACGGTTCATTTCGTGTACCCCGGCCCGGCTGACATGTTGTCGATGTTGGGCGTGGGGCCCACCTCCCTTCTCCTCACCACCACTCATATCTAGCTGTACTATTTTCAAGTCAAAACTCAAAAGCTAGCTATTCGGTGCGGCGCGCTCTATATAAGGATCGCCGTTAAGTTTCGCCGGCCGCAAAAGCCAGCTAGAGCTAGCCAGCTTCTCGTCATCTCCAGGTTCGCCAGCTAGCTAGCTTACGCAAATCAAATGATCATGGAACCTGCCCACTACAACTACGGCTACTACGATGTCTCCGCCTACACAAACACAAATGATGATAGCCCTTGCCACTACAGCAGCAGCAGCAGCTACTATGCCTATACGGCCGCCGCTTCCGAGCCCTCCTACGGGTACCAGTGCCATAAGTACGACACTGCCCTCTTCGCCGCCGCGGCCTCGTCGTCCTCCGCCTGCATTGCCCCTTGCGCGCAGCAGCAGCAGTACATTCATTTCGGGGGCATTGACGACTACGGCGCCTTTCAGGGTATTGGCGGCACGGGCATGGACATGGATCAGTTCAGCGCCCTCATGGAAGCCGCCTCCATCTCCAGGAGCAGCTCTACTGCTGCTCCAGCAGCCTGGACGGAGCAGCAGGAGGCCGAGAAGCGCGGCGAGCAGATGACCGCGGCCGCGGAACACGGCGGCGGCGGCGGCAGAAGCAGGGAGGCGCCGCTGCTGATCGGGGTGCGAAGGCGGCCGTGGGGCAAGTACGCGGCGGAGATCCGGGACTCCACGCGCAGCGGCGAGCGCGTGTGGCTGGGCACCTTCGACACCCCCGAGGCTGCCGCGCTGGCCTACGACCAGGCGGCCTACGCGATGCGCGGCCACTCCGCCGTGCTCAACTTCCCAGTCGAGCGCGTCGAGGAGTCGCTGCGCGCGCTGTGTCTCAGAGGCGCCGCGGCGGGGGAGGACGACTCGCCCGCGCTGGCGCTCAAGAGGCGCCATTGCATCCGGAAGCGCTCGCCCAAGAACAAGAGCGCCGCCAGCAAGGGCCAGTGGCCGGCGGCGGGGATGAGGCAGAGGCAGCATACTGCTGAAGCTGAACCATGCGTGCTGGAGCTGGAGGACCTGGGAGCGGACTACTTGGAGGAGCTGCTCGCGTTATCCGACCAACGAAAAGGAGCAACTGCGTTCTACTGCTAGCTAGCTGATGGTCGTCGTCGACATCGATGATCGCACGAAGCAATTGATCCATCGAGCCCTTACATATCTCTGCGTTTCCATGAGTCGCGCTCAGCTCGCAAGCAAAATTGAGTCGTGTTCGCTGATTAAATTCATTATTCATTCATTTAATTTGTTGATGCATGCATGCATGCTTGCTAGTGATCGACCGATTAGTCGGGCATGCACATATCTCGTTAAGTTGGTATAATAGCCATATCCTTTCGCGATTTTTTTCGCATCCTATGTACGGGGGTCAGAAGTCCGATGAGCCCACCGTGAGAATTGAGATGCCAATTGCAAATGTTACGAATTTCACGGCCGCGGCATATCTCGTTACAAAACTTCCTCTGGTATCCGGACCCGTTTCTAATCTAATCATGTACTCTCCCTCTGCAATTTATGCTAAATTTAGTGCACGAAAGTTAGGTTGTGCTTGAAAATTGATTTGGAAAGATCGGAGGAGACTGGAGGAGGCTTAAACTTCTGTCTCTTCTTCACAAGATATTGGGCTTGTGTAACAGCCTAACTTTGCTTCACAATAAACCATACGGGATTTTCATGGATTTTTAAAATTTTTGGTGCAATTTAAAACTTTCTCTAAAGTCTTGATTGTGCCTTAAGATTTTTTAAGAATAATTTCCTTGGCCCAAAAAACAATTTTAAAAATTAACTTTTCCCTAAAATTTGGGTGTGCAAATACCTTCTTAAATTCAAATTACAAATTCAAAAGAAAATTGAAAAGCAGAATTGAAGTTTAAACCCAACTATTTTTCACTGCTTGCCTTCGAACCGAATCTCTTCAGCCGGCCCAGCCCGTTCCCTCTTTCCCGCCAGCCCGCTTTCTTTTCCTCTCCTTCTCTTTCCTTGCTACAGCCTAGCCGAGTCAGCCCAGCACTCGCTCGCACGCATGCTCGCTCGCGCCCGCAGCCCAGTCGCTTGCTCTCTCAGCGCCATTACCATGTAAGCCCCGGTCCCACCCATCAGCCAATTACTATGCTTCTTCCCCCTCTCTTTCTCTCTCACGCATGCCTAAGATCACTCTTCTTCACATGTGTTCGCGTGTGGTAGAGCATTGAAGAGCTCTGTAGTCTCGAGCCTTGCGCGTTGTGACCCCATCCCATCACCATGACATCGTCCAATCACCGCGAGATCGCACATCACCCTCTCTCTTGCTCTCTTGCCCGGCGCTCTAAGCCACTCGTAGCACCCACGCCTTCTATCCCTTCTCCCCTCTATTTAAGCCACCCCACGTGCATCAAAACCTTCGCCCCAACTCACTCTTTGTTTTCCCAATGCTCTCGCTCCCCTTCGCTCCTCAAAGAGGAAGAATTTACCCTTCTTCCCTAAGTCTGGCTGAAAGCTTTGCCATCTGATTTCTCATCGTCCGGTGAGTTTCTGATGATGCCATTGTGCATTTTGCATTTATCTCATCTTTCTCTACCTTGTGCTCACCTATTCAAGCATGTTTTCCCTAGGAAGGCTGAAGCCATCAACCTCGCTACCGTCCACAGCGCTACCACCTACCTCGTAGATTGTTCCCTTTTCTCGGGTGAGCTTTGACCTTGGCCATCATGTCCTTAGTATTCGCCTTGACCTCTCCGTTCCAATGCGCCCTTTGAGTTGCCTTGCTGTGCCCCTAAGCCGCCAGGACATGCTCCGCCATCGATCTCCCTCTCTGCTCCATCTCCTAGTAAGCCCTTTCATCCCCTTCCAATTTAGCTTAAACCCGAACTGGTAAGCTCTACATTGGACCCTAGAGCCGGTCACAATGCCCCAGCCACATTCGACCTTTCCTCATCACTGTGGGCCACCGTGGGCATCACGGCATGCTACGTGCATGGAGCATGAAACAACCATCATTTTGGAGAGGTAGATTAGAAAATATGAAATTTGTCGTTGCCAGCAATGCCACCACCTTGCTCACTGATGACCCCCATCTGATGACCATAGGTCCTTGAGCCATATTAGAAACACTTTAGGCAACTCCCCAGACCTTTTGCACATTCGGCTTTGACCTTAGCTTTGCTATATGCTTTTGCCATCTTCCCGCTATCCTGTGACACTCTCCCTATCAGTTAGCCACTGCTATAGCGCACCTCACTGAGCACTTTCACTGCCAATAGCTAGGTCTTGGCACATGCAACCCACTTTAGCCCTTAGCCAATCACACCAATCCCTCCCTCACCTCCAGCAAGCTCTCCAAGGAGCTCCATTGTGAGCTTCTCTATTGCTTTATTCAATCTCATTGACCAGTGGGCCTCGTGCATGAGATAATTAATTAAGTTAGTAATTTACTTAAGTGTGAATTATGTAATTAGTGTTAGTGTGGCATTTGGGCCCTGCTATTTAGAAAACATAATTAACATTGGTTTAAACCTATGAGTCACTAACATGTGGACCCCACACCCTTAAAACCACCACATAAACCCAATCCATGGACCACTGTCTCTGAAACATGGGCCCCGTTCTTTGTAAACCGTTGCATGGACCTAGTCCATGTGGACTATAACCCCACCTATTAGTCTTTCCAATTTTTCTGAGTAAAAATAATTAGAAAAGAAATTAAAACTAGTTGGACCCCACCTGTCATTGAATGTTTTCTTAAGAAAAATAATTGAAAAAGAAAAGATCCCTACTAACCCCACCTATCAGAAATTTTTTTAACTTTTGGAATTTTCTCTTCGTTCAAACTTTGAAAGGCCATAACTTCTTCATTTCAAATCCAAATATTGTTATTTTGTTTCTAAATTTTCCAAATTCAAAATCTTTCCACCAATACCAAAATCATAACTTTTGGAGTTCATTTGAATTTTATTGAATGTCATGTTGAATGTGGATAATTACGTGTATATAGACTTTGACGCTTTGGATGCCTCCATCGCTAATGAACAAGATCCTACACTAGCCACATTCGACCAAGGCAAGTCCTTATAATTGATCATGTTGAACCTATTTTTCAAATGCAAATATTTTTCTTTCAAGTATAATGCGTGCTTATTATGGCTATTTACTTAAATGCTATGTTAAATATTGATTATGTAGCTATACCATGCAATTGATACCTATTATTTTCCCTTCCTTGATTGCTGATAATATCTTCTCCATGTTACCCTAGGATACTTATAATGGAATAACTCTATCATTGGTTGAATCTTACTATATTATAGTTCTGATTAGAAATGTTGTAGTGATGAAATGAAATAAACATAAACATTGCTAACTGAACTCGAAAACATAATAATGGAAGTGGTAATGTGGGTTACCACTAGAAACATGAAAATATTTGCTACATTGGTGGAGACTCGGGTGAGTGGTTGGACAGAGATCGTTGCCATAATGCATGAGATATGGGTTTGTTGGTTTGTCTTGCCTGAGTCATTTAAGGACTAGATCTTGTGCCGCTCTCTTCTATGCCCAATCGTGTAACCACAAGTTTAGTTATAGGATAGAACTATCTATCTAATTACTTAGTTTTGGTGTGAACTCCAATGTATTAGATTGGTAGGTGGATTTCTGGATTTCAATTATGATTATGTTGGGAGTGACCCATAACAGTCACTGCCCATGTGGATTTCGTAAATGTGAAGGGTCATAGACTCCCTAAGAACGGTGCTCTTTCATTGAAAATGTGGCCCGTAACGGTTATGTTCTGGGGATGACCCTAACGGTCACTATCCCAGTGTTGAGGGGTCTCACCTTCAGAGTGGGATAAAGCATCAAAACTAGATATTGTAAAAGCCTTGTTATGATTTTCTCAATTGCACATCTATGGAAACGTGTAGTGGCCGATATTATGAGTTAATCATATCTTATGGATAAAGCTGTATAACCTCTACAGATATTAAAATTATTCAAATAGCTGTGCCCCCCGAACATGGGCAAAGTGTAGAAATGCCACACTTGTGTAGTTTTTATAAATTAATGAATACTGGATAATGATGGTTAATGGATGAAAGTATGGAAAATGGTTATGATAACTTGATATAGAAATGAATATAGTGAAGAGAATTTGTTCTCTTGACTTAACTAAACTAGACATTTTGGTTTTACTTCAAAATGGCTAAGTCATAGGTTTGTGAAACTTCCTATAGTATAATATTTGGCAAATTGGCTTCACGCTAAAAGAAAATGTAAGACTTTGCCTTAGTTAAGGCTTGCATGTAGATATATGTCCCTATAAATGCATTCTGCTATAGGAACTTGGTGAGTAGTTTTGTACCCATTGTTGCTTAATATGTGGTTTTAGATGATGAAATCGATGATTCGGTGTATGGACACATCCATGCCACTAGATACACATAGAAAACGAAGGCCAAAACTAGACTTAGCCCTAGTTGATTGCCTGTGGTAGAACATGGAGGCCCCTTTTGGTTTATTCAATTTCCACTGCTTAACAATCACATTTGGCCTGCCGGCCCATTCTATAAAACTGATCATAAGATCTATTTATGGATGTGTTAGTGTTTTAATACCGATCTTACATATGATTTATTGGATATGAGGAATCTCTTAGAAGACTAGACTATGGTCATGCAAAGAGGACACATAAATTTTTATATAGGTTTAGGCCTTCTCATGGGAGAATCCCTACTTCCTGTGTGGTTATTGCTCAGAGAAATTGATTACAACTCTGAGTAATATGAATTTCCTAGCACTATCTCCTGATTTGATAATGTTCCATCTCTTTCTCTTTGGCGTTAAGCTTTATATAGTTGATGATGTGACGACCATTGTCGTGCACCAAAAGATGTCTCAACCCTTCAGGAGATAACTGTCTGGCAGAAGTTATTGTCAGAGAGACATGGTGACCTGTTCATCATGTGGTAGTTGTTGTCAGAGAGAGATCATGTGTAGCTATTAGGATTAAGCGCATGTTGTAACTGCCTTGTCAGACAGACCCACGATGTAGTAAGTCATCGTAAATAAGCCAGTTGGAGATGGATTGGTCTTAGGAGGGTCGGTGACCACGAGGTGGTTGTAGGAGAACTCACAACTAGTCATAGAAGGGCTTATGACTATGTGGTCATAGAAAGACTTACGACTAAGGAGTAGTCATAGAAGGGTTTACAACTAAGGGGTCATAAAAAGACTTACGACCGAGGAGTGGTTGTGAAAAGGCTTATAACTACCCTATGAAATCTTGCCCTTATCGATAAGGGGTATACTCTAAGAATATGATAACGTAATAATTAGATGATTGTTATATCCTCGTCATCTAGCCTCCAACTTTAAGTGAAAATAACTTACTTGAGAAAGTGAGGTCGTAGACGGGAAATGGTCAAAAGTAACGCCTTTTTGACTTTCATTGACCAAAAGCAATCTTGATCAATAAGGTAATTTTGCTTGAGTTATAAAGACAAACAGATTTCAAACAGATGAATTCCAATCGATTTCTACCATCCTATCTGCTAAAGCGATTTTTGAGATAACCGTTCGGTTCTAGAGATAAGTAATCGATTCCCATGGTTATAAAAACTGACCATGAGGTAAATTTTAGTCTTCTTACTTTACCCTTCTTCTCTGATTCGCTTCGAGCTTTTCACCGCCGACTAGGGCGTCCTTAGTCTCTTCCAATCCCATCCATTTACTCAAGAAAAATGATTAAGTCTTCATCAAATTGGTCGGTATCAGAGATGGATGATGCAAAATTGAAGGCATTAGAGGATGCTAAGAAGATTCCTCCACAAAGATTCATCAAGTGGATCAAAGTTGCCGGACAACACTGGCCATTAGGACAGATTGGAGAAATTCCAGTGTTCCAAGTGCACTATGAGTGCAGCCTTCGTCTCCTTGCTCATCCCTTCCTCACCGCCTTACTCGAATACTTTGGAGTTGAATTGGTGAACTTGGTTCCTAATTCAATCACCATGCTTACTGTATTCATATATTTGTGTGAGGCGTATCTGGGTATTCCACTGGACCTCGAGCTGTTTCAGTCGGTACAGTCTTAAGCTCCATGATGGCAAAATGGAGCTGTATATCCAAATGTTCACTCGGTATTCATGGCTGAGCTAGAAGAAGTGGTTCTATTGGGAGATGAACAACGAAGACAACATTTCTTTCATGGGGAAGGCTATGGAGAAGACAACCTTATGAAATTCGGTCCCCAAGGACATTACTTAGATAGCCCCCCTACATATCAGCCATCAAAGAGCTGAGGGACAAGGGGCTCACTAGCTGGCACATGGTGAAGGACTTCATCACCTGTCGCACCAACCACCTGAAGCGCGAGCCCATCCTATGTGGACGTATTTAGGAGTCTTATATCTAACTAGGGACTACGAGAATGGTAAGTAATGTTGTACTCATGCTCATAATAATGATTGTATTCATAGTAAGTTTTTAAATTTTGAACTCAATTTACTGACCTCTTCATCTGTATGAACAGATCTTGATTTGGGGAAATTAATTCCTGGGTCAAATCTATCTGTGAGAAGGCTCCATCACTCGAAGTGGAGGCTCCTCGTATTCTGGTGGATGTATCCACTGAAGAAAGAGAAGAACGCCTAAAGGTAATAAAAAAATTGATCTCATCTTTAGGACTACATAGTGGTAGAGAACGACTAGATAGTTATTCTTCCTCTTTATAGAATGTAGGCGTAAACGACCATTAGGACGACTAAGGGGTAGAACTGATGGTCATGGGAGGCGAGGTGGAGAAGGTTAAGACTCCTTCGGCCAAAAGACGTTGACTAACCAAAGTAGTCAATAAGGACAAGGGGAGCACAAGTGCTGCATTCCCCTTGCCATCCTTCCCTTTGTTGCTCCGAGCACCCCCATCGAGTAGTTCCTCGCGGACGTGGCTACCGCAGAGGAGATAGGAGCCACTGTGCTCGAGTAACCAACTCCTAGGATCAAGATATCCTTCTACTACGATACTGAAACTCACTCAGTAGGCACTCTTGAGGCTTTATCAAGCAACTCGAAAAGGAAAACTAAAAAAGTTTTGTATCTTTTGTGAAGGAGACCACTGCAGCAGCACCCATGATCGAAAACAAGATAGCCTTTTAGGTGGTTGAAACTGGTATTAACCACCAAGAGGGGCAAGTGGGAGAAAGAGCAATAACTCTTGCTCAAGACCTTCAATCAAACGTGGTTGAAGGTGCAAAATGCTATCGACCAGACATGGTCAAAGAAGCTCTCATTCCTCCACGACTAGGAATGGTCGAAGAGAGGAAGTCAAAGACACTAATCTCTGGAAAAGTTTCTTCTAAGTTCACATTTAAGGCTACAACATCAAGGTATGAAAATAAAGTATAAATATTGCATTTTACGTCTAGGTTCTCTTGAATGCTGACTTACTTTTCTGTGATTTCAGCTTGACTTCTCCACTCCTCAGGGATGCTTCTATCGAGAAGCTCCCTGCGGCTCTGCCCGCAGTCAAAAAAGTGGAGATGGTGGTCGAGAAAATGACCAATGCAGTAAAAGAGGCTATAGCTAAGGTTGTGAAGACTATGACCATGGAAATGGTCATAGCAAAAGAAGTTCAAGCAGCGAAAGAGAAGGGCAGAAAAACCTGGTCAGGAGGTTGGAGATTCTTCCAACCACCGCACTGAGGAGGAAAACATTAGGGATGCTTTCCATCATTCCCAAGAAGGTACAATCAGATAAGAAGAAGAAGATCAACCTAACTTCTTCTCTACATTTTTTAACCCTCCCTTTGTAGAGGAATCTTTTTTGATCGACCTAGAAGCCAAGTTCCATACTCCAGGGACATTCTTGACAAGGGGAATATCTTCGACGATGAATGCCTTAATAACGTGTGGTGGAACAAGGTTGATCAACTCAAACAACTTAAAGATTCCCAATTGGTACTTACTACGTTTGCTCGTAGGAGCATAAATGTAAGTGTCACGTCCTTAAACATTCATACTTGGTTTTTTCTTATTTCTCACTATCCTTCTTTGTTTAGAGAACAATAAAAGACATGGCAATTGTGGCTGAGTACCACAGACACTTCACGCTTCTATGACAAGAAAATACCGAGCTCTCCAAGAAGGCAGCGACATTGTAAGTTACTGTTCTATGTAGTTGAACTCTATCTTGACCACTTTGTCCAGCTTTTCATGTCTGCTAGTAACCCTTGTAGGTCCAAGCTCGACGTAGAGTTCTTGGCTACTGCACTTGACAACGAGAAGGCCGATTCGCAGAGGCTAAAGATGGATAATGCTGACTTATCAATAAACCTTGTGAAGGCCAATCCTGCAGTCAGGTTTTCCAGGAGAAAATAAGCAGTATATTCTGAACTTAAGGCTGTTCATTTATATATCTTTCTCGCTTTCCTTAAACTCTTCTCTTTGGATAGAACAAGCGACTGAAACTAGTAAACTTTAGTAAACTTTACACTGAGGTCAAAGAGGAAGCCAAAGTGATCAGAGAACTTACTCATATCAATAAAGAGAAAGATGAGAGAATAAGGTTGCTTCATACTCAACTATCAGGTAAGAAAAATTTTACCTTCGACTAGCTCTTTTAACTAGTCTCTCGATAAGTATTGCTTTGACCATTTTGACCCTACTTGCGGAGGCCGTGGTCGAAATAAAGCATCTCACTGAAGCCTCAACTCATAGTCACGAGGAAACAAAGTCAATGAATACAATCCTTCAAGACAATGGCATACTTCTCAACAATCTACTCGGTGGGTTTGGTGCGGAGAAAATAAGTCCTTCCGAGGAGACCATAACCGCTCATGCGAGTATGATCGGACTACAAGTCAGAGCTTTGGAGAAGCGCTTATCTACCCTAGCAGAGTCAATTCGAGATGCGGTCAAAGTTGCTGTAAGCTATACCTTGGCGAAACTCAAGGCATGAGACCAGAACCTTAATCTACAACCAATCGATCATGACTTCAGCTGCTCTTTGAAAGAAACAGTCCACCTAGTCAAAGAACTAGAGTCAACTTGTCAAAAGATTGTAGAAGAGATGCAACTGTCAAAACTCCTATTCATGCTTAGCGCCCTGGGTATCCTTTGAAACTATGCCGGCTATCAATAGTTGGATATGAAGTGAAGAGCGAAGTCATTAAGAAAGAAAAAAGGGTTTCTAATATTTCAGTGAATAAGCCTGAAAGAAATTGCACTTGTTGCCAATCGAGTAATGACTTCCATCATGGTTGGCAATGTGGAGCAATTAGTACTCGTATGACAAAAATAAATAAATAAAAGAGAACGAACTTACGACCAAGAAATAAAGTTATACTAATAACTCTATTCTAGCCCCCAACTATTTACTTTGTTTATACGGATAAACCAAGCAAATAGTACAGAGTAGAGTATGTAGAGAGCAGAGTAGTTCATCCAGTCATCATTGTCAAATTCGATTGTCATGTTCTAGTAGCAAAAGTTAGGAATGAGTCGATGCTAGGAAGCTCCTTCTAGTGGGTAGGACCATGTGCAGAGAGGAGAAACTTCGACTAGGTAATGTTACCTTTCTTTGACCAGGTTAATCGAATCGAAGACATAAACGTGAAGAAGATAAACACTCAGAGTTTCTTCTCATATATCTGCTCAATGTTTTTGTAGACAACTATTTTATGCTGATAGCAAGAGTAAGGAATGGTTTGTCACTAGGAAGCCCCTTCTAGTGGGTAGGACTATGTGCAGAGAGGAGAGACTTCGACTAGTGGTATTCCCTTCTCCGACCAGTTAAACAATTGGATGTACTAGAAGTAGTCAATCAAATATAATAGAAGCTCTACTGAACATGTGGCAATAAAGATAGAAAAAACTGAAAGCTTTATTGAAAGAGTAGAAATGTTTACACGTAAAATTTACGTAGTTGGTCAATGTTCCAATAGTTTGAGAGAATCTAGCCGTCCTCCATAGCAAGTTGTACAGAGCCTAGTCATGTGAGGACCTTTCCACTTGGAGAAAAGCTTGTTCCGATTAGACTGAGATTGAATTTTTCTCAATAAGTCACCTACAGCAAGGCGGGGAGGTTGGACCTTACGATCGTAGTACTTACTCATGGCTTGCTGGTAGACTGATGATCAGATTGAGGCTTGATTCCTCTTCTTTTCAAGCAGGTTGATGTCATCTGCTCGAAGTTGCTCTTAGTTGGAGTCGTTGAAGTTCTCGACTCTTGTTGACTAGATCTTTAGTTATGAGGAAAGCATGGCTTTCACCCCAAAAACTAAGAAAAATGGAGTCTCTTCTGTTGCTCGACTAGGAGTCATGCAAATTGCCCATAATAATGAAGGAAGTTCTTGTACCCAAGCCACGAGCGCTTTACAAGCTGGTCGAAGACTCCAGTTTTAATTCCTTACATTATCTGGCCATTTGCTCGCTTAACTGCCCCATTGCTTTGAGGATGGGTAACTGAGGCATAGCAAAGTTTGGTACCTAATTCGTCACAAAATTCTTGAAATTTTGCACTCAAAAGTTGTTTACCATTATCCGTGATTATCCGACTTGGTACTCCAAATCAACTAATTACACTTCTCATCATGAACCTTTTTGCGGCTTTTGTCATTATCCCAGTCATAGGCTCGACCTCGATTCATTTTGTGAACGTGTCAATAGCCACAAAAAGAAACTCAAAGCCCTCGGGTGCTATTGGGAGTGGTCCTAGGATGTCTAGACCCCAAGTCACAAAAGGTGGAGATGGAGGAAGCGACGGCCATTGTCTTGTGCCAAAAGACGTCTCAACACTTCGGGATATAATCGTCTGGCGGAAGTTATTGTCAGAGATGCTTGTTTGTTGTGCGGCAGTTGTTGTAGAGAGATCATATCCAGTTATTAGGATTAAGCACACATTGTAAATACCTTATCAGATAGACCCACAATGTAGTAAGTTGTCAGAGCCGTATCAGAGCCAAGTTCAACTGTCAGATAAACCTTAGTTAGAATGACCGATAGTGTAAGGACTAGAGTTTTTGGAAAAGGCTAATTTACTTAGAAAAAGCCCTTGCAAAAAACATAGCATACTATTGCTATTTTCTTCTTCCCTTCTTCTTAGTATCTTGCTCTTGCTTCATTTCCCTTTTGATTTCCAAAACTAGTTTACTGAACTCTCCTCGCTCAAATTTCTTGTAGATGCCGATGGTTCATACCTACGAAGAACGCATGGGAGGATTTGTTGTCAAGCTTTGGAGGCTTTTGTAGGCACTGAGAGGCTATGATAGGCCTTTGTACCACAACACAAACTAGATAGTCGATGGTAGCCAACATGGAGTATGGTGCTAGGTCACCATTTACGTGCGCTAGAACACCTGAGCTGGCTGCCCCCATAGATACACAGCCAGGAGGGTTAACTTCATGGAAGGTATTCAAGAGACTTCCTGCATCGTGATACTCCATTTGTCCAACATCCACTGCAGCGAGCTCGAGGGAACCATCATCTATTTCCACCCTTATGCCACACAGTGGAATCAGCCAGCTCAGTCCTGAGACACTTTCAATGAAAGGAATGCCATCATCGTCCAACTTGCTCACTTAATGCTTGCCCAGAAAGGAGCCATGCATATGGACCACGCTACTGGAGCCCCGCTGCCTCTATGAAATGTGGTAGATGGCAGTAGGCAGGATTGTATAACTAGACAAATCTCTGTACGATTGTCAAGAGATACCTTTGGTAGAGCCCAACTAGTCCTACCCCAGGGGAGCCCCAGGCAATAGTAGAGCAGGAAGAGTTGCCTTCAGTGCCGCACCACCATGACCAGTTTGCCCCAGCACCACCGTACCGCCCACCTACACTCTAGAGCAGTACTAGTAGGGTTGTGGAGGTTATCTTGATGAGTAGATCTTGATGAGTAGGTTGATAGTTTCCCTAGGTAGGACTAGACCTATGGGATAGGTGGCTAATGCCCACATCATTGCATTTTGGATAGTGAGCTATTATCGTTATTTCGTGTATGAACTCTAGAATCAATGTAATAATGTCTATAATCTTTTATGTGTGCCACATGAACTGCATGCCTGCCTAAGTGTGCTATGCATGGCAGTCGTGTAAGACTTATTTATGTTATTAACCAATTGTGTGTTCCCTTTCCTTTTTGTATGTTTGATCTTTGTGTTGTTATTTTACTAGAATTTCCCCCTAGCTACCCCCTTCTTATAGCTTTTATTCTCATCTATTTCTATACCTCAATAGAATGATAAGAGGCCATCGCAACTAGACTGTACCATCACCACTAGAGAAACCCCACCATTGCTGATGTCATGGCTCAACAAACCCAACTACTAGAAGTTCTTGCTCAGAATGCAACATCATCTGGAGGAACCTCCAAGTTAGGAGAATTTATGAGGACCAAAGTGCCTATGTTCATTGGCCCCAAAGAGCCCTTGGACGCTGATGATTCGATCCTCTCTATTGAAAAGAATTGGACATCACCCATGAGAAGGTGCTCTTCGCTAGCCATCAACTAGAAGGACATGCTGAAGATTGGTGGGATAATTTCAAAGCAGCCCAAGAGGAAGGCCACAATATCATATGCGATGAATTCAAAACCATGTCCCATGACTTCTTTGTCCCTACTAGACTTATGAGGTTGAAAATGAAGGAATTTCATAACTTGAGACAATTATATAGCTTATGTAGTTTATACATACTCATAATTGATTTAAATTATCAATTATAATCAGGTTGTCATCTAGTTCCTCCATTATGTGTTAATGGTTGGATGATTAATGACAACCAGATGTATAAGCTTTATTAGCAATTAATCTCAAAGATAAACACTTCTATTCAAATGAGTTAATTGCTTTGAAAGCTTATTCTAGAGTATACAATTATTGTGTATATATTGTATACTCGCAAATCAATCTTCTATCTCATTATTTGTTGAGATTGTCATGAATTACTAAAAAGGGAAGATTGTGGAATATAGTCCATCCATTGTGAGTTAATGATGAAGTTTTGGTAATTAATGATAATAGATTTGTGGACTAACATTTTCCATGAGTTAGATGAATAGGTTAGGTTTCATAAATGAGGATGACTTCGGATGACTTCATGTGTTGAAGATCATTAAGTTAAGATACGGGATAGAAGATGGCTTCATGTGTTGAAAGCCATCAAGAAGATAAGATGACATTGAGTTGATCAATATTCCTAAGAGAAGATAATCATGAGTTGATCATCAAGTCAAGAGAAGACCTATCATGTATTGATGGAGTTCAAGTGATGGATACATCAAGTTAAGTCAAGAGAAGACCCATCATGTATTGATGAAATTCAAGTGAAGGATCAAGATAATAACCCAGACTTGAAGTGAAGATGTGTGTCGTCAAGCTTCAAGACGTTGCTCAAGACAAAGGTTTGACTAGTTAAGGCTAAAGATGTATTCCTTGTCTTTTACTGGTCTTGGTGTTTGGTTAAAAGATCAGATTGCTAGTATAGATTACTGTACTTTTAAGAGCGGTCATATCTAGCAGCTTGACTCTCAACATGTGTTGATAGCTTAACATCACTTGCTCTAACCCTGCATAACATAATGCATATGTTTGCAAATGTGTTTTGAAAATAGTTGAAGCTCATATGTTGAATCCTTGTAACATGGGATTATACATTGCAAATGTGTTTTGCAAGTGTTTGAAGTCCATATTTCCTACTCCTTGTAGTATGAGGCTTATATTTGCAAATGGTTGAAGCTCATATACAATCCTTGAAGCAAGTGACTTAGATTTGTGAATATATTTTACAAACGTGAAGAGTCCATATACCTATACCTTATGTCATGATTCTAAAGTGTGCAAATGTGTTTTGCAACTTGTTGGAAATCATGATTTGATCCTTGTGTGTATGGTACTATAATTTGCAAATGTATTTTGTAAATTAGTTGAAGTATATGCACTTCTCTGGAAAAATGGTAGTACCAGCATATGTTGCGTGGTACGACAGGAAGTCGGTAGTATCGGCATGTGTTGCGCAATATGACCGGACATAGGTAGTACTGGTATGTAAATGTGATACTACCGGCAAGCGATCAGACCGGCATGTGTTGCTCAGTCGGACCGACCGGCGGTAGTACCAATTTATTTGTGGTACATTTTTCAGAGAGTTACCATTTTAGGAGATTTTTTCCCTTGGAAAATAGTAGTTCCGCGGTTGTGGAGAAGTACTACAATTAAGAGGTAGTACCAGACTTTGTGTGATGGTACTATTGATCTTGCCTATAAAGGCCAGTTTTTTTGATCGTGGCTGAGGGGAATGATAGTACCGAACTTTTGTTTGTGGTACTACCAAAAATTCTATTTTTTGTCCCCAACGGCTAGTTTCGAGGTGTGGGGTACAAATACTCCCTTATGGTCAGTTGGGGTAAGACTCTAGGCACTCCATTTTACTCTCTTGAGCTATTGTGAGGTTCTTCTCTTAATTATGCATGTGTTGCACCTTATGAGCAAGGAGAAGGGATCTAGATTTCATGTGTTGCATATAAAAGCAAATTTCATATCCATCTGAGCTTGTGCATTCATTGCACATGGGGAGAGTCAAGCAAGGGGCTTGACTTATTACTCTTGGAGTTTACTGACTCCTAGACCGCGTTGGAGGCGTCGTGCGTGGTGATCTTCCCAAAGAAGGTTGTGAGAAGACCAGTTGTGTAGGTTGGAGCTCACCTATCCGGAGCGAAAAAGAGCTACAACTAGTGGATTGAGCTGTTTGACTTAATTTGTGGAGCCGATTCAATTTGTTTAGGCTTACCATAACGTGGACTACGGGAGAGTGGTAAGTCTCTGAACACCACAGTAAAAAGGAACCATGTCAATTGTGGTTTGTTCTCTTGTGCTTAATTTACATTCAAGCAATTTATATTTACATAATTAAATTGATTGCTTGTCATCTTAGGATTGCAAATCTTTGATATAGACTTAAATTGTTGGTGCACTTAGGTGAATTTAGTCTATTTAGGCTGCTAAACCAAATTGAGTTATGCATGGTTTTTGTCAAATAGAAGTAAAAGAAAGTTTCTTAAAACCACCTATTCACCCCCTTCTAGTCGGCCTCCTCTAGCTCCACCCCCTTTGACTCAGACTTAGACAACTTAGTATCTAGTTCCTTATGAGAGTCAACCGGTAGAAGAGATAGTTGAGATAGCTCTAGCTCTAGTAGCTCTATAACATCCTAAAATTTGAATGTTCAAAAATATAGAATTTTTAAAACTTTTTCTTGCATTCTGTTGATGTTCAAATAGTTATTTGAAATTTTCCAAGTTCCACGCTGTGCAAATTAATAATCAAGAATAATCCCAAGTGCAAATAATGATCATGTAAATAATAAAAATGAAAAATAACATTATAGATTAGGAATTCAAAATAACAAAATCTTGAATTCAAATTCAAGTCAATAAAATGAAACCAAAAGAATATTAGAATATATCTTTAAATGATTAAACCAAAAATTCCTTCATTTAATTCAATTAGCATACAAAATCCAAGGTTGGATATTCAAAAATTTATATATACAATTCAGAACAAAATAATATCAAAATCAAAATTCGAGGGCAAACTAAATAAAATAAAAAATAGAGGAATATTAGATTTTATATCTAGATATTTGAACCAAGATTTGAATTGAAAATCCAAAAATTGAATACAAAATTTGAGCAAGAATTCAAATTATGAGTTTTGCTCCCCTTTTCTCCTCTCTTTCTCCTCTCCCCTCTTACTTCCAAGTGGGCCAACCCTTTTTCCTCCCTCCTCCAACTCCCTCCCGTTTCCTTTCTCTGACCGCCGGGCCCCCTCCTTTTCTTTTTCTCCTTCTCTCCCTATTCCTTTTTTGCTATCAGCTGTGCACCCGCGTCATCTTCTTCCTCCATCCTCTTTGTCGCTCTCATCACTCCGACCGGTCGGCCCCACGCCTCCTATGCACACGTCGCCCAAACTGCCTCTGTGCCTGTACTGCTGGAAATCATCCACTGCTCGCCCCATTAGCCACAGTGAGCTCGACCGCTGCGCCAGGCTACTGCTCCCTCACTACCGCGTGCATCACTGCTGATCGCCCAGTAGCTCCTCCCCGTCCGCAAGGTCGCCATGCCCCTTGGAACCTGCGCCCTACCAACCGTGCGACAACCACGCCCTGTGGCTTGTTGTAATGATGACATGAGCTCGAGTCAACGGCCTTGTAGCCATGCCGAAGCCAACGGCACCCTGCCTGGACATCGCATGGAGCTCCAAGACGCTCGCATCACTCGGAGCCTATAAAAGCCGTTGAAGCCCGCCATCATCTTCCTCACACCCAACTCATCCTCCCACCATAAGAAATTGACTTCCCATGCCTCACAGCTCACCAGCGACGCCTTCTTCCCCAGTTGGTAAAGCCCAATTGACGTTAACTCACAGACCCGGGTTCGATTCTCCTCTCTGCACATTTTTGTTTTTATTTTTGTTTAACCCATTTCAATTAAGGAAAATTAAGGAGAATTAGAAATTAATCCTTGGAAGCTAATAAATTTGATTAGGCTATAAATAAGATTATTAAAGATTTAATCTTGGATAAACCATCATATATTAGTAGCTAATGTGCCTTGATTATTTATTTTAAATCTAATTATTAATTAAGGGCATTAATAAAAGATGGCTTTGGCTTTGGTTAAATGTCCAAATAAATATAAAAATAATAAAAGAAGTTATTAAATAAAAGATCGATCCATGGTATTCTAAAGTCGGCTATGCCTAGCCATCATCAAATCCAAAGCGGAATATTCTCGTGAATATTCCGCTTGTGATGAAGGCTCGTTGACATCTGTCTTAGCAGATTTCTCCCCTTCATTCTTCCCTTCGCTCAAACCTCATTTGACTCTGAAAATAACCCACACCCAACCAACCTTGCCACAAAGAAGCCCAGATTCCTCGCCCGGACACTAAGAAGCCCAAAAGCTTCCCAGCTTGCACGCTGAAGACGCATTTGTCCAGGTTCAGCTTAATGCTCGCCTGTTGGAGGTTGTCGAAGGTTTCTTGGAGATCTTGGCCGTGGGAGGCAAGTTGCCTAGTTTTGACGACGAGATTGTCGACATAGGCCTCGACATTCCTTCCAAGTTAGGAGGTGAGGGCGAGAGCAATGAGGCGTGTAAAGGTGGCCCTTGCGTTCTTGAGGCTGAAGGGCATTCTAACGAAGTAGTATGTCCCTATTGGCGTTATGAAGTTCGCCTTGACCTCGTCGTCCTTGGCCATATGGATTTGGTGGTAACCAAAATATGTGTCTAGGAAGCTCATGAGCTTGCATCCCACCATGGCATCCACTAGTTGATCTATTCGATGCAGCGGGTAGTTGTCCTTTGGGCATGCCTTGTTGAGGGCAGTGAAGTCAATGCACATATGCCACGCGTCATTGGCCTTCTTCACTAGCACCGAATTCACGATCCAGTCTGGGTGCCGAACTTCATGAATGACCCCAGACTGGAGCAACTTCGCTACCCCTGCCTTTGCTGCCTGCTAGTGCTCAAGGGACATGCGCCGGAGTCTCTGCTTGACCGATTTGGTATCAGGGCGGACCGCGAGGGTGTGCTCGATTATGGCACGGTCCATACCCTTTATTTTAGTTGGCAACCACGCGAAGACATCTGCGTTGTCCCAAAGCACTCGGAGTAGGTCCTGCTCAACCTCTGGAGAAAGGCCCTCACCTATGGACACTTGCTGGTCGGCGGCATGCAAGGGGACTCTCTTGACTCTGTCGTCTGGCCTGGGTTGGGCATTATCACCTTACCCAAAAGATACTTGCAACCGTATCTAGCCCAAGGCTTTCAACGGTTGACCCCCAAAGCCCTGAAGTGGGATTCTGAGGGGACCTAGCCTGCTTCGGGTGATTCCCATTTGATCGAAGGCTACCGCGAATAAAATGTCGGTAGAATTGCCCCCATCGATGAGGACGTGCTTAACACCGCAGCTGGCGATGGCGGCCTGGATCACCAGGGGATCCTGGTGGGGAAAGTCGACTCTGTCTGCATCGGTGATAGTGAAAGTGATGTCGTTTTGCGCCCAGGCCGGTGGCACCTAGACAGGGTATGCCGCCACGTGATGCAGCCGATGAGTGTAGGCTTTCTGCTGTCGTGCAGATGAAAATTCTAGCGAGGAGCCCCTGGATATGACATTTATGATGTGATGTTGGCCTCCCTCTGGGCCTGTATCCGTAAGAGGCCCTCGGGAGGCTGTTGCACATGGGCTACCGTTGGGGTCCCCACTTCCAGAGCTCTATCCCTAGTGGCGCTCTGGCGCAGCTTCACGATGGTGGGGCACATTCGCGTGAGATGATCACCATAGCCGTGCACCTCATACCACAGCCCGTGCTGTTGGCGCTCCCCTTTGCCACGCATTCCGTCATCCCGGCCCTGGCCTCGCCCACGTCCGCGCCCTCTGTGACCCCGCCCTCAGCCAACGGGGGTGCTGTCGTCGGAGCTGCCCTCGATGTCGAAGACGTATCAAGCCTTCTGGGAATTGCACTGCTTGCAATTGGATTTGTCGTTTGACGAGTCTTGCTTACACTTGGAGGAGTCCTTCGAGGAGTCCTGCTTGTGCTGGAAGGAGTCCTTCAATGAGTCCTCCACTTGCTTGGTGTCGGAGGCATCACCTCTGCGCCACTGTGCATCCTCTTCTGCCCTCGCGTACTCCTCCATCTTGTACAGCCATCGTCTTTATCGGCTTGCGCGTGTTGTATTCGGCCAGTGGCCCCGGTTGAAGGCCCCGCATTGATGATCGTAGTCTCATTGACGTCCTTGACTTGGCAGCAAACCTTCGCAAAATGTTTGAAGTATTCTCGGAGCTTTTCCTAGGGCTTCTGCTTGATGGCAAAAAATTGGTCCGCGTCGACGCGTTCGACGTAGTTTCCCTGGAAGTTGTTATATAGGCGGTCTCGGATCTGCTCCCACGTGTAGATGGAGTTTGGCTCTTTGGTGAAGAACCAGGAGAGCGCTACTCCCTGCAGCACAAGCGGCAGCCCCTTTACCTTGGTGGAGTCATCTCTGTTGGCGGCCTCGATGGTCGTCTCATACACATGAACGAACTCTCTAGGGTATGTGTCACCCTTGTACGGCTTGATGGTGGGGAACTTGAAGTCCTCTTACCACGCCGACTGCTACAGGCCGGCGAAGAGGGGGGACTCTAGTTCTACGCGTCGAAGCACAACGCGACTGTAGGTGGGGACGTCATCACTATCCGCTTGATCGGGCGTAGCTTCCGCCGCCCCTGCCGATGGAATTTGCTGGCTCCGTGCCTCCTGCTAGCTCCGACCTCTTGCATTTCCCGCACGGCACCTCAGAGATCTGCCAGCTCACGCTGCAGCGTACCAAGGGCCACCAACAAGACGTTTTCCACTGTTGAGGTGGTTGCACCAGCCTGAGTGGTGGTGTGGGTTGCCGGGTTGCTGGCGACTACGGCTTGCTGACCTGAGTTGTTTGGCACACCGATGCGATGGGCCTCGAGGTCAGTGACAAGACCGGTGCGGCCATCGGGACCGCCTATCGCCCCCGCACTAAACGTCGGGTCCTTAGCACGGCAGTGCGAGCATTGGCGTCGCTACTCCCGTTGATCCGAGCGCCGCTAACGAGGCCAGCCGCCGCGCCATCGGTGAGGCCGGCCGCTGTGCCATAGATGTCGACGTCGATGTTTGGAACACCAGCATTGCCCTCAGCGCTGGTTCTTGATGTCAACACAGGCGGCCTGCTGACCGAGGCCCTGGCATTTGTGAGTGCTGTTGTCGTGCTCCGCTTCTTCCACGTCATCGATGAAGCTTTCTTTAGTGCCATCACTTCTCAAATTCTATGTCTTGCTCTCCGTCGTCCCCATGGACGGCGCCAACTGTTGTGGCTACTAACCAAACAGTGAAGTAGGAGAGTAGTGGAGTGGTTGAGATGGACGAACAATACTTGCCCCTTCTCCATACGCAAGGCGTGTATATATATTTCCATAAAGCGTAATTACAACTTTGCCCTTATAGTCATACGCCTCCCACAAGGGTACGTAGGTCATTACATATATCATACCGAGCCTGTTATATTGGAGCATTTGTTATCATTTTGTTTAGTGAACAACCAGGACAGAATACAAAATAACATGCACAAGAACAACCATATGTAACTAGGTTCAATACATAACCATATATAACTAGGTTCATCACGTAAGAAAGGAAAGGTAGCAGTGAAAACATTGAAAACTACATAATCATGTCCCTATACTATCAACAAGGTCATCAATATTCAAACATTTGTATGGTTTTATCTGTTTGTTGAAACTCAAAACTATTGTTATTGGCATAATCCACTTTGCTAGACTTAGAAAATCCACATCTATAGCAGATACCCATATGGTGTACCTCTAGGTACTCTATAGATTCGGAGCATGCTCTATATATGTTTCCCATGTGGAACTTGAACCAATCTTTAGTGTATGCCCTTGCATCCGGGTACAAGTTATCCACAAATTTTGGACCATAGAACATTTTCATGAAGCTTGTGTACAAGTGCCTCATGCATTCTCTATGTTTAGCATTTGGAAGAACAGTTGCAACTACAGCCTCATGCAGATTGTAAGGTTTGATTCAATGATCCTAGATAAAAAATAATGGATTTTGTCATACAATGGGGCAGAACCAGCCCAAGTCTCGGGCTAGGCCAGCTGCTCTTGGACCGAATCTTGGGCTAACCCTATTTGTTTTGCGATTTTTCATGAATTTTACATGAGCTTTGGTTGCCAGACCTCGGGCTACAGCCTAGGTAGCCCGAGGCCTGGTTCCACCACTGGTCATACATGATAATATCTAAAATATGATTACTTTAAATTCTGAACATTGGGTGGACTTAAATTTCTGAAACATGATTCTAAAAAAGAAATTGTTTAACATGTTCAAATGTGAAATAGAATCTGAAGCAGAATTTGTCAAACACCTCAAGGGTGAGTACTACAAGAATATGAAACAGGATTGGTCAAACGGACAAGTCTTAGTACTTGAAATGTAAGTGACACAAAATGTCAAATGGACAAGTCAAATAGAATTACACTGAGTACTTGGACATTTAGCATAGTATAACTACATTGAACTCCATGCTTCTTGCTTTCTTGTCTCCATGCTTCTTCCCGGTTTATTTGGACAATTGTGGGCATCGTGAAGCGCCATTTGCTTACAAATCTTGCACAAGTGTGGCACCTTTCCTCCTTACTTCTTACTAGGTTGCCTTTCCCCCCTTATTCCTCCTTATTCTTTTGCTTATCCCCCTCGAATGGATATCAGTTAGTGAGTGAATATCAACCTTAGTAGGAATGTACCAACCAATGAAGGCCTCATATTGCTCCTGCCTTGTGTTCTTAATAGTGGGGACCACTTGGTCTAGATGTGCCTCTAGGTTAAAGATAATTGATATCAATTAGTCCATGCCTTCATCCGAGTACTTAGCCTTCTGAGTCAATGCGGCCACCAATGCGTCAATGGGCTTCTCTTTTAATAGGTTCACTTGGCATCGTAGACTTTCCCTAAAAAAATTATAGTTAGTCCACTGGTTTTGAGAAGAATAAGAATAGGAAATATTGAGATATTTACCTTTTGTACCTTTTCCCCATCTTTTCATAATGTAACTATTTGGTAACTTATTTTGCTTTTCACCCCTCAACACTTGAATAATATGGTTGCATGGGATTTCTTTTACCTCAAATAATTTGCAAGAACAATTAGGTATCATGGTTGATGTGTTGCAACGAACCTCCTTATCTTTATCTATATTGGACTCATCACTGATGGTCATAATTTTGGTCCCTTCATCGTGCATAATGCCCCGAACACAACAACTATCTCTAGCAACAATAATCTCTTCTTGAAATTTCTCAAACACCTCATGTGTGAGTACTACACTACCCTATTTCTCCATGGGACATGGTGTCATCAATTGGGGTGTTGTATGGATGATGTTGTTGCCTTCTTTCAACTCCTCCTAACGCTGGCATTCCAAAGCTGTGTCAAACCTAAGCCAAAACTCAATGAAAGCGAGCTTGTGATGAATGAACCGGTTAAAAAATGAATTTGCACTCTTCGACCTTGAAGTGTTTCTAAGAATACCTACAAGAGATATGTCCATGAAATAGGCCAGTATCCACAATTCATGAATCTGATACCTTTTAACCAACCACTCATTTCCCTTCGAGCCAAAGTCAAAAATCACAAGATTTCATTGTGACTCAAAATCCTCTATGGTTTCTAAACCCCAAATACATGAGTTCAATGTTGCCCAAAAATTAGGATCTTCTTTAACTAAAGGTCCAACCTGCTTAGCCACCTTTTCGATGATATGCCACATGCACAACCTGTGTACCATATTTGGTAGTACTTTATTGATAGTGGCTTTCATGCTAGCAGCCTCATTAGTTATGATAAGTTTAGGTGCTTATCCTCCCATTGCTCTTAAGAAGGTCTCAAACAACCAAACATATGAGTCAGTCCTCTCATTTGCTAAGAATGTAACACCAAAAAACATACTTTGTAAATGATGATTGACTCTAGTGAATTGTGCAAAAATCATGTCGTATTAGTTGGTAGTATATGTGGAATCAAATGAAACCACATCACCGAAATGGCTATAGTTTTTCTACTAGTGGCATCGGCCCAGAACACATGCACCAACCTACCTTACTCATCCACAACAAAATCAAAGAAAAGGGTTGAATTCACTTCTTTTTTTCTCTCAAGCTAGGCCACAAACATTTGAGCATCTGCATTCTTGATCTTTTTCCCTAAGGTCACAGTAGTAATTCTACAAGTCTCTCTTCGTGCATCCAACACTCTCAAAATCACCCTCACTAACATGAAGTAGCCTATAAGCCTGCGAGATGCCTATGCTTGCTTTGTGGTATGTGTACAGTGTAGTTTTTGCTCTCTCACTAACTCTATGATTCAATCTAATCAAATGAAGCTTATCAAGCAAGACAAATCCATGATTATTGTGCTCAACTATTGAAACTATCTTATACTTGACCAATACATAGCTCCACAAAAATATGTGCATCACATCCACATCTAGTTTTCTTCATATTATGTGCCTTCTTATTTGAGGGATTACCAAGCTCCTTACCTTTTTTGGACCTATAACCTTGCCTCAAGCACATAAAGCACTTGCACTAAACCACCTTATTCAACAACTTCTGCTACCTAACATGGACTGAAAACTCCACTTGATGTGCATACGACTTGTAGAAATCCTCGACGGACTCGATATCTTCAAATTCCATTCCTACAGTTGGCTTCAATTCATCCTCACAGTTGGGTGTAAATGACGAACTCTACAATATCACATAAGAAATGGTGTGGAATAACAAACATTTCATTGACGACAACTTTGTCAATTGAGGAAGCTACTCATACTCACATAGAGAGGCATGCTAGCTTTCCTTTTGGGTGTACTGAATTCACCATAATGCCTCAGTGGAGAGGTTATCACTACCAACGAAAGGGAATCAGTGCATTCTTCCATTGGTGGGATATTGATAGATTTCATTGCTGCTTCAACCAACAAATGGTACTCGGTTTCATCTAGATTTTACATGACGAACACATGAACAAATCCAATATACACGACATTCTTGATTTAAATACCTAAATCGGTTAGATGCCAATGGGCGGCGCTGGAATCCATCCTTATCGAGCAACCCTTCTCGCTATGGCCATCGATTGTCTTGATCCCCTCACTCCCCCTATGACCTCCTCCCTCGGCCTCCCTCCCCTGAGCTGCCACCAACCACCAGCATCCTTGCGTGTTGCCTAAAGGCTAGCGACAATAGGGGTGTCGATTCAAGTAGGGCGGGGTTTGAAACGGGGGAGGAGGTGGGGGTGGCAGAGGAGACAGCTGGATGGCGCAGTGACGGCTAGAGCTAGGGTTCCATGGTGGGAGGAAGGGGATGGGAATCGGTGCATTCTTCCATTGGTGCAGGCTAGGGCTAGGGCTAGGGTTCAGTTTGGGGAGGCAGCTTGGGGAGGAAGACTAAGGGAGGAGGTCATGGGGGGAGTGAGGAGGGAGGGGATTGAGACGAGGCGCGGAGGCAGGCGGTGACTTGGGGGAGATGAGGACGAAGGTGGGTGGAGGCTCGAGGATGACAATGGGTGAAGGCAGGATGGGAAGGGATGGCTCAAGGGGTATTTTGCATAATCAACACGAGTGCATGCAGTTTTTGGTGAAAAATGATGCATGTAGATCTGCAACGTTGGACAAAGATCAGACGGCTGACAGACGCTGAGTGTATGAGTGCACAAGGATGGCTATGTGCATAGGATACGTTGCCCTTTTAGGGGAGGGATTTTATAATTTTCCATGTATTTATTATTAGATCTTGTGATTTCAATATCATTATCTTATATCCTACTCTTTCATGGTATTGTTTACACATGTGGTCAATCATATCCCTTATTGTCATATTCTTGATCAAGCTTGTGCTTATTATTGTTTAAGTATTGTCTCAAATCTTTAAATCTTTATCATGATCCGGGTCAAGCCAGCTCATTGATGTGGATCATTTGTCAAATGGATTCAAAGGGCAAAGCATGTACTAGGCGGATTATACGGGCCAGGCGGATGATCCGAGTATGTACAACGTTCGAAAAAATGAATTGAGACGAATGATCTGATCTAGGTTGATAATCTAAGTATGCAGTAACTTTTCAGAAAGTATGTCAAACGGCTAATTTTTGAATGGAGAATCTATTTAAGGAGGTTCTAGGCACTCATTCTAGCACACCTATGACTCCAAAGCTATAGCAAACTCATAGGGGAGTTCAAGGGCCATTGAAGAGTTTTGATTGAAGATTTGAGAGATGGAGAGTAGATAGGTCTAATTTGTGCATCACTCTTAGTTGCTTATCCTAACTGAGATCAAGTGACTATCTTGGGCTTATTATTCTTGGAGAGCAGCGTCTCCTAGACAGCTTGGAGGCGTTGCACGGTGAACTTCCTCAGAGGCTCCTATGGGAGGCACCGGGAGACTTGTAAAGTTTCGGAGTCCACCTATCCAGAGCGGAGGACTACACGTGTGGATGGCTTGATTCCTTACGCGGTCTCAAGTCAGATTGATATGCAAGAGTGCTCCAACGAGGAGTAGGGGATATTGGCGAATCTCTGAGACCTCGATATATAAAAATTGGTTGTGCTCCTTGTATCTTTTACGTTTCCGCATTTACTTTCTTATCTTTCAATTCCTAGACTACCAGATTTGTGTAGAATTGGAAATTAGGTTGTAAAACTTCACTACAAACCTTAGACACTTGGTCTAGGCTAGAAAAGATTAAAATTTTAATTTAGCTTTATAGAATATCCGATCCACTTCAAGAGAAGGATGGGGCCGTGCGTTCCAACAGCCACCGGCGGTCGGAAAACGCGTGTTCTAGAGCACATACGCTGATTAGCCATACCCAAGATTGGGAATTGGGAAGAGGGGAGTATATTAGTATATAAGGAGGGCCGGAAGGTGAGAGGAGACTATCCATCAGATTCGATCCAATAGCCACAAAATTTCACTGATTTTTATCTTTAAATTAGCTGTAACACCAATATGTTGACAGCCCCAATAATAAACACTGTAGTAGTATACCCCATCCTGCTGTAAAGAACATTAATTTCACTGTTCTGGATTTCTATAGAAGGCGACAAGACGAGAGATTATTATGAGATCGTCGTGTTCTTGGATATTGCTGTTAGAAGTGTCTACAGAGATATCAGATTGTCGTTCTTGGATATGCCACAGCTGATAAGTGATAAGTACTACACGTTTCTTTTTTGCTGCAAAAGCGGCATGCACTAGGTTAATAAAGTGCATAAAAATGTCGATCGATCGACGTTGATGGCTAGTACTTTTTACATGTCTTGGTCACTAAGAATCATTCTGTCCGGGTGATCAATGCACTGGCCAAAACAAGTACAGTTTAAGAATGGAATTGGATCTTCTGTCCTGATCGGACGACGATCAATATGTCAGTCACATCAGATCGAAAGCAACAGTCGCAAAACACTGAAACACATTATACCTGTTTCTTTTTATTGATCACACAATGGAACGTACATGCTACGACTAGGAAGCACACTACTCACACAGTGATGCACAATACTGTAGATAGTCTAACGTAGGTAGACATACCGCGTGCTGCAGGCACGGAACACACGTACATAGACACTACTGCGCAAGTAGATAGCAGTAGGTTAAAAAAACATAAGTACATGGCAGTAGCACACACCCAAGTTAAAAGGATCATAGCCGGGAGATAGCTAGGTCGCATGCACGCGAGCATTCAATCAGTTCCCCGGCATGCCCGTACCAATGGCCGGCGAAAGAGGCGGCGGGTTCGGCTTCGACGGTTCCGGTTGGGGCTTGGGCTCTGGCTTAGGATCGGGGCTCGGCTGAGGCTCCGGCTTTGGCTCAGGTTGCGGCTTGGGGTTAGGGCTTGGGTCCGGCTGTGGCGTGGGCTTAGGACTTGGCTTGGGGTCCGGTTGGGGGTTAGGCTGCGGTGCTACTTTCGGGTCAGGCTTTGGGTTAGGTTGTGGGTCAGGCTTTGGATCAGGTTGCGGCGTAGGTTTTGGCTCAGGTTGCGGGTTCGGCTGGGGATCTGGTTGCGGGTTTAGCTGTGGTGTAGGTTTTGGTTCAGGTTGTGGTGCAGGTTTTGGGTTGGGTTGCGGATTGGGGTTTGGCTGTGGTGTGGAATTTGGGTCTGGTTGTGGTGTTGGGTTGGGTTCGGGCTTAGGGTCAGGTTGCGGGTTTGGTTTTGGAGTTGGCTTCGGATCAGGTTTGGGGTCAGGCTTGGATGAAGGATTAAGGTCTGGTTTAGGGTCAATCACCCTTCCATCAGCAAGGCCAGGAACGTCGGCGGCCAGTGCAATGACAAGTGCCAAGTAGAAACACAGTGAGAGGACGGACCTCATCGTTGCCAGTGCTAGACACTTGCTGGTCTCACTTGCTAGCTAGTACGTTTGATCACAATACAGGAGTTGTGGTAGCTTGTGCACAGATGGCAGGGAAGGGCTAGGAGATTTATAGCCACGGCGAGCCAACCGCCGCCGGACGCGTGCCCATCTCCCTTTGTGTGATTGGCAATGCCACTAGCGATCAACCTTTTTTGTCTGTGTAACTTTGCGCCCACCAGCCAAAGTGGATGATCGATCAGGAAAGAGCAAGGACTGGGCCGTAAAACAACATTTTGTGCCGAGTCGTTGTCATGCTCCATCGTTTCTTCTTAACATTGCACTGCTTCTTTAATTGATACTACTAAGTAGCATCACGCGCTTTCTCAAGACAAAAGAAAAGTTTTTTTTTCATGCATGCAGTGACTCGATCTTGTGGCTGATCAGATCTAACTTTGCCAAGACAAATTTACATGCACATCTAGGACCGGCACTCCTGCAGTTTTTCTTTTCTCTTTTTTTTTCCCTCGCCTGTGATGTGCTTCTAAGGAGCAGAGCAGCACTAGTTTGTTGCTGATATTGCTTTAGGAATTAGGATGGAAGCTTTGTAATTTGTTCCTTTTCGAAAGCTGGAGTACTGCCTAGCATGCACGCAGGCCGTTTGGATCGACACGACGACAGAAGCGCATGTACCAGAGGAGGAGGACCGGGCGGCACCACTCGCCGGAGGTAAGTGGTGCATACGCGTATCATGTGCGCGTGCGTAAAGCCCTCCTCCTTTTGTTCCCTATGCCTTCCGTTTCCTTCCAAGCCGCCCAGAAACAGAGCTACAGAAGCACAAAACTAGGTGAAACCTACCCGGACAGGATTATAGTGGCCACAGGATCACGAGGGCGACATATTGGACGGGTGTGATCCATGCGCGTGGCACCTATCCACCTTTACTACTCCCTCCGGTCCGCAAAAGTTCTCTCTTCTTCTCGAGAAAAGAGAGAACTTTATCGATTCAGAACACGGATTAAATCATGAGCAATGTACTGCTCGACGCAAGATGGAGCTTTTTCGTCGTGCAATATGTTAAGAACAAGAAGAAGCTAGTTTCTGCCTTGTGAATCCTAGAATATTCACTCATGGTATTTGACCAATTTACTCTCTTTTGTGAAATCCACTTGACTAGGCTATCCGCCTAAAGAGACAATACAGTCGAGCGATGCGGTCAGCATGACCATATCGTTGCCTACCTTCTTTGATGTTGCCTACCTTCTTCGATTACAGGGTAGACGGCACAATGCACAGACTGACAGACACACACTACCACACCTGCATACTACATGCATACACACGCTAGTACATACATCTCCTTAACACATTCTAGAAATACAGAGACGCTCTTTTAAAAGTGGGCATTAGGATTTCAACACTGATGAGAACTCTACAACTCTACTAAAGAGGTGGTTCCCAAGGTGCGCGGTTGTTCTTCATGCCTGATTATCTCTATTCCTTAAAAGCATGAGTTGGTGGTCGTCGGTGCGTTCTTCCCTCTTCTCTCTGCAGCCATCCGTGGACCATCCGTCTCTCTCTCCTGTCTCTCTCATGATCTAACTTCCCCTCTCCTCCACTTTCCCCACCTCACGCATTTCACTAGACTTCACCCTTCCTTGCGCCGCTTCAACATCTCCCCCCCGATTGCCACACCGATCTCAGCCTCTCTCCTCCCCAATCTCCACATTGATCTCGACCTCTCTCTCCTCCCACCACCGCCATGGATGAGTCCATCGTCAACCAGGTCATAACTTCAGCTAAAGTTTATGACTATGTGGTCGAAGCAGTGAGGAGTGATCGGAGGGTCACAACATGGTCATAATGACTGTCAGCGTGGTCAATGAACCAGCAGAGCGGTCATAACGACACAGGACGTGGTCGTAGTCTCTTCAACATGGTCGTACGGCTGCAGGAGATGGTCGTGGTGGCTACAAGGTGGTCGTAAGGTACTGGGAGTAGTCGTAATGGTTGTAACATCCCCCAATGCTATGGGCATTGATGCCGCGGAACCTGCCTCCGACGCGGACAATGGCGCCCAGTCGCCCAGGGCTGCACTCGCCAACGTGGACGATGCCGGTGGTGCGTTCGTGGGCAATGATGTCCATGCCTTCAAGTCAGTACGCTTTTGCCTGCCTTGTGAGCTCGTCGGTTTCTTTGTTGTTTGATCCGCCAAGAAAACAGTGTCTTAATCTTCCCCCCTGATAGTCGCAGCACAACCGGAGAAGGAGCGATGGTCGGAGTCAAAGGAGAGGGGCAGGATGGGGCAGCCACCATGCAGCGGGGGCCTGACGTTCCGCTTTACACATGCGGAGGTGGTGGAGATAAGATAAGTCGTGAACATTCTTAGCGAAGTATGGACAGCCACAATGGCAAAGCCGGCATCAGGTGCCTCCAAGCGCTTGTTGAAGACAAACGTCTCCGACCGCTTCTGGAAGACAAATGTCACCAACCACTCTTGATGCTTGAAGGTCTGTTGTTCATACTCGAAAGTCTGCGACCTTGAGGATACAGTAATCTACTAGTATGGCCCCCGACCATATGCTAGAGTATTCCTTCGAATGCTCTCCCCGATTATGAAACTACAGTACTCCACACTTACGGCCTCCGACCATCAGGCTATAGTGCTCCATGAGTATGGCCTCGACCATCAGGCTACACTGCTATACGAGCACGGCCCTCGACCATCAGGCTATAGTAATCTACGAGCATGGCCCCCAACCATTATGCTAGAATACTCCTCCAAGTGCTCTCTCTGACTATGAAGCTACAGTCCTTCATGAGTATAGCCTCTGACTATCAGACTACAGTGCTCCACGAGTATAGCCACTGACCATCGGGCTACACTACTTCACGAGTAAAGCCACCAACCATCATGCTACAGGACTGCACGAGTATGTCTGACCATTAGGCTATAGTACTCTAGAAGCATGTCCTTCAACCGCGGTGCTAAAACACTCTACGACTATGGCCTCCAACTTACGACCACGAGCGATGGTCGTAGGTCGTACTTGAAGACTTTTGACTTCCGACCACGGACGATGGTCGAGGGTTGCCCAATTACGACCATGAGCGATGGTTGAGAGCAACCCACTTACGACCATGAGCGATGGTTGAGGGCTGCCCACTTACGAATAAGGGCGCTGGTCAAGGGCTGCCTACTTACGACCACGGGCGCTGGTCGAGGCCTTCCAACTTACAACCACGTGCGATGGTCGAGGGTTGCCCACTTACGACCACACACAATGGCCAATGGCTTCCAACTTACAAGCATGGGCGATGGTCGACGGCTTTCAACTTACGATCACGTGCGATGGTCGAGGGCTGCCCACTTACGACCACACGCGATGGTAGAGGGCTACCCACTTACGATGACCGGCGACGGTCGAGGGCTGCCAAGTTAAGACCATGTGTGGTGGTCGAGGGCTGCCCACTTACGACCACATGCGATGGTAGAGGGCTACCCACTTACGACGACTAGCGATGGTCGAGGGCTGCCCACTTACGACCACTGGTGATGGTCGAGGGCTTCTAACTTACATCCACGCACAATGATTGTAAGACCCAGATTTTATAATCCGGAATCCCCTGTGATTCCACCGCACTATTCCCTGGATTAGTAGATAGTGCTCACAGATACAGTGCTGAACATCAAAATACATATCATGCAGAAGCATAAATATATTAGCAGACTTATTCATGGGCCGATTAGGCCGAAATCAATAAAATGCAGCAGCCGAAATGAAACACACAGGTGGGACCCTCAGGACGTGCCCACAGGCAGCCAACTGGGGGTTCGCGACCTAGTCCTTGACATCTTCATCTTCTACACCGTCTTAACCAGGTGTGTCGCGATCTAACTCTTGATTCTGGATTAATTGAGTGAGCGAGGGTGAGCACAAACCACCGTGCTCCGTGAGCCAATATGTAGGATGCAATTAGATAACATGAATGGCTTAGCAAGGAAAGGCTCGGGTTATTTTATTTGCCATAAATTGCTTTTAAAATATGATATATAGAAATTTCCTGAGACTTAGCAATTTGAACTAAAGCATAATGTGTGAAGGAATGCAATAATAATAGCGATCTAGATTCAACCATTGTTATATGGTTTCTGCACCATATGGTAAACTTTCAGCGTTATAACTGCTTACATTATTACTGAGGCGACACCCAGGGCAACACAAATCAGGGCTTTTGACTGCCCTCAACTTTTCCAATTCCACCCACAATGATTTTTGAAATAGAACTATATCTGGTTAAGTTCCCATGTCCGCCCTTGACCATGGGTATGGCTATTCGAATAGTTTTGACTCTGCAGAGTTAGTACACTTTACCCATAAGAGACGATCTGCTCATTGCTCCACATGATTCCTTAGTCATGTGGTTGAGTGGACCATCACATTAACTTTTCAAAATACCTCGCCCCTTCCATCATCTCACCCATATGGGCTTCTTCCACTTGCGGCAGGTCCCATAAGTTTGCAGGATGTTCTTCCCCTATGCGACTAGCAGTTGGACTACCCACACCGACTAGCACGCTGCGAAAAACTTCACCCTCAGCGAGTGTCCCATTCAAGCCATCACATAGATAGCCACTTGCACTATCTCACCTCCTCCACCGATGAGATGACTTTCAGGGTTTAGTAAATCTACTAAGCCAAGTTGTAGTTTACAGACTTGTGGTTGCTCTTGTATTACACAGGAGGTCATGAAAAGATTCAGTCCTTAAGGTTATCTAAGCAGTTCTACTATTAACCACACTCTCGTGCACCGCTGCACCATACCCCCGAACCATCCGCCCAGATAGCTAAGCAATTTGAGGGTTTTTGGGAGCATAAAACAATCATACCAACATATACTAGTCATTACCACCATGATCCCAAACCAGTTTCCCATAATTGAAAGTGATGGTTTTGGGGCATTTTGGGTGCCCCCGAATATCTAAACAATACTAAGCATGGCGAATAACTATAGACTTATTTTCAAAAGCTCTATCATTATAGTTTTCTCTAAGGTGACAAGGCTCAGATATTCAAGGGTTTCAAATGAGAGTAATACTAACAAGTGCATTATTGGGTATATAACTAGCAGCTTGAAATCGAACATAAATTTGCACATAAAATAACAGCATGCAATTTTGATAATTTAAAACTGAATTAATTTGCAGAAATGTAGGTTCAACATGATCAAAGTATTGACTCACCTTGCGCGGTTTGCCACGATCTTGAGCTCTCTCAAAGCTATCTCATTCGATGGCCTTGAGCTTCTGGTCTTTATCTTCACTTCGTTCTTAATCTCGCTTGATCCCTTGATTCTTTAGGACTCCAATTTCTAATTATGCGCTAAACGACTGAATCCAAATAAATGCAAATAACTCAAAAAGTTCAGATAAATCTAAATAAATTCAATCTAGCTTTATTATGAGTTAATGGGTGATTTGAGGCGAGGTCGATGGGGTGCAGAGTGTTGACGGAGTCAAACAAAGCTTGAGCGAAGTTAGGAAATGACAACATGGAAATCCGCCGAGACGGATACCAAGGAGGGTTTAGGATATAGGAATATTCATAGGAATATTCCACTTCAGATTTGGGGATTGCTAGGCATAGCAGGTGTTAGAATACGATGACTCGATCTTTTAATTAATAACTTCTTTTATTATTTTTGTATTTATCAAGGAAGTTCCATGAGTCAGGTTAGACCTATGAATTGGTGTATGAGTTAGCTGCGCGTTATATTGTCAGCGTTAATATTCAGGGCATATGCTACATACGCGATGTATATAATTTTTAGCTTACGGAATTAATCTTAGAGTCTGGGTTTATAGCATTTTGTGGTGTGATATTTTATATACCCTTAGTTATTACTAGGTATAGTTTAATTTGAATTAGGATCTATTTATACGGGTCCTAGCATGTTATATACAATCATGTCTCAACACTATTAAATCTAATGTTAATATTTAATTAATGGCACCATTAATATTTTGTCTACACTTCGGTTATTAGTAGGCTTAGCTTTATTTTTAATTTATTTATCTAGGGCAGAGCTTGTTATGCAGGGTCATATTTCAATATTGCTATTTAATTAAATCTACCAATGAGATTTATTTAATAGTGGCATGTTAAATGTTAGGACATATTTATTTATAATTAAGGGTAATCTTCATTAAATTTGGACATTTAACCAAAGTAATTTTTCTTTATTAATGCCTTTAATTGGTAACCAGCCTTTTAGATAATTATTCAAACCATATTAATTATCCACATATGATAACTAATCTAAATTTAAATATTAAATAATCTTGTTTTATATCCTAATCAAAATTATTAGCTTCCCTGGATTATTTCCTAATGTTTCCTAAATTTTTCTTAATTAAAAAGGATTAGAGAAATAAAACAAAAATAAAAGAAAACGGTGCGGCTGACAGAATTCGAACCTGCGACCTGTGGCCCAAGAGTTAATGTGTACTCTACTAGCCAACTGGGCGGAAGCCCTGGGCTGACGGAGTGAAGGCACAAAACTAAGATATGCTGAGTGGCGGCTGGGGCCAAAACAGGGGATGCAACGCTGACGGAAAGCAGCCTTGCCAACGGCGAGCGGCGGACGGAAGGGCATTGGTGACCTCCAAAATGGGTTTTGGGGGAGGTAAGCAAGCTACAGGAGGTGGCACATTGGTCGGGTTGCGATGATGTTGGTGGGCGACAGCTCGGAGCAGACATCGGCGAGGTGGTAATGGGGAGATAGCGTCGAAGAGGATGGGGGAATAAAATAGGATGGGCATGAACATAAGGGGGTCTAGGGAAACTCACTAGTGGTGACGGCATGGCCGGCAAGGCACCGAGGCGAGCCAGCGATGGAAGCCGTGGGCAGTGCGGGGGAGGCTCACGCGGAGGGAGGAGCTTAGGTGAGGGGACGTCTGGGCGGCAGTTGGGAGAGCTCGAGGGTACTGAGGAGGTTCTCTGAAGGCAAGGAATCGGGTGGTGGTGCTCCGAGGGAGAAATGGCAGCAGTGGAGGCTCATTCGGCCGGCGGTGAGGAAGAGGGGCATTCCGGCAAGCTCGGTGCGCTGTTTTTCAATTAGGCCAGAGGGGAGGGACTAGATGCTCAGGAATACAAGGTGGTATGCTTGAATTGGAGGGGGACGCACTGGAGTGCCAGAATGGCGAGGAGGCAGCGACGGCGGCTCACGGGCGCTAGGCGGGAGAAGAGACAAGGGAGGAAGGGGAGTGGTGAGGGAGCAAAGGGGAAGGAACAAGCGTGGAGCGGTGACGTGGACGGCGCACAGGCACATGGCTGCCACACGGAAGGAACGAGCAGGAAGAAGAGACAGCACGGGAAGAGGAGAGAAGAGAAGGAAATAGGGAGGAGGCAGGAGCGCTCGGGCCATGCTGCATAGATAGAAAAAAGAGAGGGGGAGAGAGAAAAGAGATTGCGCCCACATGGAAGTGAGAGAGAAAAAGGGAAAGGGAAAGAAAAAGGGAAAAAGAAAGGCTCAAGCATTATTTTGAATTTTTGTATTTGTAATTTTAATTTGCATTAGGATTTACTGATTTTTGGAGTTTTGCATGTTATTCAGAATTTGAATTCAAGGTTTTAGTGTTTTGAATTCATGATCTGTAATGTCATTTTTCATCTTTATTATTTACATGATCATTATTTGCACTTGGGATTATTTTTGGTTACTAATTTGAATGCCACATAACTCAAAAATATTTCAAATAAATATTTAGAAGAAATTTGAATGCCAGCAAAATGCAAGAAAAAGTTTTGAAAATTTCATATTTCTAAATACTTGAAATTTAGGATGTTACAATGATCGAGGGCTTCCAACTTACGACCACACGCGATGGTCCACGGCTTCTGACTTACGACCATGCGCAATGGTGGACGTCTTCCGACTTATGACCACGCGCGATGGTTGAGGGCTGCCCACTTACGACTAGCATGATGGTCGAGGGCCTCCGACTTATGACCACTGGCGATGGTCTAGAGCTTCCGACTTACGACCATGCTCATGGTCGACGGCTTGCAACTTATGAGCACGGGTGATGGTTGATGGCTGCCCACTTACGACCATAGGCAATGGTCGAGGGCTGCCACTTACGACCACGGGTGATAGTCGATGGCTGCCCACTTACGAGCACAGGCGATGGTTGATGGCTTCTGACTTATGAGCACGGGCGGTGGTCGACGGCTTCTGACTTATGTGGACGGGTGATGGACGAGGGCTGCCCACTTACGACCACACGCGATGGTAGAGGGCTGCCTACTTTCAACCATGCACGATGGTCGAGGGCTTTCGACTTACGACCACACGCGATGGTCGATGACTTTCGACTTACAACCATGCGCGATGGTCGAGGGCTACCTACTTACGACCAGCGCGATGGTCCAGGGCCTTTGACTTATGACCACTAGCGATGGTCCAAGGCCTCTGACTTACGACCACTGGCAATGGACCAGGGCTTCCGATTTACGACCATGCTCAATGGTCGATGTATTTTGACTTACGACCACGCGTGACGGTGGCCAACTACCCACTTACGACCACTGGCAATGGTCGAGGCCTTCTGACTTATGACCATGCACAATGGTTGTGGCCTTCCGACAAACGACCACTGGCTATGGTCAAGGGTTGCCCACTTACGACCACTGCCGATGGTCGAGGGCTTCTGACTTACGACCATGAGCGATGGTCAAGGGCTTCCAACCACGAGCGATGGTCGAGGGTTTAAAACGACGAGCGATGGTCGAGGGCTGCCCAGTTATGGCCCTGAGAGATGGTCCATGCCTTCTGATTTACGACCACGCGCGATGGCTGAGGGCTTCGAACTTACGACCACACACGACGGTCGAGGGCTGCCCACTTACGACCACGCGCGACAGTTGAGGGCTGCCCACTTATGACCACGTCGACAGCTTCTGACTTATGACCACTGGCGATGGTTGACGGCTTCTGACTTGCGACCACGGGCAATGGTCGACGGCTTCGGACTTGCGTCCACAGGTGATGGTCAACGGCTTCAGACTTGCGACCATGGCAATGGTCGATGGCTTCGGACTTGCGACCACGGGCGATGGGCGAGGCCTTCTGACTTGCGACCACGCACAATGGTCGACGCCTTCCGATTTATGACCACCGGTCTGCTAGGAAACAGCACGTCTATTCATACGTTCATATGTGCACACACATAAGAACTGGAGATTGCTGTGATGATTTTATCAAATCTGAGTACTTTTACAAGGACTGCCTTTCTCTCTGAGAGACCATGTGGTTATGACCCCATGCTTGTGATGAGTAATTGACAAGGTTTCTGGAAAGATTGAGTTTGGTTTGTGCATTTTGTGCCATGGTGGCATTTGGCTCAGTTGGGTTTGGTTAGTCGGACTTGAGGCATATTCTTCTTCCCGTTTGAGCTTTTGGGCTATTTTATGCTTGAGTATGATTAATTGATGCTAATTGTGATTACATGTGTCGAGCGGTGCTATGTGATGTGTTTCTTGTCTGTGATGGCTGCAGAATGTCGAGGCGGAGTCGTGGTGAGGCACGGGATGACAGGACTAGGCGCAGGCGGTGCCGAGGTCAGAATGGTCGAGGTGTGCCGAAGACAGCGAGGACTCGAGGTGGTTGCGAGGCTTGGACGACAAGGAATGCGGAAGCTTCCCGGAAGGTGCAGGAGGGGCGTTTCGGTAAAAACGCGAAGCTGCATGAGGAAGCAGTTTGTTTCTTTGATTAGCGGGTAAAGCGAGGGAGAAACCCGTTAAGCGAAGGCTATAAATAGGAGAGGTGTGTCCAGGTGCATGCATGTCTTGAGAGAGGAGTGCATGGCTTTTAGGGTTTTGCTTTTAGTCAAAATGGCCTTTGGGAAGGTTGTTTTGCTTTGAGGCTTTAGTTGGTGAGGAGTTATTGAGAGCAGGAGAGCAGGTGTTCGTTGCTCTGGGTCTCTCTGTGTGGTTCTGAGAGATGAGTTCTTGAGTCTTTGTGTTTGAGAGGAGATGATTGTTATCCCTGTGTAATCATTCATCATTTTTCCTCTCTATCAATTCAAGAATGATTGTGTTGGCTATGTTCAACTTCCGCTTCATCTCTGATGTTTTTCATTTTTGGATCTTCCTCTCTGTTCTTCACTGTTGGACTTGACTTTGAGTTGATTTGGTAATTTGTTTTGTTGAATCTTGAAGGCTCTGTGATGGGAAACATTTATGGCCATATGATCACTCCATTTTCTAGAGCATTTGAAAGATTCAACAATCTTCTTGAAATCTGAACTCTTCGCACCTTCCTCCTCTGCTTTGCAAAAATCTAGGGTTTCATGTCAGGGGAGGGTGTGTTCACTTGATTCCCTTCATGAGATGACTCAAGATTCAGGTAGAAGAGTCTTAATATGATTGCTAAATTGATTGCAAAAGATCTTGAGAGAAGGATCAATGAATAGTGAGAAATCTGAAATTTAGTGCTATCCTTCACTTCATTTTCAGATTTTCTTCAAATTCTTGATTTCTAATCTCCTTGGTAAAATCCTTTTCTTCTTTTCTCTGTTAGTTGATGATTCCAGTAGGTAGCATGACCCCTTCTTCTTCATCGCATTGATTGCTATCGGAGAAAGCTTTAGGTGTGTACTTTTGGGGGAATTTTTTAAAGACGATATTCACCCCCCTCTATCGCCAATTTCGATTCAACAATTGGTATCAGAGCTGGTTAGCTCTTCCTCATAGATCTTAACTGGTCTCTAGAGCTATGGCGACAGACAAGTACTCGACCAAGCCCCCGATCTTCGATGGGATCGACTATCCCTTCTGGAAGAGTTGGATGGAGACCTACATCCAGGCTCAGGGCTACGTCATCTGGCGGAAGGTCAAGACCTAGTATGTTGTTCCTGCCGATGAGAACATCAATGTGGCGAACATGCCCGATGTTGAGGCGAATGCGAAGGCAAGGAACATCATAATTCAGGGTTTGAGCCGAAGCGAGTTCGATCGCATCTCTCATCTGACGTCAGCTTTCGACATCTGGGTGACCCTCGATGCATACCATGAGAGCACCACCCAGATCAAGACAGTTCGACAGGACCAGTTCAAGCGAGATTACAACAAGTTTGAAATGCTCGCTGGTGAGTCCCTCGATGAGTGCTTTGCGCGGTACCACAAGATTTTGAGCAACCTCCGAGCGGTCGGTCTAACATACCCCGACTCGGACAATGCTCGACAGATGCTCGCGGCTCTCGACTTGCGTGTTTGGGAGATGAAGGTGACTACCATCAAGGACACCACCGATCTTTTGACCCTGACTCTTGATGCGTTGTACTCACGCCTCAAGACTCACGAGATTGACATAGTCTCTCGTAGGTCGAAGTCGCAGTCGATGGCCTTAGTCACTGATCCCAGTCTGGCTTCTGGACCTTCTTCGGATTCGCTTTGTGGTTTCTCTCTTGCTCTCTCGTGACATAACGATGATCGATTAGAGCACTTCTGATGACCGATTAGCCCTCCTAGCCAGAAAATTTTCTCATGCTTACAAGAGAAATAGGGACAGAAAAAGAGGAGGACCCGTGATCTGCTTCGAGTGTGGTGGCCCCAACCACATTCGGGCGAATTGCCCCAAGCTGGGGAAAGGCAAGGGCGACTACGGCAGTGTGAGCAAGAACGACTACATCGACAAGAACCGCAACAAAAAGCCCCCAGCTCATGCACAAGGCAAGAAGAAGTTCCGCGACCTTGGCAAAGCCAAGAAGCTCTTCCACCGCATCCTCACCGCCTTCGACGACCTCGACCTCAGCGAGGTGGAGGGTGGAGCGACGACGATGGGATTCATGTCGATCATAAAAAGGAAACGATAGTGTGGGTTCTGGAAAAAATAAATTGCTGGAGCTTAAATAAATATACAGGCTAGATAGACGATTTAAAGGATTTTTGGGGATTTAGGGAGTGTAAGAGTAATTGTTGGATTACGATACTGATAACTAATATACATTCTTGGGAGACGTTGGAGATAATGGGATTAATAGGGTTTGATCAAATACTAGATGGATGAATTGAATTTGTGGAGATTGGGAGATATGATAATTGTAGTATAATCTTGATCAATGATATTCTTGGTGGAGGTATACTAGTGAACTATTTAGAGTTAGATAATGAAAAATAAGATTGATTATTGGAAGAGCAAATTATGGTTTTGGATCAATAACAAAAGGATTGCATTATTAGAAAGTCCTGATATAAATGATTTCGGTGGATTAGATAAATGATGTCACTAGCTGTCTGGAGTTTAGGCATCAATTGATTGGTGGATTATATAAATTATGATGCTTACTGTTTGGGGATTTAGGTAACAATTGATGGGGGATTATATAATTGATGATATGCGCTGTTTGGAGTTTTAGACAGCACTCAATGAAGAAAGTGTATTTTCGGTGGATTAAGTCAATTATGCCAATCACTGTATGGAGTTAGGTAGCAACAATAACACTATGCTAAAAATAATAATAATGCTACTAAAAGCGATTTTTGGAAAATAAAATAACCCGAGCCTCTCCTTTGATAAGCCATGCATGCTATTTATTTGCATCATGTGTATTGGCTCGCGGAGCACGGTGGTTTGTGCTCACACTCGCTTTCAGAACAAATCCAGAATCAGGAATCCAACACTATGCCTCAGCAACATGATTGGCATGATGGCAGAGAAGATAAAGATGTCAAGGGCTAGGTCGCGAACCTCCAGTTGGCTGCCTATGGGCATGTCCTGAAGGTCCTACCTGTGTGCTTCGTTCTTCCGCTGTTGCAATTTAATGATTTCGACCTAATCGGCCCATGAGTAAGTCTACTATTATATTTACGCTTCCACATGATATGTACTTTGATAATCAGAACTGTAAACTATGAGCACTATCTACTGATCCAGGGAATAGTGCGGTGGAATCATAGAAGAATCCGGATTGTAAAATCTGGGTGCCTTACAGGGATGGTATCAGAGCATATCGACTGTAGGTCGTGACCTAGATAGCCTGGCCGAAAGTATTATGACTAGAATTAATTCTTAAAAATTCTATTTCCAGAAATATAAGTAGTGTTGTTCATTCTCATGTTTCTTAGGCGATTCCCTCTTATCTAAATGCTGTCCTAGCCATTTATACTTCTAAAGCTCTCTTACCTCGAATTCAAAACAATAACTCAAGAGTGAGTGCTAATACCAACCAAATTACCCCAAATACTTCCCTTCTCTGTCTATTAAATTCAAAAGGAAAATTTTGTTCCTCTTCTCGTACCTTCAAAAATTTAAGGCTAGGAACGTTGAAGATGGTCATGAAGATAAGGTGGTCTTGTTTTAAACATATTTTGCAGATAAACCCTGCACCCTCTTACGTGTGCTCCCCGAGTAGACGATGTTTTGTTGCAAGATTCTATTTGGCCCTGTGCACTGCCTTCTTGCCCTCGGGCGTTACATTTCGCGGTCACAGGAAAAGAGTGTTTTCAAAAACTTATGTGATTCATGTGCCACCCCAATTTCTCGGGGTGTACTCTTTTGCAGTTATAGTGGGTTTAGATTACCATATTCCCGCTATTCTATCCTTACCTCCTGCTATTCCCTCTTACCCCATTTGCTACAAACCCAATCAGATCTATCGAAGCAAGGTGATAGATAGCTAAAGCCAAGGCAACCAAGGATAAGTGAAGCCTTCGCAATTGTTCACCTAAAAGCCCCAACCAGCACGAGGACCAAGATTCGAGACTCTGTCCTGCTAACATTCTCTCCTTACCTACCTAGAAGGCCCATAGATCAAATTGCCACCAACCCTAATGACAATCGTCATTTATTTAAGGGGGGTAGTACTAAGAGACAGAACTGCCAAAGAACAACTACGTATATCCTTGGAACTGCAACAATCTGGACTTAGGGCTAACCAGACCAGCACAAGGAGATTCGCAAGACCAGAAATCTTCTGGTGATGAGGATTACAAGACATACCTTTAGCAAAAATCAACGTGCTTGGCAGAGCTAAAACGCAAGAACGAGATCTTCGTAGAAGTAAAAGACCCCACCTAGAAGTACCTCTCCATTCCCAAGGCCCTCTAACCCTAGGGCACAGGCCATTGCTACCCACCTATCAATATAAAATTCTACAACCATATGTCCAACAGATGATGCAACCACTCCATTCTACGATGACGTGAAGACAACAATGTCAAAGAGCAAGTAATTGGAAGCCTACGACCTATCCAGGAGAACAAGGTTTCTCTCTTCCCTTTGACTCCTCCCAGTGCTAATCCCTGTTGTGCAGATTTTCATCTCTCTGTGGAGCTAAGGAACTATACGTCGAGCAACACCCAGAAACCTATTGCTAGCCAATATAACCCCACCTACCTCTTTCTACTCTATCGAAATCTCAGGGTCGAGATTCATTTAAGGGGGGTAGGTTTGTAACATCCTGAAAATTTAAATTTTGAAAATGAGAAGCTTTTGAGTTATATATATATATATATTTTGGAATATGTTGTATTTGAATTTGGAGTTTATGGAAATTCTTTGAAAATTTAGATCAAGAAGAAACTAACATAATTAAATAATGGAGAATTAAAATTTAAAATGCGAATATGAAAAAGATGATCCATAATAGGAGGGGAGAAAATTTGACCTAAAGCATGGAATATCATTCTTGAAAATAATGTCATAAATAACAATGGAAGCAGGCAAATAAAATGCCAACGTATATGGATATAAACATGTGTAAATAGACCTACCAAAAAATTTGCATTTACAAATTTACTATCAAGAATATACAAAATGAAATAAGCCAGCAAAATAGCAATGTATGGAATTATATATGTATATACCCATATATATGTATGTACAAAAGAAAAAAAAGAGTGAAAGAGGCTGGCCGAAGGCCCGGCCCAACTTCCCTAGCCACCCCGCCAGCCCATTTCCCTCCCCTCTCTGCCGACACTGCATGCGGGCCCTCCCCGTTTTTCCCCGTTTCCCACTGGCCGCTGGGCCCTCTTCCTCCCTGCCTCCCTCCCTCTCTTCTATTCTTCCGTGCGCCCGGACCCCCCTCCTCCTTTCCGTTTTGGCCAAGCCGCGCGACACGGCCCCTGGCAGCCAGTGCGCGCATGCCGTCGCCCCTGTTCCCCCTCTCCGCCTGGTTCTATTGTCTCGCACGCCAATTGGCCGCGACGCACGCCGCATGTCGCCCCGTACGCCGCAGTGCGAACCCCACCAGCTCCCTCCGTCCTTGCGCCAAACCCCACACGTCGCCGCCCGGTTTGCCTGCCACCGCGCCTTCCCCGCCCCCTCAGTGGCTATAAGAGGCATCCCCCATTCCCCATTTTCCCCGTGCAGCCCTCCTCTTCCCCTGTTTCCTCCACTTCTTCCACCGTGCGCAGGCCGCCGTCACGCCTCCACGCCGTACTTGGTCTTCCGGCTACTCCCCACCGCCCTGAGTGCGTCAGTGTGACTCAACTCCCCTCACGCCCTCCCACCGCGTTATTGGACTCCGGTGCGCCGGAGATCGCGCACCGCCCAGGTTCCTCACCGCCGGCCAAACTTGCCTCCCCGCCGCCGTTGCCTCCACAGCTAATCTTTCCCCAATTCCTTTTTATGGGAGCTTCTCTGCGGCGTTCCAGAGCCCCGCCGACCACCGGCCAGAGCTGTGGTCCGCCCCAGCTCGGCGGCGCCTGAGGCCACCCGCGCCGCCATGGAGCTCTGCCGTCGGCCCGCCACCGTGCCCCTCGGCCTCCGCCGACTTCACCGCCGACATCCCCGTCGCACCAAGAACGCGTTTTTGCGCTTCGCCGCACCTCTCCGACCGCCGCTCGCCGTCGGCACCGCCGCCCCGAGCTTCCTCTGCTCCAACTCCCACCCGGTCGGTTCAAGTGGATTCCTTCACCCTACCCCAACAGGTATCACCGTGTAACCGAGTGGCTAGCACCGTGCGATCCCACCTGGCCGAACTGAGTTCGAGTCCCGTGGCCGTAGTAAAATGTGGATTTTTGAAGCTTTTGCTAAGCTGCAGTAAAGAGGCAATTAAGAGAGTAATTAATATGCAAAAGAATTATTAGAGTAGAGATAAGTATAATTAATTAGTAAATGCTAATGAGGGATTAACACAAGACATCCTCACTGACATGTGGGCCATGCCCAATTTAATTAAATAACAGCCGGGCCCACTTGTCATAGGTACATTTTATAGAAAATAAAAATAAAAGAATGAATTAGAAATAGGAAGTGGGACCCACCTGTCAGAATTTACTATTTTTTTGGATTTAATTAATCTGAGAAATTTAAAGGGGCATAACTTATTTATTTTCACTCCAAATTGAATGAGATAAATTTCTAAACTCAAGATCTATCCAATGGAATTAAAACTAGGAATTTTAGAGCTCATATGAAATTTTGGTGAAAATTATGGACAACTGGGAATAATCTAGGGAATGTAGTAAATTTAATTAGGAGGTAAAATAAAGTTACATAATATGTAATATCTAGTTATTTACTAAATGAACAACGAATATAGCCTAAATGGTTAAATGAGGTATAATTATCAAATAAAGGCATGAATAAAATATGATTTAGCTTAAAGTCCAAAGTTAATAAATATCTTAACTAAAGACACATTCAAGATTACGATTCAGGGAAAATGAACAATACGTCTAGTGATAACTAAGGGTACATAAAATATTGTACTACAAAGCATTATAAACGTGGACTTTAAAGAATAATTCAATAAGCTAAATATTTTATATATCGCGTGTATACTCTAAATATTAGCACTCGACAAAATGGCATCCAGCTAAGCCCGTACACTAATTCGTAGGTCTAACCTAACTCATGGAACTTCCTTGATAAATACAAAAATAATAAAAGAGACTATTAATAAAAGATCAAGTCATCGTATTCTACCACCAGCCTTGCCTCAAATCACCCAAGTCACACATTAACTTATAATAAATCTAAATTAAGTTATCCGAATTTATTTGGATCTTTTGAGTTATTTGCTTTTTGGATTCAGTCGTTTGTCGCGTAATTAGAAAGTGGAAATCGTGAAGATTCAATGGAGCGAGCGAGATCAATCCCGAAGTGAAGATAGAGACCAAAGGCTCAAGAGAAAAGCATTGTGTGAGCTCAAGACCGCGGTAAACTGCGCCAAGCGAGTCAATACTTTGATCATGTTGAACCTACATTTTCTGCAAATTACTTTTATTTTCAATTATCAAATTGCATGTTGTTATCTTATATGCAAATACATGTTTAATTTAAGAATCTAGTTATATCCCATTGTGTACCTTGATTAACATTATACCTCCTTTGGAATATTTGAATTTGTGAACCTTGTCACCGTAGCAAAAATTAAAATAGTAACCTTTTGAAAATAAGTCTGTAATTATATGCCATGCTTAGTCTTGTTTAGATACTCATGGGCGCGAGAGCGCCCAAGCATCACTTTTAATCTTGAGAAAAAAATTGGTTGGGCAGTCATGGTGATAATGGCTGGTGTAAGTTGGATATGGTTATTTTATATTCCCAAAAAACCTCAAATTGCTTATTTATCTGGGCGGATGGTTCGGGGGTTTGGTGCAGGGTGCACGAGAGTGTGGTTTGTGGTAGAACCGCCCAGATACCACTAAGGACTAAATCTTGTCATGACCTCCTATGTAAAACAGTACAACCACAAGTCTGTAAAGTACAACTTGGCTTAGTAGATTTACCGAACCCTAAAAGTCATCCTCACAGGAGGAGGTGATGAGGTAGTGCAAGCGGCTGTCTGGGTGACGGCTTGAATGGGACACTCGCAGAGGGTGAAGTTCTGCTATGGCGGGCTAGCAGGGGGTAGCTAGCTGCTAGACGTTCAGAAGGAGAACATCCCGCACAACGTATGGGACCCACCGCAAGTGGGAGTGACCCATAGGGTGAAATGATAGAAGGGGCGAGGTACTTTGAACGGTTACTGTGATGGTTTGCTCAACCGCATGACTAAGGAATCGTGTGGGGCAACGAGTGGACTGTCTCTTGTGGGTAAAGTGTGCAAACTCTGTAGAGTCAAAACTATTCGAATAGCCGTGCCCGCGGTCAAGGGCGGACATGGGAACTTAACCAGATATAGTTCTATTTCAAAAACTTTGTGGGTGGGAATGGAAAAGTGGAGGGTAGTAGAAAGCCCTGATTTGTGTTGCCCTGGGTGTTGTCCAAGTGATAATGTAAGCGGCTATAACGCTGAAGGTCTAGCATAAGGTGCAGAGACCATGTAACGATGAATGGAATCTGGATCACTAATATTGTTGCATTCTCTTACACATTATATTTTTGGTCAAAACTGCTAAGTCTCAGGAAATTTCTATGTATTATACTTTTAAATAATGCTAATACTTTTCACAAAATAAAATATCAGGAAAAATAAACAGAGTCGTGAGTAAAGGCGATGGATGTTTATGGTAGACACATAAAATTGTAGGTGGATTCATGTCGATCATAAAAAGGAAACGATAGTGTGGGTTCTGGGAGAAATAAATTGCTGGAGCTTAAATAAATATACAGGCTAGATAGACAATTTAAAGGATTTTTGGGGATTTAGGGAGTGTAAGAGTAATTGTTGGATTACGATACTGATAACTAATATACATTCTTGGGAGACGTTGGAGATAATGGGATTAATAGGGTTTGATCAAATACTAGATGGATGAATTGAATTTGTGGAGATTCGGAGATATGATAATTGTAGTATAATCTTGATCAATGATATTCTTGGTGGAGGTATACTAGTGAACTATTTAGAGTTAGATAATGAAAAATAAGATTGATTATTGGAAGAGCAAATTATGGTTTTGGGTCAATAACAAAAGGATTGCATTGTTAGAAAGTCTTGATATAAATGATTTCGGTGGATTAGATAAATGATGTCACTAGCTGTCTGGAGTTTAGGCATCAATTGATTGGTGGATTATATAAATTATGACGCTCACTGTTTGGGGATTTAGGTAACAATTGATGGGGGATTATATAATTGATGATATGCGCTGTTTGGAGTTTTAGACAGCACTCAATGAAGAAAGTGTGGAGTTAGGTAGCAACAATAACACTATGCTAAAAATAATAATAATGCTACTAAAAGTGATTTTTGGCAAATAAAATAACCCGAGCCTCTCCTTTGATAAGCCATGCATGCTATTTATTTGCATCCTGTGTATTGGCTCACGGAGCATGGTGGTTTGTGCTGACACTCGCTTTCAGAACAAATCCAGAATCAGGAATCCAATCACTACGCCTCAGCAACACGATTGGCATGATGGCAGAGAAGATGAAGATGTCAAGGGCTTGGTCGTGAACCTCCAGTTGGCTACCTGTGGGCATGTCCTGAAGGTCCCACCTGTGTGCTTCGTTCTTCCGCTGCTGCAATTTAATGATTTCGGCCTAATTGGCCCATGAGTAAGTCTACTATTATATTTACGCTTCCACATGATATGTACTTTGATAATCAGAACTGTAAACTGTGAGTACTATCTACTGATCCAAGAAATAGTGCGGTGGAATCATAGAAGAATCCGGATTGTAAAATCTGGGTGTCTTACATTAATGATGCTTTTCTTAAGCTAGGGAAATTCCATGCTAGATCTAGAGCTAGGGTTAGCGAGTTGGAGAAGGAAGTAGAGAGCTTGTCACGAGAGCTTACTTCACTTAGATCTGCTCCCTCCCGTGATGATTGTGATGTATGTACTGCTTTGCTTGGTGACATGAAAAATTAAGGACCTCTCATGATAGTTTGTCTTCTGAGCTTGACATGCTTAAGGTGGAGAATGTTAGTCTTTTGGCTGAACTAGAGATGAGTAGGATGGTTATTTCTTCATCTACTGTTGTTGAGACTACATCTTGCACCTCATGTGAGGATAAGGACAATGCTTTTAGAGGTCTTTATACCATGCTCCTTGATCTGCCTGAATCTTGTGAAAACTGCACTAATATGAAACTGAACCTAAAAAGGGCAGATCATAAAATTGTTGAGCTGCACGCTTCGTTGCTTGAGCCAATTACTTCATGTGTGAACTGTCCCAAATTAACTGCTGAACTTGAATCTGTCTCAAAACAGTTTCAAGAAATGATTGACCACAACAAGAAGATGGCTCAATATGCTTCTAAGGACCCTGTTAGCTCACCATGCAATAATTGTGAAAACCTGAAATCTGAGTTGATTGCATTAGATGACAAATGTGTAAAGCTAACTAAGGATTTACTAGAGAAGCCACAATCTTGTTGTGATGTGTGTGCTGGTGTGGGGGAGAAGCCCAAGGGTAAGGTAGAGACGCTTAGCAACGTGGACCAAAAGGCTAGCAGTAGGACTATCCCTTCTGAGTCGGTTGTGAGTGCACAAGCCATTCACTCTTCTGCTACTGGTTCTTCTTCTACTCCCTTACCTTCTTCTGTCTCTTCTTCCCCCTGCTCTTCTTGCACCTCTCTCTTTCGGGAGTGTTAGTATCTTATGAACACTCTTGAGAGATTTGTAGGAGGTAAGAAGAAGTTGAATCTTATTCTAGACCAGTCCAAGATTTGCAAGTTCAATCAAGGTCTAGGATACAATTTTTATGAGGACATGAGGAAGCATCCACCTGCTGTTCTTCGACCCATAGCAGCGGGTGTGATCGAGATTGAGCCTAGTACTGAGAAAGTTCAATTCAAGTCAGCGGGCTTTGTCCAAGGGATTTCTGATAGCAAGGTGATTCCACCTGTTGCTTTGGCCTCTCAAGAGGCGAAGCCCCATCGTGCTACTTCTACTTCTCAGAAGGTGAAGTATCATTGCACCTTCTGTCAGAAGGATGGGCACTTGATCGAGCGATGCTTCAGGCGCACCAAGATCGTGCGTAGAGACCGTGTTGAGGCTCTTAGGTGTATTCAGGGTTAGCCCCAGACCTTTAGTTCACCTAAGACCAACACGAGGTCTAGGCTTGCTTCTGTTGATGGGTTTGGGCAGCATTGAGGACTTGGATTTTCTGAGTTTTCTGGTTTTCGTCCTCGATATGCCTCTGGTTATGACTTCCATCGTTCTGAGGGTAGATCTCATTTCCCCCATCGAGATGGCTACCCGCGGCGTGATCAGCATGTTGCTGGTGCTCCGACTCGCTCTCCCATAGCAGTCGGACCCAACAACAGCTCCAGGTCTGCACACAGACCTTCTGCTTCTTTGAGCGACAGAGAGCATAGGGTAGATAGAGGTCAGTCATGTGTGGCTACTTCTTCTAATCGACGTGTTACTCAGTATTGGGTGCCAAAATCACTCTTGATTTACCCCAGTACTGAGACTTTACTCTCTCGTTGACTCAGGTTCGCCGGGCAAGGAAGACAGAGGTTTGGCTCGTTGACTCCGGGTGTTCTCGACACATGACCGGAGACTCTCGTTGGTTCTCTACCCTAGCCTGTGCTCCAGGTGATGAGACGATCACCTTCGGAGACGCTTCGTCTGGCCGTGTTATCACCAAAGGTACAGTGCGCGTTAATGAGTCTTTTATTTTGAAAGATGTTGCCTTGGTTAGTAAGCTGTAGTATAATTGGCTTTCTGTTTCTCAGCTTACTGATGACGACTTTGAGGTGAGCTTTAAGAAAAATGCTTGCAGAATTGTTGATTCTTCGGGTAGTCTGGTTTGCAGGATTTCTCATTATGGGAGGATCTTTCGTGCTGATTTTTCTGAGTCTTCTGGTGATCCTCTCCAGTGTTTAGTTGCTTCTGAGTCCCGTGACCTTACTTTCTAGCATATTAGACTTGGTCATATTGGATTTGACCATTTGACCCGAGTTAGCGGCCATGATCTCATTCGTGGTCTGCCGAAACTCAAGATGGTCAAAGATCTTGTTTGCGCTCCATGTCGGCACGGCAAGATGGTTGCTGCTTCTTATCCTCCTATCACAGTGACTATGACCGATGCACCGGGACAGCTGCTCCACATGGACACAGTTGGACCAGCTCGAGTGCAGTCAGCAGGAGGGAAGTGGTATGTTCTTGTCATGGTCGATAACTTCTCGAGGTTCTCTTGGGTGTTTTTCTTAGCCTCGAAGGATGAGACGTTTACACATTTCCGAGGTCTTTTCAGTAGGCTTTCTGTTGAGCTTCCGGGTGCCTTACGAGCGATTCACAGTGACAAAGGCACGGAGTTCAAGAATTCCTACTTTGAGAGGTTTTACGATGAGACAGGTGTAGAGCACCAGTTCTCTTCTCCGCACGTCCCACAACAGAATGGCGTCGTGGAGAGGAAGAACCGTACCTTGGTCGAGATGGCCAGGACGATGCTTGATGAGTATTCTACACCTAGGAAATTTGGGCTAAGGCTATAGCGACCGCGTGCCATGTTTCGAACAGAGTTTTTCTTCGGGCACACTTGCATCGCACTTCCTATGAGTTGAGATACGGGCGAAAGCCCAGTGTCTCTCATTTTTGTGTGTTTGGTTGCAATTGTTTCATTATGAAGTCTGGGAACTTAGACAAGTTCGAGTCACGATCTTGTGATGGTATCTTTCTAGGTTACTCGACTTCTTCGTGGGCGTATAGGGTTTGGAACTGCGAGTCTAGTAAAATGGTAGAGACCTGTGAGGTGACCTTCGATGAGGCCAGTCCGGGGACTAGGCCCAATATCTCAGGTTCTTTAGAGCAGTCCGAGACCATCTTTGTGGATGATGAGGAGGATGGAGATGAGGGTTGTCTACCCGATCCAGTTCCTCATCCTCCCCTTGAGGTGCCTTGTTCCACTGCACCTCCAGGTGATCAGCCCATGCCTTCTGCTTCCTCTAGAGCTAGTGGCTCTATTCCTACCTCGTCAGCTCATGAGGTAAAGGCCAATTCTTTATCTCATCCGTCCTCCTCGACATATCCAGAAAGTCCATCCTTCTGAGCAGATGGTTGGAGATCTCTTTGAGCGCGTCACACGCTCAAAATCCGGCATGTCCCACTTCTGTCTCCACTCTGACTTTGTTGCCACCTTTGAGCCCAAGGATGTTTGTCATGCTCTTTCTGATGAGTCTTAGGTCAATGCCATGCATGAGGAGTTAGAGAATTTCGAGAGAAACAAGGTCTGGTCGCTTGTTGAGCCCCCTCGCGGTCATAATATCATTGGGACTAAGTGGGTACAAGCAGAGTGAGGATGGGGTCGTCATTCGAAACACGGCTAGACTGGTAGCTCAAGGCTTCTCCCAGGTTGAGGGTCTAGATTTTGAGGAGACATTTGCCCCTGTAGCTAGACTTGAGGCCATTAGAATCCTGCTTGCTTTCGCAGCTTCTAAGGGTTTCAAGCTTTACCAGATGCAATGGCTTTATTGAGGAAAAAGTCTATGTGATACAGCCTCCAGGTTTCGAGAACCCCAAATATCCAAACCATGTCTACAAGCTTTCCAAAGCCTTGTATGGACTTAAGCAGGCCCCTAGAGCTTGGTATGAGAGGCTTAAGTCCTATCTGTTGAGTCATGGTTTTGAGATGGGTAAGGTAGATAAGACCTTGTTCATTCGTAGGCATGGCACTGACCTACTGCTCGTTCAGATTTATGTGGATGACATTATCTTTGGCGGCTCTTCTCATACTCTTGTTTCACAGTTCTCGGATGTCATGAGCACCGAGTTTGAGATGAGTATGATGGGCGAGTTGACCTTCTTCCTTGGCTTCCAGATCAAGCAGACTCGGGAGGGTACCTTCTTGCATCAGGGCAAGTACACTCGTGACCTCCTGAGACGCTTTGACATGAGTGATGGTAAGCCCGTGTCAACTCCCATGGCGTCTACAGCTTCTCTTGACCCAGAAGGAGTATCGCAGTATGATTGGCTCCCTCTTGTACCTCACTGCCTCGAGACCGGACATACACTTTGCTGTGTGTCTATGTGATCGATTTCAGGCTTCTCCTTGCCTATCTCACCGCCAGGCGGTGAAACACATCCTTCGGTACCTTCGAGCTACCATTGACTATAGTATCTGGTACTCTTCCCTGTCCTGTCTTTCCTTGAGAGCCTACTCGGATGCAGACTTTGCTGGCTGTAGGATAGATAGGAAGAGCACTTCGCACCGCCAATTCATTGGCACTTCTCTTGTTTCTGGTCTTGAGGAAGCGATCCGGTGTTGCACATCCACCGCAGAGGCGAGTACGTTGTCGCGCCGATGTCTTTGCAGCCAGGTCTTTGGATGGTCTCGACCCTGCGGGACTTTGGGTTAGTTATCGACAGTGTTCCACTCTTTTGTGATAACACTTCTGCGATTAACATTGCTAAGAACCCAGTGCAACATTCTCGGACCAAGCATATTGATATTAGATATCACTTCCTTAGAGACCATGTAGAGAAGGGTGACATAGTGCTCCAGTTTGTGGAGAATGACCACCAGTTGGCTGATATCTTTACCAAGCCTTTGGATAGCTCTAGGTTTTCAGCCTTGCGGGGAGAGCTTGGGGTGGTTTGTCCTTATGGACTGTTGTGAGGGGGAGTTTTGTGCTTCATGCTTTATCATGTTAATTATGCTCTTACTCCTTTCTGTTGCATTGCATGCGGGTGCATTGGGTTGGTCCTCTTAGCATAGATCAGAGTGTTTCTCACGATTAGTTGTTTAGACTTCTTCCTCTCATCTTGTGATTCTAGGATGCTGCTTATTAGCTATTTCTCTTGTCACTAGGTTGAGCTCACTCACTTCTTATAGGTTCTAGCGAGTGTTGGGCCACCCTCGGGTAGACGGCGTACGTATTTGCTCCCTAGTATGTTAGTTGATCAGCAAATAGTCCTAGAGTCATATGGGGTAGATGAGAGTCAGTCCGAGCCATAGTATCATCTATATCTTATCTATGCTCTAAGGACTGCCTTTTCTGCTTTTCTTGTCAGCTTCTTGATCTTATTGCTTTGGTTCAGGGGGAGTTCATTTGGGAGCTTCTGGATCTTAATATTGTCATAACTCAACTTGAACTAAAAGTTGCATCACTTGTTGAGGGGGAGCTGTTTTTCTTGTATTTTAGCATTTTGCATTGTAATATAACTACATGGAGCCTTGATTATTATTCATTTATGACATGATTACAATGCATTACATCTTGCCATGATCTGTGCTTACTTGCTATATTTTTCATGACTTTATATGTGTAGTTTAGTCTTTGTCATGATAGGTTGATTAAAATGCTCAACTTGAACTAATTCATGTTATGTTAGCTTTTGAGACTAGTCTTCTTTAGTTATCCTTTTATGATCCATGCCGTGTCAAATAGGCTGAGTTGAGTCTTGAATTTTCGTTGAGCTTTAGATTGAGCTATGTTAGTTCCTTGATGAAGCATAAGTTAGTACAACCTTTTAAGAAAGCAAAAAGATCTCTTTTGTGCGAAAAAACTGATCTCACCAATTCTTTCTCATGAGACGGCTTGCCATTGCACTAGGCATGAACTCAGGGGGAGTTTTGGATGACCAAGACTATCTTCTTAAGCTTCTAGCTTGGAGTGGTCGAATAAGGCTTGAGATCTAGCACATGACTACACAAAAATCTGGCCTCCGTATTGATATGTTCATGTAGTGGCAGTGGCAGCAAATCAAGTGGCGTGATTGGTTTAAAACCACACACCACCTCGAATGGGCACAATTGATTAGTAGAATGTACCGCCCTGTTCTAAGCAAACTCCACATGCGATAAACAATCTTCCTGCTCTTTGAGATTCTTCTTGATCATCGCTTGTAGTAGCATTGAAAATGTTCTATTCACCATCTCCGTTTGTCCATTCGTTTGTGGGTGATAAGTTATTGAAAATAACAACTTAGTGCCGAGCTTGGCCCACATAGTCTTTCAAAAATAGCTCATGAATTTCACACCATGATCTAAAACAATTGTCATTAGCATGCTATGCAATCTTACAATTTCCCTGAAAATAACTCACCTACATGCGATGCATCATCGCTTTTGTGGTAGGGAATAAAATGTGCCATTTTAGAGAAACTATCCACAACTACAAAAACGGAATCCCTCCCCCTCTTAGTCCTAGATAATCCTAAAACAAAATACATACTAATATCCTCCTAAGGTGCACTAGGAACAGGAAGTGGAGTATATAAACCATGTGGATTAAGTTTAGACTTCGCTTTGTAGCATGTTACACATTGTTGTATAAACTTTTCGACATCACACCTCATTTTAAGCCAATAAAAGTGATCACTCAACATCATGAAGGTCTTTTCTCTCCCAAAGTATCCCATCAATCTGCCTGCATGAGATTCCTACAATAAAAGCAAACACATAGACGAACCTAGAACACATAATTTATTAGCACGAAATAAGAATCCATCATGAATATGGAACTTGCCTCATCCTTTACCATCTTTGTATTTAGAATATGGTTTTGAAAATTCATGGTTAGAATTATATAAATCTCTGAAGGTCTCTAATCTAGGTACCTCTACTTCTAATCGAGTTAAAAGCACTTTCTTTCTAGATAAAACATCAGCTCCCACATTCTCTTTTCCTTTCTTATATTTAACAACATATGGGAAAGTTTCGATGAATTCTACCCATTTAGCATGTTTACGGTTCAGTTTAGCTTGGCTTTTCAAATATTCCAAAGCTTCATAATTAGAGTGAATAACATATTCTTTAGGCCAAAGATAATATCACCAAGTTTCAAGCACACACACCAAAGCATATAATTCTTTATCATATACATGATAGTTCAATTGAGCACCTCCAAGATTCTCATTAAAGTAGGCTCCTGGTTTTCCTTCTTACATCAAAACACCACTAATCCCATTCCACTAGCATCACATTCAATTTCAAAAGTCTTAGTGTAATCAGGCAAAGTAAGGAATGCTGCTTAAATTAATCATTTCTTTAGTTTTTGAAAAGCTTTTTCCTGTTATGTACCCCATTCAAATACAACACCATTTTAGCCAACTCATTTAATGAGGCTGCAGTGGTGTTGAAATCTTTAATAAAACGACGATAAAAACTAGCAAGACTATGAAAGCTTCTGATCTAACTAACATTCACAGGTGTAGGCCAATCCTTAATTACTTCGGTTTTAGTTTCATCTACCTCAATACCTTGTCCAGAAACAATATAGCCTAAGAACACAACTTTTTCAGCACAAAAAGTGCACTTGTCAAGATTAGCATACAATTTTTCACTTCTAAGCACTTCTAGCACTTGTCTAATATGATTAATATGTTCAACCATTGTTTTGCTATAAATCAATATGCCATCTAAGTATACCACAACAAATTTGCCAATGAATGGTCTTAAAACATGATTCATCAATCACATGAATGTACTAGGTGCATCAGTTAAACCAAAAGGTATTACTAACAACTCATACAATCTAAATTTTGTTTTAAAAGTAGTCTTCTATTTATCATCAAGTTTCATCATAATCTGATGGTAGCCACTTTTTAAGTCAATTTTAGTGAAAATAGTTGCACCAGTAAGTTCATCTAGCATATCATCTAACCTAGGAGTAGAATGATAATATCTAATAGTGATATTGTTAATAGCACGATAATCAACACACATTCTCTATGTACTATCTTTCTTAGGAACAAGAATTACAGGGACAACACAAGAAGTAAGACTTTCTCGTACATACCCTTTCTCAAGTAGCTCTTGCACTTGGCGTTAAATTTCTTTAGTTTCCTCCAGATGGTACGATATGGTGGATGGTTTGTCTATTCCATGCAATGGTGGAAGTCCCACTGGTATCTCCTCCGGAAACACATCATCAAATGTCTGTAAAAGAGAGAAAACACCACTAGTAAGAGAAGTTTAGTCATTAGTTGAAAGCAAAATAGTTGCATCTTTGTACACAAGCACAAAGTGTATCTTTTATGGGTCATTGCTCATATCTCTCAAATTTAATTTTGTAGCTAACATAACCATCCTTCCCTCACTCTTACTTGTTCCTCTCATATTTGGCTTGTGGCTCTCACTCACTGATGTGTGGAAATCTCTATTTTCTTTCTTTTTATTTTCAATTTTAGGAAGATTCTTTTACTGAGATTCAACACGTATTTGACTTGGAGTCATTGGATTAAACTCTTTTGCCTTTCCCTTCCACTTAAAAGCATATCTGTTGGAATGGCCATCATGTTGCACACTTCTATCATATTGCTATAGCCTTTTCAATAGCGAATGGCATACTATCACAGGCACCACATCATATTCAATGATGTCATCATAATCATCAATCTTGAAAGTAACATGCACTACATACTGAACCTTCACATCCCCAAATTAGCTAAACTATTGCACATGATATGAGCTTGGATGTTTCAACATCTAGTCATACTTCTCACATAATTCAACACTAGCCAAGTTATGACAACTACCAACATCAATAATAAGTTTGACTACCATGTTGTTTACCTTGCCTTGGGTTTGAAACAAGTTGAATCACTGCAGGTGTGCAACTCCTTCTTGTGCAAGCATGCCAAATTCTTGGTAACTACTAGTGCCTCTCCCATTTTATAAGTCAACACATCAATCTTTTCATTATCATCTGATGCATCCTCATATCTCTCCTTTTCATGATTGAGATCAACCTGATCTTGGCTTGCAGATTCATACTCTCCATCTTCTGACACAATCATAACCCGATTATTGGGACACTCCCTAGAAATATGACCATGCCCCAAACACTTGAAACATTGAATTTTCCTACTCTTTATTGTAGCACCAATTGAGGATGTAGGGGATGGTGTAATTTTCTTCTCATTTGAGGTAGGTGCTAATTTTGTAATTGAGGAAGGCTAGCGCTAGCATTTGAATTCATACTAGCTGAAAATGTGCCTCATCCCAAATTGAATCGTGCTTTGGTGGCATTAGATGATGGTGATGGAGCTTTTAAGTTAAAAAATGATGTCCTTGGTGCTGGTTTTACATTTTCTAGCAATTGTTTCTCCACTTTTGTCGCTTCACTACAATGTGAACACCCCTTTTGCAACACATACATGCATTGTTAGAAGTCCAAATAAGCGTTAGTAGGGTTTGTACCAATGCATCTTATATGTGTTGCCATTGAAGCCGTTGCAAGGGTCCATTGCAATACATACATATGCGTTGGTAACGTGTAGAAAAAGCGTTGTAAAATAGTGACGGATTTATTTAGACAATACCAACGATTCTATATTAATATAATAATATTAATTGTATGTGTTGCTACATACAATGGGCGGTTCACATTCAGAATTGTCTTACAATGCTTTTCTAGCGCCATAGGACTTTCTTTTTGAAGTTTAAAGGACGGTTACAAATAAAGCTCACAAGGATAAACAAATTTCAAATAATTACTTGTGCTCACTTTTTAAAGAAGTAAACAGATATATTAATATAATAATTTATACATAATGTACAAGCTTGAGTACAAGGGTCTTATCTATTATATTATTCTGTAACGAAACAGTACATGGCACCTAACAAAATCTAACCTATTGAAGGACCTAATTTGCTACGTTGTGCTTAAACAAAATAGCACACATCATCTAGCCTTTTGTCTTCGTGGTTTTTCACTCTTCTGCTATACGTGCGAGGATTGAGCAATCATCCATTTCTCGAACCTATAAAAGAGAATAGTATCAAAAGAGTATTTGTATAAGCAAAAAAGTTTAAACCTGATATTGAATTATATAACGAAGGTACTTCATGCTAAGTTACAAATGATATACAAGTCATTGAGGGAGAAAACACTTGCCTTGCAGAGGAACAACATTACAGTGATTTGATTTGTTAAATCCTTAGAGGTCTCTATTGGCTCTTAGAAAACCTCAACCTGGCAACAAATAAGCAAATAAAATTTTCATGGATGTAACTTGATCAACCGAGGAAACTGGTAAGCTAGATTAAACAATGTAAATTGTAGACCAATACTGTCCGACTCCCAAATACAAGTACATGACAACCACCACATACATGTAAATTCAAGCTCACAAGCATTTAAGGCTCCATTTCCAACCCAACTTTTTGACTTTAGCGAAGACATTCCATAATTATGAACATTATAATTTATTAGCTAACTGACTAATGTAGGGTGATAAGAAACAATTGTAGATAAATAAATAGACAAGTAAGGAGATGAGAATAGACAAAGCAGTCGAATTGTTGAGTAGCTAGCCAACAATGCATCACCAAAGCATATCTGCTATACAAAACCACTAAAATGTAAAGATAGCTTTAGTTCAATTAAGCAAATTATTTGCAGATAACTAGAAGCTAAACTAAAAAAACAAGTGAAAAATCTGAACTAGACCTACCACTTACAAATCAAGGCAAATTTATGTTAGTACTGTACACATCAAGCTAGTACCTCTCTATGGTCACAAACAATTTGAGCAGAAAAGTGCCCACTATCTGTTCGAATTATGGAACTTGTTTTGTTCAATCGTACCTACCACAAGCCATATCTCTCATTAAGCTAACCGGCACAAACAGATAATGGAGTAGGAAATACGATGAGAAAAATCCTTCCCTGAAAATCACAACTGATCTCCAGCAGCTTTTGTTGTTGCCGCCGCCGACCTCAACCTCCACCATGACAAGAACGATGGCACTTGAGCACTGATGCGACAGCGTGTTATCTGGGAAGATGGCCACGATGCCAACAAGCGGTACAGGAGGCCGACAATTCAACGCTGGAAGTTGGAATCATTGTCCCATGTCATGGCGCGGGATCATGCCAACCGCCAGCTGGTACGGAGATTGGGGATCGGTGAGGACTGAGGGATCCAGGCGGTAGCAATGGTAAGTCGCAATAGTGGAAAGTTGGGTAGATAAAAGGGATCTTACATTTGGATGCAGAGATGATATCTAGAGGCCGCGGACAGAATCAGAAGAGAGAGCGTTGTCATCGCCGCCGCTATCGTGGCCCGTGAACATCTCATCTCCCTTGTAGAAATCGAGCAATGAACAAGGACAAGATCTCGGTTTGCAGCGTTTGGTGGCTAGTTAGGGTTAATTTTGGATTGGGGAAAGAATGAAACTTTTTTAGGAGATGAAACGACGTGCTGGGCTGGGGCCCTTAGGAAGAGGTATTGTGGGTTGGCCAATTGATGAAGGGTTAGATATCAACGGAAGCATTAATAGCAGGATAAGATATGTTAATAGCGGGATAAGATATGTTATGGCCTCTCTCTTTGCATTGGTTGCTGGATACGTTGCCACGCATGCGTTGGAATATGCTGTCGTGTAGTAGTGCTTGATGCGTTTGATGTTTCACAATGTGTTTGATGTTTTTATTCATACCAAATAGAAAACACGCAAGTGTTTGCTCTTCATCTTCGTGAACACGTGCCCTAATCATAGCTTGCTCCATATCTTTGTAGTATTCCTCCACTGAATAACTTCCCTATCTCAAATTCTTCAATTTATTGAAAAGATCACATTTATAAATGCTAGGAACAAAACGTTCTCTCAGTTCTCGCTTCATTTCAGCGCATGATGCAATTGAAGGATCCCCGTTAGCTTCTTTTTAGTTCAACACTTGCTCCCACCAAATCAACGCATACCCATCAAACTCAAGTGACTTCTTCTCCTCTAAATAATTGTGCATCCAGAAAATCTTATCTACCTTGAGCTCCCATGTGAGATATGTATCGAGATCGGAAACACCTACAAATTTGGAAATAGTAAATTTGAGTTTTCTAAACTTCTCCTCCATGTGCGGGTCATCATGACAACGACCATGAAGTTGATAGTTATCATTGCGGTGTAGCCAAAAGTTGTCACCGAAGTCCTCATTGTGGGTAGCACCATCGCGTCCATGGCCTTGGCCATGGCCACATCCTCTCCCTAGACTATGGTCAACGCTACAAACACCTCCCCCACACCTATGAAGGGGTGGTCGAACCGCATTGGCAGCAGCTCGATCTGCTTGAGCTTCTCTAGTAAACCGTGCGGCCATCTCCTCATCGGTCTCATCAAGCTCAACAACACCTTCATGGATGCCTACTAGGTCTCACTCTTTGTGAAGCTCCTCTAGTATCTCCCTTCTCAAGATGTTCATGTTGTCATTAAACTGAGTGTTGAAATTATTCGTGAGCTTCTCAAGGTCAGCTGGTGTAAAATATGCTTGTTCTCCTTCTTTTCCTGCCATGGTTAGTGCAAACAACAAGAAAAGCTATGTGTGTGGAAGTTGGAAGTTTTATTTGTGGAATTCACTCAGCCTCACCTTCTCTTACCAACCGAAGTTTTTATGTGTTCTTGATGGAATTGAAGAGTTACACACACTTTGGTGATGGTAGACGACACAAGGTAATAGATTAAGTGAATTTAATTGCACAAACACTGTTAACAATGGCTTATTTATGAAGCTAGGATGGAAATGTTTTTACCTATGCAATCTAAAATTCTGGATAATGTAAAGTTAAGTAATAATCCAAACTAGAATATTTTGCCTAAGTGCTGATCCAATTAGGTTTAAGTGAAATGTATGAATGCACACGCAAAGATTAATGTGACTTAATATAAAAAAATAAATGAGCTAAATAGATACAATCTAAAATTGATGATTAAATAGCTCATTTGCACCAAGTACTAAGAGAGACGCTAGCCAATTGCAAGATCATGAATATAAGTTCACAAGATTACTCAAAGAAATTAAATAAAAAATCTCAAGAGTATGAACTAGAATTAGATAACCTCAATTCAGCCAAATTTCACTTTTCTTTTCCTACTTTTTTTATTCTTTTCTATTGAGGCTCTTTCATTACGCCAACTGCCTTCTTCTCCTTTTTTAACTTGTGGTCGACGCTAAGGGTTTTAGCCTTTCTCTGTGCAAAATTCGAAAGTTTCAGCTAGTGTAATTATTACAAAGAGCAACCCTTAACGCAATATCATAAGCTAGTCTCAAGATGAAAGAAGAAACTATAAGTGAAGCTAATTTGGATCAATGCTTTTGGATGAAACAAAGAAAACGACACAATGATTGAGCTACGCAAAAGAAACATGACAATCAGTACTTCAATAAAAATTCTATTAAATGAAAACTTAACAAAACTTACGAAAATAACATAAGCAAAAAAACTAGGGTTTGGAATTTTTTTGGCTTTTTGTGTATAGGATAGAAAAATAATTCTAACTACGGGTAAATTGATCCTACCATGCAACCAGGCTCTGATATCAAGATGATACGGGGGTGCTCACTTTTCACGACGTAGGATCAAGGATAACTTTGGATCCGTGTAACCCGATGAATCGATGGTGCCAACCAATATTAGAACAACAACATGCGACAAAAGAATTCATGCAACCACACGCTCATGATCCCGTCTATCTGACCACACAAGTAGACGTGTCGCCAGTCCTATGAATAACAAGAAAGCACAAGAACAACAGTTGTATTCTCAAGAAAATCACCCAATTCCCAAAGGCAACGCATAGCATCAATCCGAGAATAAGCAATATTGGCTATCTTGAAAACAATTATGGTCACCCTCAACTGGTAATGTATACAAGTTTATGTAACCCTTAGGAGTCTGCAAGGTTTTCTACACGGGTTCAACATAATTCGTAAGTTGTTTTAGACTCGAACTCTCACAAAAGAAAACAAAAATAGAATACAAATAGAAATCCATGATGTTTCTAATGATAAAACTCCTTCCATTGCATAGTCCTTGAAATCAGCTTTCCAACAAGCCCGAGAACACCTCAATCGGATTTCATATGTTAAAGTATTACCTTTATACGAAAGGTATACAATTGGAATACGCGAAATATTATCAGAGATATGGTCAGACTAATCTGAACACCTCCAAGTCAATCAAACACCTGCAAATGTCTCCAACCAATCCAACAGCACGAACGTTCGGATTGGTCCAAATATTGTCGTCACTATCGGACGTCCAAAGTCAATTGAACAACGCACACTAAGCGAACATTCAGACTAATCCAAACGTCACTGAGATGATCGGGTGGTCCATGAGCGATCGAATGGTGCAAATGTTCGGTCTAGTCCAAATGTCACCGAAGCGTTTGGGTGTTCATGGACGATTGGATGGTTGACCACCAATGAAGCTGTTCGGAAGCAGGTTGAGCAGTCCAGATCTGATTGAACGGTGCGGATAACACCGGAGCATTCAGATTGGTCCAAACGTTCTGAAGCCGATTGGGCCATTTGGATCTAATTGGATGGTGAGGATGACGCCGATGCGTTCAGCTTGGTCCGAATGTCCTGATACCGATCGGACACTCCACTCTTGATCGGACGGTCCAGAATATTCTCGAAGTGAATTCCGCGCATAAATTGGTTTTTGTTGATGCGTTGTTGTTTGTTGTTGTTCGATGGTGCATTGTAGAGCTCCAAATACCTAAGCACAAGTAAATTACATGATTTAGACAATATAAAATTTTTGTTAAAATTAGTAATAGGTTCATTAAGAAGCAAATTCACCTGATCTTGTAGTTTCTTGGCATGTGCTCGTGTAATTGGTCCTGATGGCAGTTCGACTAGTATTTCTGGATCGTTAGCCAATTGAGAAGAAAGTTTCGTAGGGATGTCGTCACCAGAGCTTTTCTGCTTCTCCTCCTCTCGCAACCTTCTCCCCTCTCCTTCTCTCCCTCTTTTTTTCTCCTCTCTCGAGCTCCTCTCATTCTTCTTGCGAGAGAAATGATAAGGGACCCCGTAAGGGTGTCGGATCAAAGAGAAAAGGATAGGCTGGCAGCGAGTAGTCGTCCAACGGTTGGACAACTAAAGGCACTAGTCAACGCACGGTCTTGTCGTCCAATGGTTGGACAACTTGCCCATGTCGTCCAACCGTGTGGCGATAGATGGCAATTTCTACAAAATAAAAAACACGGATATATTAGTGTAATTCAGAATTAAAAATTGCTTATTTAAAAAATTCCATATCACACCATTTTCTATCCTAGATGGGTCGGTGAGTTTTGATCCGTCGAGCGTGATATGAATGGAAAATTACAAGATTACCCATAAAGCAAAGTTCCAGGAAGTTTGTTCTTTTCTTTACAAAATGAGAGCATTTTCGTCAATAAAATCATATACACAATCGTAACCATATCAAAATCCTATCACATGCCAAACATGCGGAAATGGGATAAAATTTTATATCCAGCCTCAAACCCACTCTACCATATCCCATAACATTCCCCATAGCCATGCCCAATGCCAAGCCAAACACCACCTCATGGAATATATGCATATTGCGTGCATCATGAAGATAAAGCGCAACCGGTAGCAGGTTAGTCACGCTTTTCAATTACTCCCTCTATTTTTACTTGAATTTCTAGAATCCATACTATCAAACTTTATAAAGTTTAATCATCAATAAATTTAAAACTATCTAGATTGGCTATGTGAAATTATATCATTAGATTTATCGTTAAAAATACTTTCATAATATTAAAATTTTATTTGTATATTTTAGTATAAAGTTTTCAAAAATAGAGATCAAAGTTATATCTCGAAGGCCGTAAATAATTAAAAATGTTAAGCAGAAAAGAACAAAGTAAATACGTGTAACATCGTGGCCCAAAATCCGAAAACCTATTATCATCAAGGTATTTTGATCTAGGCCTCTACTCTAAGGCCGAACACAGCCTGTTAAAAACTGGATTTTATTGCTGGCTAGCCGTCAAACAATTAGGCCCAAACCCAAGCTGTTCATCCCTGGTCGGTCCCCTTTCTTCCCCAGCCTGCCTGCCTCACCGGTTGTGTCGCCCCCTCCAGGCCTCCACCGTGGCCATGTCTCCATCTCCACACCCCACCTCCCTCCTCGCCATCGACTCACTCCTCTGCTGGTTCCTGGACGACGCACCCACCGCTGCTCCGGAGGTGCTTTCGTGGCCGGGTTCGCCGCCAGCAACCGTTCTCTTGATGGCGGCCATGGCAGCCTCAGAAGCACCTTCGCCATGGCTCTTTGCTAGCTTCAACTCGGTGCAACGAAACTCGAGCGCCGTGGTAGCGTTCGACCTGAATTATCTGTCACCTATGGCCGAAATTGGGTGGAAGGAGGCATTCGGTGCGGACGTCTTGGCGGCGATGTCGGCGACCAAGCTCGGGTGGCTTGGTCCGTGCAATCTGTTGCTTGCCACCGGGTCGCACTCCGGGTGCATCTGCTATTAGGAGAAGCCCAATAAGGAGAGCATTTGCGCAAGCTTGGGTGCGACGATGCCAGACTTGCTGACGCCGGTGAAGAACACCGCACCGACGCGTTGAGCAATGCCTACACAAATACCACCGCCTACGACAAGTCGAACCACTCAAAGAAGTGCTCTAGGTAAGTGGTGCTGCGCATTGAATAGGGGTGCAGGGTTAGATGCTGCCACCAACAGGGTTCACAAATTCGTCCGAAAGGGTCCAAAATTTCGGTAATTTCGGCTCTTTCGTCAGGCAACGAAAGAAAAACAATTCGGCCAAATTTTGGCCGAATTTGGTTATATTTGAAATTGATGTAAATTTCATTCAAAATTTGGTTAAATGTCATCAAAATTCAAATTCTATTTGAAAATTTCGGACGAAATCTTCAACAAAATTCCGAAATTTTGTTGCTTTCGGTCCTTTCGCTGGGCAACAAAATTTTCTGTGCCGAAAGATTTTTCCCTGGTCACCATCACCCGCCTCTGGGGCTGCGGCGCACATTCCGGTGAGGTGGGCATAGGGAGTGACATGATCAGGAAAGGGAAGCGACGAGGTTCACGCTGCCGCCATGGGAAGACGAGATCTCAACGAGGAAGATGCAAAGTTGAGGTGTGCCGGGAGCAATGCTGTGAGTATCACCATGCGTATCGTAGTATTGTATGATCCTATAATTCTATCGGAGATAAATGATATAGATCGTACAATATAGATCGAAATTAGGTAGTATCGCAGTGGGATTGCGATCCTATTTGTAGAATCATTAGGATCGTAGTGGGATCGTGATCCTGATAACAAATTATATTAGCATATAAAATTTGATATTACCTATTGCTAGCTTAAGTTGCACTAGTATAAGTTGCTTTATTTTGTTGTTTACATGTTGTTCTAAGGTAAAAAAAGTATTATCTTTAACATATTGCATTTTTAGATTATTAGTTTATTAAAAATAATTAAATAATTTTCAAAAATCAACCTTAATTCAATATAACATGAATAAGTGTACTCAAATTATAAAATTAAATTCAAAAAATCTACTATAGGCTTGCATATTTATAAATATAATTTAATTTTTGCATAAAATATATACGCTATTAAAAATTTAGTAGAATCATGATTCTACGATCCGATCCGTTAGACGAAAAAGATCCTACCTGATATCACGAACCTTGGCCGGGAGTCGTGGGTGTGTAACGGGATGGGAGTACACCTGACATGGGCTGTATTCGGAGGAATATTGGGTTGTATCGTGCCGATTTTGGAATACGCGTATTCAGTAATGAGGCGATGGGGTCCCGATCTTCCGATAGGATGATAACTTCGATTTTGGTGGAGGTGACTCTTGCGATCCGACTACAACCGTACGACGTCACTTGCGTCTTAGCAATCGTTGAACCACACTCCAAGTTGTTAACAACCGTGCCAAGAACGCGGTTGACCTGACCACGAAGGTCTATTTCTGCATGCAACTGAAGAACACGCAAGAACAAGATAACAAGCAATCTGAAATTGCAAATATTTATATTGAGTCTATCTTGACAGGTGGTCGTCCGACACAACTGAAGAACAAAAGTTTGCACAATGGCTAAACCTAAACTCAACGAAATCCAAAGAGTTCAAAGGGGGCAGAGGATGAATATATGAGTTGGAGAAGAGAGAGGGGTGGCCAAGGGTCGTCCTAGGGTTGGACACCCACCCTAAAAAAATTACAAAGCCCTTGGGGCCAATTGGGCAACCAAAGAACACGCAAGAACAAGATAACATGCAATCTGAAATTGCAAATATTTATATTAAGTTCTGAGTTGATTCCGAGTTTGATTCTGGTTGGGCTTAAGGAAATTCTGAATTGGGCTTGTAAACCTCATCCAAAACATGGAATTTAAGTTCTTGGACCTCTCCCCCTTTTACTCTCCCACTGCATGGCTTCTCCTTGGCTTTATTTTTTCTTATTTTTCTCCATTGCTTTGGCGCCGGCCTCCCTCTCGGTTTGAAAGTATTCCATTTGTCAAAACTGAGAATGAACAAAGTAGTGACATGAGGTAGTATTCTATTATCATAAATAACATGGGTAGTAATAGATAGAAACAAATTCACCTTTTGTTAAATCTTGATATTGGGTGCTATGGTCATATACGTTTATGGCATGGTCACATCATCCTCCCCTTCTTGACAAAAAATCATTCTTGGTTTTAACAAATGTGTAGCCTCACGTATTGCATGATATTGATCATAAATCTCAGTATATAACAATAGACACAACAAACTCTCATTATGTAATATCATAAGTTCTTTGTCAAACAAAGTGAAACCTATTTGAAACGAACTCACCTGATAATTTAAGTGATGCGTATGAGCTCTTGCAATTAGAACAACAAGTATAGCAAATCTGGTTGTATCCATAGGGTACATGTTCTTATCATTCTCCCCTTCTTGAAAACAAAACCGTACTCGGCTTTTGATAAGCTGAAAATAGGGTAACAAAAAAGCCCAAGTGTATGCATGGTATTTGTATATATCATCCGTTTTAGTACTTCTTAGTTGTTGCACAATTAATGTTATAAAACAGCAGCGATCATAAAAGCTCATTGTATTATTAACAAGAGTAATCATATATGTTAATAAGCAAATCAAAATTTCTCACACAGCAATTATTGCAACTAGTTTTGCAAATGTAAGTGAAGCATTTATGCAATCCAAATCTCTGAAGTTGTAAACTTGCAGTGGTGGCAGATATGGGCAAAGCTACAACTTTTGGAATCAAGCAAAGTTCATCCATATAATCATATCTCAATTGAGCAATAGCAAATTTATCTAGCAAGGATGAAAAGATTTGTAAGTTCTTTCATAATTCATCATCTTTATTCAGATTGTCATACTAGATGGTGCAAAAAGAGATAAACACGTAGGCATTGGATGAGTACTAAATTTTACTTCCCTCTCATATTGAACAAGATTCAACACACAAGAATTGTTGTCCAAAACAGCAAGCTTCAGTTCATCCATGTGATCGCAAGTTATGCATATTCGATATATAAGAAATTGATTTTCTACACCATAATCTCCAATCAAATTAAACTTATACCCAGGGGTGTAGGCACTAAACAAGAATTTTGAACATGCAAGTTCAGAAACTTTCTCCAAAGCATGTGACAATTTCATAGGTAGATCCAACATGATGTAACACAATGAATTAGTAAGAAAAATTCTAGTCAAAACTTCTTTATATCTAACCAAAACCACATGATCATTGTATGTGATTAATTCATCACATGAATCACTCAAAGCAGCAGGCAATTCAATTATTTTTTGACAAGGTGCACTCAACTCATTCTCAACACTCAAATCAATGCAGTGTGAATTCTCTACTTGAAATATGGGCGTGTCAGAATTGTTTTCCACTAAGTTTTGCTCTAAAATAGCATGAACAGTGCATAATTGTAGTTCTTCACAAGCATACTTACCGTGATTGATGATAGCACCATGATCTTTACCTTTTTGGCTCCTCTCAGATGATGTAGGTGCATCCATCCCCTCATATTCGTTCTCAACAAATGGAGTCGATGGTTCAATCCGTTCATGCTCCTCTTCGACATGGTTCTCAACTACCTGCATGTTGTTAGTCACAGAAAAAGGCACAAACACGGGTTTGTTTTCATGTTTCTTATCATCAAGCACTCTCAATTTCTCCTCAATCTGACATTCAACCTTACAAGCAAGTATAAACAAATGAGGGAGAGAATTATATTCTTCATGAATGAGAAGGTCCTGAATTTCTTTATTAAGCCCACATAAGAATCTATTCTCTGTAGCTTCAGCATGTTCGTCTAAGCCACAACGCAATAAACAAGTTTTTAATTCATGATAATATTCTCTTACAGTTCTACTTCATTGTTTTAAACATTACAATCTAGCTAGTAAATAATCAGCATGATATTTAGGAACAAAGTGATCTCTCAAAAGTTTGTTTAATGCATGCCACGTTTGAGGCATTCTTCCATGTCTACTTAAGTACTTCCACCAAAGTATTGCATCATCAATAAAAACAGTAGTGGCAATTCTAATCTTTTGCCTATCAGACCAATCATAATATTCAAATTTTTTATCTAGCGCTATCTCCGAGTCAATATAGGCATCAGGATCAAATTCACCAGCAAAGGATGGCAAAGTGATTTTAGTTTTACTGGATGTACTATCACGATCATATACCTCCTGTGGTGAAGAAACTTGTCTCAAGCATGCATCTTCCTGACAAATTTTTTTGAGCTCCCGATCAATGGCTCGAAGATGTGCATCTATCTCGTAATCATCCTGTGAACCTGCATGGTTAGTAGAAAATAAGGAAATAAATCACAAGTATATATTTCTATCAACTATTAGGATATGGAGGCTCAAATCGAGTAACACATCTCTCAAGCTCTGACCAAATTCTTACAAGTTCTTACCAAAGCAAATAGGTAGTGTAACCGGTGGCTGGTTCATGATAAATCTGACTTAGGTGATAAGTAAAGCGATTGCAAGGGATGATTCGACGTGATCTGCTGCTTGGTTAGTATAAGGTGTAGCTTGGAAAGCTCGATATGTAGCAATGGAAAACAACCAGTTAATTTCAGAAATTGCACAGAATTGAATTATAGTTCGTATCTAGCTCTTAGCCTATGTTGCTGATCAACCAAGGATGGAAGAAGGCTAAAATAAGTTTATGGCAATGTATTGGAGTGGTAAATATAAGATAATTCAATCGAATGCAATCTGGAATTGAAGAACACAAGGATTGACCCAAACTTGAAAACTGAACATTTCTGTCCATTGGATATCACATCGGTATTTTGGCCGTAACTTTTTTCAGTTGCCTTTTTTTAATGATTATTTTTTTCTCCATTTCCTAATGGCTGTTTCTACAACTTTTGTTTTGGGGCTAAGTTCTGGAAACCGACTGAAAAATTTGCACAAAATTCACAAGTGCCGACTATTGCAGATTCAATTCAGAAATTTGGGTCAACTTTCACCGCAGATATCTCTTAACTGCCTTGCTGGAATGATGTAAAATTTTACAAGAAGATGGATAATGAAGTATGAATCTAACGACAGTGGTATCACTCAAAAAGGATCAAAGAATCAAAAAGTTAATGCTTTTTTGGTGGCGACTGCAAAGAAAGGAAAAAAATCAGCCGAATTGGAATTAGGGTTTGTGGTGGGGGAAATTTTTTGTTTGAATTTTTATTGGAATAAAGATATGACCAGCAACTAGACAATGCTAAGACGGACACAAATTCAATTTAGCAAACCAAAACTAATAGATTGAAAGGCATAACGGGGTTTGGACAGCGAAAATTAACTCTTTTTGTGGGGCAATTTTTCTGGACTATAGGAAATAAAAATTAATCTACTAACTAGGGATACAAAAAACTTCCTACCGGTCAACTGAAGCTCTGATACCAACTGATGAGGCGATAGGATCCCGATCTTCCGATAGGATGATAACTTCGATTTTGGGAGAGGTGACTCTTGCGATCCGACTATAACTGTACGACGTCGCTTGCGCCTTAGCAATCACTGAACCACACTCCAAGTTGTTATCAATCGTGCCAAGAACGCGGTTGACCTGACCACGAAGGTCTATTCCTGCATGCAACCGAAGAACATGCAAGAACAAGATAACAAGCAATCTAAAATTACAAATATTTATATTGAGTTCTGAGTTGATTCCGAGTTTGATTTCGGTTGAGCATAAGGAAATTCTGAATTGGGCTTGGAAACCTCATCCAAAACATGGAATTTAAATTCTTGGACCTCTACCCTTTTACTCTCTCACTGCATGGCTTGTCCTTGGCTTTATTCTTCCTTGTTTTTCTCAATTGCTTTGGCGCCGGCCTCCCTCTCAGTTCGAAAGTATTCCATTTGTCAAAACTGAGAATGATCAAAGTAGTGACATGAGGTAGTATTCTATTCTCATAAATAACATGGGTATTAATAGATAGAAACAAATTCACCTTTTATTAAATCTTGATATTGGGTGCTATGGTCATATTCATTTGTGGCATGGTCACATCATCCTCCCCTTCTTGACAAAAAATCATTCTCGGTTTTAACAAATGTGTAGCCTCACGTATTGCATGATCTTGATCATAAATCTCAGTATATAGCAATAGACGCAACAAACTCTCATTATGTAATATCATAAGTTCTTTGTCAAACAAAGTGAAACCTATTTAAAACGAACTCACCTGATAATTTAAGTGATGCGTAGGAGTTCTTGCAATTAGAACAACAAGCATAGCAAACATGGTTATATCCATAGGGTACATGTTCTTATCATTCAGATTACAGAGTTGATGGACCAAACAACCAACAACGTAGTGCATTTACATGTAATCAGATTACATATAAAAAAATCCCGAACCAAACAGCACCTTAGTTCCTTTGTGTAACTGTGGTATTCATTTTGACTCTTGAAAATCTAACTTCCTCCCAGAAAGATGTAAATTGATCAAATAATCTTACATGGAGATTTGATTAATGGCCTCTAGAAGCTCATCACATTTCCAGCAGGACCTGTGAATATGTTACAACACGCTTAGTAGTTTTCTGGTTTCAGAAGACGACATGACAACCTGGTCCATGCTAATGCTTACTGCTCTGCACATTGGAGCCCTTTGGGTTGGTTAAATGAGCACACTTATATGGTGCGATTCAATAATCCAATATGGCATCATTTGGTCCGATCCAATAATCCAACATGGCATCATTTGTCGGATCCAGATTTTATCAATCTAAAATCCTTTGTGGTTTCATCGTACTATTCCTGGATCAGTAGACATTACTAAACCTTAAATACATATCTTGCGAAAGTGTAAATAATTGTGGACTTACACATGGGCCGGTTAGGCTGAAATCATTGAAATGCAGCAGTACAAATGGAAACTGCCCATAAGAGGGACCTAGTTCTTAGCCTTATCGTCTTCCAGTCTTGACAACGTCTTTAGATTACCACATGACTTGATTTTCTACTTCTTACTGAATGATGTATAATAATTTGAGTACAGTGAGTACGAAGGTATGCAGCAAGCCACCACACAGAATACAATAATAATAGATGCAAGGCTGTCGAAGAAGGCTTGGGGTTCTTTTACTTGTAGAAAGCCACATTTGAAATACAATAAATAGGAGACCTGAAACTTAGCATTTTAACTAAACCATGTTTTAAAAAGCATGAGAGTATGTAGTAATAATAGTAGTGCAGGTTCCATCCACCATATGCTAGTTTTATTATTAGGGTTACATCCACCCATTACCACCACTTGGGTTACATCCACCCAATGCCATCACTGGGTTATATCCACCTAGGGAAAATAAAATCATGTTTGTATCCACCTGACGAGCTTTTCATCCCACCCATAAAGTTTTAGAAATAGACACTAACTCAAGTAGGCTCCTATGCATGCCTATGACCATGGGCACGGCTGTTCGAACAGTTTTCACTCCACAGAGATCATACACTTTACCCACAAAGAGATAACTAACTTTTTATATCCACAAATTTCCTAAAACATGCAGATCAAGAAGTCACCACAAGGCCTTTACAATACCTCGCCTTACTGTTATATCAATTGATGGGTTTATTCCTTCTGATGAAGAACCAATAGTTGTGCAGGAAATTACTCGACAATGCAGGAGGAACCGCACCTTACATCCAGGTGTCCCATTCAAGATGTGTCGGACCCCAGGTTTGAACCAACCCAGAATCCCCTGTGATTTTACTGCACTATTCCCTGGATCAGTAGATAGTGCTCACATATACAATGCTGATTCATTTCATACACGATACAGGTCATATTATTATTACAATACCAAGTACACGAGTCCCATATAAGGACAAGTATTACAAAAGGGGCCTTCGGGCCACAAAAGTTCAGTGTACCATTGCATTATTGACGGAAGCGAGAGGGAGGCTCATCTCCCCACAGGCAAGCGACCGGGATAACCTAGGTGTGCTTAATATCATCCAGGAGACCTGGTTAACATTAAGGACACCTTCCAAGTAGATTGGTCGGCCAGGCTGTAAGGAGAGAATAGATTCTAGCCTAACTATCACCATCTTCATTTCCTTCGCCCTCCTGATCCTGGTAGTACTCATATTGGTCTTGATTTGCACACTCTGGGGGAAAGGGAGGGAGAGCGAGGTGAGCACACACAACCGTGCTCCGCGAGCCAACATTCACAGAATGCATGTAATTATATGCAAGGCTTGAACAAGGATAGTTTCATTTATTTGCGCAGAGCAACAGTTGTAATTAATATAAGTACAAAACCCTAGGACCTGGCATTTTAACAAAGCGTATTTTCAAGAGTTGAATGATGTAATATGCATTTAGTGGTATTGGCTACATCCACCGATGCTAACAATTTTGGATTTACTAGTCCACAACACCACTGGAGTACTTCCCTCCAGGAAAATTCAAAGGTTGGAGTACTTCCCTCCAATTTGTTTTTCTTTCCCGCCCACAAGAGTTTTAGAAATAGAACTAACTCAAGGAAGTTTCCATGTCCGCCCCTGACCGTGGGCACGGCTATTCGAATAGTTTAATTCTCTGCAGAGATCGTACACTTTACCCATAAGAGACGACCCGCTCGTTGCCCCACACGATTCCGTAGTCGTGCAGTTGAGTAGGTCACCACAATAGCCTTTCGAACTACCTAGCCCCTTTCGTCATCCCACCTTATGGGCTGCTCCCACCGGCGGTGGGTCCCATACTTTGCACGGGATGTCTCCACGGGAAGTAGCGCCTTCGGACTCCACTCTCCATAACGCTAGCACAGCTGGAGACGTCACCCTCCTCTCGGTGTCCCTTTAGGCCCTCCTTTGCCCTTACAGCACTCCTTTCCACTACCGGTGAGATGAGTTTCGGGGGTTCGATAGAATTACTTAGCTAAGTTGCAATTTGCAGACTTGTGGTTGTACTGTTGTACACGGAGAAGCCATCACAGGATTAAGTCCTTAATGTGTTCGGGCGGTTCAAACCACAAGCTAATGTGTAGGATCGAAATCGGCGACAGAGGGGGTGGTGAATGTCGACTTTTTAGAAAACGCCCTGAAAATTCGCACCTTCTTCCTTCTCCAATAGCTATGAAAGCTACGAAGAAAAATAAATGCTTTCCGTTAAGATCCGATGGAAAGCCTGACAGAAAAGACTAACAAACACTCAGCTGAAACTTTGCAAAGAAATACTGAATAGCACATAGCTGAAAATTCTGCAAATGAAAACTGAAAATACACTTTGCTGAAAAAACTTCATAGGAAAATCTGAAAAAGGAGCAGCAAAGAAGATGCTAATACTGCTGCACACTTGGCAAAGAAACTGCAAAAACTGAACTGAAGAGAGAGCACAAACTGCAGCAGTCAAATGCTGTATTCTGCACCCCAAAAAAACAGCAAACTGTAGACAGAGAGTTGCCGAAAATTGTAGCTGATTTGAGGCTAAAACTGAAGCTGATTTGAGGCTGAAAATAGCTAGAACTTGATGCTGAAAACAGCAAACAACAGGGCTGAAAACTGATTAAACTTGCTGCTGAAAACAGGAATTCTGCAGACTGAAAATTAGACAACAGACAAGCAGATTTTCAGATTTGAAACAAGGAGAATTTGTCGAAATCAAGTAAGGAAGACAATTGAATTAAATCACTTCAAGGGAAAACTCCAAGGATCTATTCCAAACACATTTGAGAGACCAAATAACATGAGAATTCAACTGAAGACTTAGAATTTCATATTATCCCCAGTAACCTGAAAAAAATAGGGACTTCTCCAAAAAAACAAATTTCTCTCAAACCCTAAAACCTTTGCATCTGAAACTTTGAGGATATATTAGCCATCATCTCAGGAGTCCAAACCTCAAAGATCATGCCAACTTGAGAAGAGAAAAGGGGAATAGACCAAAACCCTAGAAATAGAAATGAAACTACAGAGAGAGCACAAGAACTTAAATTCCCATCAAACCCTTGAACCTTTGGCCATGAGATTTTGCAGATAGCTAACTAATAGCCCATAGAGTCTCCATGCCAAATTTCAAATGATCTCGCAAAGGGAATCACAATCTGCAACAAAACCCTAGAAGGCTACACAAGAGCAGAGGAACTCAAAATCTAAATCTGGAATCAAACAAGGCTTGCTCTTGGGATTAAATAGCCAAATGGCTTTTGAGCATCACCCATGTCATAGCAACCCATTTTGGTACTCTAGAGCCAGCAAGAACTCGAAAATCAAGAAGTCAAGAAATCAACATAGAAAGCATCGTAGAGAAATGAACAACAGAGAGCAATAAGACTCAAAATCCACCATCTCATATTGATCTAGAGGGACAGAGATACATGATTGATACAAGAGAAAAGATTACATGAGGGTTCTCAACTCACACACTCTCTACTTCCCCATACATGCTTGGATTGATCAAGAACTCTCCATCCTTCTCTCAAGAACACAACTCAAGAACACATGAGGGAGGAACACCAACGTACAGAGACTCTGGACACAGAGGGAGCACTCTCTGTATTCAACACCAACTCTCCACCAACTAAAGCTAAAGCCAAAACAACCACTAAAGACTCTTTTGACTCTTGCAAACCCTAATTCCCTTTCAAGTGCTCTAGTGGGCATGCAGCCCCTCACATGTATTTATAGCCTACGGCTAACGGGTCTCCGCCCCGTTACGCCCGCTAAATCCAACGGAGCCCGCTCCCGCTTGTGCAGCCATGCGAATTTCCCGATTCGCCCCTCGTGCACCTTCCGGGAAGCTTCCGCGCTCCTTGTCTCGCACGCCTTGCAACCACCTCGAGTCCACATCGTCTTCGACACATCCCGACCATTCTGACCTCAGTGCCACCTGCGCCTAGTTCGGTCCACCGTGTCTCGCCACGACTTCGCCTCGACGTCCTGCAGCCACACAGACAAGAAACACGTCAAATAGCACCGCTCGATACATGAAAGCGTAAATAACATCACTTACCATGCCAAAGTCCAAACCTGTCGAAAATATTAGAATATGCATCCTAATCCCATACGACTAAGTTTGACCAAGTCCGACCGAGTCCAATTGCGCCATGCAACGACTCGACTCCGAACTACGCAAACCAAACTCGACTCACCTAAACCAGTGTCAATTACTCATCATACACATGTGGTCACCTCCACATGGTCTCTCATAATGTGCTAACTCCACACCCACCACTCTTACCATCCGCCCAAACAGGTATAGCAAGTTTTGAGGGTTTCGAGAAATCTAAAATAAGTTGTCACAAAATATCCAGCCACGTACATCCCATGACTAGCCCAAAACTAGTGTTCAAGTTTTTGGAACTATGATTAGGGCAGGTAATGCCCTAGACTGGACAGAACGCGCATGGCATTTAATTTAGACATATACCTATTTAGAATAGTAGCAGTAATACCTACGGCGACAAGGTACATGGCTATCCAAATTCAAGGAGGGTATAGCTATATACATTTTTTTAGATCTTCAAGTGGGAGGTAACTACCTTATAGTTCACATACTTTATACAGGAAATAACGCATGCAGTTTGACTATTTTTAAACCAAGATAATTTGCAAGAAAACATAGGAGCAGAATGGTCAAGAATATTGACTCGCCTGGGTCTAAAGGTAGAGGGTCTTGCTGGTCTTGAGGTAGGTCACCTTGCTGCTCTGGCGTGCCTTCAAATTCTACTCGAACGACGCAAACCGACAAAGCAGGAAACAGACATAACGCACAAATAAGCATAAAATAACAAGCAAATCAGCTCAAAAATAAACCAAACCTGAACCAACAGAAAGAGCTTGAATTTAGAAAAATTTAGAAACAAGTTTCGCCCAAATCGGAGTTACGACGAGAGAGAACGAGTTGTTTGAATTTTCATTCCCGGGAAAATCCCAAAAATGGAAAGGGAGAGAGAGAGTTCACTCTCTGACATGTGGGTCCCGCGGGTTTTTAATTTTAATTCCAGAATAATTTTTATTTGGGAAACACTGTGTATGACAGGTGGGGTCCACGGTTTAATTAATTATCTCTTTTCTGAAAATGGGCCAGAGACTGACATGTGGGCCTAGGTACTGTGCAAGGGCCCACCTGTCAGTGACTTAAGCCATCCTCCCTGGGGTTTAACAGTTTCATTTTAAATGGAGGGCCCACGCGTCAGTCTAACTAGGGGGGTTTTAAACTATTGGGCCCACTGTCAGCGAGGTTATTAACTCCCTAATCATAGCGGTTAACGGTTAAACGGGGGGCTAATCGCGCGGGAGCAGAGCTCCGCTCGACCGAGCGGTGGCGGAGCCTGCCGGCGGCGAGGGTGGGATAGGGAGCTCGGGGAGACGACCAAAATGGACCGCCCGACTTCGCGCGCACCCGATGGTGGGGCGAATCGGCCCGAGGTAGACCGGGGAGGCACCGGCGGCGGTGCCAGGGGGTTGGCCGCGGCGGCGAGTTCGGCCACGGGAGGTCAATTAAACGAGGGGAAAGCTTCCAGAGGTGGTTTGAGACTCACCGGGGAGGAGAGTGGGGCTCGGGAGGCGGTGGAGGCGGCTGGCGTCGGCGAGCTCCGAAGGTGGCGGGGGTCGGCCGGTGCCGGGGAAGATGAGTGGGGGAAGTCCCGAAGTGGCGGTGCGGTTGGCTTCACGGGGTGGCGAGGACGCTCCGGCTACGAGGAATCGGCCGGGGGTCCCTCGAGTCGGCGGCAGTGAGGAGTGGTCGGAACCGGGGAAGAACGAGCGTCGGCGACTGCAAAGCGAAGGACAACCCGATTAAACTCGAGGGGAGGTTCCCGGGGGTGAGAGGAAGTAGAGGAGAAGAGCAATGCCAGCCGAGGATCGTCGGGGTGAGCTGGCGGCAGCGACGGCCCGAAGAACGGCCACCGGCGGCGATTTTTGTGGCGAAGAACGGGGGGGGTGGAGGGGGGAAACTAGTGGCCACTAGTGGGTTTTTATAGCAGCGGAAAGTGGGGGATAGGACAGAGAGGGCATGGGCGACGGAGCTCCCGCTCCTGTGGTGTACCGGCGAGAGGAGAGGCGTGACGGGGGCTAGGCACACTAGGGCGCACGGCCGGCATGGGCGAGGGTACCGCACTCCTACGGCCGCACAGAGGAGGAGGGGGTGCGCGGCATGGCCAAGTTGGTCCGGCGGCTACCACTTGGGTATGGCGGCGTGGCGGCGCGGCTACGGTGGCACGGCCGGTATGGGCGGCGGCGTTGGAGCGGCGGGGGAAGGACGCTAATCCACTGTGGCCCATTAACTTCTTGCGGTGACCGCCATGCCGGAGTCGGGGAGCGGCGACGTGGCCAGGACGACGTGACCGGGGGCGGTTCCATCGGGTTGTCCCGGCGGTGAGCGGGGAGCCGGCGCGTGGAAGTCTACGGCGAGGGGGCCGGGGCCTAGGCCGACGGGGACGCCGGGAAGCGCGGGGAGACCGCCACGGGGCGCGCGCACGCGGAGAACCCGGGGGCGGCCGCTGCTGCTGGGTCCGGCGATGGCGCGCGCGGAGCGGAGAGAGGAGGAGTGCGGGCACTGCGGGAAGAAGGAGAAGGGGAGGAAGCGCAGCACTGGGCCGGGCGAAGCCCAGAAGGGGACGGGGAAAAAGGGGCCCGGGGAAAAAAAAAGAAGGAGCCGGCTGGGCCGGGAGAAAAGAAAGGAAACCGGGCCGCACTGGGGAAAAAAAAAGGAAAACTGGCCCACCCGGGAAAAATAAAAGGGAGAAGGATTTTTTTGGGAGAAGCAAGGATTGAATTTGACATTATTAAACTTAGCTTTCAATAAACCACAACAAAAACCAGGCAAAAATTACGATTGCAAAAATGGGGTGTCACAAGATGGCTCACATAGATCCCAGCTTGCACTTGTCGGGAGTTGTGTAGGAAGTTCCCCAGCAACACAAGGGGGACTGTACCTTACATCCAGGTCTTCTATTCAAGCCGGATTATAATTTGCATGCACTCTATCCTCCAACGAATCGACATAATTATAAAGTTTGCTAAATTACTCAAGCCAAGTCACACCCATGATTAACTTGTGGTTGCATTGTTTTACACTTGGAAGGTCATAGGATTCAGTCCTTAGGGGTATCTATGTGGTTCTACCACAAATCATACTCTTGTGCTATATATGCACCAGCCTCTCTTTCCATCCACCTAGATAGTTAAGCAATAGTAGAGTTTTGGGATCCAGAATAACCTCCTTAGTTCAAATATCAGCCACTTGCCTCCAGTGGCTGCCATATCAAGTTTTTATGTTTTTTTGAAATGATGCTTGGGTGAATTATTGCCTGAATGTACCTAAGTAAGGCTACATACAGACTTATTTCTAGCGTGTATACAATTATCCCTAGGGTGACAAGGGTTTCTATCCAAAGCCAAGGAGTGGGGTATATTTAAATAATTATCTATAGGGAATTAACTATGAACTAGTGTGAATATAATTTGTGTAACAAAGTAAAGCATGAAAAATCAATATTTTCAAATAAAATAATTTGCATTTAAAATGTAGATACAATATGATCAAAGAAATGACTTGCCTTGCTCAATTTACAGTGGCCTTGAACTTACTCAAAGCCTTCTCAATCGATGGTCCTAAGCTCTTGGTCTTCGTCTCCATTTGATTTCTTGATCTCACTTAATTTTTTTGTTTCTTTGAGACTTCAATTCTCTAATCACATGATAAACAATAGAATTCCAAATAAATTCAAATAACTCAAAAGTCCAATAAATCTGAACAAATTCTTTTAAGTTTTATTATGATTGAGTTGGTGATATGTGATAAGGTTTAGCGAGTGCGGGATGCTTGACATAGTCAAACGAAGTTTGAGTAAAGAAGGAAATAGTGGAGAAACTCTGCCATGAAGGAAATTTAAGAAGGATCAATGATGAAGGACTATTCACAGCAATATTCCACTTTGGATTCATGGCTAGACATAGTCAATTGTAGAATACCATAACTTGATTCTAATTTAGTGACTTTTTTATTATTTTATATTTATTAAGAAAGTTCCATAAGTTAGGTTACACCTATGATATATATGCAAGTCTGCACGGGGGACTGGGTCTTATTTATCAAGTGTTAACATTTAGAATTTAGGGCGCGAGTTCCACACACAATGTGTATAACTTTGATTTGTCGAATTAATCTTAGACTTTATATTTCTGATAGTTTAAGATGTAATGTTATCTAAGGGTTTAATTGCTAACAAAATGAATGGTTAACCCAAAATGTGGGGTTTGTTAATTGCTAACAAAACGAATGGTTAACCCAAAATGCTTAACATCGTAGTCGGCGATGGAGGCTTGGATCACTAGGGGATCCTGGTGGGAAAGTCGACTCCGTCTGCATCGGTGATGGTGAAAGTGATGCCGTTTTGCACCCAGGCCAGTGGCGCTTGGGTAGGGTACACCGCCACGTGATGCAGCCGATGAGCATAAGCTTTCTGCTGTCGTGTAGATGAAAATTCTAGTGAGAAGCCCCCCGAGATGACGTTTATGATGTGACGTTGGCCTCCCTCCGGAGCCGGTATCCACAAGAGGCCCTCAGGAGGCTGTTGCACGTGGGCCACTGCTGGGGTCCCCACTTCTAGAACTCTGTCCTTGGCGACGCTTTGGTGCAGCGTTGCGATGGCGGGGCACATTCGCATGAGATGATCGTTGCGGCCGTGCACCTCGTGCCACAGCCCGTGCTGTTGGCGCTCCCCTTCGCCACGCGTTCCGTCGTCCCAGCCCCGGCCTTACCCTGGTTCGTGACCTTTGGGACCCCGCCTGCGGCCAGTAGGGGTGTTGTCGTCGGAGCCACCTTTTATGTCGAAGATGTACCGGGCCTTCTGGGATTTGCGCTACATGCAATTGGATTTGTCATTCAACGAGTCTTGCTTACATTGGAGGAGTCCTGCTTGTGCTGGGAGGAGTCCTTCGATGAGTGCTCTGCCTGCTTGGTGTCGGAGGCGTCACCTCTACGCCGATGCGCATCCTCTTCTGCCCTTGCGTACTCCTCCATCTTGTCGAAGAGCTTGGCCACCATCTTTATCGGCTTGCGCGCGTTGTATTCGGCCAGTGGCACCGGGTTAAGGCCTTGGATAATTGCGTTGATGATCGTGGTCTCATTGACGTTTTTGACCTGGCAGCGAACCTTGGCAAAATGTTTGAAGTATTCTCGGAGCTTTTTCGATGGCTTCTGCTTGATGGCGAAAAGTTGGTCCACATCGATGCGTTGAACATAGTTTCCCTATAAGTTGTTATACAGGCGGTCTTGGATCTGCTCCCACGCATAGATGGAGTTCAGCTCTATGGTGAAGAACTAGGAGAGTGCTACTCCTTGTAGCACGAGTGGTAGCCCCTTCGCCTTGGTGGAGTCATCTCCGCCGGTGGCCTCGATGGCCATCTCATACACGCGAACAAACTCTCTAGGGTCCGTGTCGCCCTTGTACGCCTCAATGGTGGGGAACTTGAAGTCCTCTAGCCATGCCGACTACTGCAGGCTAGCAGAGAGGGGGGACTCCAGATCTACGCGTCAAAGTGCAACGCGATCGGAGGTGGGGGCGTCACGGCTGTCTGCCCGATCGGGTGTAGCTTCCACCGCTGCTGTCGGTGGGGTTTGCTGGCTCCACGCCTCCTGCTGGCTCCAAGCCTCTTGCATTTCTTACGCGGCACCTCAGAGATTTGCCAGCTCTCTAATTTGACTCAACACTAGCTTCTTGGTTTCACTTAGCTTATTGACATGGCTTGCATCATCTTTGGATACCTTTAGGTAGAATTTGATCTTGAATGGCTTGACATGCTCAAAAAATCCATCTAATATTCAGACTCATACTTATGTGGCTTGGCTTGATTATGCATATCTTGTCATGATTTTGATAGCATTAATATGAGTTATGGCTTGGTGTAATACTAAATGGTAATTTTGGATAATCTTTATTGCTCTATTTGCTTAGCATTGAATAAAATTCAACCACACCATTAATTATTTTTCTCCAAAGAACCTTGATGACTTTATTGCCAAAAGGGGGAGAATCGCTGCTCCTGCTGATCCAAGTGCCGCTAACGAGGCCAGCCTCCGCACCATCGACGAGGCCGGCTGCTGTGCCACGGATGTCGATGTCGACGTTCGCAACACTAGCGTTGCCCTTAGTGCCAGTTCTTGATGTCGACGTAGGCAGCCCGCCAATCGAGGCCCTGGCGTTTGCAAGTGCTGTCGTCGTGCTCCGCTTCTTCGTCATCATCGACGAAGCTTTCTTTGGTGCCATCACTTCTCAAATTCTATGGCTTGCTCTTCGTCGTCCCCACGGACGGTGCTAACTGTTGTGGTTACTGACCAAACAGTGAAGTAGGAGAGTAGTGGAGTGGTTGAGATGGATGAACAATGTTTGCCCCTTCTCCATACATAGGGCGTGTATATATATTTCCATAAAGCACAATTACAACTTTGCCTTTACAGTCATACGCCTCCCACAAGGGTACGTAGGTCATTACATATACCATACCGAGCCTTACAACTCCCTAACAGGTCGGATGGGCTTAGGTGGGCACCACCCCTATTACAGACATGAAGATGAGAAAGGGTTGAGAGATGAGGACAAGCAAAGATTGAGAGGTAAAGGTAAGCAAAGCTTTTTGAAATCACTAGTTATTTAAAATATGTCCTTACAGTCTGACTACTCTATTCTACCAACGGCCACATTCTGGAATCGTCATGGCTCTGATATCATTATTGTTGGACCCTGGAGCAACAGCTCCTAGATACTCTGTGTAAATTGCACTAGTCTAGGATTGACTAGTGCACATAGTGGTAATAGGGATACATATCAAGCACAATGACAAGCTTTATTAATTAAAAGAGTATGGTCTTATGGCCAAAGTTTATATTCATGGCTCATAGGCCAAATTTAAATAATAACAGCAAAAAAAACACCGAAATAGAAGAAGCCCAACAAGCCTACCCATAGGCAAGTGCTAGTAAGATGCGGCCTACTCGTCATGATCCTCATTATGCTCGAAGCAGTCCCCCTCTGAGTAGAGATAGCAAGGGTGAGTACAAAGTTGTACTTCACAATGAGAGACCATGTGGAGGTATTCCCATGTTGCTGATGAGTAATTGACGATTGGTTTAGTGAGTTTGAGTTTGTTTTGGGTATTCTAGGGTTGAGTACCTTTACTTGTGCTAATATTGATTATGTTGTTTTGTGCGGTGCTATGTGACGATTTGCTTATCTGTGTGACTGCAGGACATCGGAGCTAGGTCATGGTGAGGCGAGGAGGACCGGGACTAGGAACAGGAGGTGTTGAGGTCCAGACGGTCGGTGATGCCGAAGATGATCGAGGCTGGTGAGGTGGTTGTGAGTTGGGAGACGAGGAACCGAAGCTGGAGCTACTGGTGACGGACACGACGGGCAACGACGAGCGAACCGGGACTAGGCTCAGGCAGGAGTCGGAGGTCCAGACGGTTTGGAGGTCGATTGCGGCCGTGCACGACGGAACAGACCAAGACTAGACTCAGGTGGAGTCAGAGGTCTCGGTCGGTGTCGGGTGGACACGACGGGCAGCGGCGACAGGATCGGGACTAGACTCAGGGAGGAGTCGAAGTCCAGATGGTCAAGGTGTTGGAGGCGGAAGCTTCCGGGAAGGTGCTTGAGGGGCAATCTGGTAAATTGACCCAAGCAAATGAGTGGAGGAGGTGATTTCCCTCCAAAATCTGGTTGTGTGTGTTGACTTATTACCTCATATGGTGTGTGAGGTGGGGGAGTGGGCATTGTATGCCACTTCTTGTATTTCTTCTTTGGGATGAGCTTTTGCCTTCAAAAGGTGGAGTGGAGGCAGCAGGTTTTAGATCATCCAAAGCAAGAAATAGGTGTGTGTGTGTGCTCTAGAGAGTGTTCTCATGAGTGGTAGTGAGCTCACTGCATGAATGGCTCAATAGGAAGGGTGTGTGTGTGTGTGAATCCCACTTGAGAAGCATGTAGTGAGATGGATTAAATCTCTTCACAACTGCGTATGGGGACTCCTTTGTAATCCTATCAATCAATATGAGAAGGAGAGTGGTTGAATTGCAGTTATTTCTTGTCCTGTGATTTTTCCCTTGTTTGCAGTACTCTAGGGTTTGAAATGAGGAAACACTTGTTCTTTTGTTTTTCATGATGGAATCTTGTTTTGGAGAGTGGTTCTTGTCTCTAGGATGATCTCCTTGCTGGTTACAAAGATTCTTGAACAAAAGATGTGAGAATGAAGAGTAATCTAAAAATCAGTCACATCTTCTGTTAAAATCCAGATTTCAAGCTCAAATCTTTGTTTCTTGCCTTTGTGATGTAATTTATTGTTTCCTAGAATCTCCAAGGTATTTAGATCATGCTCTTGTTCTTTTCGCCTGAAGAGAACAGAGGGAGATCATAAATTTCATTGACTTGTGTAAGTTTCAGCATTTTCAGAACTGCAGTCTGTTCTGTCCTCGGGTAACCGGTCAGACCGCTCCGACTATGGTGGTCTGACTGGACCTGAGTAGGCGGTCTAACCGGTGGCCATTAACCGGTCTGACCGGCATATTGAGGGCGGTGTGACCGGCCTTTGATCTTTGGTCAGACTGGACCCTAGGCAGATGCTTTTGCTACTGATTTTCTTGTTTGATCTTGCTCCTTCATGTTTCTTTTCTTGTTTATTTTTAACTTAAGGTTACAGAGAGCATGACCTTTCTTCTTCATAGCTCTCGGTAGCTATCGGAGATAAAAGTCGCTTGTGGGTACTTGGGGGAAAGTTTTAAAGGCACCATTCACCCCCCTCTGTTGCCATATCCGATCCTACACACAAGTTACACGAAAAATGCAATAATAACGCCAGACTAACAAAGGAAGGCATATATGGTTATTTTAGCATAAAACAGAATTTAAAGAAATATAGTAAATAGATATAAACTACTAATTTTAATACAATAAGTAAAGATAGCAATTTTAGCAAAATAATATCATTTGTGCACGCACCGACCTGATACCAACCTAAGCATGGGCATCCCACCCAGACCATCTTTCTCCAAAATGATTCCACATTTCCAACCAAAACCATTTTGTGAAAAACCAAAGTCTAATCCATCCAAAACTTTACTCAGCATGCCCATAACCGTGGACACAGCTATCCAGCATAGTTTATACACTATGTAGAGGTGGTACAACTTTACCCACAAGATATACTTAACTCATGATGTTGGCCACTGCACGATAAGCGTGCGATTGAGTAAACATAACGAGGACTTTACAAGGAAAGCCATCAACCTGGCCATGCCTCTACTAAGGTTTCACTCCAATAAGAAATTCACCAGATCGGGGCCCCTTCTTGTGTTGTGTGAGACATCTCATGGCCTAGCCACATTCACATTCAATCTATAGCGAGACTCAAGTTAAGACCTGTAAATAAGTTATATCTATGCAGATCTAAGAATTTACTACGAAATTCTCTAGCCATACTAGTTGACATGCGTCATTTTTACATATATTTACCTGTCATTTTACCTTCATATTCTTTGCATTTTGAGATCATTTATCATCATTTACACGCTTTTCTAAAATCAATTGCTCAATTTTGATCATTTTATATTTTTTGTACTTTTCCACAGGCCAGCGCGATCGAGGTGCATAAATGACAAATCTGGACTTTCGGGACTGCTCCGTACAGCTATACGTATCATCACGAATGCGTAGGATCAAACCGCGATGAAATCGAACTTCCAGAGGGCCAGAACAGAAGAAATCAATTGGGAGAAGGACTTGATTGCAAATTCAGGAAGCTGGGAGGACTAAATTGCAAAATCACCAATTCCCCATTCGGCAACAAAAACCCTAGCTGCAATCCCATTCTGCTCAGGCCTGGCATTGCTTCTAACCCTAGCCCCCATTTGCTCTCCCCTCCTCTCTTCTCTAGCTCCGGCCGATGGCGAGGCCAGGCTGGCTCGCCACCGTGCCACCCTTTCCTCTTCCACCTACCTTCTCCACCACACCACCTCTCGCTGCTCCGCACCACCAACTTCCTCCTCTGCTGCTACAAACTCGCCGGCGACCACCTCAACCTCGCCACTTCCAGATCAGGCCACCGCATCCAACCTTCGCCCCCAACTCCACTATGCCACCGCCTTGCTCTTCCTCCAGTATGCCGCTCTACTGCCCTCTTCCTCTTTTGGCGTGCCGCAACTTCCCCTCCACCTCTGCGCTTCCTTCCCCTACTGCGCCGCCATATCGCCACCCGCGCCACCTTATCCATCCGCTGCTGCTGCATCCCCTTCCTCCTTTGCTGCTCCTCCACTCCACCACAGAGCTCGCCACCGCCTATCCTCGACTCCACCTCAACTCCCTCCGGCAGCTCTCCCCTTTGCGCCACTGCTTCCTTCACCGGCCGTCACCTTCATCCACTTTACTGAGACCTCGCCGGTGCCTTAGCTCTTCATCAACTGGCCACCACCGACGACCTTGACGAAGATCCACATCGCCGTCAACTTCACCATCGGCAGCGCCCTTTGCGGCATCCTCCCCAACTTCCGCTGCATGGCGACCTCTCCTCTGCCTCCTCTTCGACATCACCAGCTTCCACTCGGTCGACATCACCTCTGCTCTTATTCCTCTCGGTTGACTCATCTGCATCTCCCTTTACTTTTCTCTGTTCTAATTGTTAAATCATTCTAATTTTGCAACCTTGAATGTTCTTGTTATACTGTGATGTATGCATGTGTTCAGTGGATTTGTGATTATGCCCTGTTAATTTGTTCCAGAATTGCTATATGTTCATGTTGCCGGTAGTTTAATTCTAGAATTTGTGTGTGATATGTAGATGTGTGTTAGTCAGTGAGTATGGCTAGTATTTGTGATTTCTGCTGTTGGTTGTTGTGTTAGCTATTAGTATCCCTCTGTCAATTGTTCGTGTTAAGTGATTTGTTTTGTGCCGTAGTGTTTGTGTTGCACGAATTAGCTAGCCGGCGACCGTTTCCTCTCCCCGTGCTGTCTACACTCCCCATTGCTTCTAGACTTCCTCTTTTCTTCTTTCCACTGTCTGTCGATAGTATTGAGTGATCGTAGTTGTAGTTTGTTATGTTGTCCTGCCGCCGTCGTCTAGTTACCCGTCAACCATTTTCTCCATCATTCTCTCTCGACTCCCTCCATGCTTCTAGACTCCCTCCTTGTCTCGCAATCGGTAGTTAGGTCGTCGGTCGGTGGTCGTGTTCGTTCATGTAGTTGTCAGTGTCGTTCGTGCGTCATTCGTGTAGTCAGTCATCGATTGTTTAGTTCATTCGTTGTTTCATCTGTGCGAGTTAGAGTTCGTTCGGTAGTTCGTTCGTTCGGCTAATTTGGTAGTCGTTTTAGGTTTAGTTTTCTCCCCTGTTTCAATTGACCTAGCTTTAGCTGAGCACCGATAGCCTTAGTCTAGTCCCTGTGGAGAACACGACACTCGTCGCTATTTCAGTGGCAACCCATGCACTTGCGGGTGTGCTATTTTTGCACGATCACTAGTATACTAACTAAAGTTTTATTCTAGGGTGACAAGGTATAAAGATTTGCAATGTCAAAGGTGTCGTAACAAATGGGCATTAACAAAAGTTCAACAGGAAATGAAATACTATGAATAAAATTAAGCAATACAATATAATTTAAAACAACATAATTTTATTTGCAAGCTAGGACCAACATGATCAAGGTGTGCAACTTGTCTTGCTCTACGAATTAGTGGTGAGAATCAGTGGTGAAGTCGCACTCTTCGGAGAAGTCGTAGTCTACACGCGAAAAGCTTGAACAAACTAAATTTAAATAAAATCTAAAAAACTCAAAAAAAATGTTAAATATATACTGGGAGATAGACTACAAATTTATATGAATTTAGAAACTAGAATCGCTTGATTGGACTTTAGACGATGAAGAACGAGCGATCAAAAAATTGTCGGACGAGAAAATACTGAAAAAAGGAAAACAAGGAATATTCCTATTTTTGGTGGTGGTGCCAGCAAGAGAAGGCACGAGAGGTGGACCAAAATGGCAAAATGGGTTGCTAGGGACCCGAGCAATACTTGAAAAGTGGCGGCACGTCAAACGAAACATACTGACAGTGGCAACGCTCGAGGTGGCGGCCGACGGCGATTCTTGAATAAACCAAAAATCCACTTAGATACAAATGTGGGCAAAGGGTAGATGATCGTGTAGGTAAAAGGATTGTTTGAAAATACCTAATGGGTGAAGAGATCAAGCTCGACGAAGTTCTCATTGGAGTTAAGGATGCAAGTATGGCCGGTAGTGCTCTGGTGGGTGTCTACCAAAATTTAAAAAAAAAGGCATTGTACATAATGGTGTTGGGAATCTCCAGAAAAAATTTGAGGGACAGTGGAGTATGGTAGAGGGCAGGAGAGCTCACCAAAATTTTCACCGGGGTTGGGAAATTAGTTGCCAAAATTTTGGGCGGAATTAATGGGTTGTTCGCTGCAAAAACAAAAAAAAGAGAGAAAAATTAGCATGTCAAGTGAAGAGAAACCACTAGGAATTAGTTGCCTGCGTAATTTGGGATAGGGTTAGGGTTAGAGGGTTTGGGTTTTGAGTTTAGAGTTTAGGTTTCCTATTTGGCACGAAGTAGAGTTGGGGCTTGGTTTGAAAGTTTGCTTGGAGAGGGAGAGAAGCCATGGCTACCTACTGTTGACATTGAAGAAGAGCTCACTTCAGTTCAGATTGAAGATATACGATGAGAGAGAAGAAGAATTAAGAGAGAGGAGAAAAGGAAGCAAAGGGGAGAAAATGAAGGAAATGTGGCAGTGTGTTGGGGCCTTGGGGGTTCATTGTGTTGTGCTGGGAGGAGCGGTCGGATGGGTGACCGATCGGGATTTTTTTTAATTCAAGAAAACTCAAAAATAGCAAATAAAGTCTAAAAAATTCTAAAACAATTCACAGAAATTCCTAGAGCCATTTTAGACTTAGAAAAATTATTTTCAACTTAAAATTGGTCTTTATGTTTTTACACTAAAATACTTTTAATTTTTAATTTGAATTTTAAATTCCAGAAAATCAAAGAATAGCCAAATAACTTCAACTAATTAATTTGAATTAGGATTTTTACAAAATTCAAACTGTACTTTATTTAGTAATATTTTTACTTTTACATAAATTACTTTCCAAAAGAGAATTTTTTCAGTTGAAAAACAAGCAAACCAAATATACTTATTTTTAAAATTAAATCAAACTTTTTTACCCTCATTTTTTGTGAAATAAATAGCTAGGCTGTGCAACCTCTTGTGGTAGAGGGTAGGTGGATTAGTGTTGTATGGTAGCTGAAGGAGCAGAATGTACGGCAAGCTGTAGTTCTGTTTAAAATGAAGGAGCAGAATTACCAATTGCCTCAAGTTGTGTGTGAAATTAAGAAACATAGCATGCAAATGGTTGATACTCTAGGCAAAATCAGGGAACAAAATGCTCAGATGGCTACCGCCATTGGAGCTTTGAAGGAGCATAGAAGGGCTCGTGATGATAAGCTAGTAAGGCTTGTTGTTTGCATTGTAATATGCATGTTTTCTTTGCTTGGTTCTGAACAATTGGGAATTTGTGAGGATTTTGTCATTGTGATTGTAAGATATATTTTGTGCCAAGTGAATGAAATTCAGCTTCGCTATTGTCCTGTTATATTGGAGCATTTGTTATCATTTTGTTCAGTGAACAACCAGGATAGAATACAAAATAACATGCACAAGAACAACCATATGTAACTAGGTTGGATACATAACCATATATAACCAGGTTCAACACATAAGAAAGGAAAGGTAGCAGTGAAAGCATTGAAAACTGCATAATCATGTCCCTATACTATCAACAAGTCCTCAATATTCAAACATTTGTATGGTTTTATCTGTTTGTTGAAAATCAAAACTATTGTTATTGGCATAATCCACTTTGCTAGACTCAGAAAATCCACACCTATAGCAGATACCCATATGGTGTACCTCCAGGTACTCTATAGATTCGGAGCATGCTCTTTATATGTTTCTCATGTGGAACTTGAACCTATCTTCAGTGTATGCCCTTGCATCCAGGTACAAGTTATCCACAAATACCGGACCATAGAACATTTTCATGATGTTTGTGTACAAGTGCCTCATGCATTCTCTATGTTTAGCATTTGGAAGAACAGTTGCAACTATAGCCTCATGCAGATTGTAAGGTTTGATTCAATGATCCCAGCTAAAAATAATGGATTTTGTCATACATGATAAGATCTAAAACATGATTACTTTAAATTCTGAACATTGGGTGGACTTAAAAATCTGAAACATGAATCTAAAAAAAGAAATTGTTTAACACGTTCAAATGTGAAATAGAATCTGAAGCAGAATTTGTCAAACAGAATCTGAGTACTTAGCCTTCTGAGTCAATGTGGCCACCAATGTGTCAATGGGCTTCTTTTTTAATAGGTTCACTTGGCCATCGTAGACTTTCCCTGAAAAATTATAGTTAGTCCAATGGTTTTGAGAAGAATAAGAATACGAAATATTGAGATATTTACCTTTTGCACCTTTTCCCCATCTTTTCATAATGTAGCTATTCAGTAACTTATTTGGTTTTTCACCCCTCAACACTTGAATAATATGGTTGCATGGGATTCCTTTTGCCTCAAATAATTTGCAAGAGCAATTAGGTATCATGGTTGACGTGTTGCAGCGAACCTCCTTATCTTTATCTATATTGGACTCATCACTGATGGTCATAATTTTGGTCCCTTCAGCGTGCATAATGCCCCAAACACAACAACTATCTCTAGCAACAATAATCTCTTCTTGAAATTTCTCAAACACCTCATGTGTGAGTACTACACTACCCTATTTCTCCATGGGACATGGTGTCATCAATCGGGGTGTTGTATGGATGCTGCTGTTGCCTGCTTTTAACTCCTTCTGATGCTGGCATTCCAAAGCTGTGTCAAACCTAAGCCAAAACTCAATGAAAGTGAGCTTGTGATGAATGGACCGGTTAAAAAATAAATTTGCACTCTTCGACCTTGAAGTGTTTCTAAGAATGCCTACAAGAGATATGTCCATGAAATAGACCAGTATCCACGATTCATGAATCTGATACCTTTTAACCAACCACTCATTTCCCTCCGAGCCAAAGTCAGAAATCACAAGATTTCATTGTGACTCAAATTCCTTTGTGGTTTCTAAACCCCAAATACATGAGTTCAATGTTGCCCAAAAATTAGGATCTTCTTTAACCAAAGGTCCAACCTTCTCAACCACCTTTTCTATGATATGCCACATGCACAACCTGTGTACCATATTTGGTAGTACTTTATTAATAGCAGCTTTCATGCTAGCAACCTCATCAATTATGATAAGTTTAGGTGCTTATCCTCCTATTGCTCGTAAGGTCCCAAACAACCAAACATATGAGTTGGTCCTCTTGTTTGCTAAGAATGCAACACCAAAAAACACACTTTGTAAATGATGATTGACTCTAGTGAATTGTGCAAAAATCATGTCGTATTAGTTGGTAGTATATGTGGAATCAAATGACACCACATCACCGAAATGGCTATAGTTTTTCCTACTGGTGGCATCGGCCCAGAACACATGCACCAACCTACTCATCCACGTCAAAATCAAAGAAAAAGGCTGAATTCACTTCTTTTTTTCTCTCAAGCTAGGCCACAAACATTTGAGCATATGCATTCTTGATTTTTTTCCCTAAGGTCACAGTAGTAATTCTATAAGTCTTTTTTTGTGCATTCAACATTCTCAAAATCACCCTCACTAACATGAAGTAGCCTATAAGCCTACGAGATGCCTATGCTTGCTTTGTGGTATGTGTACAATGTAATTTTTGCTCTCTCACTAACTCTATGATTCAATCTAATCAAATGAAGCTTATCAGGCAAGACAAATCCATGATTATGGTGCTCAACTATTGAAACTATTTTATACTTGTTACCACTACATAGCTCCACAAAAATATGTGCATCACATCCACATCTAGTTTTCTTCATATTATGTGTCTTCTTATTTGAGGGATTACCAAGCTCCTTACCTTTTTTGGACCTATAACCTTGCCTCAAAGCACATAAAGCACTTGCACTGAACCACCTTATTCAACAACTTCTGCTACCTAACATGGACTGAAAACCCCACTTGATGTGCATACGACTTGTAGAAATCCTCGACAGACTCGATATCTTCAAATTCCATTCCTACAGTTGGCTTCAATTCATCCTTACAGTTGGGTGTAAATGACGAACTCTACAATATAACATATGAAATGGTGTGACCTAACAAACATTTCATTGACGACAACTTTGTCAATTGAGGAAGCTACTCATACTCACATAGTGAGGCATGCTAGCTTTCCTTTTGGGTGTACTGAATTCACCATCATGCCTCAGTGGAGAGGTTATCACAACCAACGAATGGGAATCAGTGCATTCTTCCATTGGTGGGATATTGATAGATATCGTTGCTGCTTCAACCAACAAATGGTACTCGGTTTCATCTAGGTTTTACATGACGAACACATGAACAAATCCAATGTACATGACATTCTCGATTTAAATACCTAAATCGATTAGATGTCAAGGGGCGACGCTGGAATCCATCCTTATTGAGCAGCCCTTCTCGCTATAGCCATTGGTTGTTCTGATCCCCTCACTCCCTCTAGGACCTCCTCCCTCAGTCTCCCTCCCCTGAGCTGCCACCAACCACTAGCATCCTTGTGTGCTGCCTAAAGGCTAGCGACAATAGGGGTGTCGATACAAGTAGGGCGGGGTTTGGAACAGGGGAGGAGGTGGGGGTGGCAGAGGAGACAGCTGGATGGCGCAGTGACGGCTAGAGCTAGGGTTCCATGGTGGGAGGAAGGGGATGGGAATCGGTGCATTCTTCCATTGGTGCAGGCTAGGGCTAGGACTAGGGTTCAGTTTGGGGAGGCAGCTTGGGGGAGGAAGACTAAGGGAGGAGGTCACGGGGGGAGTGAGGAGGGAGGGGATTGAGACGAGGGGCGGAGGCGAGTGGTGACTTGGGGGGATGAGGATGAAGGTGGGTGGAGGCTCGGGGAAGACAATGGGCGAAGGCAGGATGGGAAGGGATGGCTCAAGGGGCATTTTGCATAATCAACATGAGTGCAGGTGGTTTTTCGTGAAAAATGATGCATGTAGATCTGCGACGTTGGACAAAGATCAGACGACTGACAGTCGCTGAGTGTATGAGTGCACAAGGATGGCTATGTGCATAGGATACATTGCCCTTTCTAGGAGACATTTTATAATTTTCCATGTATTTATTATTAGATCTTGTGATTTCAATATCATTATCTTATATCCTGCTCTTTCATGGTATTGTTTACACATGTGGTCAATCATATTCCTTATTGTCATATTCTTGATCAAGCTTGTGCTTATTATTGTTTAAGTATTGTCTCAAATCTTTAAATCTTTATCATGATCCGGGTCAAGCCGGCTCATTAATGTGGATCATTTGTCAAATGGATTCAAAGGGAAACGCTTGTACTAGGTAGATTATACGGGTCAGGCGGATGATCCGAGTATGTACAATGTTCGAAAAAATGAATTGAGACGAATGATCTGGTCCAGGTCGATAATCTGAGTATGCAGTAACTTTTCAGAAAGTATGTCAAACGACCAATTTTTGAATGGAGAATCTATTTAAGGAGGTTCTAGGCACTCATTCTACCATACCTATGACTCCAAACCTATAGCAAACTCATAGGGGAGTTTAAGGGCCATTGAAGAGTTTTGATTGAAGATTTGAGAGATGGAGAGTAGATAGGTCTAATTTGTGCATCACTCTTAGTTGCTTATCCTAACTGGGATCAAGTGACTATCTTGGGCTTATTATTCTTGGAGAGCAGCGTCTCCTAGACGGCTTGGAGGCGTTGGTATGGTGAACTTCCTCAGAGGCTTCTATGGGAGGCACCGGGAGACTTGTAAAGTTTCAAAGTCTACCTATCCAGAGTGGAGATCTAGAAGGACTACATGAGTGGATGGCTTGATTCCTTGCGCGGTCTCAAGTCAGATTGATATGCAAGAGTGCTCCAAGGAGGAGTAGGGGATATCAGTGATTCTCTGAGACCTCGATATATAAAAATTGGTTATGCTCCTTGTATCTCTTACGTTTCCACATTTACTTTCTTATCTTTCAATCCCTAGACTACCAGATTTGTGTAGAATTGGAAATTAGGTTGTAAAATTTCACTAGAAACCTTAGACACTTGGTCTGGGCTAGAAAAGATTAAAATTTTAATTTAGCTTTATAAAAAAGAATCTCAATTCGCCTGATCTTGAATATCCGATCCACTTCAAGAGAAGGATGGGGCCGTGCGTTCCAACAGCCGCCGGCGGTCGGAAAACGCGTGTTCCAGAGCACATAAGCTGATTAGCCATACACAAGATTGGGAATTGGGAAGAGGGGAGTATATTAGTATATAAGGAGATCCGGAAGGTGAGAGGAGACGATCCATCAGATTTGATCCACAATAGCCACAAAATTTCACTGATTTTTATCTTTAAATTAGCTGTAACACCAATATGTTGACAGCCCCAATAATAAACACTGTAGTAGTATGCCCCATCCAGATCGTGCCATGTCTGCTGTAAAGAAGGCGACAAGACGAGAGATTATTATTAGATCGTCGTGTTCTTGGATATTGCTGATAGAAGTGTCTACAGAGGAGGAGATATCAGATTGTCGTTCTTGGATATGCCACAGCTGATAAGTGATAAGTACTACACGTTTCTTTTTTGCTGCAAAAGCGGCATGCACTAGGTTAATAAAGTGCATAAAAATGTCGATGGATCGACGTTGATGGCTAGTACTTTTTACATGTCTTGGCCACTAAGAATCATTCTGTCCAATGCACTTGCCAAAACAAGTACAGTTTAAGAATGGAATTGGATCTTCTGTCCTGATCGGATGACGATCAATACGTCAGTCACATCAGATCGAAAGCAACAATCGCAAAACACTGAAACACATTATACCTGTTTCTTTTTATTGATCACACAAGGGAACGTACATGCTACGACTAGGAAGCTCACTACTCACAGTGATGGACGATATTGTAGATATACTCACGTAGGTATACATACCGCGTGCTGCAGGCACGGAACACACGTACATAGACACTACTGCGCAAGTAGATAGAAGTAGGTTAAAAAAACATATGTACATGGCTGTAGCACACACCCAAGTTGAAAGGATCATAGCCAGGAGATAGCTAGGTCGCATGCACGCGAGCATTCAATCAGTTCCCGGGCATGCCCGTACCAATGGCCGGCGAAAGAGGCGGCGGGTTCGGCTTCGACGGTTCCGGCTAGGGCTTAGGCTCCGGCTTAGGTTCGGGGCTTGGCTGAGGCTCCGGCTTTGGCTCAGATTGCGGCTTGGGGTTAGGGCTTGGGTCCGGCTGTGGGGTGGGCTTAGGACTTGGCTTGGGGTCCGGTTGGGGGTTAGGCTGCGGTGCTACTTTCGGGTCAGGCTTTGAGTTAGGTTGTGGGTCAGGCTGCGGTGTAGGTTTTGGCTCAGGTTGCGGGTTTGGTTGGGGATCTGGTTGTGGGTTTGGCTGTGGTGTAGGTTTTGGTTCAGGTTGTGGTGCAGGTTTTGGGTTGGGTTGCGGATTGGGGTTTGGCTGTGGTGTGGGATTTGGGTCTGGTTGTGGTGTTGGGTCGGGTTCGGGCTTAGGGTCAGGTTGCGGGTTTGGTTTTGGAGTTGGCTTCGGATCAGGTTTGGGGTCAGGCTTGGATGAAGGATTAGGGTCTGGTTTAGGGTCAATCACCCTTCCATCAGCAAGGCCAGGAACGTCGGCGGCCAGTGCAATGACAAGTGCCAAGTAGAAACACAGTGAGAGGACGGACCTCATCGTTGCCAGTGCTAGACACTTGCTGGTCTCACTTGCTAGCTAGTACGTTTGATCACAATACAAGAGTTGTGGTAACTTGTGCACAGATGGCAGGGAAGGGCTAGGAGATTTATAGCCACGGCGAGCCAACCGAAGCTGGACGCGTGCCCATCTCCCTTTGTGTGATTGGCAATGCCACTAGCGATCAACCTTTTTTTATCTGTGTAACTTTGCGCCCACCAGCCAAAGTGGATGATCCATCAGGAAAGAGCAAGGACTGGGCCGTAAAACAACATTTTGTGCCGAGTCGTTGTCATGCTCCATCGTTTCTTCTTAACATTGCACACTGCTTTAATTGATACTACTAAGTAGCATCACGCGCTTTCTCAAGACAAGAAAAGTTTTTTTTTTCATGCATGCAGTGACTCGATCTTGTGGCTGATCAGATCCAACCTTTCCAAGACAAATTTACATGAACATCTAGGACCGGCACTCCTGCAGTTTTTCTGTTCTTTTTTTTTTCTCGCCTGTGATGTGCTTCTAAGGAGCAGAGCAGTACTAGTTTGCTGCTGATATTGCTTTAGGAACTAGGATGGAAGCTTTGTAATTTGTTCCTTTTCGAAAGCTGGAGTACTGCCTAGCATGCACGCAGGCCGTTTGGATCGACACGACGACAGGCGCGCATGTGCTAGAGGAGGAGGACCGGGCGGCACCACTCGCCGGAGGTAAGTGGTGCATACGCGTATCATGTGCGCGTGCGTAAAGCCCTCCTCCTTTTGTTCCCTATGCCTTCCGTTTCCTTCCAAGCCGCCCAGAAACAGAGCTACAGAAGCACAAAACTAGGTGAAACCTACCCGGACCGGATTATAGTGGCCACAGGATCACGAGGGCGACAGATTGGACGGGTGTGATCCATGCGCGTGGCACCTATCCACCTTTACTACTCCCTCCGGTCCGCAAAAGTTCTCTCTTCTTCTCGAGAAAAGAGAGAACTTTATCGATTCAGAACACGGATTACAATCATGAGCAATGTACTTGAAAAACCCCAAAATTTCAAACTAAAATTTTTCCTTGATTTTTGCTAGGTTTTTGAGTGAAATTCGAAAACTTTCCTTTTCGGGAAAGTTCTCCCCCTCCCGCTTTCCCTTTTTGGCCGGGACACCACCCATTCTCCTTGGCGCCCCGCCTCTTCCCGTTTCCCTCCTTCCTTCGGCGCCTCCCTCCGCTTCTCCCCGCTGGCGCCCAGCTTCGTCCCCGTTTTCCCTCGCGCGTGCGCAGCACCCGCGCCCGAGTTGCGCCCGCGTCACCCGTTGGCGCCGCCTCTCCTTCCGCCTCTCCCCTCGCCCCGGCGCCCTCCCCGTCCTCCCTCTCCCGCTGGCGCTACACCTCTCCCGCTTTCTCTCTCGCATGCGCGCTGCGCTGCGCCGCGCCAAAGCCGCCGCGCGCCGCGCGCCGCCCGACCGCCTCGGTCCGACCGGTGGATGCCTCGCGCCACGCCGCCGCCTCGCTCCGCCCCGCCGCGCCGCCGTGCCTTCCTCTCCCGCGCGACGCGCTCCGCCTGGCTGAAGCTCACTCGCCGTCGCGCCGCTTAACTCCGTGCAGCCGTGCGCCACCTGCCTCCCTCTCGCGCGAGGAGACTCTCACCAACTCCCGTCCTCCCTCGCCGACCCGAGCCCCGCCGCTGCCTTCTCCCGAAGGAGCTTCTCCGTCCGCCTGGGGTATAAAAACCCCCTTCTGCCTCCCCGTTCCTCCTTTGCTTCCCGAGCCCTCCCACCGCCCTCCATCGCCTCCTACCACTCCAAGGAGCACCCTAGAGCAGCCGATTGGACCTTCATCGCCCTGGGCCGCCACGCTTCTCCTCTCGCGCAAGCAAGCCCCAAAATGGCAATCCCCTTCTACCCTCCACCATTGTCCAATTCCTCTGTCCCTGAGCACCTCTACAACTTGCTAAACACTTTGGTGATCTCATTTGGCCAGGAGAGCTGCTGTGGAGCCCTAGCGCCGACGAGCTCCGCCGCCCAAGCCGTCTTATCGTGGCCAGCCTTCCTCGGAGCTCCTCGGCCGACCCCACCACCGCCATCGTGAGCCTCTTGACCCCCTGTCCGTGTAACCGCAGTCGATTGAGCTCTCTCGCCGCCGGTGACCCCCTCCGCCACCAAAGGACCGAATCTCCCCCATCGGCCTCCCGCTCCCTCCATTGTTTCTCTCCCTCTCCAAAGCTCCAAAACGGGTTGCCTGCGTCAAGAGCTACCCGTAGGTGCCCTCCTCTGCCGCCGGTGAGCCCTCTGGCGCCTAGGCCGCCACCGCCGCCGTATTCCTTCCCCGGGAGCACTGTAGCAGCGGGAGGAGGAAGACGATCCCCTCGCCGCGACGTGGCCCTCCCACCACCGTCCGATCCACTTAATCTCGCCTCCCCTCGTTCGTCCGATCCCCGTAACGGCTCGCTCGTCCCCGTTATGTCACAGCCATCCGATTTCCTCTCCCGCCTTGATCTGAACCGTCCGCGCCTACCGCATCCCTACCGTCCATCCCGGCCACGCGCCCTCCATCCACCCGTGCGGCGCGACGCGCGCTCGCCGCAGCCTCGGCGGCTGCCCGTTCTCGCAGCGCGCAGCGCGCTCGGCCGCTGGCTGCTTTCGCCGCATGGCGAAATCCCGGCCGGGCTGCACTGTAGACCGGGCCGGCCCATCACTGTTTAAATGAATTTCCAGAGGATTTATTCATTTCCAGAAATCAGAAAAATCCAAATAAATCCTAGAAAATCACAGAAAATTCCAAAAATTCCCAAATTTCACCACTTTGCTCCAGATAATATCCTGAACCCATTTTTTGACCTCCATTCCTCCAGTTTCATCCCAGATAAATTCCTAAAATTCCAATTTGAGGATTTATGCATTTTACTCCTGTTTAAATAGTTTATTTTTCCTCGCTTGATTAGTCTCAAGCTGGATTTAATTGTTTTATGTGTTTGCGCTAGTTCCGGAGATCTCGAAGGTTCAAGTGCAGTCTCAGGACCCAGGAGTTTCTACGTTTGAGCTAGCCGAGATCGTCCAAATTATCGGCAAGTCCCAAATCCTTTGATCATGTTGCAACCCATGATATTTAATTATGTTCTTATGCTATTTGCATTAAGCTAGTTACGAAATGTTAGTTCAAATTAAAATAAAATGTTTAGAATGACATGTTATATAGTTAATCCTACCACCGACAATTGCCATGTTAAACTCGTAGCCATGCCTTTGTAACCCTAGAATTAATTATTTGTTATTCTAGATAATTGTAAGTTATTATTATCGTGCAAAGTCTTATACTAATAAGGTTGTGGCTGCGGGCCAGTAGAATTTGGAAAAACCCGGCTCTAGGGCAGGGTGGTATGGGACACCGTGCCCTAGGGCGGAGATTGTCGGCATGCGCAGGATAGGGTAAGGGGGCCGTGGTGCGCCGCAAGACGATTTCGCCGCCTCTTACCTAGGTTGCGTGTCGCGGACCGGTAGGGGTTGCGGCCCCTAGGGAAAAATATAAGGACCGCACTTTACGCTGAGCAAATGACATGGTGACCGCTCAACCACAGGAGTTGACTTGTCAACACTGGTTTAGTAGCTGCTCAACTCGATTGAAACTCTACAGGTGTTGTGGAGTAGGTGTTTGGGTAACAAAGGTTAGGCAGGCCGTGCTGCGGGTGCCTAACAACGGTAGAGTTCACTCGAAGCGGACGTTTGTGTGTGTGTGTGTATGTGTGAGCCAGACCCGAGTGGATTCTACCGGGTAGAGCCTATATAAAGAATTGAGTAGTGAAACGACCTGGCTTTCTTAACCCGGACGCGGGAGTTAAGAAATCGTGTGGGTAAAGCTGAGCAAACTCTGCAGAGTCAAATAAATGGTATTCGAATACGCCGTGCTCCCGGTTAATGGAGCTGTGTCACGTGGGTGATTCCAGCAGCAAAGCTAAGTAGTTTTGTACATGCTTTAACTTGTTTAGTTGGTTAATTGAATCTTCCTGAAAAACCCCTGAGTTCTTGAGGAGTAGTTTTGGGTCCGTCTTATCAAAATATTTGCAAATAAAACTGCATCCACCAAAGCTAATAAACCAAGTATACTCCCTTCCATTGTTATTCTGTGCATGTAGTAAGTTAGAGTCCCTTTGGGGCTTGCTGAGCCGGTTGTTTGGCTCACGGCTTGCTTAATCCACTCTTTAGAGGATCAAGACAAAGGTGAAGGTTTCCCCGTCAAGGACGCCCCTGAGGATCGCTTCTTCGACAAGGACCCGTGGCTTTAGGTCTTGGCCGCGCTCAAGCGGATCTTGGAGTTTTGGTAATGTAAGTATACTTTGGGCTTGCACGCCCCGCTTTTGAAAGTGGATGTTAATCCTTATGTAAATTATATGCTGGATTTTGTTGTAAGCATGCAATGGTATACTCTTGCGCGACACTCCATAACTATTCATGTGTGAATAGTTGCAGAATACCGTGTCCGTACGCGCCCCTGGAAACGGGGGCGTTACAGTACTGCTCGACGCAAGACAGAGCTTTTTCGTCGTGCAATATGTAGAACAAGAAGCTAGTTTCTGCCTTGTGAATCCTAGAATATTCACTCAATGTATTTGACCAATTTACTCTCTTTTGTGAAATCCACTTGACTAGGCGATCCGCCAAAAGAGACATACAGTCGTGCGATGCGGTCAGCATGACCATATCGTTGCCTACCTTCTTTGATGTTGCCTACCTTCTTCGATCACAGGGTAGACGGCACAATGCACAGACACACACTACCACACCTGCATACTACACGCATACACACGCGAGTACATACATCTCCTTAACTCATGTCTAGAAATACGGAGACGCTCTTTTAAAAGTGGGCATTAAGATTTCAACTCTGATGAGAACTCTACAACTCTACTAAAGAGGTGGTTCCCAAGGTGCGCGGTTGTTCTTCATGCCTGATTATCTCTACTCCTTAAAAGCACAAGTTGGTGGTCGTCGGTGTGTTCTTCCCTCTTCTCTCTGCAACCATTCGTGGACCATTCGTCTCTCTCCCTCCTGTCTCTCTCACGATCTAACCACCCCTATCCTCTACTTTCCCCACCTCGCGTATTTCGCCAGGCTTCACCCTTCCTCGCACCGCTTCAGCATCTCCTCCCCGATCGCCACACTGATCTCAGCCTCTCTCCTCCCCAATCTCCACATCGATCCCGCCACCGCCATGGATGAGTCCATCATCAGCCAGGTAACCCACCCTTCTCCTTCCCACTTTACGCCGCTCTTGCTGCTCCGGTCGCTTTCCACACTCCTCTCTCTCTCTCTCTCTCACGGACGCGGCATGTCCCGGCGATTGCAGATGTTGGAGAAGCAGGTGTTATCCATGGCCAAGGCGGTGCAGGACAAACTGGATGAGGATATCGTTGTGCTTGATCACCTCGACCCGGACTACATCAAGGCTCTCTGGGAGCGCCAAATCCAGTAGATGCACTACGTTTGCAACGCCTTTCAGGACCCAGCCGTGGACTGGGAGGACAGGATACATCAATGTCATGGACGGGGATGAACGGATTCGCCCCACCTCCTCCCACCACATCTCTTCCGCGACGTGGCTAGGGACAACTAGATCCAACAATGTTGTGGGTGAGAAGGACGGGATGTGGCTGCTCCATGGATGGGGACGGGCGAACGGACCCCTTCCTCCAACTCCCCCACCTCGCCCTTCTCTATCGACAGCAGGGCCGCCTCCCCGAACCGCATCGAGCTTATGGTCCGAGAGCACGACCGCCGCCATGTCTTCTTGATGACTGCGTCCCCTATTAGAGCTTGTAATCTTGTTTTCAATTTAGAAGTCAAAGTCATAAGTAGTATTCAAGTTTGCAGTGTGCAAGTCAATTTATGTCGTGATCGTAGTGAGTTTGTCATGGTCGTAAGTCATGTACGAGAACAAGTTGTATTTCAAGTCAGTGTCGTAGTCGTGTTCAAGTCTGTCTCAGAGTTGTAGCTGTCTCCAAGACGTGGTCAAAGAGCAGGGTATAAAAGCAGAGCATTGTATCGAGAGGAGGAAGCACCGAGTTGAGGCGATGTAGTTGCAGAGGAGGTGTAGAGTAGTGGGCGACCGGCATGATCGTAGACGGTCGACATGACTGTATAGGAGAGGGGTGACCGGCGTGACCGCAGAGCAGAGGGCAACCGGCATGGTTGCAGGCGGTCAGAGTGATCGCAGAGCAGGGGCGACCAGTGTGGTTGTGGCAATTGATGTGATCGCAGAAGAGAGAGGCAACCGGTGTGGTCAAAGGCGATCAGTGTGATCGCAGAAGAGAGAGGCAACCAGTGTGGTCGGAGGCTATCAGTGTGATCGTAGCGATTGGTGTAATCGAGAGAAAGAAGTAAAGAAAAGAGGGAGCGGTTTGGCTCCAGGGAAAAGTATCGAGTTCATCATGTGTTCTCAGACGTGGTCATAAATGACTTATGATCACGGCGAATAGAGGATCGCAGATGTGGTCGTAAAAGAGTTACGACTACAGAGATCGAGCAGAGGTGTCCACAGAGTAGCAGACGTGGTCGTAAATGAGTTACGACCACAGTCACAGAGCAGAGAACGTGGCCGTAAACGGAGTTATGACCACGACAACGAAGAGAGCAGAGGTGTCCGTAGGTGTTGAAGACATGGCCATAAAGGAGTTATGATCACGGTCACGCAGCAGGAAGACGTGGTCGTAAAGATTATGACAAGAGTGGTTGACAAAATCACTGCGTGGTCGTAACGAGCTACGACTACGGTCATCGATCGTGGTCGAAGGAAGTGCAGCGCAGAGGCAGTGAACATGGTCATAACTTCAGCTGAAGTGTATGACTACGTTGTCGAAGCAGCGAGGAGTGATCGGAGGGGTCACAACATGGTCGTAATGACTGTCAACGTGGTCGGTGAACCAGCAAAGCGGTCATATTGACACAGGAGGTGGTTGTAGCCTCTTCAACGTGGTCGTACAGCTGTAGGAGATGGTCGTAGTGGCTACAAGGTGGTCATAACGTCCTGGGAGCATTCATAAAGGCTGTGACATCCCCCAATGCTATAGGCATCGGTGCCGCGGAACTTGCCTCCGACGCAGACTATGGCGTCCAGTCGCCCGAGGCTACACTCGCCAACATGGATGATGCCGGTGGTGCGTTCGTGGGCAACGACGTCCATACCTTCAAGTCAGTACGCTTTTGCCTTCCTTGTGAGCTCATCGGTTTCTTTGTTGTTTGTTTTGCCAAGAAAACAGTGTATTAATCTTCCCCCTCATAGTCGCAGCACCACCGGAGGAGCGATGGTCGGAGTTAGAGGAGAGGGGCAGGATGGGGCAGCCACCATGCAGCGGGGGCTTGACGTTCCGCTTCACACATGCGGAGGTGGTGGAGATAAGATAAGTCCTAAACATTCTTAGCGAAGTATGGACAGTTGCAATGGCAAAGCCGGCATCGGGTGCCTCCAACCGCTTGTTGAAGACAAATGTCTCCGACCGCTTCTGGAAGACAGATTTCACCGAGCACTCGTGATGCTTGAAGGTTTGTTGTTCATACTCGGAAGTCTGCGACCTTGAGGATATAGTAATCTATGAGTATGGCCCCCGACGATATGCTAGAGTAATCCTTAGAATGCTCTCCCCGATTATGAAACGACAGTACTCCACACTTACGGCCTCCGACCATCAGGCTATAGTGCTTAATGAGTATGGCCTCGATCATCAGGCAGCAAACTATACGAGCACGGCCCCCCACCATCGGGCTACAGTAATCTACGAGCATGGCCCCTGACCATTCTGCTAGAATACTCCTCCGAGTGCTCTCTCTGACAATGAAGCTACAGTCTGCCATGAGTACAACATCTGACTATCAGACTACAGTGCTCCACAAGTATAGCAACTGACCATCGGGCTACACTACTTCATGAGTAAGGCCACCGACCATCATGGTACAGGACTGCATGAGTATGTCTGACCATGGCCATGAGCGATGGTCGTAAGTTGTAATTGAAGACTTTTGACTTTTGACCACGGACGATGGTCGAGAGTTGCCCAATTATGACCATGAGCGATGGTTGAGGGCTGCCCACTTATGACCACGAGTGATGATCGAGGGCTTCCCACTTACGAATACGGGCGCTGGTCAAGGGCTACCCACTTACGACCATGGGCGCTGGTCGAGGCCTTCTAAGAGACCATGTGGTTATGACCCCATGCTTGTGATGAGTAATTAACGGGTATTTTGGCAAGATTGTGTTTGATTGGTTCGTTTCGTGCTATGACGGCATTTGGCTCAGTCGGGTTTGGTTAGTCGGACTTATTGCATATTATTCTTCCCGATTGGTCGTTTGGGTTATTTTATGCTTGAGATCGATTTATTGATGCTAATGAGGTTTACATGTGTCGAACGGTGCTATGTGATGTGTTTCTTGTCTGTGATGGTTGCAGGACGTCGAGGCGGAGTCGTGGCGAGGCACGAAGGACCGGACTAGGCGCAGGCGGTGCCAAGGTCAGAACGGTCAAGGTGTGCCGAAGACGGTGAGGACTCGAGGTGGTTGCGAAGCTTGGATGACAAGGAACACGGAAGCTTCCCGGAAGGTGCAGGAGGGGCGTTTCGGTAAAAGCGCAAAGCTGCACAAGTGGAAGTGGTTCCGTTCGAGATTTAGCGGGCATAACGGATGGGAGACCCGTTAGCCAAAGGCTATAAGTAGGAGAGGGTTCCTGGATGTATGCATGGATTCTAGGGCTTGAGGGGTTGTTAGGGTTTTTGTTTTAGTCAAAATGGCCTTTGGAGGGCTGTTTTGCCTTTAGGCTTTAGTGGTTGAGAGAGTGCAGGAGGTTGTCTCCTGTAGGTTCTCTGTGTCTCCTCTCAAGCATGTAGTGTTCTTGGGTTTCTTGAGCTTGTGAGAGGGAGAGGATGAGTTGATGCCCACATAATCATTCCTCGTATATTCAATCGTGTATGGGGACTCATATGTATTCCTTGGTTGATTAAGAAAAGAATCAATTTCTTTTGAAGATGCTCTTGTCTCCTGTGTTTCTCTTCGTGTTCTTGTTTTGCTTGATTTCTTACTTTGTGTGATTTGAGTTGTTTCTTGCTGAGAAGGCCCAAAATGGGTTGCTCTGTGATGGGGAATAGGTCTCAAGATCATTTGATCATTTTTTCCCGAGAGCAAATCGATTGAATCAAAGTTTCCCATTTTTCATTTCCTCTGTTTATGTCATTTTCTAGGGTTTCTCTCAGAGGTTTCTTGTCCCTTCCTGTTTCCCTTCATGAGATGGCATGGAACTTGGTATCTAAACTCCAGAGGCTATTAATTAGCTATTCTCAAGGTTTCATGTTCAAAGAATCAAGGATTGGCTGGGAATTTGAGTTTCATTGTAGCTCTCTGTGTCTTTTCATTTCTTGGCCCAAATCTGAGTTTCTTCCTCTTGAGATGGATTCTTTTGGTACCTAAGGCTCCTCTGGTTATTTAAGTTGTAGTTTTGCATTTCTGGGCTGAGAATCCAGAGGGCAGTCTCAAATTTCTTTGCAGTTTGAAGTTCTCTTTTAATCTGCAATTTTCAGCCTGCTGTCAGTTCTGATTTTTCGAGGAGCGGTCAGACCGGTAGAGGCAGAGCGGTCAGACCGGACCGGCCCCTACTCGGTGGTCAGACCGACGATGTACGGGTGGTCTGACTGGCATATGTACACTGGTCTGACCGGTCAGCAGTAATTTGTTCTGCTGTGATTTTTGTTTGCTGTTTTCTCTGATGTCCGTTGAGTATCTTTTGATATTAGTCTTAAATCTTCAGAGAACTTGAGGGTCTGCTCTTCATAGCTTCTTAGCTATCAGAGAGAAGAAGTACTCTTGAGTGTAATACGATTGGGGGATATTTTTTTTAAGTCGACACTCAACCCCTCTGTCGCCGATTTCGATCAAACATCTTCCAACTTATGACCACGTGCAATGGTCGAGGGCTGCCCACTTACGACCACGTGTGATGGTCGACGGCTTCCGACTTACAAGCACGGGTGATGGTCGATGGCTTTTGACTTACGATCACGCGCGAAGGTTGAGGGCTGCCCACTTACGACGACTGGCAATGGTCGAGGGCCTTCAACTTACAATCACTGGTGATGGTCGAGAGCTGCCAAGTTACGACCATGTGTGGTGGTCGAGGGCTACCCACTTACGACCACTGGTGATGGTCGAGGGCTTCCGACTTACAACCACACATGATGGTCAAGGGCTTCTGACATACGACCACGCACAATGATTGTAGGACCCAGATTTTACAATCTGGAATCTTTTGTGATTTCACCGTACTATTCTCTAGATCAGTGGATAGTGCTCATAGATACAGTGCTGAACATCAAAATACATATCATGCGGAAGCGTAAATATATTAGTAGACTTACTCATGGGCCAATTAGGCTTAAATCAATAAAATGCAACAGCATAAATGAAGCACATAGGTGGGACCCTCAGGATGTGCCCACAGGCAGCCAACTGGGGGTTCGCGACCTAGTCCTTGACATCTTCATCTTCTACACCATCTTAACCAGGTGTGTCGCGATCTGACTCCTAATTCTGGATTAATTGAGTGAGCGAGGGTGAGCACAAACCACCGTGTTCCGTGAGCCAATACATAGGAAGCAATTAGATAACATGAATGGCTTAGCAAGAAAAGGCTCGGGTTATTTTATTTGCCATAAATTGCTTTTAAAATATGATATATCGAAATTTCCTGAGACTTAGCAATTTGAACTAAAACATAATGTGTGAAGGAATGCAATAATAATAGCGATCCAGATTCAACCACTGTTACATGGCTTCTGCACCATATGCTAACCTTTCAGCGTTATAACCGCTTACATTATCTCCGGGGCGACACCTAGGGCAACACAAATCAGGGCTTTCCACTGCTCTCAACTTTTCCAATTCTGCCCACAAAGATTTTTGAAATAGAACTATATCTGGTTAAGTTCCCATGTCCGCCCTTGACCGTGGGCACGGCTATTCGAATAATTTTGACTCTGCAGAGTTGGTATACTTTACCCACAAGAAACGATCCGCTCGTTGCTCCACATGATTCCTTAGTCATGTGGTTGAGTAGACCATTACAGTAACTTTTCAAAATAACTCGCCCTTTCCATCATCTCACCCATACGGGCTTCTCCCGCTTGTGGAAGGTCCCATAAGTTATGCGGGATGTTCTTCCCCTATGCGGCTAGCAGCTGGACTATCTACACTGACTAGCACGCCGCAGAAAACTTCACCCTCAACTAGTAGCTGGACTACCCACACAGACAGCCACTTGCACTACCTCACCTCCTCCACCGATGAGATGACTTTCAGGGTTTAGTAAATATACTAAGCCAAGTTGTACTTTACAAACTTGTGATTGCACTTGTATTACATAGGAGGTCATGACAAGTTTCAGTCCTTAGGGTTATCTGGGCGGTTTTACCACTAACCACACTCTCGTGCACCGCTACACCATACCCCCAAACCATCCACCTAGATAGCTAAGCAATTTGAGGGTTTTTGGGAGCATAAAATAATCATACCAACATATACCAGTCATTACCACCATAACTTCTCAAACCGGTTTCCCATAATTGAAATTGATGTTTTTGGGGCATTTTTGGTTCCCCCGAATATCTAAGAAATACTAAGCATGGCGAATAATTGTAGACTTATTTTGAAAAGCTCTATCATTATAGTTTTCGCTAAGGCGAAAAGGCTCAGATATTCAAGGGTTTCAAATGAGAGTAATACTAACAAGTGCATTATTGAGTGTATAACTAGCAGCTTGAAATCGAACATAAATTTGCACATAAAATAACATCGTGCAATTTTGATTGTTTAAAACTGAATTAATTTGCAGAAATATAGGTTCGACATGATCAAAGTATTGACTCGCCTTGCGCGATTTACCACAGTCTTGAGATCTCTCAAAGCTGTCTCATTCTATGGGCTTGAGCTTCTGGTCTTTATCTTCACTTCGCTCTTGATCTCGCTTGATCCCTTGATTCTTCAGGACTCCAATTTCTAATTACGCGCTAAACAACTAAATCCAAATAAATGCAAATAACTCAAAAAGTTTGGATAAATCCAAATAAATTCAATCTAGCTTTATTATGAGTTAATGGGTGATTTGAGGCGAGGTCGATGGGGTGCGGAGTGTTGACGGAGGCAAACAAAGCTTGAGCGAAGTGAGGAAATGACAACAGGGAAATTCGCCGAGACGGATGCCAAGGAGGGTTTAGGATATAGGAATATTCATAGGAATATTCCACTTCAGATTTGGGGATGGCTAGGCATATCCGGTGGTAGAATACGATGACTCGATCTTTTTATTAATAACTTCTTTTATTATTTTTGTATTTATCAAGGAAGCTCCATGAGTCAGGTTAGACCTATGAATTGGTGTACGAGTTAGCTGAGCGTTATTTTGTCGAGCGTTAATATTCAGAGCATATGCTATATATGCGATGTATACAATTTTTAGCTTACCGAATTAATCTTAGAGTCTGGGTTTATAGCATTTTGTGGTGTGATATTTTATATACCCTTAGTTATTACTAGGAATAGTTTAATTTGAATTAAGATCTATTTATATGGGTCCTAGCTTGTTATATACAATCATGTCTTAATACTATTAAATCTAATGTTAATATTTAATTAATGGCACCATTAATAGTTTGTCTACACTTCGGTTATTAGTAGGCTTAGCTTTATTTTTAATTTATTTATCTAGGGCAGAGCTTGTTATACAGGGTCATATTTCAATATTGCTATTTAATTAAATCTACCAATGAGATTTATTTAATGGTGGCATATTAAATGTTAGGACATATTTATTTATAATTAAGGGTAATCTTCATTAAATTTGGACATTTAACCAAAGTAATTTTGCTTTATTAATGCCTTTAATTGGTAACTAGTCTTTTAGATAATTATTCAAACCATATTAATTATCCATATATGATAACTAATCCAAATTTAAATATTAAATAATCTTGTTTTATATCCTAATCAAATTTATTAGCTTCCCTGGATTACTTCCTAAATTTTCCTAAATTTTTCTTAATTAAAAAGGATTAGAGAAAATAAAATAAAAATAAAAGAAAAAAGTGCGGTCGATAGAATTCGAACCTGCGACCTGTGGCCCGAGAGTTAATGCGCACTCTGCTAGCCAACTGGGCGGAAGCCCTGGGCCGATAGAGTGGCGGCCGGAGGGGTGTTGGTGACCGCCAAAATGGGTTATGGGGGAGGTGAGCAAGTTACAGGAGGCGGTGCATTGGTCAGGGCGGTGACGAGGTGGGCGGGCAGCAGCTCGGAGCGGGTAGCGGTGAGGTGGTAATCGGGCGACGGCGTTGGAGAGGACAAGGGAGTAAAATAGGATGGGCATGATCATAAGGGGCTCTAGGGAAACTCACCAGTGGTGATGGCTTGGCCGGCGAGGCACCGAGGCGAGCCGGTGACGGAAGCTGTGGGCAGCGCGGGGGAGGCTCACGCGGAGGGAGGAGCTCAGGTGAGGGGAGGTCCGGGCAGCAGTTGGGGGAGCTCGAGGGTGCCGAGGAGGTGCTCCGAAGGCAAGGAATCGGGCGGTCCTGCTCTGAGGGAGAAATGGCGGTGGTGGAGGCTCATTCGGCTGGTGGTGAGGAATAGAGGCATTTCGGCAAGCTCGGTGCAATGTTTTTCAATTAGGCCAGAAGGGAGGGACTAGATGCTCGGGAATACAAGGTGGTATGCTTGAATTGGAGGGGGACGCACCGGAGTGCCAGAATGGCAAGGAGGCAGCGGCGGCAGCTCACAGGCGCTGGGCGGGAGAACAGACAGGGGAGGAAGGGGAGTGTCGTGGGAGCAAAGGGGAGGAGCCAGCCTCCTACTTATGGCTAGAGGCAGTTGCTATAGCTGTTGTCGGAAAAATAAGCATGGAGCGGCGACGTGGACGGCGCACAGGCACATGGCTACCACGGGGAAGGAATGAGCAGGAAGAAGAGATAGCACGGGAAGGGGAAAGAAGAGAAGGAAAGAGGGAGGAGGCAAGAGCGCTCAGGCCACGCGGCAGAGAGAGAAAAGAGAGAGAGAGAGGGGAGAGAGAGAAAAGAGATTGGGCCCACATGGAAGTGAGAGAGAAAAAGGGAAAGGGAAAGAAAAAGGGAAAAAGAAAGGCTCAAGCATTATTTTGAATTTTTGGATTTTTAATTTGGATTAGGATTTACTGATTTTTGGAGTTTTGCATGTTATTCAGAGTTTGAATTCAAGGTTCTAGTATTTTGAATTCATGATTTATAATGTCATGTTTCATCTTTATTATTTACATGATATTATTTGCACTTGGGATTATTTTTGGTAACTAATTTGCATGCCACAAAACTCAAAAAGATTTCAAATAAATATTCAGAAAAAAAATTGGATGCCAGTAAAATGCAAGAAAAAGATTTGAAAATTTCATATTTCTAAATACTTGAAATTTAGGATGTTACAATGATCGAGGGTTTCCGACTTACGACCAAGCGCAATGGTCGATGGCTTCTGACTTATGACCACGCGCAATAGTGGACGACTTCCGACTTACGACCACGCGTGATGGTTGAGGGCTGCCCACTTACGACTAGCATGATGGTCGAGGGCCTTCGACTTATGACCACTAGCGACGGTCTAGAGCTTCTGACTTATGACCATGCTCATGGTTGATGGCTTGTGACTTATGAGCACGGGTGATGGTCGATGGCTGCCCACTTACGACCACAGGTAATGGTCGAGGGCTGCCACTTACGACCACGGGCGATGGTCGACGGCTACCCGCTTACAAGCGCAGACGATGGTCGATGGCTTCCGACTTACGAGCACGGGCGGTGGTCGACTGCTTCTGACTTATGTGGATGGGCGATGGATGAGGGCTGCCCACTTACAACCACGTGCGATGGTCGGGGGTTGCCTACTTACAACCATGCACTATGGTCGAGGGCTTGAACTTATGACCATGCACAATGGTCGAGGACTTCCGACTTATGACCACACGCGATGGTCGATGACTTCCGACTTACAACCATGCGCGATGGTCGAGTGCGGCCCACTTACGACCAGCGCGATGGTCCAGGGCGTCTGACTTATGACCACTGGTGATGGTCCAGGGCCTCTGACTTACGACCACTGGCAATGGTCCAACGCTTTCGACTTACGACCACGCTCGATGGTCGATGGCTTTTGACTTATGACAATGTACGATGATGGATGACTACCCACTTACAACCACTAGCAATGGTCGAGGCCTTCCGACTTACAACCACACACGATGGTCGAGGCCTTCCGACAAACGACCACTGGCTATGGTCAAGGGTTGCCCACTTACGACCACTACCGATGGTCGAGGGCTTCCGACTTACGACAACGCTCAATTGTCGAGGGCTTTCAACTTACGACCACGAGCGATGGTCGAGGGCTTCCAACTTCTAACCACGAGCGATGGTCAAGGGCTTCCGACCACGAGCAATGGTCGAGGGCTGCCCAGTTATGGCCACGAGAGATGGTCGACACCTTCCGACTTATGACCACACACGATGGTTGAGGGCTTCAGACTTACACCCACACACGATGGTCGAGGGCTGCTCACTTACGACCACGCGTGACAGTCGGGGGCTGCCCACTTATGACCACGCGCTATGGTCGACGGCTTCCGACTTACGACCACTGGTGATGGTCGGCAGCTTCTAACTTACTACCACTGGCGATGGTCAACGGCTTCTGACTTGCGACCACGGGCGATGGTCGATGGCTTCGGACTTGCGTCCACAGGCGATGGTCAACTGCTTCAGAGTTGCAACCACGGTGATGGTCGATGGCTTTGGACATGTAGCCACGGGCAATGGTCGAGACCTTCTGACTTGCGACCATGCACAATGGTCGATGCCTTCCGATTTACGACCACCAGTCTACTAGGAAACAGTACGTCTATTCATACGTTCATATGTGCACACACACAGGAACTGGAGGTTGTTGTGAAGATTCTATCAAATCTGGTACTTTTACAAGGACTGCCTGTCGGAACCCGGAGCAACGACTCCTGGATCCTCTGTGTAAATCGCACTAGTCCAGGATCAGCTAGTGCACACAGCGTACAACAAAGATAAATATCAACCATAATGACATTTATGAACTGAATATGGGCATGAATGCCAAAGTTTACATCAACGGCACATAAGCCAAAATTAAGTAATAAGCAGCGGAAGAAAAACCGAAGCGGAAGAAGCCCACTGAGCCTGCCCACAGGCAAACGATAGTAAGACGCGGCCTATTCGTCCAGATCTTCACCGTAGTCGACGACATCTTCCTCTGTGTGGAAAAAGCAACGTGAGTACAAACTTGTACTCCGCAAGTTACACGGGAAAATGCACCATAATGATAAAGGCTTCAAATGAAGGCTTATAGGGTTAATTTGCATAAAACATCATTTAAGAAATTCAATAAGTAGATTGAAATTGCTGAATTTAATACCGTAAGTAAAAGCATAACTTGTAGTAGAAAGTAATACCGTCAATGCCGGCTCCGACCAAACACCAACCTATCCACGGGCATCCCACCTGGACCATCTTTTCCAAAAGATCACGCATGGATTCCATCCATCCACACACTTTCACTGCGCAACTCTGATGAATTCCATCCATTCACCAGATTTCAATCTCTCACGGATTCCATCCATCCGCAAGGTTTTCATCTCTCATGGATTCCATCCATCCACAAGGTTTTCGAAAATATTTTTGAAAATCAAAATCTAATCCATGAAAAACTTTTACTCAGCATGCCCATGACCGTGGGCACGGCTTTCCAGGATAGATTATACACTCTGCAGAGGTTGTACAGCTTTACCCACAAAACACGATCATCCTTTTGTGCCACGCGAGTTACACACTTCCTTAGGTGTGCGGCAAGGAGTCATGACAAGGCCTTTACAATGCAAAGCCTTCAACCTGGTCGAGCCTACTCTAAGGTTTCACCCTAGTAAGGAATCCACCAGACCGGGACCCCCTCTTGAGCCTAGACGAGACTTCTCATGGCTTAGCCACGCTCGCCCAAGTGAGACTTCACATGGAACCAACCACGCTCACTTTCAATCTACGACTTGACTCAGGTTGGGACTTTGCAAATTATTCAGCCAGGGCTGTCCCATACCAGCCATGTGGTAGTACGATTAGGGCTTTGCAACAGTAGCTCACAGACCGGTCCTTAATCTGACTTAGGCCCAACCACATACCCCTGTGCACAACAATCAACCAGTGCGGCTCCAACCAACAGGGCATGCCTGCACCCACCATTCTAACCAATTGCCTAAGTCTAAACTAGTTTTATATTTTGTTTTCAAAATAGTTCATAAACCTCCTTGACTCACCAAAGTCAAGAGTACATATCATTTTATGTAAAAAGGGTCATCATTTTATGTGAAAGATATCCCAAAACAAAATTATATAACTATGCAGGGCTAAGCATTTGATTAAACTCCCTAGCCAACACTAAAGCATTAACTAGAGTTTGATTATAGGGTGACAAGGTATTGAGGAATTCAAATTCAATGGAGGGATTAACAAGTAGGCATTAACTAAATTTAAAACTGAATTGAAATACGCTGAATAAAAATATGCATGCAATACAATTTAAATCAACATAATTTTATTTTGAAAACTGGGATCAACATGATCAAGGAGGGTGACTTGCCTTGCTCTTCAAATTGGTTTGAATCTTCGTCGAAGAAATCTCCCGAATCGTCAAAGTCTACATGTGAAAATAACCCACCAAATTCAAATTAAATTCAAATTGACTTCAAAATTTTGAATTGAGGCTAGAAATGGATAGAGGGGAATTTTTGATGAATTTAGAAATTTGAATGGGCCAAATCGGAGTTAAAACGAAGGAGAACGGGCTCCGGGAAATTTGAAAAGAGGGAAAATGGAAAAAGAGGATTTTTGGAATTATTTTCCTAAAGGAAAAAATCAGAATTATTGCGTCAGCAGGAATTTTTAATTTTAGCCGAATTATTTTTCAACTGAAAATTCAGGTTTCTACGTCAACATGACATCAGCCCCGAGGATGGTTTGACTGGCAGATGGGCCCGGGTCCATGTGGACCGAGTCCACGGGAGAGGGGGTGGCCGACGTGGCACGGGGGCTGACGGGGCAGAGGGGCGCCGCGTTGGCGCTGAGGTGGCGCCACATGGCTACCACCCGGGCTGCCACATGGGCAAGGTGGCCGGCCGGCCGGAGGCGCACGGGGGAGGCAGCGGCGGCGGCACACCGGTGGACGGCGGACGGCGGCGAGTGGCGCAGGAGGGAGGGGGAGCTACGGGGAGTGCGGCGGTGGGGGCGAGGATTACCGAGGGCGACAGAGGTGGCCGGCGACGAGGGAGAGGCGGCGGAGCAGCTCGGTCGACGTCGGCGAGGGGGCTTCGGTGGCGGAGAGGCGCAGCTGAGGGGCGGAGGACCTTCGCACAGGCACGGGGAGGCCCAGGGAGGCGACGGCGGGGCTCGGCGACGACGGGAGCGACGGCGATTTCTCGCCGGAGGTGGAGACGGCGGCGAAGCCGGAGGCGCATGGCGCGGAGTCACTAGGGCGGCGGGAAGAGGCGATTGAGGGCGGTGGAGGGATGAGCAGAAGGGAGAGACGCTCGGGGGTTTAAATAGGGGGGCGGAGGGGAGAGGCGGCGCGGGAATCGCTCGCCGGAGGTTGGCGGGGCGGCGGCGGTTGCGGGGAGAAATGGGGGATGTGGGCGTTAGGCACGAGCGGGTCGTGCGGGGCGTGCGGCGCACGAAGGAGGAGGGTGAAGTGCGCAGGAGAGAGGGGGAGGTGGCCAGATAGGGCGGAGGTGGGCGCAACGGCCGGCGGCGTGGGGAGGAAGACGGGGCCGCGCGGGGTGGAGAAGACGATGCCGACAGGTGGGATCGGCAGTCAGCGAGAGAGGGCGGAGAGAGCGGCTGACGGGCGGGGGCGTGCCGACAGGTGGGCCGCTCGGCAGAGAGAGAGAGAGAGCCAGGGAGGCGTGGGCGGCGGTCGGAAGGGGAGGGGTGCGACGTGGCGGCCATCGGGAGGGGGTAGGTGGGGTGGAGCAGATGGCCGGGATGGTGGTGACGTGGAGAAGCTCTGGCCGTCCACGCGGCGACAGGAGGAGGGAGGAGAGAATTTAATTTTATTTCCTAATTTTTGGGTTTTTCAGAAAAGCACAGAAATTCCATTAAGCCTCAGAAAAATACCAAATGACCTCCAAAAATTCCAGAAAAATTCCTAGAACTTCCTGGAGACATTTTGGACTTAATAAAAATATTTCCAACTAATGTTGGTATTTAATTTTTATGCTTTAAATACTTTTTAATTTTGAAAAATACATTTTCAAACTCCAGAAAATCCAGGAAACCAAATAAAGGCCAATAAAATCCAAATAACTCCAAATATTTAATTTGAATTAGGATTTTTATAGAAAATTAAAATATCATATTATTTAATAATAATTTTTAGGTTTTTCTTAAAATACTTTTCAAATTCAGCCTTTGACAAAAACAGAAATCCAGGGCAAATCCAAATTTAAAAATTTAGGCACAAAAAAATACTCATTTTAATTTTATTTTTTATTTTAATTAATTTTTGTTTCTTTATATTTTTTTATTTTAGGAAAAATTTTGGATATTACACTGCCTCTCTCTCTCCATTGGTTTATGTGGGAGGTGATATACTGCTCTCACACATGCATGCATATACACATACACTCAAGTACTCAGAATCTCAGTATTGGCAATAATAGCTTCCTATTAAGCGAATATTGCTACGTATGATGATGATATGATGTTTATTTGTAGCATAGTATGCTGAGTACCTCCGGTTCTATTGACTCTTTTGCTACTGCTGTTGTTGCTATCTATATTTGTTTTGTTTTCTCTAGAGTATACTGTGAACTAGCATTTTCAGAACAAGGCATACATGTCAAAAGAGTTAGGATGAACATACTGAAGTGATGACTTATCTCTATCTTCTTTTAATAAAAAAATTAGGAGGCTATAACAATGTTTTTTCGTTTCTTAAAATTCGGTCCATCACCAAGTGTTTTCCTTTGTTAATATTTCGTGAACTATCAGACATGTGTTTCCCCTACATATTCATGTCTGTTGAATATTTTTGTTCCGTAGCAACGCACGGACACTCAACTAGTTTCCTTGTAAACGGCACCATGGTACTATTGGACTTTGCATATTAGCCTCCTAATTCGTGGGATCGTCTTTGGTTCTTTCTAGATCAGCATGGAATGCACCAAAACAAGGGATTTGCACCTAAAAACCATTTATTAATAAATTATTCGTAGAAACTAAATAAAAACAGCAAGAAATATACATCTGAGAATGTAAAAACGTGTATACATAACACAAGCATCACACGGCTAAAGGATGAGACTAGTAGCGTGTTAGCCGTGTATCCTTCAAACGTATCTACGCAGTAAGCAATTAGTACAAATCCTCTCTCGGGAAAAAAAGTTTTTGGCTGAACTCTAATTTCGCGGACGGCTCTGAGTTTCACTTTCAGCTCTACGCGAGGACACGCGCATATATAGCTCAACTCAGATAAGCTAGAGGATTCATTTAGAATCAGGTTAGGCTTAAGTCTCGTCACCCAATAAAACAATCCCGCCATCTTAATCTCACTACTACAGAAAGGCTAATAGTAGACGGAAAATCACAGACGGTTTTGTGAAACCGTCTGTAATGTAAACTATTACAGACGGTTTTAATTTGAAGGTCGTCTGTGGTATTTGTGGTGGGAAAAAAAGGAGTATCACAGATGGTTCTTACCGCTGAACCGTCTGTGATACTGGAATATCACAGACGATTTTTATTAAAAACCGTCTGTGATAATCTGGGATTATCACAGCCAGTTTTTTTATTAAAAACCGTCTGTGTTGTGTCGATTATCACAGCCGGTCACAGACGGTTTTTCACAAGAACCGGCTGTGATGTCCCTTTGTCTATCATATTCTAGATCAGAGGTTAATATATAAGTACACATTGCTTCTAATAACTTAACTACAGAACTACTGAGACAAGAGATCACAAATTAAAGACAAATTTATTAATTTCAATTAGATGCAAATATATTACAAAAGTCGCACAGGTAAAGAGTTTCCCAGATTGTATTCTTTTGGGCTTCGTACACTTCTTCTTCGACTTGGGGACTTGGAGGATCAGCCGCTAAATTATCGAACGCCGTTAAGATTGCCCTTGTCCTCGGCACTTCCTCCTCCACTGGGCAAATGATCGCAAGATCCATAATGTCGTAGAGGATAGCATGAAAAGATTCCTCAGAATCTGCCGTATTTGCTTGATCGGCAAGGCTATCCATCAGTCTCTGTAATGCGTGCAGAGCTTCTTCCGCTTTGCACACATTGTGGAGAAGAACCAGGGTGAGGGCTGTTTCCCTTTCTTGAGCGGCAGCGAGACGCCTCCGTCGACGGCGGAGGATCAGGTCAAGCTGACGGATGCAAGAAAGTCGGGGAAGGAGAGCAGGGCGAGTGCGGAGAAGCTGCTCCAGATGCAAATTGCTGGCCGCCTGTGTAAGGTTTCGGCCGAACAATTCTTGATGAACAGATGAGAGGAAGGAGATGATCAAAAGAACTGTAGAAGCCATGTTGTATTGTATATTGTATTGTACGTACGTAGAAGAGACCCGGATTAGGAGCGCATATTTAACCTTTAGCACAGACTGTTCATATACCCAAACATTAATGATATAGACGCTTCGTATAACGATCGAGAGACGTTAATTAGACGATCAAAACACGAAGCGTTCTGGCAATGGAAACACGCGCGAAGCGTTGTGGTATGAAGCTTATCACAGACAATTTTTTATAAAAAAAACCGTCTGTGATATTATTTATCACAGACGGTTTTAATAAAAAACCGTCTGTGATAAGCTGGTTATCACAGATGGTTTTTAGTTAAAAACCATCTGTGATAATGACTAAGGCATTTATTGCGCTGCTCAGACCGCATCTGTCTTCATTTCGATCCAGATCTAGCCACTGCTGCGCACTTTTTCACTCGGGAGAAAGCTAGGCGATTTCAGGCCAGTTAATTTGGTGGGAAGAGACAGAGATTGAGCTTTGAATTAAGATTCAGACTTTCCTGGTTGCTGTAGATATGTGAAAATGTGTGATGTAGTCAATTTTGAGATGTATATGTGAAAATGTGTGATGTAGTCAATTTTGAGATGTATATGTGAAAATGTATATTGTAGCTGGTTGGTGTTGTATATGATTGCAGCTGTTTGGTGGTTGATATGAATACAGCTGTGTAGTTATTGGTGTTGTCTTAATTGCAACAGTCGGCATAGGCTTATCACAGACGGTTCTAAGTTTAGAACCGTCTGTGATAATCTCCCTACATATACCCTCTCGCTAGGGTTTTCCGTGTGCGCTGCAGTTATTCGATTAGATCTAAATCCCGAGCCCGTCGTCCCCGGACGAAGACGTCGCCGCAACCTCCTCCTCCTCCGTCGCCGCCTCCCCGAGCCCGTCGCCTCCTCCTCCTCCGTTGCCGCCGCCTCCTCCTGCGTCGCCACCTCCTCCTCCTCCGTCGTCGTCGTCGCCTCCTCCTCCTCCGTCGTCGTCGTCGCCGCCTCCTCCTGCGTCGCCACCTCCTCCTCCTCCGTCCCTAAGGTCACCAAAACCCTAAGGTCATCAAATCCCTCCCCGAGCTTCATGCTTACTGTTAGTGTTTAGGGTTGATGCTTGATGCTTGGTACATATTTAGGGTTGATGCTTCATTCTTACTGTTAGTGTTTAGGGTTGATGCTTGATGCTTGGTACATATTTAGGGTTGATGCTTCATGCTTACTGTTAGTGTTTAGGGTTGATGCTTGATGCTTGGTACATGTTACATTGGTACATTGTTTACTGCAGTAGCTTAGTTTAATTTGCTATTTGGTACATACTACATTGGTACATTGCTTACTGCAGTTGCTTAGTTTACATTCGTACATATTACATTGCTTGTTGTGTTAGTATATAGTATAGGCACATAACCCCTCTCTGTCCACATCACCCCCTCCCTTCTCCCCCTTCCCTCTACTCCTCTCCTCTCTTCCTAACATTGAGAGCACAAATTTGAGAGCTTGCTTCTCCTCTCTTCCCTTCTCCCCCTCACTTTTCTTGCTTCCTCATCTTATCATGTGCAACCCTACAATTTGAGAGCACAAATTAACCAATCAAGGAAGAGTATATGATCAAAGGGCATGAAGCAAGTAACACATTCTAGTGTATCCGGATAAAGAAATCTTGTGATTATTGCAAAAGATACATTGACCACTTAGGTGGAAAGAAATACATTGTGTCGTTAGGCTCATGACTGCCAATTCGAAGCATAGCATAGCATCCGAGGCACATCCGAGGCCTGCAGCTGTGTCTTGAAGAATGCCAAGAGCTGGTCATCAGATGTGGCATTCCTCAAACTATAAATTATGAATCTTATTCTCATAACCCATCTAAAGGCCAGCTCTTGGCATTCCTCAAGACACAAAGCAGCAGCCTCGGATGTGCCTCGGATGCTATGCTATGCTTGAATTGGCAGTCATGCGCTGACTAAACAGCTTAATCTTTCCACCCAAATGCTCCATGTATCTAGCCAAAAAACAGCAAATGAAGCAAGTGACATACTCTAGTGTTCCCGTTCAATGAACCGGACACACTAGTTTGTGTCATTTGCTTCATAGACCTTTGTGTAGGGACTTTGCTATTTGGATTATAGTATTAGCAACTAAAGTAGGTGCTAGGATAGGCACATCACCCTTGTAGTAATAGTATTACAAAATGCAAGGCAATTTTAGTATAAAAGTTCAAAAAAAAGAAATTCCCAGATTCTTCGGTGAGCAGCTGACATAGCCGACTTCTTTGGTGAGCGACTATCTATCTGCTTCTTCCCACTCCTTCTCTTCATCTCTGGTCTCTGGATCATGTACGCCAGTAGCGATGATTCAGTTAGATGAATCATCGCATCGCGCACGTGATCCGAGACCGAGATGAAGAGAAGGAGTGGAAGAAGCAGATGGATAGTCGCCACCAAGAAGTCGCTATGTCGCCGCTCACCAAGAATCTGGAATGTCTTTTCTTGCACTTTGTAATACAATTTCCTTGAATTTTGCGGAAAAAGAAGGACTTGATACATTGGTACATTGGTAAGATAGGCACATCACCCCTCTCTATGTCCATATCACCCCTCTCTTCTCCCCTCCTCTACTCCTCTCTTGTCTTGCAATTCAATATGATCACTTTCTCATCTTATCTTAATAGACCCACAAAATGAGCAACATGTCACCCGCGCATTCTTCAACATCATCGCCGGAGGCGTCCGCTCCAACATCAAGACGCCAAGGAAGAGGGCTATCAAAGAAGCCTGAGGGCCGACAGACCATCATAGCGGTGAATGCATCTGGGGTCCCTATCCTTCCTCAAAAAGCAGTAAACGCATTCCGAACCATGGTCGGAGTAGTTGCACAAGAATGAATTGAGATCACATACAATTCGTGGAAGAACGTGCCTGACACTCGGAAACGTGAGCTGTGGACCGAAATTTTGGTATCGTTCGAGTTCCCAGAAGAACACCTGGACGCTGTGCAACAACAAACCTACAAAGCGGTGTGCAAAGCATGGAAGAACTTCAAGAGCACGCTTGTCAGGAAATACGTGGAGATGGACGAAATGCCTGTTCATAAATACCCATTCCTGGAACCACAATGGGAAGAGTTCAAGGCGATGAAAACGACCGAAGATTTCAAAAGTACAAGTGTGGCGCACAAGGCCCTCCAGCAAAAATACACACCTCACAGACTTGGCACACCTGGGTATGCGGTAAAATCCCAGATGGAGGAAGGAGGATGAGCTGGCAGCTGCACAGGACATCACCCCGCCGTTTTCCAATATCCCGGATGACCGCGCTCGAAATTGGATTAGAGCAAGGTCATCTACAACGACATCAAGGGACGTCACGTTTCGAAACCCTGCAGACCAGCAAGTGACCGAGCGCCTGGTAAGATATCGATCGAACTACGTAGCTTGTAATTACTCCACAACTTTGTACGAATTGAAATGATATGTCGTGCTCTTGCAGGAAGAGCTGAGTTTTCAATCTACCCTGGGATCATTCCAGGGAACAAGGGAGAATGATATGCTCTCCGTGGCCCTGGGAAACAAGGAGCACCCGGGCCGTATGAGAGGCCTTGGGCTTTACGTTCCTTGGAAACATGGTTTTCAAGATGACTCCGACATGTATCGGCGCAGGAAGAGAAAAAAAACCGAGCGTGACGCACAGCTACGAGAAGAGATCAAGGCATCTCTTAGAGAGGAGATATCGATTCACTGGCTGATGTAATCGAGATGAGGTGCAGCAGATGAAAGTCGGTCGCAGGCCGCCGCCTCCTGTGCTAGCTAGCCCGCCCAACCGTCCGAGTAGTCTGCGCGTCGAATCCGACGCAATCCCAGGCCAAATTTCCTGTGGACGACATCCTGGTAATAATTATTACCTCTTGAATGCTTGCTCCATTGGTAGGCCTATTCGAGTAGCTAATTTTGTATCGTTATGTAGGAGCCTACGGTGCGTGCTCCAAGTGAGATATGGCTCCATTCCCTTGTACGCTTGGGGCCGAGCATATTCGTCAGTATCGGGGCCATGGTGCACGGTCAAGCTTTAGCGCCAGCTTCGCAAAGTTAATGTGGATGGTGTGTATGTCAATTTTAAGGTGGTCCCGCCACCAAGCCCCCAACGACGAGATCATGACTCTAGGACAGGCCATTGGAACATTCATCCAAAGGCCCAAAAGCGACATCTCCTCGGAGGCTTCTTCACGGTGGCGGGACTGGCAACTTGCACCGGTGCCATCTCCATTACAAGACCGTCGGTTCCACCACCGGATACTACACCGTGCTATCTCCACGGCCCTATTCTCGCCAGAGCAACTTGCACCGCTACCTTCAAAGTCGACTTCGTGAAGTCGACCTATAGCCGAGGCAGCAAGGCGGCAAGGGCAAAGCAAAGAAGACCAATGATGATATTCCGTACCACCCTTTGGCCCGCAAATTGCGTGCTTGGCGAGCGTTGCTCGAGCAAAAGACCTCCAAAAGCTACCACATAGTTGCATGCAATTGCACACGTGGTATATGCAGCATCCATTAAGCTAGAGGAGAACGGACTTCAAGTATCATCACAAATTCACCGAGGAAGATTTACACCACAATCTTCAAGAGTGTATGTTCGTGGTCGCCTTTGAGGATTTATTCGATCTGTTCACGCTCAACGCTCTTGATGTCTCAATCATTCGATGCTGGACGCTGTAAGTGTGTACAATCACAGTCTCCGTTAATGTCATACCGATAAATGTCATATCTAATTTTTTGCTTTCGTGTGTATATATATAGACACATGCTGATTAAAGCTAGATTATCCAACTCATCAGCTGGTTTCTTGGACCCACAATTGGTCGCCAAGGATACCATCGACCAGGAGACACCCCTCGTTGAGAGGTACATTGCATCAAGACTGCTGGGTTGTCGCAATAAGGACTATGTACTTATGCCCTTCAATCAGAACTTTCATTGGATTTTAATAGTAATTGTACCAAAATGGAACAAGTTATATTACCTTGATTCCCTAAGTAAGAATAAAATGGACTTCACAGTTGTCAGCCAAGTAATCGATAGGTAAGCACATATTCCCCATACATATCTACATTGTACTCTTTCTTTCCTTCCGAATGATTAAGGTTAACTTTTTTGAATTACGTAGGGCGTTCGCGATGTACATTGAAAAGGAGGTGACTCGAGCGGGGGCCAAAGGCCCACGACACATGTTCGAGATTTTAAGGTATTCGCTATTTCACATTAATTAATCCTATGCAACAGCTTGGTACTAATGCCTCTTGAACTAACACATTCCATTTTTGCAAAGCCACCAAAGCAAGAATGGTAACACATGTGGATACTACATTTGCCATCATATGGAACTACTCCTCGATTCCTCGAGGCTCACTAATCGCAAGGTTTGTCACTCTTCCCATAATTACTTCATACTTATCACGTTACATATATATGCACATTGATATTCCTATCGACAGTCATGTCCATCCCACAATCGCATTGAAACAGTCTGATTTTGGAGGGATTCAAGGAGAGTTGGCGTACTTTTTGCTGACTCAAGTCATAAAGCCAGGAGGACGGTTCCACTGCGCACCATGATTTCTTATTGGTCTTATCACTAAGTGTAAATGCAGTGTAGATCTTTTCTAACTGTGCATTTGTTAATGGATATTTCATTTCAATTCAATTAATCGATTTGCAAAATGGATGCATGCTTTATGTTTGTGAAATGAAGTGCCATGTCAATTGGATGTTTTATGTCTGTGAAATGTATTTGAAAGCAAATGAGATGTGTGAATTATATGTTTTTTGTCTGTGATTATCTGCTTGTTTCAGAGGGCATGGCTAGCATTCCTGAGGCTAGCCAATAAGAGAAATATATGTATGGGTCGAAGGGAATATCACAAACGGTTTTTACTCAAGAACCGTCTGTGATAGCTGATAATCACAGACGGTTTTTACTCAAAAACCGTCTGTGATGACCTTCGATTATCACTGACCCATAAATACAGACGGCTCACAAAATCGTCTGTGATGACGTTTTCGAACCGTCTGTGATGACCTTTTCTGTAGTAGTGTCTAGGCCTCGACTCACGAGACCCGACAATGTTTCCAAGTCATATTGTCGCAAACTGAATGAACTTGGGATAGTAAGTTCACCTCGGGCATGCATGACATTGTCTCGAACATGCCATACATGTTCTCCCTAACAGCGGGAGGGATCAATTGGGGACCTTTTTCACAAGACAATATGTTAAGAACGAGAAGCCATTTCGGCTTTGTGGATCGTGGAACATCCCCTCAGGTGGCGTTTGGATTGTGGGAATAGGAAATGTTGAGTGGGATGTGTTTAAACTCCTGTTTGGATTGTTGGATTGGGAATAGACTCATATCACACGATTTTTTTAAATAATTAATTTTAAATTCCGAATTACACTAATATACCTATATTTTTTATTTGGCAGAAATGGCCATTGTCGCTGAACAGTTGGGCGACATGGGAAAGTTGCCCAACGGTCGGGCGGCAAGTAGCCAAGTCACCCAACGGTTGGGCGTGCGGCGACTAGTGCCTTGACTGTTAGTGATGTGCCCAAGAGGCAATCATAAACAATTCGGTTTTATAGGCAAAAAGGAATATTGATCCATATGGGATTAGGGTTCTAATGGGCCTACAATGTGAAAACCCATTAGCATGCTCTATAAATATGTGGAGGCGGGGCTGCAGGTAGAATAGACTACTATGCTGAAAACCCTGGCCGCCACCTCCCCTCGGCCATATCCCGAAACCCTAGCCGGGCGCGCGGTGCTAGCACACCAGCGCACGGCATTCCATCCCAAACGTGTGGACTGATCCGTGGAGGCGCCGCTGCTGTTGCTACTATGCTGATCGGCGAGAAGCGCAAGGCTATTGCTAGGACGCGAGGAGGAGACATTCAGTTCATGAGACGATCGACTGCTTCTTCTTCATCAACGCGCATCTACGTTGGACCGGGCTGCTCCAACTCTTCTTCACGCGCAATGCGCATCTAGTGGTAACTATTTATGACTCCCTTACACGCATGTTTTCTGGTTGAACGCGGTAGAAAATCAAATGTTGTAGCTAGCGTAGCCTACCCGTTCTCCTTCAGTGGTATCAGAGCAAAGCTGCGTAGTATGTGGTCTAGATCATACGCTTATAGATGATATGTTGTTTATAGTAGATGCGATCTATTACTATTCTTATGCTAGGTTCATGTGATGGATCTTTCGGTGCACGGGTTGATTAGATCAATCGGTCATAAGGGGTTGAAATAGGTATGAGTTGATAGCATCATGTGGCCAAAAAGATTAGTTCGTTCTCCTTCTTTGATGTACGCGCGACTTGCCCCTACCGGCTGGAATCACCATCGGGGCTAACTGCGCGCACAGTCAGTAGATCCAGCCAACAGATCGAGGTCTTGTGTTGCGGTCTCCTCAAGTATACCGATCGCGATGATCAATGTGATCGATCTAATGAAAATTGAGACATTTTGAATGGCTCGGTGTGTTGATTTGATCGACCCAATGAGATTTTCATAGCGATTTCATAGATGCGATCTATGTAATTCTGTGAGGTTTTCATAGATTGTTATATAAACACATTCATGTCAGGGCGGTAGAATGCGTTCTACGCTTAACTTGTTTTTGCAGGGAATGATGTGAATGGTATCGCATAGATGTATATGTGATGCTTGTGTGTGTTTGGTGACCTGTGTGTCATATTCACATGCATAGTGTTGTTTACTTGATAAGGCTATCAAATTGGATTTGGGCCTTGGGGCATGGTGTTGGGAGCCGAGGCATTGGATGCCACCCAACAAACAAGAGTCACATAAGATGTGATTAGCAAGCGTTGCTTACCTACGTCACTAGGTTTCTAGCGGTGATGCCAAAGCTCACTAGAACTTAGATGAACATGGATCTTGACCACTATATGTCGTTAGAGGGAAGACGATTATAAAACATATAGTGGAAGTGTCTTTTGTTAAATTGTTTAATGGAAGATCAAACATGAACATAGTGCTGAACTTTGCTTATTTATTTTCTGTTGTAGATCATGGTTGTTTTTAGTAACAATTCTGGTTTTAACTTGCGATATGTTCTTGAGAAAGAAAAACTTAATGGTACGAATTTTATTGATTGGTACCGCAACCTGAGAATTGTTCTCAGACAAGAAAAAAAGGAATACGTTCTTGAGCAACCCTACCCCGATGAACTCCCTGAGGGTGCAAACGTTGCCACCCGCAAAGCTTATGAGAAGCACTGCAATGATTCACTCGACGTTAGCTGTCTGATGCTTGCTACCATGTCCTCCGAGCTTCAGAAGCATTATGGGAATGCAGATGCTCACACTATGATTGAAGGACTGCGTGACATGTTTGAGAACCAAGCTAGGACCGAGAGGTTTAACATTTCAAAGTCCTTGTTTGCGTGCAAGCTGGCGGAAGGTAGTCTAGTCAGTCCTCATATGATCAAGATGATTGGTTACATTGAGAGCTTGGAGAAGCTTGGTTCTCCCCTTAATCCTGATCTGGCTACGGATGTTGTTCTTCAATCTCTCCCTCCGAGGTATGAGCAGTTCATTATGAACTTTCATATGAATAGCATGGAGAAATCATTGACCGAATTGCATGGGATGCTTAAGGCAGCAGAGGAAAGCATTAAGAAAAACACCAATCATGTGATGATGGTTCAGAAGGAGAATAAAAAGAGGAAGCGTTGGACGCCCAAAGGCAAAGGCAAAGGAAAGGTTCCTAATGAGCACCCTAGCTCTAAGCCAAAGCCAAATGGGAAGGTCAAATCTGGCCCTTCTCCTGATGATGAATGCTACCACTGCCATGTCAAGGGGCATTGGTCTAGGAATTGTAAGAAATACTTGGAGGATCTAAAAAAGAAGAAGGGAAGCGAGACTTCTGCTTCAGGTATAAATGTTATAGAAATTAATCTTGCAATTTCTTCTGGTGAATCTTGGGTATTTGATACCGGATCGATGATTCATACTTACAAATCGTTGTAGGGTCTAAGAAGGACTAGAAGTTTTGCGAGAGGCGAGTTGGACGTGCGTGTCGGCAATGGAGCAAAGGTTGTTGTACTGGCTGTCAGCACTTATCACTTGTCATTACCTTCATGATTAGTTTTGGAATTAAATAATTGTTATTACATTCCAGTATTGAGTAAGAACATCATCTCTTCTTCATGTTTGGAGGAAGATGGTGGTTATGAGTTCGTAATAAAGAACAAATGTTGTTCTATTTATTTGATTGATATACTCTATGCACATTGTCCATTGATGAATGGGTTATATGTTCTTGATCTTGAGGATAAACCTGTCTATAATATTAATGCAAAGAGGCTACGGCCTAATGATTTGAATCCCGCTTTTATTTGGCATTGTCGCTTAGGTCATATAAATGAGAAACGCATAGAGAAGCTCCATAAAGATGGTCTACTCAACTCATTTGATTCTGAATCATTTGAGACATGCGAGTCTTGTTTACTTGGCAAGATGACAAAGGCGCCTTTCACCGGTCATAGTGAGAGGGCAAGTGACTTGTTGGGACTTGTACATACCGATGTATGTGGACCAATGAGCTCAGTAGCCAGAGGTAGTTTTCAGTATTTCATTACTTTTACCGATGACTTTAGTAGATATGGATACATCTACTTAATGAGGCACAAGTCTGAATCATTTGAAAAGTTCAAAGAATTTCAGAATGAAGTACAAAATCAGCTAGGCAAGACAATTAAAATTCTACGATCTGATCGTGGAGGTGAATATTTGAGCCATGAATTTGGTGAACATCTAAAACAGTGTGGAATTGTTCCACAGTTGACTCCGCCTGGCATGCCTCAGTGGAACGGGATATCTAAACCGAGGAACCGGACCTTGTTAGACATGGTTTGGTCTATGATGAGCTAATCTGATTTTCCATTGTCCTTCCGGGGATATGCTCTAGAAACTGCTGCGTTTACACTAAACATAGTTCCATCTAAATCAGTGGAAAAGACACCATACGAGAAATGGACCGGGAAACATCCTGGATTGTCTTTCCTTAAGATATGGGTTGTGAGACTTATGTGAAACGTTTGACGTCTGATAAGCTCCATCCTAAATCTTATAAATGCTTCTTTGTTGGGTATCCTAGGGAAACCAAAGGATATTATTTTTACAATCGGGAAGAAGGCAAAGTGTTTGTCGCTCAGAACGATGTCTTTTTGGAAAATGAGTTTCTTTCAAAGGGTGTTAGTGGGAGCAAGGTGCAGCTTGAAGAAATTCGGGAAACACCTGAAAATGTTTCAGCTCCTATTGAACCTCAACATGATGTACAAGATGTTGTACAACCGGTTATAGAGGCACCACCCCCACGTAGGTCTACAAGGGCACGTCGCGCAACTGAAAAGTTCATGCTCCTAACCACGGAACAACGCTGTCGGGACCCGGAGCAGCGACTCCAGAACCCTCTGTGTTAATCACACTATCCCAGAAAAAGCTAGTGCACACAGTATCACAAAGACAAATATCATGCGTAATGACAACTTTATTTAACTAATATGAGCCTGATGGCCAAAGTTTACAATAATAGCAAAAGAAGACAGTGGAAGGAAAACATAAAGTAGCAGCCCATCCAGCCTTCCCACAAGGCGAATGACTGTAAGATGTGGCCTAGTCGCAATCCTCACCGAAGCCGTCAAAGGCTTCCTCTGAAAGAGTTAAATTGAGCAACATGAGTACAAAAAGTACTCCACAAGTTACACCAGGAGATTAGCAGAATTGATGCATGCATATGGAGTATCAAAGGAAGGCATAATATGGTTAATTTGCATAAAAGGCGATCATTGGAGTAAATATCATAAGTAAGTGCAAAAGCTGAATTTGATACATTAAGTAAAACAATGTTGTAAGCAAAATAGATACCGTTAGTGCAGGTCCATCCCCCACACTAACCTAGCCACGGGCATCCCACCCGAACCATCTTTCCAAAAGATATCATATGGATTCCATCCATCCATACACTTTTAAAATCTCTCATGGATTCCATCCATCCATAAGATTTTTTGCAAACCATTTTGGAAACCAAAGTCTAATCCGTGAAAAACTTCACTCAGCTTGCCCATGACTGTGGGCACGGCTATCCAGGATAGATTATGCACTCTGCAGGGGTTGTACAGCTTTACCCACAAGACATGATCATCCCGGTTTGCCACGCGAGTTACACACTTCCTTAGGTGTGCGGTGAGGAGATCATGACAAGACCTTTACAATGATCTGTTGTCAACATAATCACGCTGCCACTAAGGTTTCACCACAACATGAATCCACAAGTTGGAGCCCCCTCTTGTGCCATGTGAGACTTCTCACGGCCTACGCCGCGCTCACATTCAGCCTATAGCGAGATCATGTTGGAACTTCACAAATTATTTGGCCAGGTCTGTCCCATACCAGACTTGTGGTAGTACGATAGGGCTTTGCAATAGTAGCTCACAAACCGGTCCTTAACTTGACTTAGGCCTAACCACAAACCCCTTGTGCCTGGTAATCAACATCGAGTCACCAAACTACGATGCATGCCAGCAAGCACCCACCACCATACCATTGCCTAAGTCTAAACCAGTTTTATATTTTATTTTCAAATAATTTCATAAACATTCTTGACCCACCAAAGTCAAGCTTTCAGTTTTAAAGTTCATCATTTTATGTGAAAGATCATCCCAAACCGTAATCAGTATAAGCATGGCTAAGCATTTCTACAAAATTCCTAGTTAGTGCTAATGTACTAACTAGGCTTTATCTAGGGTTGACAAGGTATAATGGTAAGCAATATCAAATTTGGTTCTCCAAAGAATTTGGGTGTAACTAGAGTTCAAAACTGAATTTAAACTAACTTGAATAAAATTACGCATGCAATAATAATTTAAAAACAACATAATTAATTTAAAATATTAGGTTCAACATGATCAAAGGTGTAACTTGCCTTGCTCGAAGTCTTGCTGCGATTCGTCGAAGAAATACTCTCCGGATTCGTCAAAATCTACGCTCGAAGAACCAACCAAATAAATTAAAATAAAATCGAAATAAAATCCAAAAATTATAAAATATATACTGGGAGATATATTATGAATTTACACGAATTTAGAAATTTGAATCACTGGATTCGGAGTTCGGACGCGGAGAACGAGCGATTGGAAGATTGAATGAATTGGAAATTCCAGAAAATGCAAAACCGAGGGAATATTCTCTGGAATCTTATTTTTGGCTGATTTTTGGATATATTTGAGTGTATGACATGTGGGGCCCGGCTGTCATTGAGTACAGATTTTATTTTAATAGTATATGACAAGTGGGTCCCGCTTATCATTGACTAAAGGTGAACAAAAATTGGCCAAAGTCCAACCGAAAAACATGCTTTGCCCAGGATTTGAACACGGCACCTCCACATGCATGCTTTAGCTTGCCTCCACTAACCAAGTGAGCACGTGTTCTTTTGTGACAAAGAAGCATCACCAAGGAAATAAAAGGCAAAGGAGAGAGCTATTCTTGGATGAAACCAACCGAAGCAAACATGGAGGTGCGGCCATGGAGTTTGGGGGCGCTAGGGAGGGAATAGAGGGGCGGCGTGGGATGGGGAGACCGAGGGGGGGTGCGGGTCTTACCGGCGGCGGCTCGGGAGATGGCCAGAGAAGGCGGCGGCGGCGAGAAAAAGAGACGACGCGCACGGAGAGAGAGAGAGCTCGGCGGCGGCGTTCGACGGCGGCGGCGTTTGGCGGCGGTCGGGACGGCGGCTCCAACGATCGGGGGCGGCGGCCGGGAGGTGGAGAAGGGGCGGTGGGGAGAGGGGAGGCCGAAGGGAAGAAAACCGCGCATGGGAGAAGAATTTATAGGTGGAGAAAGAAGAGGAGGTGGCCGGCGGTTTTGAGAGAGTTAAAGGACGGGAAACGGCCGGTATTAGAGAGGGGTGATTAGGGGCTTTCATTACGCACTTTCTCGGAGATTAAAAGGGCAAGAAATGGCCACTATTAAGAGCTCTAATTCAGCTCTAATGGAGGAGGAGAGAGAGAGAGCTAGAGGAGGAAGAAGGAGAGGTAGAATAAACAAATGACATGTGGGGTCCATGCGTTGGTGAGAGAGAGGGGAAGTGAAGGGGTACGGGCCGTCGGATTTATGACACGTGGCAAGTGAATGATTCATGGTCTTTGGATTGAGATGAAGGGGTAAGTGAAGGCGGGTGGCTGAGTTTAAACTGGGCGAGGATGGATTGGATCAGGGAGCGACACATGTTGGCCGAGGAGAGAGGTTGAGGATTAAATTTGATTTTGATTTTCGGAAACACTAGGAAGGTTTTAAAAATACTTAGAAAATAGGAAATAAAGTCTAAAAATACCAGAAAAATCCACAGAAATTCCTGGGAATGTTTTAGACTTAGGAAAAATATTTCCAACTTAAAGTTGGTCTTTTAATTTTTACAAAAATGCTTTTTAGCTTTCAAATTGATTTTTAAAATCTTGGAAAACACAAAAAATCTAGATAAAAGCCAAATGCTTTTAAAATAATTAATTCAAAATGGAATTTTTATAGAAATTCAAAATACTCTTTACTTAACAATGTTTTTGTATTTTTAGTTAAATTTTTTTAAAGCTAAAAACAGGCAAATAAAATCTCAGAAATTCGAGCAACCAAAGAACACTTGATTTTATTTTAAATTAAAATAACTTTTAATTATTTTTTTACTGAAAATTTTGAAATAAATAGCTGGGCTATTACAAACGCGACATATTGTTGTTAGACAATGATGAGCCCAAGAGCTACACGGAAGCAATGATGGGACCAGACTCTGAAAAATGGCTTGGAGCCATGAGGTCCGAAATAGAATCCATGCATGATAATCAAGTTTGGAACTTGGTGGATCCACCTGATGGTGTAAAAACTATTGAGTGTAAATGGGTTTTTAAGAAAAAGATAGACATGGATGGAAATGTTCACATCTATAAGGCACAATTGGTGGCGAAAGGTTTCAAGCAAATTCAAGGTGTTGATTATGATGAAATATTTTCGCCTGTCGCTATGCTAAAGTCTATTTGGATCCTCCTAGCGATTGCTGTCTATTTCGACTACGAGATTTGGCAGATGGATGTCAAAATGGCTTTCCTAAATGGAAACTTAAGCGAGGATGTGTACATGACACAGCTTGAGGGTTTTGTTGATCCAAAAAATGCTGGGAGAATATGCAAGCTTCAGAAGTTCATTATGGATTGAAGCAAGCATCTCGGAGTTGGAATCTTCGTTTTGATGAAGTAGTCAAAGGGTTTGGCTTCATCAAGAATGAAGAAGAGCCTTGTGTTTACAATAAGGCTAGTTGGAGTGCACTTGTTTTTCTGGTCTTGTATGTAGATGACATATTATTGATCGGAAATGATATTCCAATGGTAGAAGCTGTGAAGTCTTCTTTGAGAAAAAGTTTCTCAATGAAAGATCTCGGAGAGGCAGCTTACATTTTGGGCATAAAGATCTATAGGGATAGATCGAAGAGGCTAATTGGATTAAGCCAAAGTACATACATTGACAAGGTATTGAAATGGTTCAATATGCATTTGAAGTGGGAGATAATTATTTTATGAAATTTTGAATAAGGTGTTATTTGGTTCCTTGAATAATGGTTGTATGCATTGATTGGCAAGTATGTGACTTGTTCGTGAAACTCTTTGTTTTATTCATTGTTATTCTAAAGATCCGTAGTCTTATGTTATTACGTGGGACAACAATGATTTATGGACTAGCACATGTATTGATTGATGATCATGTTCAGGGAAAAAACTTTCGGTATGAAAAATTTTTCGCCTGCCAACGAAAGTGACGACACAGTGAAATTTCGTCCGTTTCAGCCAACATTTCGGACGAAAATTTCATAACATCATTTATATTTTATTCAAATTTTATCCAAAATGGTAAATTCGGATGAACTTTGGCCGAATGTTCCTTCTTTCGCTACCCTCCGAAAGAAGCGAAATTCCCGAAATTTCGTTGTCTTTCGGACGAAATGTTCAACCCTGATCATGTTTCACGGATCATGGATATAGGAATATCAAATCAATAATGTGGACATATGTTAGAGAACATGGTGTTGGATTGACCCACTCCGAGACGTTGCTGGGATTGTTATGTTAATATGTGCCATCAAGCGATCTCGAGTGGTATACCTACTGGATCCTTCAACCTGAAATCGCCATTGTTTCTCACTATGTGTAGTGGTGCGCTTTGGGGTTGCCAAACACTACTCTGTAACTGGGTAGCTATAAAAGTGGTCTTCAGGTATATCATGAAACATGGAATGGGATGTGAGCGAATTAAGATGGAATTTGCCCCTCCTACATAACAGGAGAGATATCTCTGGGCCCCTCGATGTGGTTGGATTAGGGAAGTGCATGGCCATGCCAAGGTGATTAAAGAGTTAATCACAATGTGACTAAAGGGTTAGTCATGAGTTGTAATCCATCACAAGATCGAGTGAATGGTTGAGCTATCACAAGGGTGGCACGAATCTCGCCATAAGTTCGACTGGTATCGTGTGGCAAAGGGATCCAAGTGTGTGTATATCAAGGTTTAGCCGATATGATCTTTATGTGTATTCGGGAGTCAATATGCCCTACTAGGTGCCACTATTGACTTATGGCTTGAAAAGGGTTTTCGGGTCATGGCTGTCTACACATGAACCTAACGGGTCACACACTTAAGGGGTTGGAATTGGAAAGCTTGCCTATATGATTGTCTCTAGTGCAAGTGAGAGATTGTTAGTGATGTGCCCAAGAGGCAATCATAAACAATTCGGTTTTATAGGCTAAAAGGGATATTGATCCATATGGGATTAGGGTTCTAATGGCCTACAACATGGAAGCCCATTAGCATGCTCTATAAATATGTGGAGGCGGGGTTGTAGGTAGAATAGACTACTATGCTGAAAACCCTGGCCGCCACCTCCCCTCGGCCATATCCAAACCCTAGCCGGGCGAGCGGTGCTAGCACACCAGCACACGGCGTTCCATCCCGAACATGTGGACTCCGTGGAGGCGCCGCTGCTGTGCTGATCGGCGAGAAGCGCAAGGCTATTGCTAGGACGCGAGGAGGAGACATTCAGTTCGTGAGACGATCGATTGCTTCTTCTTCATCAACGCGCATCTACGTTGGACCGGGCTACTTCAACTCTTCTTCCACTGCGCAGCGCATCTAGTGGTAACTATTCATGACTCCCTTACACGCATGTTTTCTGGTTGAACGCGGTAGAAAATCAAATGTTGTAGCTAGCGTAGCCTACCCGTTCTCCTTCAGTCACTCAATTTGGTTGAGCAAGTTAGCACTTGTCGTCTGACGTTGGGTGATTTAAAATAATAATTTTTGTATTTTATTAAGCCAATGAAAATAATTGTGAGAGAGTAAATGACAATTTTGTAGATAATATATTTAGCAAATTTTGTTTATAGGTTGCTATTTTTTTGAAATAAAAGGGAACATAATGTCAGTTGGTCTATTTATGATTTTTGTAGGTTCCTAATGGTACGAAATCTGTTAGACTCGCAATAACACTTTACGATCGTTGTATGTTGTTATAGTGCAATAAATTTTCTGAAGAATTTTGTGAGGACGATTGAGGTAGCAATGATTCGTAAGTAGGAAGATAAGTGATATTGCGATGCAATAGTAAATTCATTCACGGAGGAAGACAAAGCAAAATACATACACAACAAAAAAGGTACACAAAGCACATGTGTAGCTAGGGTTCGCACACGGTGTACGTGGTAGGCAATACACAGCTTAAGGTACAAGCTTCTCTAGGCATGGCCATTGGTAAAAGATGCTTAGTGCTACCCACATGGAGTCTTGCATACAGGGATGCCTCGGACGTAGTTGGCTATCGTTGTAGTGACACGCACATGTGTAGCTAGGATTCGTGCAGCAGCATGTGGGATTATAGGAACTTCCTATGTTGACAACCTCCTCGTTGCCCCTCTCGCGCTACATCTGTTGATAGATGTCATCATTCTACTCATTGAGATTGTCAATCCGCGCATCCAACTCTAAGAATCGGTTCCACAATGTATCCACGTACGTCACAACATGACATTCATGGGGAGGATCGATCCAATGGATAAAGTTGCATTTCGCCACCTACTGGAAAGGAGGGTTAACATGAAAGCTCTATTAGCAATAACAAAATGAACTATTGGCTAATTGTACCCTAGAGTGTGGGCATCAAAAAATGTAGGATCATATGGCGCACGCATAGGGGGGTGAATGATTGCTTCTGCTTCCTCAAATCTCTACGTAGTTGATGACGAATTTGACCGCTCAAACAAACACTTGTTGCACAGCTTTGCTCGTAGTCGTATGTTTCACCCAAATAGCAATCACCGGAAATCAAGAACTAGATTGATTCAATATCTTCTTTATTGCTGAATTTTTGTGGAGTTACAAAGTGTCCTCACAAGCACCCCTAAAACCGTAGCACCAAAACGCCTCGCAAAGCTCCATGGCTAAAATCCTTAGCCTGCCTCTACTTTTATATTCTAGAACTCTAAACCGTTCTTGATTCAAACATGAACATAGAATCTTATCACTATATGAAATTAAAGGACCCAAAACCCTTCTATACACGTGTTTTCATTCAAACTCTTAATCTTTTCTGTTATGGACTTCTTCCATAACTCATAACACAATACTCTAGGATCACACCTCTTGTATTTTCATCATACCTCATCAACTTCTATGTCGAAGCCTCCAAGACCGCATCGCCTGTAGCTTCTCCATGCATCACCACCTTTGATTTCCATGTGCTCAAGCATTAGCCCGACCATCTCGCATGACATCCTGACCATCTGGACCTTAGATTACCTCCTCATAGTCTTGATCCCCCTCGTCATCGACTATGATCGTCTCCACGCTCACCTGCACATGCAAAGACCAAAGAAACATTTTTCCTACACAAGCTCTTCTAAACTTGCCCATCATCAGCACATATATGTAAACCACACCTTTCACCATCCATCATTAATAACTAGATCGTCCATGACCACAATTTCCACCGCTATCCAAAACTCAGCCTCAGACAACATATTACGACTGCTAGCTCAATGAGTACTCTAAAACCACAAGTACTCGCTATCGACTACCGAGAATCATCGAGTATCGACTACTGAGTACCAATCGCTACGACTACCAAGTGCCGAGTCCTTCTAACTATGAGTATCGTTCCTCCGAACACTGTTTACCGAACATCGCCAGCCAATACTACCGCTGGCCTAACACGAGTACTCGAAGATAGCAAGAGTTAAAGCACTCTTTTATGATCGATTAACTGTTTGAGGTCAAAATCTACGATTACCTGCAGTGGTCATTTTGCCATGGTCGAAGCAAGACGTAGTTAAAGTTGGACAAGGTCGAAGTCTACCGTTCGATCTTTCGATGGCACTTCAATGTCGTCCGATACTGCAATACCACTCGGACGCCATCTGATACTCAGTTTCTACTTGACAGTTGTCCGATGCCACTTACCCGATCAGACTGGTCTGATCCTCCTTCCAGTAGAGCGTCGTCCAATACTCCTTCGCTACTCGACAGTCGTCCGATGTCACTTAGTCGATCGGGTTGGTTCAAACACCCTTGAAGTAGAGCGTCGTCTGATATTCCATTGCTACTCAATAGCCATCCGATGTCACTCAGAACTGATCGAAACCATTTAGATTCAAAATCTTTGACTACAATCAACTGAAACTTTCACAAACACAAATTCCAAAGCAATCCAAATGTCAATTATTCATCATTATTTTATTCATGACCATCCACATGGTCTAACAGAAAAAACATCATCCGCCTTCGAACTGGTCATCCAAGACCTACACGACCACACCCTCCCTGTGTCTACATTGCAGCCACACCGATTCAGCATGATTATTTGGCATCAAGCGGTAGTTAGGGCCAAAGTCCTCCCTCATTTCGAGGGAAAGGTCTTGCGTCGATGACCCCGGTTGGACTGGACCCTTGGCGTTTGCCATGGTATGTTACTGTAGGACGAAGAAGGTTCTTCTTCCTATGGTTAGCACGGTCGAGAGCTCCTACTTTCAAGGGGGTGGGTGTGCATTTTGTAGCTTGTGAGGGGAGGCAGCGTGCTTTGTAACACAGCGGGTCATGTCTTATCTTGCAGAGTGATGATGCCGCCTCCATCATTAGAGTAGGATGTGACCTCCCTCTCGAAATGAGGCCGCTTTGTGCACCGATGTAACCTAATGAGGACGCTTTACACAGGGACAAGACATGACTAAATGAGCCATCTTTTTGCAAGACATGACCCAATGAGATGGCTTCGCACAGTATGTGTAAAGCATGATGTGACCCAATGAGGCAGCTTTGCACCACGATGTGACTGACCATAAGAGAATGGACGAGCTATGTTGGTTGGTCTGTTTGTAATTTTTGTAGATTTTGAATGGTGCAAATTCTGTTAGACTCGCAATAATATTTTATGATCGTCGTATGTTGTTGTAGTGTGATAAATTTCAAAACAATTTGTGATCAAAAATTCATACATGGAGGAAAACTTCAGATAAATGATGTAAGGAAAATAACACAACCATTCATGTGACAAGGGGGTTACATGGCATGCAGGCTAACAAAAAAGGATGGTACATGCATGCCTTTAGGGAATTAGAAATACATGGAATATATGGCCAAAGAGCATCGAACTACAGCATGGAATGTGGCCATTAGCCCTTGCAGCCCAGCTCGGTGTTGTAGTCCTCACAGTCAGCCATGGCCTTGGCTACCAGTTTGAGCCTTCTCTCGCGGTCCTCCTCATGAACGTATGAAGCTATTATCTTCACGTGAAGACCTTTTCTTCTTATCAACAAGCTTCCTTCGTCTTCCTCTCTAACCTCACAAGCACCTCTCCTCTTCCTCTCTCCTTCTCCCGAGCTCCTCTCCCCTCCTTTACTCTTCCAATTTCCTCTCCTCTCCTTCACTCCCTCTCCTGAACTTCTCTACTTCACCATGTCTCCTCTCCCTGTTCCGAGCTCGATATGGGGGTGCTCGATCTTCACGACATAGGATCAAGGATAACTTTGGATTCGTGCAACCTAACAAACCGATGGCGCCAACCATTATTAGAATAACATGCTGCAACAAAAGAATTCACCCAACCACATGCCCATGATCCTATCTACCTGACCACACAAGTAGACGTGCCGCTGGTCCTACGAATCATAAGGAAGCATAAGAACAACAGAGGTATTCTTAAGAAAATCGCCCAATTCCCAGAGGCAGCGCGTAGCATCAACCCGAGAATAAGCAATATTGGTTATCTTGAAAATAATTGTAGTCCCCCTCAATAGGCGGCATATACAATTTTATATAACCCTTGGGAGTCCGCAAGGTTTCCTACACGAGTTCAACACAATTCCTAAATTGTTTTAGACTCAAACTCTCACTAAAGGAAACAAAAATAGAATACAAATAAAAATCCATGATGTTTCTAAATGATGAAACTCCTTCCATTACATAGTCCTTGAAATCAGTTTTCCAACGAGCTTGAGAATACCACAATCAGACTTTGTATCTGAAAGCTATTGCCTTTATACGCAAGGCAGACTGATCCGAACACTTCCAAGTCAATCGAACCGCTGCAAACATCTCCAGCCAATCCAACAGTATGATCGTTTTGACTAGTCTGAATGTTGCTGTCGCTATCGACCGTCCAAAGTCGATCAAATAGCGCACACTGAGCGAACGTTCAGATTGGTCTGATCGTCACCAAGATGATCAGGCAGTCCATGAGCAATTGAACAGTGTGAATGTTTGGTTTGGTTTGAACATCACCAAAGCGATCAGCTTGGATGATCAGATGGTTGACCACCAACGAAGCCATTTGGAAGCAAGTTGAGTGGTCCAGATCTGATCAAACATTGCGGATAACACCAGAGCGTTCAGACTGGTCCAAATGTTCTAAAGCCGATCAGGCCGTCCGAATCTGATCAGATGGTGAGGACGACACTGGTGCGTTTGGCCTGGTCTAATCGTCCCGATGCCGATCGGACGCTTCACTCTTGATCGGACGGTCCAAAATATTCCTAAAGTGAATTCCGCACGTAAATCGCTTTTTGTTGATGCGTTGTTGTTCATTGGTGTTCGATGGTGCGTTGTAGAGCTCCAATACCTAAGCACAAGTAACTTACAAGATTTAGGTAGCATAAAATTCTCATTTAAATTAATAACATGTTCATTAAGAAGCAAATTCATCTGATCTTGTAGTTTCTTTGCACGTGCTCATGTAATTGGTCCTGATGGCACTTCAACCTATATTTCTGGATCATTAGCTAATGGAGAAGAAGGTTTTGTAGGGATGTTCTTATCATCCTCACCTTCTTGAAAAGGAGTCGTCCTCGACTATGATTCTTCCAATCCAAAAAATGGTGACAAATCAGCAATGTTGAATGCAGAACTCCTAGCATAATCATCTCCTTGAAGTTCAATTTTGTACGCATTAAAATTGATCTTTTCAGGTACTTTGAATGGACCATCTCCTCGAGACATAAGCTTGGATTTACGCTTGTATGCAAAATGCTCTTTGCATAGATGCACCCTGTTGTAGGGGTGGCCTCCACCTAAGCCCAGGCACCCAGTCAGCCTATTAGGAGGTTGTAAGGCCCAAAGATGGGACATGTATAATGACATAAATGCCCTTGAGAGGAGGGTACACTTGGGTGTATATATATATATATATATATATATATATATATATATATATATATATATATATATATATATATATATATATATATATATATATATATATATATATATATATATATATATATATATATATATATATATATATATATATATATATATATATATATATATGCCACCAGCCATGGGGAGGCCCAAGCATTGCTCACCTAACTCTCCACTACCATACCACTCTCTCTCTGTTTGGTCTGTAACCACAACAGTTAGCACCATCCGTGGGGAAGACGAGAGCAAGCTCCAAGATCTGAGGAAGGATGGCACCAAAGAAAGCTTCATCATCGGCGATGGAGAAGAAGAAGGGCGCGATGGAGACGCGCGTCAACACCAGGGCCTCGGCGTCGGCGGCTGTGGGGGCGGACGTTGACACCAGCGCCGCAGCTGCTAACGTCGACGCTCATGGTGCGATGATCGACCCCTCCGCTGGCGCGACGCTCAGCACCGGCAGCATGGATCGAGTTGTTGGGAGTAATGACGCCGACGCCCGCGCCACCACGACCGCCGCCCCCACGCCCGATGCGAGAACGGCAGGTGGCTCCGGCGGCAACGTCGGCCTCGTCATCGACCCTGGAGTCCATCGCACTGACGTGTCGAGCAACTCTGGAGCGCACGCCATGGTTGCTGCCAACCCGACGGTGCAACCTGCTGCGCCGATGGTCGCAACCACGGTAGCGGTGGAGGGCGCTCTACTGACGGCCATTGGCGCACTCCAACGGGAGCTGGTGGACCTTCGGGGAGCCGTTCGAGAGATACAAGAGGCTCGAAGCCAGCAAGTTCCGCTGGTGGCCGTGACGGAGCCCACACCAGAGCGGGCGGACAGCTGCGATGCCCCTACCTTGAGTCGCATCCCGCTGCAGCGTGTGGATCCAGAGTCCCCCCTCTCCGCGGGCCTGCAGCAGTCAGCGTGGCCGGAGGGCGACATGGACCCTTGGGAGTTCGTGCGCGTGTACAAGACCGCCATTGAGGCCGCGGGCGGAGACGACACCACCAAAGCGAAGGGGCTCCCCCTCGTGTTGCAGGGAGTGGTGCTCTCTTGGTTTTTCACCATAGAGCCCAACTCCATCTACGCATGGGAGCAGATCCGTGACCGCCTCTACAACAACTTGCAGGGAAACTACGTCGAGCGCATCGATGCGGATCAGCTCTTCACCGTCAAGCAAAAACCCTCGGAGAAGCTCTGGGAGTACTTCAGGCGCTTCGCAAAGGTCCACTGCCAGGTCAAGAATGTCAACGAGACAACCATTATCAACACAGCGATACAAGGCCTCCGCCCGGGGCCGCTGGCTAAGTACAATGCACGTAAACCGATCAAGACGGTCGCAAAGCCCTTCGATACGATGGAAGAGTATGCGAGGGCAGAGGAGGACGCGCGGCAACGCAAAGGTGACGACTCCGACACTAATCAAGCGGAGACCTCGACGAAGAACAATGACGCGTTGGAGGGCTCCTCGAAGGGCAAGCGTAAGCAAGAATCTACGAACGCCCCCGAGCGCAAGGACGCCAAGCCAAAGGACTTGTTGGGTGACAAGCCCAAGTGCGGCCAACGCAAATCCCAGAGGCTCACTACGTCTTTGACATCGAGGGTGGTTCTGAAGACGGTGCCCACGCCGGTCGAGGACGAGGCCGGGGGGCGCGGCCGGGGTCGCAATGATAGACCCTGTGTAGAACAAGAAGACTAGTTCTACGCCCCGTGGTGCGAGGTGCATGGCCGGGGTGGCCACTACACGTGGGAATGTACTACCATTGCGGTGCTCCGACAGAGCGTCTCCAAGGATAGAGCCCTGGAAGCGGGGCCGCTCGTCGTGGCCCACGTACAGCAACCCCAAGAGGGCCCCATGCGAATTCAAGCCCACGGGGAGCAGCCCAGGAGGGCCCCTTGCGGATCCGGGCTCACGTGCAGCAACCCCAAGAAGGCCCCTTGAGAATTCAAGCCCAGAGGGAGGCCAGCACCGGGTCATAAACTAATGGAACGCGCGTAGGCTACGATAGCAGAAAACAAAACTTTTCTACCACGCACACCAGGACATCATGTTAAGGAGGGATCATGGATCGTTACCACTAGACACGCAGCGCAGCGGAAGAAGAGTTGGAGAAGCCGATCTAACCACGCGTGTCGAGGTAGTAGCGGAAGTAGTCGATCGTCCCGAACAGATCGTCTCCTCCACGCGATCAACCACACCACGAGCAGATCCAATCTGTAGGTTGTTGATGAGGATCAACGCCGCAATGAGCAGGGCCTCCACCGGTATCCACACGTCCGGGGCTGGAACGCCGATCGTGAGTGTACCAGCACTCACGAGCGGCTAGGGTTTGGCTCGGGAGGTGGCGGCTAGGGTTTGGCTCGGGATTAATAGAAGCATGCACCCCTCAGCCCCTCGCCGCCATATATATAGACCTCCTCACTTGGGTCTCGTGGACCGAGGCCCAATAGGAGTCTATCCGGATCTCTATCCGAATTGAGCCCACATCCGAATCACATTCGAATTAGTGTTCCAACCCGTTAAGTGTGTGACCCTGTAGGTTCACGTATACTTGGTCGCGACCCGAAAATGCCTTTCCGGTCACCCTGTTAATAGCGGCCTCTAGTAAGACATATTAACCCCAAAGTATACGTAAAGATCATATCGGCTGAACCTGTAATGTTCTCATGTACGAATCCCTTTGTCTCACGATATAGATTGAGCTCAAGGCGAGACCTGTGTCATCCTCTTAATAGCTCAATCACTCTCTCGATTCCGTGATGGATTATAAACTCGTGATTGACTCCTCAATCATCTTGGCATGGCCATGCACTTTCATAATCCATTACATCGAGGGGCCCAGAGATATCTCTCCCATAAGGAGGGGCAAATTCTATCTTGATCATTCACATCCCACTACATGTTTCATAGCAAACCCGAAGACTACTTTTATAACTACCCAGTTACGGAGTAGTGGTTAGTAGTCCCAAAATAGGCTACTACGCATGTTGGGAACCATGATGATCTCAAGTCTAAGGATTCTACATAAACACTACTTGAGACCAACTGATGACACATGGAATCTCTGTAGTGTCTCATGGCGGGTCTATCTAACATATGTTCACTAACACATGTCCATATTATTGATTTGGTATCTCCATACCATGATCCATGAGACATGATCATCAATCAATACATATGCTGATCTTTGAATCATATTTGTTCCTCATATGATATATAATCAGGGATCATTTAGAAATAGCAACATTTTGGCATTAAGAGTCTCATGAATAAGTCACATACTCATTGATCAATAATGATAATGTCTATTTCAAGGAACAAAGCAATGTATCATAAACATAGTATGTGATATACTCAACATCTCCATGTTGCCTCTAGGGCATATCACCAACATAAACGTCATCTCCGGGGGCTCTTCGCTGGAATTCTCCTCGGCGTGGCAACAGAAGGCCTACGCGCGGAGGCTACACCATGTGGCAACGTACCCGACGCAGGCACCGCCGGAGTGGGTGCAGCACGCAATTACTTTTATGCCCGCTGATGCTGAAGGCGTGGAGTTCCCTCAATAGGATCCCCTGGTCATCCAAGTCGCTATCGCAGGATGCGATGTCAAATGCGTCCTAGTCGATGGAGGTAGCTCTGTGAACATTCTGTTCACGGCGACCTTCGACCAGATGGGGATCCCCCGAAGTCACCTGGGTCCCTCGGGAATCCCATTGTAGGGCTTCGGGGGTCAGCCGCTGAAGGCGCTGGGCCAGATATGCCTCCAAGTCTCCTTCGGCCAAGCCAGTAATACGAGGAGCGAAGACGTCACTTTTGACATCGTTGACATCCCGTACCCATACAATGCCATACTCGGGCGCCCCACCCTCAACTCCTTCGGGGCAGTACCGCACCATGGCTTCCTATTCATGAAGCTCCCGGGCCCGCAAGGTATTATCACCAGCTTTGGTGATCAAGACCTTGCCCGCCGCATAGAGCTTGGTGCGCGGAGCCTAGGATCAACGTCCAACCCCAGCTGGAGAACTAATCCGAGAAGGCGCCCCTGCATGAACGTGGACAATGCATGCCCGTTGGTGAAGGCCGAGCCGAGGAAGCAGAGGCTTCGGCGCAAGTTAATCGAGCAACAGCAGGCAGCCAAGCCGGTTGTAGCGAAACTCCTCCAGCTCGGAGCCATCTGCAAGACCTCTTGCCTTGCCCGCCCTAGCACCAGAGGCTCCCCCTTGTGCTGCCACAGGAGCGACGACCGCCGTACCTCCTCTCTTCGAGCGATCAATGGTTACTACCCTGTCTTTTTTTTGTAATCGCTCGCCTGCGCAAAGGGGACATTAATAAAGTCCACTATTTTCAAAAGCCTCTCATTCTCTGTCAAGACGGGCAGGGGGACGCCTCCACACGCACTCTCCATGAGTATAAACAAAGACACGTTATTTACATGCACACTCTCCGTGCGTATAAACAAAGACACGTTATTTACACGCACACTCTCCGTGAGTATAAACAAAGACACGCGGTTTACGCGCGCACTCTTCGTGAGTATAAACAAAGACAAGCGGTTTACGCGTGCACTCTCTGTGTGTATAAACAAAGACACGCAGTTTACGCGCTCACTCTCTATGAGTATAAACAAAGACACGCGGTTTACGCGCGCACTCTCCCTGAGTATAAACAAAGACACGCGGTTTACACGCGCACTCTCCATGAGTATAAACAAAGACATGCGGTTTACGCGCGCACTCTCCGTGAGTATAAAAAAAGACACGCGGTTTACGCACGCACTCCCCTGAGTATAAAACAAGACGCGCGGATGTTGTCCCTGCGCGCATTCTCTCGAGTATAAAAGAGGACGCGCGGATGTTGTCCCTGCGCGCACTCTTCGGAGTATAAAAATGATGCGCGGATGTTGTCCCTGCGCGCACTCTCCGGAGTATAAAAGAAGACACACGGATGTTGTCCCTGTGCGCACTCTCCGGAGTATAAAGAAGACGCGTGAATGTTGTCCCTATGCGCACTCTCCGGAGTATAAAAAAGACACGTGGATGTTGTCCCTGCGCGCACTCTCCGGAATATAAAAGAAGACGCACGGATGTTGTCCCTGCGTGCACTCTCCGGAGTATAAATAAGACGCGCGGATGTTGTCCCTGCGCACTCTCCGGAGTATAAAAGAGGACGCATGGATGTTGTCCCTGTGCGCACCCTCCGGAGTAGTGCTCAGATGTTGTCCCTGCGCGTACTCTACAGAGTATAAAAAAGACGCGCAGATGTTGTCCCTGCGCGCTGCGCGCACTCTTCGAAGTATAAAAAGATGTGTGGATGTTGTCCCTGCACGTGCGCGCACTCTCCGGAGTATAAATAAGACGTGCGGAGGCACGCCTCAGTGCACACCACTTCGAAGTGTAGGGGACGGAGCGCTCGAGCGTCTACTTTGACTAGGCGCCAGCTCCGCTGCCACCACTTCGAAGGGTAGGGGACAGAGCGCTCGAGTGTCTACTACTACGCGCCAGCCCCACTGCCACCACTTCGAAGGGTAGGAGACGGAGCGCTCGAGCGTCTACTTCGACTAGGCGCCAGCTCCGCTGCCACCACTTTGAAGGGTAGGGGACGGAGTGCTCGATCGTCTGCTTCGACTAGGCACCAGATCCGCTGCCACCACTTCAAAGGTAGGGGACAGAGTGCTCGAGCGTCTACTCTGACTAGGCGCCAGCTCCGCTGCCACCACTTGGAAGGGTAGGGGACGAAGCGCTCGAGCGTCTACTTTGACTAGGCGCCAGCTCCGCTTCCACCACTTGGAAGGGTAGGTGACGGAGCGCTCGAGCGTCTACTTCGACTAGGCGCCAACTCCATTGCCACCACTTCGAAGGGTAGGGGATGGAGCGCTCGAGTGTCTACTTCGACTAGACGCTAGCTCCGTTGCCACCACTTCAAAGGGTAGGGGACGGAGCGCTCAAGCGTCTACCTAGCGTTTGGGCGTTTGCGGAGCACCAAGTCCTACGAGTTAATCGGAGGCAAGCGCGATCGTGAAAAGCGACTGGGACATGCCCTTCAACCAGTCTTTATTTCATTCACAAGAGAGTGACTAGAGATTAGGCGGTTACATTCGCGAAGAGCTATGGTTTACAAGTGCCTTTGAGTGCCTAAGGTCGCTACTCGTCCGGCTCCACCTTAATGTGCCTTTGCGTCGAAGTCCCGCCTGTGGAAGCCCGGGCCGCCCAGAAGTTCAGAGAATCCTCGGCCCACCACCAGTGCCGAAGACGCCGTCGGGTCACGAGGTCAGAGACTAATAGCCGGCCCCTATCAAGTAGCTGCCCGAAGGACAGCGATACACACGGTCAGAGCACGGGGGCAATTTCCACTTTATTCATAAAAACGCGGGCACGTACATTGCAACGCACGCCTACACACTAGAACCCCGACATCACACTAGGATCCCGTGGCAGTGGCACCGCCTCCATTGTGCCATGGAACTTCGTCAAGCCATCGACCGAAATTCCCCTCACCGCGTAGGGTCTGTCGTAGCTCTGTCTTCGCTGCGGCCTCCCCAATGTAGTCCCAAATTTGTTCATGGAAGGCCCAGACGGCTGGACGAATGGAGCGCGTGGTGCTGGACATCACCCCGGCTCCGGCGGGCATCTCCAGCTCGGGGTCAGCCAGCCCATCGACATGCCGGCAGCCTCGGTGATGAAGCAGCGCAAAGGCTGGGCGCGAGGTCACAAAGGAGCAATGGTTGCCGAAGGATTTGGCGGCGCTGAGAATGAGGTTGGAAGCCCCCACGATTCAACGAAGCATCCGCAGCAGCTCTTCGGGACCAAAGGAACGAGGCGACACATCAGCGGAGAGGTCTTCGAGGGAGCCTTCCAAAGCCAGCATGGTGTCTCAAGCCGCCACCGAGGCATTACCCAGGGACCGGTCCCTCTCCCCAAGAGATGCAGTGAGGCGGCCTTTCTCCTCCTCCAGCGCGGTGATTTGCTGGAGCAAGCCGTCACGCTCCTCAGCGGTCGCTCGCTGTGCCTCCGCTGCGAGTGCCTGAGCGTCCGAAATCACCTTCGCACGCTCTGTCTCTAGGAGCCGGACGCGATCGTCCTTGGCAGAATGGGCCCCCTCAGCTATGCGTAGGGCCACCTTGGCAGCTCGTAGCCGGTCCTCGAGCGTCCCCCAGTCACGGGCGTGCGTCGCTTGCTGCGTCCGGCCAAGGGCAAGGGTCTGCACAACGCAACCGTTAGCGAATTCCTAAATGACCACACACACTGTCAAAAGTCGAGTACTCACCCTCATCTCTGAGGCCCCTAGCACGCCTCCCAGAAGCTCTGACCCGCACGTCAGCAGCGCCTCACAATCCAAGCTGGCAACCACACTGTCCGCAACCCCTCGCCATGCCCGTAGCACCTCCGACCGAGGGACAAAGCCTGTTAAGCTCGGTCGTGTGGCCTTCGCGCTAACAATTTCGAGGGCACCGGTAGTCGATGCCACCAGCAGGGAGTCCCCGCCCCCTGGAGTGTTGGATCCGAAGCGGCAACAGAGGGGGGGTGAATGTTGCTTTTAAAAATTTGCCCCCACAAGTATCCACGATCGATTTCTCCTCCAATAGCTAAAGAGCTATGAAGAAGGCAATACTACTTGAAGTACTGCAGACCAGGGAAAAATACTTGAAAGGTTAGCTGAGGAGAGACAAGTCCAACCGGGAGCAAGAAATGAAAACGGCAAACACAAAATAAAAACGGAGAACTGACCAACCGAAAGCACACATAAAATTGCAACTTCCAAAAAGGACTAAGACTAGAGATTGGTTAGGACAAACAGAATGCTGAAAAACAAATCAAAGCACAAGTTTACTCTAAAGGGAAACCTCTTCTGATATCAAGACAAAACGAGAAAGAGAGACACCAAAATAAACTTGCACAAGAGCTGTCGGCATGGGTTCTGAAAGCAGGTAAGAAAACTATTTGCTGATTTTGCTCTCGCAAGCTATATGTGAAGACCCTTCCTCTGTACTGGCCGAAAGAGGTATCAACCGAAAGCATCTAGCATGCAGCCGAACAAGAGAAAAGCAAAAGACTGGGGCTGTAGTTCAACAAATGCTCACAACATATGGTGCTGCAGCCGAACACAAAATAGCACAAGGATTAAATTTGCTGCCACCCAAGTACACAAAATAGTAAGGACTGTTCAACAGGTACTGTCGGCAGGAAGATTAAAAGGAAAGAACAAAACTGCAGCCACCTAATCTGAAGAAACGGCCTAAAAGAAAAAAAAGAAAGTGAGGAGTAGCAGCTTCTCTGGAGAAGACCGAAGAAGATGAGCTGGATGCTTTTTCGGTACAGCAAGAGCAATAAATAATTGAAGACAAAAACAGTCTCGGGTGAACAATTAAAACACGGCAAAGACCAAGGAAGAACGGTTCACAAGACTGTCGATACTGTAAACAGATCACTTGATACTCTTGAGACAGAAAGCCTAGAAACTGCAACCACATCAGTCGGACAACTTTAAGACTAGAAACATAGAGAGCAGCACAAGTTCACTCAGCAGGAAAAAGAGGCAACAACCAAAACAAGAAAAATGCAGAGAGGAACACCCAAAGGAGAGATTCAGAAACTGAGAAATAAACAGAGCACTAGAGCAACTCAAGCAAAGTCTCTCATATTAAAATTGATACGGAGAGATACGCGATTACATGTGAGGGATATCTCAGCTCATCTCTCTCTCAATCTCATACTAAGTCTCCACACATGCTTGAAGGATAACACACCCATACATGGAGAGCACAAACACAAAAACCCTCTCTCAAGCCATCTCTCTCCCAAAATCTACATATAGCACTAGAGAGCACCTCTCTATTTATAGCCCTTCATAATGGATTCACATTTGCTTTGCCCATTAAACTTTTGCGCTTTACCCACTAACTCTAACCAAATCCACTCCTTTAGTGCAGCTTTGCGTATTCACCAAAACGCCCCTCCTGCACCTTCCGGGAAGCTTCCTCATTCCTTACCGCTCAAGCCTCGTAGCCACCTCGAGTCCTCGCCGTCTTCGGCACACCTCGACCGTTCTGACCTCGGCACCGCCCGCGCCTAGTCCGGTCATCCCGTGCCCGCCACGACTCCACCTCGACGTCCTGCAGCCATCACAGATAAGAAATAAATCACATAGCACCACTCGAAATATTGTAACCATACATTAGCATCAGAAGAAATACTCAAAGCCCAAACCGATCAAAATGAAAAATAAATGACTTAAGTACGTTTGACCTAGTTCGACAAGGTCCGACCGAAACCGACTGCACCGTGCAACGACATGGCTCGAACCACTCAAACCAAACTCAAACTTTCCCGAACACACGTCAATTACTCATCACAAACATGGGGTCACAACCACATGGTCTCTCACGGAGATTGTCCACGGCCGGAGGCTCGAACCCCTGTCAGTACAAGAAGGTAGGGGTTAGGGCTTTACGGAAGCCCCGCAGGGTTGCACGAAGGGAATCAAGCTTACCTTCAGCATCAACCGGTGGGCTCCGCTGTGGTGTCCCCTTAGCCTCAGAAGGAACCGCAGGAACACCAGCTCCCCCTGAAGAAGCCGGCTCCCCGACCCAGGGGGCCTCTGTGTCGGAGTCGAACTCCAACAGGCTCCTGACCCTGGTCACCACAGCGAACCCCCTCTCCGGATGAGAGGGCGATCGTGTACGCGCCCGCTTTACTTTTGGAGACCAGGGCGAGGACTCCGCCTGACCCTGAAGCAAGGACGCTTCCCCCTCCTGGTTGTCCATGTCGCACCCTTGGTCCTTGGTGCCGCCCAAGGACCGCTTGCCTTCGTCCTCCATACCTCCCTCAAGGTCTGAATTGCCATACTTCACCAAGTCAGAGTCGGCGTCCGCTGCACTGTCAGCTTCGGTAGAGCTGATAGGAGTGGCAGCCAATGGACCAAATACGGCTGCAGAGGATTGGGCCCTCCGTCAAGAAGGCAACCCTTTCCCCTTGCCGTCGTCATCACAACGGCAAGGCCGGCTCGGGTCCGGTGTGGCACGTTCTGGCACGTGAATGCCCAGAGCTTCGCACACCCAGTTTATCCACCCTAGCTTCGTCTCTGCGGTCGCAACTTCGTGCAGGCTGTGCTCCTTGGCCACATATAGCCCGAAGAACATGGCCACCACACGCTCTGCGTCCTCCAGGAGAAACCCTACAGGCAAGATGAAGCGGAGTCAACTCAAAAAAAAGAAAGAGAAGAAAGAAGGGGAAAAGCAAGGCTCCACCCCAAGACTTACGCGGGTTGGAGGGCCTCGGCAGTGAGGACACGGACAGGCGGATATCGTCGTACTTGGAACTATTTTTTTGGTTTATCCCTAGGCTCTGAGTTAAGTATGAACCAAAGATGTTTTGGAGTTAAGATAGCCTTTCAAGGAGTGAAATTTCTTGCTAATCTTATCATGTTGGATATCTTATCTTGGGATGTAATTCTGGGAATGTATTGGCTGAAGAAACACTAGTCAGTAATGGATTGTGGAAATAGAGTCATTACATAATCAGTCCAAATGGGAGAAAGGTGAAATTTGAAGCTAGTATGAACCAGTTAGGAAAGGCTATGGTTTGTCAAAGTAAAAGAATCATGTTAGAGGATATGCAGAGAATTTCCTGATGTGTTTCTAGATGATCTCCCAGGGATGCCGTCTGACCGTGAAGTTGAATTCTTGATTGAGTTAGTGCCTGGTACTTCACCTATATCCAAGAGACCATATCGAATGCCCGCTAATGAGTTGGAAGAATTGAAGAAGCAAATTCAGGAGTTGCTAGACAAATGTTGTGTCAGACCTAGTTTATCCCTGTGGGGAGTGCCAGTGTTATTTGTCAAGAAGGATGGTAGTCAGCATATGTGTGTGGAATATCGGGCACTCAATAAGGTTGCTATCAAGAGCAAGTATCCTTTACCTAGGATCGATGATTTGTTCAATCAACTTAAAGGAGTAGGAGTGTTCTCCAAGATTGATTTGAGTTTAGAATATCATCAGCTAAAAATTCATCAAGAGGATATTCCTAAGACAATGTTCTTAACTCGCTATACTCTGTACGAGTTCACAGTGATGTCTTTTGGTTTAACTAATGCCCCAGTCTATTTCATGTATTAGATGAACAATGGTTCATGGAGTATCCAGACAAGTTTTTCGTTGTGTTCATTGATGACATTCTGATATATTCCAAGAATGAAAAAGAGCATAAGGAGCATTTGAGGTTAGTGTTGCAAAAACTTAGGGGGCATAAGTTGTATGCTAAGTTTAGCAAGTGTGAGTTCTACATGAAGGAAGTTGCTTTCCTAGACCACGTCATGTCAGCAGGAGGAGTTGTAGTTAACCTTGGAAAAGTTAAGGATGTGCTTAATTGGAAGTTGCATACTTTAGTGCTGCAAGTCAGGCGTTTTCTTGGTATGGCAGGTTATTACCATCGTTTTATTGATGAATTTTGTAATGTAGCAAGGCCGCTTACACAGCTATCAAAGAAAGAAAATAAGTTAATTTGTTTGGGTGCCAGAATGTGAGAAGAGTTTTCAACAATTGAAGAAATGCTTAGCTACCGCACCAGTGTAAGTGCTGCAAGATATCAACAAGGATTTTGAGATTTACAATAAAGGTTTGGGATGTGAGTTGATGTAAGACAAACAAAAGTGGTAGCTTATGATTCGCGTCAGCTAAGACCACATGAAGAGAATTATGATACACATGATTTGGAGTTAGCGACTGTGGTACATGCCCTGAAAATTTGGCGTCACTATCTTAAGGGTAATCGTTGTGAGATCTGTATGGATTACAAGAGTCTGAAGTATATTTTCACTCAGGCTGATCTTAATCTCAGGCAAAGAATGTGGTTGGAGTTGATAAAGGATCATAATCTTATGATTCGTTATTACCCAGAAAAGGCCAATGTGGTAGCAGATGCATTGAGCAGGAAGAATTAATTTAGTACTATTCAAGAAAAGTCAGCCCGCTTTACATGAGGAGTTTTAGTAGCTTAGTTTGGAGTTCGTTAAAGGACTCCTAGCTATAATGGAGTTGCAGCCAACTTTGGATGCCCAGATTCACCAAGCTCAAGTTGGTGATGAAGGTATTCAGTGTATCAAAGCTAATCTAGAAAGAGGTAAAGCTTCGGGATTTACCAAGGACTATCAAGGTACCTTGTGGTTCAAGGAACATTTGTGCATACCACACAAAAAGGGGTTGAAGCCGAATACTAAGATATATCGGGATATTAAGGACAAGTATTGGTGACCTATCATGAAGCGAGAGATAGTCGAGTATGTTGCACTTTGTGATGTGTGTCAGAGAGTTAAAGCTGAGCACCAGAGACCAGAAGGTTTGTTGCAACTATTAAAAATTCTAGAGTGCAAATGGGAAGAAGTCGATATGGACTTTATTATAGGATTACCTAAGACAAAGGAAGGGTTTGACTCAATTTGGGTAATTGTTGATCGTCTGACAAAGTTGCTCATTTCATACTAGTCAACACAACCAATGCAGTTGATAAGTTGGCAAGTTTATGCATGTCTAGAATCGTAAGTCTTCATGGTGTGCCTAAGAAAATAGTGTTAGATCGTGGATTACAATTTACTTCACAACTGTTGGGAAGTTTTGATGAAGCTATGGGCACTCAACTGAATTTCAGCAAAGCGTATCATCCTCAAACAGATGGGCGGATGGGTAGACTGAATGTGTGAATAAGCTAAGAGCTTGTGTGTTGGATGATAGAGCTAAGTGGGACAGATGTTTGCTTTTTGTAAAGTTTTTCTATAACAACAGTTATCAGACTAGTCAGCAGATGTCACTGTTTGAAGCTTTGTATGGCAGAAAATGCAGAACCCCTCTCAATTGGTCTGAAATGTCAAATTTTTGGTCTGAAATGTTAAAAGAAAGCCAAGAAGAAAGTTCATTTAATCTAGAAAAGGTTAAGAACTGCTCAAGCTAGAAAGAAAAGTTATGCAGGTACTCATCATCAAGAGTTGAGTTTCAAGCCAAATGATTATGTGTATGTTAGAATTATGCTGTTCAAAGGAGTCAAGAGGTTCTAGATGAAAGGGAAGCTTGTGTGAAGATATGTTGGGCCGTTTAAGGTTTTGAAGTGTACAGGAGAGATTGTTTATCAGCTGGAGCTACCTAGGACTTTCAATAGATACATGACGTTTTCCATGTGTTTCAGTTAAAAAAATGTTTGCAAGTGCTAGAAGAGGCAGTACCAGTGGAAGCCGTTGATCTTCAGGAGGATTTTACTTATAAGGAGCACCCTATCAGAATTTTGGAAGTGCCTGAGTATATGACTAAGAGTAAGGTTGTTCATTTTTGCAAAGTTTAGTGAAGTAATAACTCAGAGGAGGAGGCAACCTGGGAGCACGAGAAGGATCTGAGAGCGGAGTTTCTAAACCTATTCTCTTAGTAAGCCCGAATCTTAAGGTCGAGATTCTGTTTAGGAGAGGGAGGTCTGTAACATCCTGTTTTTCAGATTATTTCTCTAAAAATATACCTAAAGTTTAATTCAAATAGTTAGCATGGAACCGGCAATATCCTCGCAGAGTGCTGAGTTTATCACATAGTGCATGATTGCCATCATAGTACTCTATAAGACATGCTCTTTGTTTTTGTGTGTGTATATACATGTGCATGTGTACATGCATGTTAGCTCGTACGCAAATAAAGTATATGAATTTACTATTTCTTCAGAAAAAATTGAATTCACTAATGAATTTTGCATCTACTTTTAATTTACGTGTTTACATGCATGCAAGTATACACGTTCTAGTTTCGTCTTTATGCCATTCCATGCTTTTCGTGCATGTCCATATCGTCCGTAACGTACGCACATTGCGCACATACATGTCTGCTTGTTTGTCAGTACGCTTAACCCTCTCCGTTTGTTAGTTTTTCTATTCTACAGGAAAGCTACCTCCTTGTACACAAACGGCAGTCCATCATTTGTTCCCTTCTCCTATCTGTTTTGCTTCAGATAACACGGCCACGTCCATGCGCAAACCTACCCACATCAGATGTAAATCAAAAAATAAGGTTCAGTTTTTTGTAATTTATAGCTTATTATTTCTTTCAAACAAATAAATTAAACAACGTCCACAATGCATCAAATTTTCTCTGCTTGTTCTGCATAGCTAGACTCTTGAATAGCTTCATCAACGGTTGTTTTGGGAACTGCTTGAAAAAGTTCGCCCCTAAGTGACGAATGCACCACATGTTCCTCATATCTGGCCAAGAAAAGGGCTTCTCGTGGTCTTCCTACAGTTTTCTTATGGCCTTTACAATCTCGATGTGGCGATCATGGATTACGCACACACCAACTCCAACCCTAACATATCTGAGAAACCCAACCAGCTTTCATAATTCTCACTTTCCACGAATGCGATGACCAGCGGCAATATTTGGTTGTTACCGTCAATGCCTATGGCCGTTAGAATCTGCCCCTTGTATTTGCCGGTTAGAAAAGTCCTATCAACTGATATCACTGGCAGCATGTGCCTGAATGTCTCGATGCAAGCACCAAATGCTAACAAGACCCTCTACAACATTGCATACCCTGGTGGACTTGTGGACGGCTTGTCCTGAATAGCGATATACGTGCCCGGGTTCCTGTCCTGCAACACCAAACATACGAGGAAGATTGTCGTACGCCGCCTCGAAAGACCTGAAACGTTTTTCCCATGCCTTCTACTTGGCATGCCACGCCTTCGCGTAGCTAATCTTGTACTTGAATTTATTCTCGATAGCTATCACGATATGCGTAGCCTCCATGTCTTTCTTCTTCACTATCTCTCTGTACATCAAATTGACTATAAAGGTGAACGTTAGGTTACGATGTCTCGCCAAAACACTACTGAGAATGCAAAAGTACGGCTCCACGGCGACATCATTATTCGCCCAACAGTCGGCAGATTGTCCGCGTGTCGCCTGGCTGTTGGGCAATTGGCTCCAGTCACCACTCCGTTAAGCGATTGGAGCCTATTTATATAAAAAAATATTACCGTTCGTATATTTCTGTAATTTTGAATAAAAAATAGATTATTCGTAAAAAAATACGTAGTTTTCCTACCAATTGTGGTGAAATGAGATATTTTTCTTAGTGATCTTATTGTTGAATCCTCCTGTTCTTAGTGATCTTATTGCTGAATCTCTGGCAGCTGGACGCTCGACGGATTTGCAGCAGATTCTGACTCTGAAGTTGAGTGAAATAGCTGCATCATACTTTGTATCCTGGCACTTCAGATTGGTGTGTCATCTTCAGATACAATGATACACCCCTTTAGCCTGTTCGATTTGTTGATGTTGACTGTGCTGAACTGCTGAGCCGTCGAGATCTGATCATCTTCGAGTTCCGGGTGGAAGCAGCTTCGGACCAACCAAATGGGCACCGAGACATGAACTCGCCGTGAGAAATGAGAAGGCTGGCGTCCATACACTGTGCCCTATATGGGGTGGCCGTATTGGCTGTGGCTGGTGTTTTTTTTATTATAGTTAATGTTTTTAACTGAAAACTAATAGTGGTGGTTTTTAGAAAGAAGACAAGAGTGGTAAGAGAAGTGAGAAGGAAATGATACATGTGCAAGACGGGAGCGAGAGTGGTGGATGTGTGATATACGTGTGATCCTCTGTCTTATCCTCAGAGTGAGATAGGAGTGAGAGAAGTGAAAAAATCATTTAAAAAGACAGATACTCATATTAACTTTTAATTTATCTAAAAGAAACTAACAGCAAAAACTAATAGCGGTGCTTCTGTACATTGTGCCGAAGAGATACAAGACGTGTGAAGGATTCCCCGTACGTTTCCACGTGGATCGGTGAACGCAGGCGGCCGCATCCAGCCTCCCCGCGCCCAACAGACAACAGTACGAGACATCACCTATATAGGTTATGTAGGCGCCCTGGCGCTCCTCTCTTCGACTCTAATCATATTATTATTTCGTACGTGAGAGGCAGAGAGAATCCATCTATCCGTCGCCATGGCCGGAGGCGCGCCCGATCTACTGCCGGTTGCCTTCCTCGCGTTACTCCTTGGTATCCATGGTACGTACATACCACTCACTCACGTATTATGCTCGTTATTTTACAGGATCTCTACGGAAAATTGTACTTTTTTTCAAAATTCTTGATACTGGTTCCAAACCGATCAATGTGTGTAGATACTATTGTTTTGCTTCTTTCTTGTTTTTCCATCTCCCTATGCGTTTCTCCATCTGATTGGCGGTCCAATATCACTCGATCACCTGTGTGCCAGGGATGAGATTGTTCTACTCTCAGAAAAGAAAACAAATGCCATTGGTCGTATGCACCTGTAACACCCACTCAGAAAAGAAAACGAATGTCATGGGCCCACCTGTCATTGGGCGTACGGTACGGTCTTAGCACTTGATAGCTCTGCCCATAGACGCCCCCCGTGTTCTTCCGGATCTCTGGACTGGACTGCATGTCTGCATGTTTCCTTCCAGATGCGACTCGATCTTTTCCCTACCGCTTTCGTGTGTGCTTTCGAATGCCGGATCCATATACTCTCTTTGTTTTTTTATTTAATTTTCTAGAATCTATACCGTTAAATTTTGATCATTAATATATTTAAAGCTATTTACATTAATTATACAAAATTATATCATTAAATTTATATTTAAAATACTTGTATAATATTGTAATATTATTAACATATCTTAGTGTAAAATTGTAAAACATAGCAATCAAAATCGTATTTTAAAGATTACAAAAAAATTAAAAACGTCAATTAGAAAAGAACGGAGGAAGTATATATTTTGCATGGTTTTACAGAGTGAAGAGATCGTGGTCTTCAATCTTATCAGTTGTTTCTATCAAAAAATTATACTAGATTCCAGTGTTTGTTTAATTTGCTATGACGCACTAAACTATCGATTAACTCGTCAAGCATGGCCCAATTGGATTAGAATCAATCAATTTCTTGGGCTGCCCGCGCGACCGTGAGCCAGGCAGCAGACAGGCTCACATGATAATCTTGTGTTCTTGCTGAAGCGTGCACGCATCACGCATGAATGTGTTGCGCCCTTTTTCGAACCAGATTTTTAATTTATAGAAACTCAGTATATTTCTCTAAAAAAATACCTAAAGTTTAATTCAAATGGTCAGAATGGAACCGACAATATCCTCGCAGAGTGCTGAGTTTATCACATGCACAGTGCATGATTGCCATCATGGTACTATATATTACATGCTTTTTGCTTGTGTGTGTGTATATGTGTATATGTATATGTATGTATCATGCATGGTTAGCCTCGTACACAAATAAAGTATATGAATTTACTATTCCTTCAGAAAAAAAATATGAATTCACTAATGAATTTTGCATCTACTTTTAATTTACGTGTTTACATGCATACATGTATACAGTTTCGTCTTTATGCCATTCCATGCTTTTCGTGCATGCATGTCCATATCGTCCGTAACGTACGCACATTGCGTACACATGTCTGCTTGTTTGTCAGTACGCTTAACCCTCTCCGTTTGTTAGTTTTTCTGTTCTACAGGAAAGCTACCTTCTTGTACACAAACGGCAGTCCATCATTTGTTCGCTTCTCCCTCTCTGTTTTGCTTCAGATAACAGTGCCACGTCCATGCGCAAACCTACCCATATCAGATGTAAATCAAAAAAATAAGGTTCAGTTTTTTTTAATTTATAGCTTATTATTTCTTTCAAACAAATAAATGGAACGATTTTTTCACCACCATTTTGAAACAGCTTATTAGAACAATTTTTTAAAACGGTTTATTGGTATTTGGGTTGTCGCACTAACACTCACGTTTAGATCAAAAACCATCAGCTGCAGCTATAAAAACATAAACAGCAGCAAAGAACGCACCCTAATTCTATCTATGGGATCCATGTTCTTGCACAAATCTATTCCCACATCAATTAACCTGCTGTTTTGAGATTTATATGCGAACATGTTTTTATGATGGCTAAAATACCAAGTCTTGTAAGATTAATTTCCGCTGTAATCGTGTTGCGATCGACCGCATATGTGCGTACCATAAGCCGTTTGACCAAAATTGACTTCGATCTGACCAATTATCATGGGAAAAAATATAGTGTTGAGCTTTGTGATTGATTGATCTCTCTGATCCAAATTGCCGACCGCATGATCCATCGATCTAACGACCGAATTGCATGCCGTGGCGACGGTGGATAAGTTGTTAGGACTGATTTCATGACGCAATCGATCTTGTACACATCCTCAGGTGCAACGGCGGTGAAGTTCACCTTCCGGAACAGCTGCCCGGAGGCCGTCTGGCCGGCGACGCTGACCACTGCGGGCCACCCCGCGTTCCCGACGACCGGCTTCGCCCTGCCTCCGCGGGCCTCCCTCTCCGTCGCCGGCGTGGCGGCCACGTGGTCGGGCCGGGTGTGGGGGCGCTACCGGTGCAGCTCCTCGGGCGCCCGCTTCTCGTGCGAGTCCGGCGACTGCGGGACGGGGCAGGTCGGGTGCAACGGCGCCGGCGGCGCCCCGCCGGCCACGCTGGCCGAGTTCACCCTCGGCGGTGGCGCCCTCCAGGACTTCTACGACGTCAGCAACGTCGACGGATTCAACCTGCCCGTCGAGGTAAATGCATGCACGGTGATGACCAACTTAATTTTAATCTTCGCTCTTTGTGGTGGCCTTCATTGATTTTTGCATGGTTTGCACTTTGCAGATAGAGCCGGAGGAGGGACACTGCCGGCCGACCTCGTGCCCGGCGAACATCAACCGCGTGTGCCCGAACGAGCTCGCGGTAATGGCTCCGTCATCGTCGGCAAGAAACGGCAGCGGCGCCGGCGCGGTGGTGGCGTGCAAGAGCGCGTGCCTGGCGTTCAGCACGGACGAGTACTGCTGCCGCGGGCGGTTCGCGTCGCCGGCGACGTGCAAGCCGAGCAGCTACTCGAGGCTGTTCAAGACGCAGTGCCCGCAGGCGTACAGCTACGCGTTCGACGACGGGAGCAGCACCTTTACCTGCGGCAACCCCACGGGCTACAAGGTCACCTTCTGCCCCGGCACGAGCCACACAATTAACGGGAGGAATTTATAGAAGATCGGGTCATGCCTAGTACTGGTCCGTATATGTGCGTGAAAATGTTGTTCCATTAGTTTCAGTTGATTCTATCATGTAATGCAAAGAAAGGAATGGGAATTACAGAGGGACTCCCTAATTAGCAGTTTACAATCTGATTTCAAAAAATATTTTTGTAGTATCATAAATTTGTAATCCATCAAAGTTGCACATCGAAGAGACCGACCAAAGGTCAGTTGGATAGGCATGCAGGTGGCGCCCTTGCTCGCCAGTGTTCGAGTCCCAGCTCGACGTTGGTGCTCCTCTTTTCCTAACAGTGATCGCCGGAGCTCCTGGACAAAAATTTCAAAAAGAAAAGAAGTTGTACGTTGAAAACAGGTCTGGTGATGTACGTGGAACTCCATGGTGTGCGCAGGTGACAACAGTGGTGGCGGGTGGGAGTGAGGGGGGAGGGGTTGCTAAAGTAACCAAATGACAATGTATCTAGTGCGATTGACCGTTCCAATCCTCTATGGTTCGTTCATATTGACTGTAGCTGAATTTTGGTTGATGCTTACTTTATCTCCGCTGTGATAGGATTGAGAAAACTGCTTTTGAAAACTGAGTGTTCATATTAACTTCTGATTTCAATATAAACAGGTCATAGAACCTTGTCAGAAAAAGTAACAAAAAAGTGAAATTAGATAATCGGTTTTAATTTTCCATGTTGTGTAAAAGTACCTAGAGTTAACGCTAGTGCAACTTTTGAAAACAAGCACTCGAAACAAAACTGCCGCCGGACTCCTTAGGCGTAGATACTAACTGAGGAAAAAGAAAACTATATGGAAGGTGTTTTTATGATTTTCTCAATAGTGATTTGTATAATTTTTAAAGTATAATGAATATTAGATAGATGTTACTTATCTCTTTATGTGTTTTGAAATTAGTGTTAATATTATTACGGAGGAAATCATATAAGCACTTCTCAAACTAGTGGCGAAGCTAGGAATAAAATTGAGGATGTGTTAAACCATTTATCGGACAAAATTAAGTTGACACAAATATAGTCTTCTACTCTTATAGAATTTCAAATTCAACAGAAATTACACATTTGGAGACAAACAATAAGAACAGAGAAATACAAAGTAGGTACCTCAATAATAGAAAGCGCATACCCAAGAATATATCATTATTCTACCATAAGTGTGGAGTAGCGATAAGTCACATGTGTATGAAACATATGAAAATTAGTGATATAATTGAAAATTGTGAATGACAATGAAAATTTAGATCATTTGAAATATACCACAAATAAGCTAATATGAACCACGAGATAAATTTGAATCACAGGGCAAATGCATTCTACGTGACTTTATGCCTGGGAAGCGGTTTATAATTTTATCATCATCAATGTATTTAAAAATCTCTCGCTTAATGTAGTACACCATCAAGTCATTAAGCCACTCATCCGCTACCTTGTTGCACAAATCTGTTTTGATAATATTCATTTGGATTAAATTGTAGTCGAAGTTTCATTGGTTGAGTTGTACACTCATCGGTTAGAGAGAATTACTTGAATTGCTTGCAAAATAGTTACACAAAGTTCGTTTCTCCATTATAGCAAAATCTATGAATAAATTATTAATTTTTTTAATACAAACCTATAAATCTATGAATAAATTATAAGGACTAAACTATCTATATAATAAAAATCTAAACTCTAAAGTTTAAAAATAATAAATCTAGAAGAAGTAGAAATATTACTTATCAGCTAACCAGACTTATGCTCTCAGCCTCCCAGTTATCCTCTCCTCAGTTTTCACTTTTCACTCTCACTCTCTTCTCTATGCTCTCTGCCATCTCAGTGCCCACTGACCACTACCAAGGGGTGATTGGCACCGGCAAGCCACCGCCGCGGCCTGCACCCTGCGGTGCTCCTGCCTGTAACATCCTAAATTTTTAGGATTAAAAAAATAGGGAGTTTTTAAAACTCCTCTTGCATTTTGCTGGCGTTCAAAATTCCTTTTGAATATTTATTTGAAATTTCTGGAGTTTTGTGGCAGGCAAAGTAAAATGTTGAGAAATAATACCCAAATTTTATAAACAATGAAGGTGTAACAAAAAAAGGGGGAAAATCTAAGCATCTGCACAAAGATTAAAGTTAAGTATTAAATAATGACAATAAGAATTTGAATTTCAATTTTCCTAGGTAAAAGAAAAATGGCAAAAAGAATATTCCCAACTTTAAGTCTCAAAATAATAATAATAACAATAATAATAATAATAACCGAAGCGCAGATTCAGATTCAAATGTTAAATGCACATCAAAAATTTAAAATCAATAAACCCTAACATATATAAATTAAACTGTAAATTAAAATTTAAATTAAAAACCCAGATTATAAGATATGCCTAACCCTTCCTTCCTTTTCTCACTTTTACTCCTCTCCCCCACTCTCTTCCGCGCGGGCCCCGCACCCTTTCCTCTCTCCCCCTTCTTTCCCCTCTGCTCGCGGGCCCGTGCCCCGCCCCGCTCCTCCTTCTTCTCTCCTCCCCGAACGCTCGTGCCTCCTGCTGCTTTCTGTGGCCGAGCCGCTTCCGCGTCGCCCCTCCTCTCAGCTCTGCGCCGAATCCCCCAAATCCAGGCCGCAGCTGATAGTCGCCTCCCTGCTCTGCAGCCGTGTTCCCTCCGCCAGTGCCCGGTCGCATCCCCCGCTCTGCACCCCCGTGCACCGAGCCCCACGCCCTACGCGCGCCTGCCGCCGACGCGACAGCACGGGCGGCCACCCGTTGCCAGCCTCGCCGCATCGCTTATAAAAGCAGCCGAGGCCGCCATAGCCTTTCCCGCGCTCCCCTCTCCCTCCCACTGCAAGCAATTGAGCCCCCCGCTCCCCACAAGCGCGACGGCACCCTTTCTTCCCCAAGTCCGGCCAAAGCACTCGCCACCGATTGAAGCTGCCTTGGACCAATTCCGCCGAGCCTGAGCTTCTTGGGGGCTCCGTGCACACATCCCCACCAACACCCGAGCTTCTTGCTGCCCGAGTCAAGCCCGCGTCGTGCACCTCCTCCGCCGGCGGGCCGTCGCACGCCGCTGGCCCGCCTCGACGCTCCCCGATCCCTGTCGCCACCTCATTCAGCATCCCCACGCTCCTAGCGATCCATTTTGGTACACCCCGGCTTCCCTCCGACCGCCAGACCACCGCCCCGAGCTCCCTCTGTTCCAAGCGTTGCACTCTCGGCTCTTCTGCATTCTTTTCCTTCGGTAGTCAGGTAACACTGCTCGCTCGAATGGTTAACTGAGTGCGCTCTCAGCCCCACAACCTGGATTCGATTCCCCTTGGCCGCAAGAGTTAGATGTAGCTTTTTAGTTTTTGCCGATAGCTACAGTGAGGGAGAAAATTAAGGAAAACCTAAAAATGATTAATAAAGGATGCAATAAATAAATAAATAAATAAAAGGGTACAAGAGATAATTAGGATATAAACGAGCTTCTTAACTATTTTACCCATGAGTAATCATCATGTGCTAGTAAATAAAATGCCGTGACTATTTATTTTAACTCCAACTTATTAGTTAAGGGTTTAGAAGGAACATTGTTTAGGATATGCTCACATGAAATGATGGCTTAGCAAACGAGGGCGGTCTAAAGAAATAAATCCTAAGCCATTGTATATTAAGTAAATATTAAAGGATTGACCATGGCATGGTTTAGACCTTAACCATTATTTCTATGCCCAAGCAATCAGGAGAGCCATTTTGACTACCAAATGTTTTGGGTAAAAAGCCGCTAGTATTGGACTAGTTATCACATATGAATAATTAATGCGGTTTGCATAAATGAGTTAAAAGACTAAATATTAGTTGAGGGCAATGATAAAAAAATTTTCTTTTGGTTAAATGTTCAAATTTAATAACAACTATCATTAATTTATAAATAAAATCTATGCTCAATATTCAACATGCCTTCATTAAATAAATTGTAGCCGTAGATTTTGCTAAATAACAAATATTGAAATACGACCTTATATACCAAGCTATGCCCAGATATCTAAGTTTAAACTAAAATTTGAGATGAAGCTAAGCCCACTAGTAGCTAAAGTAACTGCAAGATAATAAAAGTGACACTAATTAAATCTTAATGTTAGTTTTAAATGAATAATAGTACTGAACATAAATTTATATAACAAGCTAGGACCAGTATACATAGACCCTAATTCAAATTAAACTCAGCATAGTGATAAATGGAGGTACATAAAATATCATACCATGGAATACTAAAAACATGGGCTATAAGATTAACTCGGTAAGACAAGATTTGCAAACATCACTTATATATAGATATCATATGCCCTGAACATTAGCACTCGACAAAATGCACCGATCCATATGTCTAATCTAACTCATGGAGCTTCCTTAGTAAATATAAAAAATAGTAGAAGAAGTTCGTCAAAAAAAGATCAAGTTATCGTATGCTATTACCAACCTTGCCTCAAATCACCCATTAACTCATAATAGAACTAAATTGAGTTTATTCGAATTTATTTGGATCTTTGAGTTATTTGCTTTTATTTGGATTCAGTCGTTTGACACGTAATTAGAAATTGGAAGTCGTGAAGATTCAATGGATCAAGCGAGATCAAGTTCGAAGTGAAGATAGAGACCAAAAACTCAAGATAAAGCATTGTGTGGGCTCAAGACCACGGTAAACCGCGCCAGGCGAGTCAATACTTTGATCATGTTGAACCTACATTTTCTGCAAATTACTTTGGTTTAAATTATCAAATTGCATGCTGTTATTTTATATGCAAATACATGTTTAATTTAAGATTCTAATTATATGCCCATTGTTTGCCTTGAATAATATTACACCTCCTTTGGATTACCTGATTATGTGAACCTTGTCGCCCTAGCAAAATTACAATAGTAATCTTTCAAAAATAAGTTCGTAATTGATATGCCATGCTTAGTATTCCTTAGGTATTCATGGGCGCGAGAACGCCCAAGCATCACTTTAATCATGAGAAAATTTGGTTGGGCAGTCATAGTGGTAATGACTGGTGTATGTTGGCTATGATTATTTTATGTTTCCAAAAACCCCAATTTGCTTGAATATCTGGGCGGATGGTTCGAGGGTGTGTATGTGGTGGTGCAGTGGAAGCACAAAGCGGTTAGTGGTAGAACCGCCCAGATACCACTAAGGACTGAATCTTGTCATGACCTCCTGTGTAAAACAGTACAACCACAAGTCTGTAAAGTACAACTTGGCTTAGTAGATTTACCGGACCCTGAAAGTCATCCTCACAGGAAAGGGTGGTGAGATAGTGCAAGCGGCTGTCTGTGTGACGGCTTGAATGGGACACTCGCAGAGGGTGAAGTTTTGCTGTGGTGGGCTAGCAGGGGAGTAGCCAGCTGCTAGACGTTCAGAAGGAGAACATCCCGCACAACGTATGGGACCCACCGCAAGTGGGAGCGATCCATAGGGTGAAATGATGGAAGGGGCGAGGTACTTTGAAAAGTCACTGTGATGGTCTGCTCAACCACATGACTAAGGAATCGTGTGGGGCAACGAGTTGATTGTCTCTTATGGTGAAAGTGTACAAACTCTGCAGAGTCAAAACTATTCGAATAGCCGTGCCCACGGTCAAGGGCGAACATGGGAACTTAACCAGATATAGTTCTATTTCAAAAACTTTGTGGGTGGGAATGACAAATGAAGGGCAGTGGAAAGACCTGATTTGAGTTGTCCTGGGTGTCGTCCCAGTGGTAATGTAAGCGGTTATAACACTGAAATGTTAGCATATGGTGCGGATGCCATGTAATGGTGGATGGAATCTGGATCGCTATTATTATTGCATTTTCTTACACATTATGTTTTTGTTCAAAGCTGCTAGGTCTCAGGAAATTTTTATGTATTGTATTTCAAAATAATGACACATCTATTCTTACAAATTAAAATATGGTAGGAATAAATAGAGACATGAGTAAAGGAAATGGATGTTTGTTGTAAACACATAAAGATATTGGTGGATTCATATCAATCAAAAATAGGAAACGATAGTGTGGATTCTGGGAGAAATAAATTGATGGAGCTTAAATGATTATATAGGCTAGGTAGATGATTTAAATGATTTTTGGAGATTTAGGGAATGCAAAGGTAATTGTTGGGTTACAACACTGATAACCAATTCTTGGGAGATGTTGGCGAGCATGGGATTAATAGGATTTGATCGAATGCTAGATGGATGAATTGAATTTTTGGGAATCTGGAGAAATAATAATAATTATTGGAGTATAATCTTGATCAGTGATATTTTCGGTGGGTGTATACTAGCGAATCGCAGATTTAATCACTGATGTTCTTGGTGGATGTAAAATGGTGAATCGTAGACTGGATCATTGATATTCTTGGTGGAGGTATACTAGTGAACTAGTTAGAGATAGATAATGAAAAAATAAGATTGATTATTGGAAGAGCAAATTATGGTTTTGGATCAATAACAAGAGGATTGAATTGTTGGAAAGTCTCGATACGAATGATTTTGGTGGATTTAAAAGCGATGATGTTGGTAGTCATTAGAATTTAGAAATGAAGAGTTGATGATTAGCAACCACAAGATTGGATTGTTAGGAATTTAGACAACAGTCAATATAGAAAGTATATGATCGGTGGATTAATTAAATGATATCACTCGCTGTTTGGAGTCTTAAAAGCAATCAGTAAGGAAAAATGTGTCCTTGGTGGATTAAGTCAATTATGGCAATCGCCGTGTGGAGTTTAGGTAGAATTAAGGACACTATAATTTAATAATAATAATGCTACTAAAAGCGATTTTTGGCAAATAAAATAACCCGAGCCTCTCCTTTGATAAGCCATGCATACTATTTATTTGCATCCTGTATATTGGCTTGCGGAGCACGGTGGTTAGTGTGCTCACACTCGCTCTCATAACAAATCCAAAAGCAGGAATTCGATCACTACGCTTCAGTAATACGTTTGGATATGATGGAGAAAAAGATGAAGTTGTCAAGGGCTAGATCGCGAACCTCCAGTTGGCTGCCTGTGGGCATGTCCTGAAGGTCCCACCTGCATGCTACGTTCTTTCGCTGCTGCAATTTAATGATTTCGGCCTAATCGGCCCATGAGTAAGTCTACTATTATATTTACGCTTCTGCTTGATATGTACTTTGATATGCAGAACTGTAAACTGTGAGCACTATCTACTAATCCAGGGAATAGTGCGGTGGAATCACAGAGGAATTCAGATTGTAAAATCTGGGTGCCTGACACTGCCCCAGCTTGGCTGAGCTCCCCTTGCTGCCCCCATGCCTCGACCCAGCTCCCCCATCCCTGGATCTGCCTCCCCTTGGCCGTAGGCCCGTGGCCCTGCCCTCGCTTAGTCATCGTCAGATCTGGCTCCCTTGGTGGCCCGGCTTGGCTGAGCTCCTCTCGCCGCCCCCACACCCTAGTCCGGCTACGCCGCCCCAAATCTACCTCCCCTTGGCCATCAGATCTAGCTCCCCCGGCGGGGTGGCAACCCGGCCCCAGTCCCTCCTTATGCTCGCCTAGTCGCCCTGCGCCATCAGCCCTCTCTCTGTAGGTTAGTGGCTTCTAAAATTCTAAGTTCCAAACTTCCAATTACTAATTTTGTACTTGGTTGGTAGGGTTTGTGAGTTGGAGTTGATGTCTTAGTCGGCTGGTGAGATGGATTTGTTGGGCCTCTTAAGGACAGTGGGCTAACAACTCTTCACTTGGCGTTTTTCATTTTTGTTTTTCTTTGCAACTTGCCACGGGTCTCCCTGCCCTGCTGTGCTCGTTGCCACGTTGGCCAGCCGTCAACGAGGTATGCCGTGTCTAGAGGGTTTCTTTGCCATCGGGGGAGGGTAGGCTTGAGCCTTACTAAGCCTATCCCTTTCCTTCGTCCCTATCTCAAACCATATCATTATCACCTGTGCACACCATTCATTTAATAAGACCATATTGCCCTTGCCTTGTCCTCTTGTTCGTCATCCTCTTGTTCATCATCGACGAGTTGCAGGGAGAGTTGTCATTGATGTGGCCTGACATGCGGCAACCAGACATGAAACCACAACTTGCATTCTCACCATCAGCCTTCCTACGTATAGGAGATTTGACGCTAGAATGGATTGGAGGCTAGAAGGTTTGACTGTTGCTGAGTCAGGGAGCACTACTACAAATAAGGTCTTTACAAATGGTTCATAACTTTCATCAGAGATAGATTCTGAACCGTCTGATTTATAGCGTCAGTGATAACAGGTGGTTATCACAGACGGCTCTCAAACCATCTATGATAAGTCACAACATAGATGGTTTCTAACACTAAACTATCTATGATACAGACCATCACAGATGGTTTTTTACTAGCCGTAGACAATTATTTTTAAAAACTGACTTGATATTTGACATATTATAAATGGTGATTATAAAAAAATCATCTATGATGGCCTACATATCACAGACAATTTTGTGTTAGAATCCGTCTATTGTAGTTCTTTGTATAGCCAAAAAAAATTGCTTGTTTTTTGGCTAGCCTCAGAAAATACTAGCCACACCCTCTAAAAACAAACAAGCAGATTACAGATAAGTGACATATAAGTTAATTACAAAAGTGATTTATAACTCAAAATCAATTGCAAAAGAATGTTTATGTATTGTCGCCAGAGTTAGAATTAAACTGTAATTCAAAGTGAATTACAATTGAATGAATTATAATTAAATCAAATATTTGAACTTGTATTAATCTTTGTTGTTGGAGTGAAACTCTCCTTTTTGGTCAATAACCTCCATCATTAAGAAAGTGGAGAGCCATTCTCAATCGTCCAAGAGTGCGTTAAGATCGAATGTACTTGAGTTGATTTTCATGCCCAAAGCTAGGAGGAGTAAATTTGTAAGCATATATATATATATATATATATATATATATATATAATATAATTAGAAAATAATTATTACCAGATTGACAAACCTCTAGATCATTCATCTTAGCGCACATGATTTCCCACATATGGAGGCAAACATAAAATACACATACGTTGCCCTATAGATGCTAGTGGCACTACAAAAATAGAATTATATACATAAGTATAGTCAATTCTAGAGGCATTATGACAAAGTGTGATATAGGATTATTGTGTTATAGCAGGTACCAGAAGTCACATCATATGTTGTAGTGTGGCGCTAGCTTGCTTGTGTCTCCATCCCTCGGCAACGTAAGTGCTGAACGACCTACGTGCTTCTGAAAAGTTTGCCTTGGCCATTGCAAATGAAGGTAAGAATACAATAGATTTATCTATAGAGGAAATGAGTTTACCTGTCAATTATTTATTGCATATGAGTGAAGTCATGGTTGTTCTTGAGTAGGGAATCAAGGTATATTACCTTGTTGCACTTTGGTACAACCACAATCAGAATCTAGTGCTACCAAGTCATATCCACAATCATTAAACGTAAGTTTGTGTTGCGTATAGAATACAAATGAAATTTGTATAGCAACTAGTGAAGCACTTACCTCTGATTGTAGGGTACCAGAATGTAGTCCTTATTGCTCTAAAAAAGCAATCTTGTTACTATATAATTCTCGACATAGGGTGTGTCTTCGATGATGCATTACTCAGAGATCAAATATGGGTCGAGAAAACCCACCATTTCTCTCGATAGTCGGGCTCCTTGCATCTTATATTTATACATAAGCAATATTGAGTTATTATATATATCGGTATTATGTGAATGAAGAACTTGATTGTACACATATACAGTGTCCATCATCGTAGAAGTGAGGCATCGAGGTTGAATAGATCAAATAAGTCATCAAAGCCCATGAGAAAGTAGCCCAGCTCATGGAGGAAATACCCTTCTGTGTATTTGACGGTGATTCCAATCTACCGGTTTGTCCTCGTTCCTTAGTCCACCGCATATACCAAGCATAAAAACCCCCCCGCAACTCATTCCAAGTTTGGGTAACAGTGTGTTGGGGACCAATGATATTCCGAGCGAGAACTTCCAGGACTTGCAACGATGTAGGATTAGTCCCGATCTTTAGGTGAATGATAATTCAATTGGTAGAGGATGACGTTGATGATGGGGCAAATTGACTGAAACACGATAAAGCCATCCAACAATCACTACACCACTCTCTTATCATTATCAATCTTGTTAAGAATGACAGTCGACCTGATCATGAAGATCAATTCCTGTATGTAATCGAAGAACAAGCAATAATTTAAGTAAAGAGCAATATAAAAATTACTAGATATAAAAGTCGTACAAGAATAGTTGAGATTCTGTAACATGAATCGGTTGGTCTAATCGACACAAGAGACATGTGGAGTTTGCACACAAGGGGTTAAACTGATCTAAATAATATCTGAGGATGAAGAATTTGTCTAGGGTTATTTATAAGAGAAAGAGGGGCAAGAGGAGGCAGCCAGGGAGGTGGGCACGTAACCCTAGAAGGTAAAAGGCCCATGGGTCCAAGTGGAGATGGCGCAGCACCTTTTGACTCAGATTCAGAATCAGCCCTGACTTATTTTGGTGATTGCAGAATGCTTAAAAGGAATTAGAGGTGAGGCTAGATCCATTAGAAAGAGGATGAGATAAGCTTTCCATGCTGTTGTCATACACCTCAAACGGAGTCCGTATGCGAATTCTATGCACATTGAAGTCAGTGCTATCTTCGGAGGCTAAATTGGATTCCAGACCATGTCCAACCTGAACTATTGCCTGACTTGTAACCAAAGTGAAATGGAAACCTTAAGGAGGAGTTGGAGAAGATGTTGACTTAGTCTAGATATGTAGATTGGCTTCCCTTTAGGTAGACCCCAACCACGAGCACATAGTGCTGATGCATTCCTCCTTATATAGCTGCACAATATGCATTTTCATCATTAGGTGGCATCATATTCTCATTTAAAACAAATGGAAACTGAAGGAACAAATTCATCTTTTGTTCAATCTTAAGAGCTATGATCGTATGCGTTTGTGGCTTAATGTTCTTCGATTTGGCCTTAGCACATCGCTTGTGATGCATCTTCTCGGGAGATAAATCATCATCCTTTTCTTGTTTCTTCGGTGCCATCTCCACAGGAGTCTATACGACGGCCTTCTGAAGTAGAGGTTAAGGTGGAGTCATGGAGGGTTCTCTTAGAGAGGCATGGTCATGTGGAGATCACGACACTGTAGGGTCAAGGATGGCGTCCCTCTTGGGCCACTGAACAAAAGTGTGCATAGCAACCCCTAGTGTTATGATGTCTTCGTTTGGGGGGCTTCTCTAGTGGTACAGCCATGACAAGGTCACGTACCATGTCCACATGGACTTTAGCGTAACCTCCTAGCAGGGAAACACCATCCCCACCCAACCTCAAGAGGAATGGACCCAACTAGCCTCACTTGGAGCTTACAGGGCATGGGCTCATTTAAAATGATACACAATTAACTAAGACATCCTATAGGTCTATCCTTGAAGCATTCTAGAGATATACGTTACCTAAATTTGATCGATCGAAAGTTGGGCGTCGCTATTGTCAGATTGGTGTGTGGATACATAGCTACTCTGATGGTGATATATACCAGTGTAACATTCTATTCTTAGAGTTTTCTTGAAGCTTTTAAATAAAATTCACCATTTGGATTTTTCTGGAATTAATTAAACATTAAATTGATTTGTTATGAATTAAAAGGATTTAAAGTGACTAACTTAAACATCAATTATTATTGAAAATATTTTATTTAGATTCCTTGTGATTTAAGGAATTTTTCTTAATTTTTTAGAATTGTTTTAGGTTTATTTGCTATTTTTTAGAGCTCAAATGAATTAAATCCTATTTTTGAAATTATGAAATTCCCTTTAAAAAATCCCCTAAAGTCTTTGGGCCAAAATCTAAACCCAGCCCATTCTCCCTCTCCGCCCCTGACTCATAACTTTTTTTAGCCCATCATATCTCAGTCATCCACTTCGCGCCTTGAGATGTGTCGACCATCCGGCTAGTGCCTCGCGCCGGCTGTTGGATCTCATCGTGCGCCACATGTCGAGCATCTAGTGGACTAAGCACTGTTCATCATCATCATCTTTGACCGGAACTCCACCACCGTGGTCGATTCGGAGGCCGCGCTTGCCGTCTTCTCTGTGGACTCGGTGTCCAAGTTGTGCCTATTGTGCACTTTTGGCATCCGCGCTGCCCCTTGAGTTCCACTGTCACTCTCACTCGTGTGATGTTGCCGGAGTTGTCTGCACCATTGCCTTCGTCTTCTTAATCGACGACGTTTGACTTCATCACTGGTTCGTAGTCCTTCCTTACCGGTAAGCCGCCGCCGTTTTCCGTTGTCTATCAGTCGTGCGCCACTAAGCCAAAGCCAGTCACCATTACCACAGTCAACGTGCATGGTGGCCTCGCCATTGCACCACCTCGCCCGTTCGGCCACTGCCAATGCTTCGTCACCGTCAGCCAATCCCCGTGGGCCACGCGTCGTCGTCTCGCCCACCCGACTGTCGTTGCGACTGTCTGATCGGATCTATACTGACACTCTGATCCAACGACCAGGATTCATCCACGTGGCAAGATTGCAGCTGTTAGATCTCAGCGATGTTTCACACTCCACACTGGATGACGTCTACTCGATAATGTCATCGGGATGACGTTAGCCCTAGCTATTGTCGTCCTGGTCAGGAGACACCTTAGCCCTAGGAGCCACGTGTCTATCACCTCAGCTACCTGAGCCATGTGTCCATCCCACGTGTCATGCCACGTCAGTAGCCATGTCACCATGCCACCTCAGCAGCCATGTCAGCCCTAGTGCACTGTGTTTTGCCACGTCAGCCCTAGGTGCCACGTCAGCAACCCCTGCTGCATGTGCATTGTTCCATAAGTTGAGTTCACCGTGGACTATCCTATTCCATGCACACGGTTGTAGGATCAAGGATATTGACTAGAGGGGGTGAATAGGAGGTTTTTAAATTTCTCTTATCTACTCAATAATTTTCTACAATCTCAATGCAGCAAGAATGTAAAGCACTTAAGCCTACACAATTCTAGTCAAGAGAGAAACAATGCTAGCTCTATATCAAGCAAATGATCAAAATAATACTAACAAATAAGAGCTAGAAGGAAATATGAGAGAGATGTACACAACCGATGTTTTACCGTGGTGTTCAAAAACTTGCCAGTTTCCCCTAATCCATGTTGAGGTTAGCCCGAACAAATCGGACCGGCTCCACAAATTAAGCCGAAACACCTCGAGTCCACTAGAGGTAGCTCTTCCCCGCTCCGGGTAGGTAAGCTCCAACCTTCACACGAACGCCGGGTCTTCTCACAAACTCATTTGAGAAGATCACCGATCCAACTCCGCCCAATCGTCCAGGTGCACGGCAAGCACCAAGAGTAATAAACCAAGGCTTCACTTGAATGCAAACAAGTGCTAAAGGATCAACTAATGAATGCAATGCACTTTTTGCTCAACCACCTCAAATTGAATGCTCAAAGTGAATGCTCTATGCTCAAGAAATATTCAATGAGTCTCTTCTTTCTGTCCTTGAGCAGTGGTATGGGTATTTATACCCGTCACCAACCAAAACTAGCAATTTGGAACAAATTCCAAAAAAATCAGGGCAAGCGGAACTACCGCCGACCTATGGCCGATAGTTCCGCTCCCCTTCTAGCGCGGCAGAACGGCTATGTCAGAGGCTCTGTAGTAACCATTGGAAAGTTAGCGCGGTGCTACCGCCGTTATAAAATCCGGTACTACCGCTCTGTGGTAGTTCCGCAAAGTCGGTGCGGTACTACTGCTTGGGCTAGACCCCAACTTGGTGCTCTCTAGAAAAAATGTTCCGCTCTACCTCCGGAGCTTCCGAGCTCTGGAAGTACCACTCTATACAGCGGAACTACCGCACCCAGCGGTAGTTCCAGCATTAAAATTGCCGGTACTTCCGATCCCATGAAATCTCAGGTGTATCCAGAGGGTGCTCTCTGGAAAAAAGGCTTCGCTCAGATTTCGTAGCTTTCGGTCGCCGGTAGTACCGATTTTGGCCGTGGAACTTCTGCTTTGCGTTAGTTCCGACGTTGAAAACTGCGGTACTACCGCTCTTCCAGACAGAGCACAGATTTGGCTTTTAAAACAAAATTTTAATGAATGCATGCTCCTAGTTTAATCCCAATGGCACATAAATTTTTGCTATCAAGCTACTTGCCATGATCCCTCTTTATGGTACAATTATTTAGCCTATAATCTGATCTTCCACCTTTTCTCCTAAGACCAGTAAAAGTAAAAAGGGATCCTATTTTAAGTATACCTTTGTCTTGAGCCATTTTTGGTCTTCACATTGATCCATAGCCTGCATCTTGTTGATCACTTATGGACTTATCCTTTAAACACTCATTAAACGCTTTAGTCCCATATTCACATAAATTCATTAATTACCAAAACCATTTTTAAGGGCCTAGATGCTTTCAACGGTCCACAGCATAGCAGTATTTGTTAATTTCTAATATTTGCTAGCCAATTAATTTTCCAAGAGCATGTTCTTTTCTGTTTTAACTCCAATTGACACGATTCTTTTTTCTAAATTCATCTAAAATTAAGCTATATATTTTGGTTATGGTTTGAAGTTTTTGCAGTTCATTTGAATTTTATTTGTGTTTTGTTCATTTTCTCTCCGTTATATAACGTATTCGAAGGAGTTGAAGCACAATCTAAAGACCAAGAGTTGGTAACTCAGCAAGGCCAAGGCAAGTCATATCCTTTGATTATGTTGAATCTAGTTTTTAAATCTATTTATTTATTATTTTGTTTCAATCATCATGCATTACTATTTATCTAGTGATGAATACTAGTTGTCACATGAGTTGTACGTTTAGTATGCTTCATTATTTATTATTTACCTTTGTACCTAGTAGTTATTGTCCAATTTGATTAATCCCCCAATTGATGGATTGAATGCCATAATTCTATTATCACCATAGGATGGGTATTTATCTAGTGATGAATACTAGTTGTCACATGGGTTGTACGTTTAGTATGCTTAGCCATGTTGTAGTATGTTTTGCTCATCATCACATGTTAATTAATTAATTTTGATTTAATGAGATATTGAATCGTGGTGGTTAGCCATAGTTATACAAAATCGGTTTTCACTTGGGCGAGTGATCCTGCAGTAAAGGGAAATGTGTGGTTAGCATTTCATGGGATGTGGATGTCTCGCTTGGGTAATATCTAAGGACTTAATTTTGTGTGCCATTAATTTAAGCCTTATCGTACAACCACATGTCCAATATGGGATGGACCTAGCTAATTAATTTGTGATGTTTCAATTTTATTTTTGCCATTGGTATGTCAGTTGGTGTCAGTTAGACATTCCCATGGGGAATAAGAGGGATCTATTCGACTAGGTGGTTAGCCTACTCGATGATGAAATCTTAGTGGGCAAAACTGAGTTAGGATTGAACGATGTGACAAGCTTGTTATGATCTTCTTGATCAGTATACCCAAGGAAGCGTATTGCTATAATATCACTATGAGATGATCATATCATGTGGGTAAAGTTGTGCAACCTTTGTAGAGTGTAAAACTATTCGAATAGTCGTGTCCTCGGTTATGGATAATGCTCAGTGATTTCACACAAGGGGTAGAATTTTTTAAAAAATTTTGGTTAAGTTTAATTAGTGAATGGTTTGTTCACTGGTGGTTCATTACGTGAATGGTTAGTTCACAGGAGGTTCATTGCGTGAATGGTCAGTTCACATGTGATTTAGTCAATTTCTTTGATTATGTATTTATTCTAATTTTTCAAAGTTCACTTTCAATCTATTTACTATATTTTATTTAAATTATTATTTTCTACAAAATAATCACTCAGCATCATTTGGTAAGCCTTGCATAATTATATTGCATTCTTGCTACAAACGACTTGTTGAGTACTCTATGTACTTTTGACGATATCCACATTTGCTCAGTCAAAGAAGAAGAATCATATCAACAGGAGATGTTTGAAGGAGGATACTTCGATGACTTCTTGGATTAGGGTCTCGCTCCCAAGTCGATTGCCTGTGGGTATGTCGAATGGCCACTTCATTTTTATTGTGTTTTTGCTATTAGTTCTATTAAGCCCGTCTGGCTCTTAAAGTGTTAACTTGACCATAACATCACAACTCTAATAATTATTAATATTTTAGTCTTTTTCTTGGTTAATCATGAATATTGTCGATATCCCATGTATGTTTCCACTGCGTCCACTAGTGTGATCTTAGACTAGCGCAATATACACAAAGAGTTTGCATTTGCATATGTGGATCTTGACAAAGGTGGCATCAGAGCCAAATCAACTGTAGGATGAAGCCCTAGTTAGAATGGTCGACTTAGCAAAATTTTCAAAACCTATTTTCTAAATTAAACCAACCAAATGGGATATCTAGTAATTTCTCCATTCTTCCCCATTCTTAAGATTCTCACTCTTCACCTTCATCTAAAACTGGTTTCCACATCTTAATTTGACTTCTTTCAGTTGTGGTGCCATAGATGTCTTGAGTTTCTCACAACCTGAGTGGAGATTGGCATGGACTTCTCCAAGTGTTGCTACGGAGTTTGGATCAAAGAGGCAGCCAATTTATTTCACTAAGGATGAGAAGGCAACAAGTCAATGCATTGGATTCATAACGAGATTGTACTTCACTACAAGGATTGGTAGATAAGTTATTCACCACGGCTTGAAGTATACCAGTGTGCGTGAAGCCTTGTCTGTGCAAGGAGCTATGCGCAAAGCTGTTTGACACCTTTGCAGGCTGTGCAATATCAATCTATCAAAGCTTATTCAGAAGTTTGAAAAGCAATACGTAGCTGCTCCCAGCGTAGCAGAACAAGAGGAAGCTATGGTGGAACCCCCACCGCAGTCTCCAGTATCACTACCTTCACCTACACCACCTAGTCTAGAGGAGAGGTGACGCATAATGGGCAACTGTCAAGAGTATCTCTGGTTCTTCATTCCAGTTGAAGCAAGAGAGCCGTCGCCACAAGTCCACAACTCATGGGTATTCTACAGTGATTCGGAGGTAGAGTCATGTGGGTCTTACTTGGTGGAACCTGAGTGGGAGCCATTAGATTAGACCCTTCTATAGTTCTAGTGCGAAATAGAATGTTTTGGTCTTTATTTGCAGTTGCTTGTGATGCGAGCTACAGTTTTTCTTTCTGCATTATGTTGCAGTCATGTCAAGGATTTTTATTTGAGTAATTTAATGCTCCTTTTGTTAGCCTTCCGGCTAAGTGTTTGCTTACTTTAGGATTGCCATTAGTATCACTCTTAGATGAGCTTACCACTTATCTATGTGTTTCCCTCTTTTCTTTTAGACCTGTGGAGCCAGACTTTTAGCAGTCACCTTTTAGAGCAGTGCAAAGATGGTTGACACATTTAAGTCAGCTGGTCGCAGTCAGATGAACCAGGAACAAGCAGAGTGCTGCATATCCCGCAACCTAAGGGCCGTAGGCAATGCCATTGGGACTAGATCTAGTTTTGAGTCAGTTTATGGTAGCACAGACCCAATTGATGAACACCATGATGCAGAACATGAATACCATAATGAACGAAGAGAATCAGAAAGCTTTTGCACCTTAGCCAATGTGACAGTAGTCGAAGTTTGTGGAATTCATGAGGACTATACCGCCTACATATTCTCATTCTTTTGAACCTTTGGAAGCTAACGATTGGCTTCATTCTATAGAGGAGAAGCTAAAAGCTCAATGCACAGACCAGGAGAAGGTTCTTTAGATCGCTCACCAATTGGAGAGTGCCACCATAGAGTGGTGAGAGAATTACTGTGCTGCTCATGAGGATAAGATAGCATCACTTAGGCTGAGTTCATAGTAGCTTTTCACCATACCCACATCTTGGATGGGGTAATTGAAATGAAGAAGAAAGAGTTTCATGAGCTACAGCAAAAGAATATGTCAGCGAGTGAGTACCTCAACAAGTTCACCTAGTTGGCTCGCTATGCACCTGAGGATGTTGGCACGAATGATGCTCACCATAAATGATTCAAGAAGGGATTGAATCCCAGATTGAATGTTCAAGTTGTGGGCAACGATTACGCTAGGTTTCATAATATGGTGAATAAAGCAATTCTCATCGAAGAGAATCATCACGAGTTGGAGGAGTCTCGTAAGAGAAAGATGATGCAGCAAGGAGTCCAGATGCATTAGTCCCAAATGCTCATTTCAATGCTTATCAACTAGCACGTGTATCTCAATAGTCGGGGTTCAGGACTCTAGCACTGGTGCCTCATCATAATATGTCAGGACCATGCCCTATCAGTGCTAATAACCAACCACAGAGAAATGCCAACCCTGTAGCTGCAATCACCTATTTCACGTGCCATGAGCTGGGTCACTATGCCAACAAGTGTCCACAAAAGCAGGCCCCAACACCAGTTCATTTCAATTTAGGAACTACTCCAGAAAGAACCCCTGCTTCAGGATCAGGTCGTGGAGCACCCCCAAGTTTCAAGCCAAGCCAATCGAGCACCGCAATCTGTTGTCCGAGGACAAGTGAATCATGTCACCGTAGAAAAGGCTCAAGCAGTGCCAGATGTTGTGATGGGTAAGTTCTAGTAAACTCAGTACCTGTTATAGCTTTGTTTGATTCTAGAGCTTCGCATTCATTTGTTTCTCGAAGTTTTGCTCTTAAGCAATGGTTGAAAACTATTATTCTTGGAACTATTTTTTTGGTTTATCCCAGGCTTTGAGTTGAGTATGAACCAAAGATGTTTTGGAGTTAAGATAGCCTTTCAAGGAGTGAAATTTCTCGTTGATCTTATCGTGTTGGATATCTTATGTTGGGATGTAATTCTGGGAATGGATTGGCTGAAGAAACACTAGTCAGTACTGGATTGTGGAAATAGAGCCATTACAATAATCAGTCCAAATGGAAGCAGGGTGGAATTTGAAGCTAGTATGAACCAATTAGGAAAGGCTATGGTTTGTCAAAGTAAAAGAATCATGTTAGAGGATGTGCAGAGAATTTCCTGATGTGTTTCCAGATGATCTCCCAAGGATGCCGCCTGACCGCGAAGTTGAATTCTTGATTGAGTTAGTGCCTGGTACTTCACCTATATCCAAGAGACCATATCGAATGCCCGCTAATGAGTTGAAAGAACTAAAGAAGCAAATTCAGGAGTTGCTGGACAAATGTTATGTCAGACCTAGTTTATCCCTGTGGGGAGTGCCAGTGTTGTTTGTCAAGAAGGATGGCAGTCAGCATATGTGTGTGGAATACCGAGCACTCAATAAGGTTGCTATCAAGAACAAGTATCCTTTGCCTAGGATCGATGATTTGTTCAATCAACTTAAAGGAGTAGGAGTGTTCTCCAAGATTGATTTGAGTTCAGAATATCATCAGCTGAAAATTCATCAAGAGGATATTCCTAAGACAACGTTCTTAACTCGCTATAGTCTATACGAGTTCACAGTGTTGTCTTTTGGTTTAACCAATGTCCCAGCCTATTTCATGTATTAGATGAACAATGGTTCATGGAGTATCTAGACAAGTTTTTCATTGTGTTCATTGATGACATTCTGATATATTCCAAGAATGAAAAAGAGTATAAGGAGCATTTGTAGTTAGTGTTGCAAAAACTTAGAGGGCATAAGTTGTGTGCTAAGTTTAGCAAGTGTGAGTTCTAGATGAAGGAAGTTGCTTTCCTAGACCATGTCATGTCAGCAGGAGGAGTTGTAGTTAACCTTGGAAAAGTTAAGGATGTGCTTAATTGGAAGTTGCATACTTTAGTGCTGCAAGTCAGGTGTTTTCTTGGTATGGCAAGTTATTACCATCGTTTTATTGAAAAATGTCGTAACGTAGCAAGGCCGCTTACACAGCTATCAAAGAAACAAAATAAGTTAATTTGTTTGGGTGCCAGAATGTGAGAAGAGTTTTCAGTAATTGAAGAAATGCTTAACTACCGCACCAGTGTTAGTGCTGCCAGATATCAACAAGGATTTTGAAATTTACTATAAAGGTTTGGGATGTGAGTCGATGTAAGACAAAAAAAGTGGTAGCTTATGATTCGCGTCAGCTAAGACCACATGAAGAGAACTATCATATGCATGATTTGGAGTTAGCAGTGTGGTACATGCCCTAAAAATTTGGCGTCACTATCTTAAGGGTAATCGTTATGAGATCTATATAGATCACAAGAGTCTGAAGTATATTTTCACTCAGGCTAATCTTGATCTCAGGTAAAGAATGTGGTTGGAGTTGATAAAGGATTATAATTTTATGATTCATTATCACCCAGAAAAGGCCAATGTGGTAGCAGATGCATTGAGCAGGAAGAATTAATTTAGTATTGTGATGATCAAGAAAAGTCAGCCCACTTTACATGAGGAGTTTTAGTAGTTTCGTTTGGAGTTGGTTAAAGGACTCCTAGCTACAATGGAGTTGCAGCCAACTTTGGATGCCCAGATTCACCAAGCTCAAGTTGGTGATGAAGGTATTCAGTGTATCAAAGCTAATCTAGAAAGAGGTAATGCTTTGGGATTTACCAAGGACTATCAAGGTACCTTGTGGTTCGAGGAGCATTTGTCCATACCACACAAAAAGGAGTTGAAGCCCATGAGTCTTTGTATTCGATCCATCCAGGCAATACTAAGATATATCGGGATATTAAGGACAAGTATTGGTGACCTATCATGAAGCGAGAGATAGTCGAGTATGTTGCACTTTGTGATGTGTGTCAGAGAGTTAAAGCTGAGCACCAGAGACCAGCAGGTTTGTTGCAACTATTAAAAATTTCAGAGTGCAAATGGGAAGAAGTCGATATGGACTTTATTATAGGATTACCTAAGACAAAGGAATGGTTTGACTCAATTTGGATAATTGTGGATCATTTGACAAAGTTGCTCATTTCATACTGGTCAACACAACCAATGCAGTTGATAAGTTGGCAAATTTATACATGTCCAGAATCGTAAGTCTTCATAGTGTGCCTAAGAAAATAGTGTTAGATCGTGGATTACAATTTACTTCACAATTTTTGGGAAGTTTCGATGAAGCTATGGGCACTCATCTGAATTTCAGCAAAGTCTATCATCCTCAAATAGATGGGTGGATGGGTAGACTAAATGTGTGAATAAGATTATTGACGATATGCTAAGAGCTTGTGTGTTGGATCATAGAGCTAAGTGGGATAGATGTTTGCCTTTTGTAGAGTTTTCCTATAACAACAGTTATCAAACTAGTCTGCAGATGTCACCGTTTGAAGCTTTGTATGGCAGAAAATGCAGAACCCCTCTCAATTGGAAAGAGACTAGGGAATGTCAAGCTTTTGGTCTGAAATGTTTAAAGGAAGCCAAGAAGAAAGTTCATTTAACCTAGAAAAGGTTAAGAACTGTTCAAGCTAGATAGAAAAATTATGCATATACTCATTGTCAAGAGTTGAGTTTCAAGCTAGATGATTATGTGTATATTAGGATTATGCTGTTCAAAGGAGTCAAGAGGTTCCAGATGAAAGGGAATCTTACGCGAAGATATGTTGGGCCGTTTAAGGTTTTGAAGTGTACAGGAGAGATTGTTTATCAGCTGGAGCTACCTGGGACTTTCAATGGATACATGACGTTTTCCATGTGTTTCAATTAAAGAAGTGTTTGCAAGTGCCAGAAGAGATAGTGTCAGTGGAAGCTGTTGATCTTCAGGAGGATTTGACTTATAAGGAGCACCCTGTCAGAATTTTGGAAGTGTCTGAGCGTATGGCTAGGAGTAAGGTTATTCATTTTTGCAAAGTTCAGTGAAGCAATAACTCAGAGGAGGCAATCTGGGAGCACAAGGAGGATTTGAGAGCGGAGTTTCTAAACCAATTCTCTTAGTAAGCCCGAATCTTAAGGTCGAGATTCTGTTTAAGGAAGGGAGATTTGTAACATCCTGTTTTTCAGATTATTTCTCTAAAAATATACCTAAAGTTTAATTCAAACGGTCAGAATAGAACCGACAATATCCTCGCAGAGTGCTGAGTTTATCACATAGTGCATGATTGCCATCGTGGTACTATATATTACATGCTCTTTGTTTTTGTGTGTGTGTATATATATACACATGTGTGTGTATGTATACATGCATGCATGTTAGCCTCGTACGCAAATAAAGTATATGAATTTACTATTCCTTCAGAAAAATATATGAATTCACTAATGAATTTTGCATCTACTTTTAATTTACGTGTTTACATGCATGCATGTATACACGTTCTGGTTTCGTCTTTATGCCATTCCATGCTATTCGTGCATGTCCATATCGTCCGTAACGTATGCACATTGCGCACACACATGTCTGCTTGTTTGTCAGGACGCTTAACCCTCTCCGTTTGTTAGTTTTTCATGCATGTAAACACGTTCTAGTTTCGTCTTTATGCCATCCCATGCTTTTCGTGCATGTCCATATCGTCCGTAACGTACGCACATTGCGCACACACATGTCTGCTTGTTTGTCAGTACGCTTAACCCTCTCCGTTTGTCAGTTTTTCTGTTCTACAGGAAAGCTACCTTCTTGTACACAAACGGCAGTAGGGGTGGAAACGAGCCGAGCCAAGCTGGCTCGAGCCAAGCTCGTTTTGGCTCGTATGAACAGTAAGCTCGGTTTGGCTCGGCTCGTTTCAGAAACGAGCTACAAGAGAGGCTCGACTCGGCTCGAAATGCGGCTCGAGCCGGCATCACAGAGAAGGCAGCAGGCAGCGGTAGCAGGCAACAGTGTTGAGCTTTGTGTTTGATTGATCTCTCTGATCCAAATTGCCGACCGCATGATCCATCGATCTAACGGCCGAATTGCCGTGGCGACGGTGGATAAGTTGTTAGGACTGATTTCATGACGCAATTTGACATGTTCTATAGGCGTAAGAGGGGGCTTTTCAACTAGGTGGTTTGCCTACTTGACAGCAAAACCGTAGAGGGTGAGGTCAATTTAAGATTGAGTATTGTAAAAGTCTTGTTATAATCCTCTTGGCCAGTATGCATTAGAAAGCGTGTTATACCGATGACACCACAAGACGGTCATATCATGTGGGTAAAATTATGCAAGCTCTGCAGATTGTGAAACTATTCGAATAGTCGTGTCCCTAGTTATGTACAATGCTCGGTGATTTCACGCGAGGGGTAGAGATTTCATAAAACTCAGTTTTGATTGGGTTTAGATGGCAACTAAATGGTCAGTTCACTTGTGGTTTACTCGATTTCCTTTGACATAATTATTTATTATTTGCTTCCAAATAATATATTTTAATCTATTTACTGTATTTACCTTAAATCATTGCTTTCTATAAAATAACCACTCATCCATCATTTGATAAGCCTTGCATCATTTTATATTGCATCTTGTTATAAACGGCTTGCTAAATACTCTATGTACTCATAGCTATATACATTGTTGCTCAGTTGCTGAAGAAGAACCATATCAGTTAAAGGTACTTGAAGGAGGATTCTTTGACAATTTCTTAGAATAGGACTTCGCTTTCCAATCGATTGTCTATGGACATGTCAAATGACCACTATGTTTATCTTAACTTTTTGCTACTAGTTTTTGTTAGGCCATTCAGGCTATTATTTGTAAGCTTTGTCAAATGGTCGCTACTCTGATAAGTAATAGTATTTGAGTCTTTTTTTTAGTTAATCGTTATTATGGTTGATATTTCATCCATATTTTCACTGTGTGCACTAGCATGATTCTGGACTGGTGCAGAATACACAGAGACATTTGAATTGTATGTTCGGGTCTCGATATCTTCCTTGAGTTGAGTCCATGGTCATATCTTCCTTTGCAAGCAATTCGCATGTTGCAACGTATAGGTTCACCAACGGCTTATGCATCGGCAAGCCTCTCCGTGTCAGTTCCCCTGACCATACCTCACTTGCACTGACTACACTATTCGATGAACCATTGATCAAACCTTCTCTTCAACATCCCTTGACTTCAACTGTGCTCCTCTTGAGCCCAACCATCCCACTCGGCTTCCTTGACAGCATCTCAGCTCATCCCCGAGCCTAGTCCTAGTCCACGCTGTCGACCGTGGCTACCTCTAAGCACCATCCACATCAATGACCAAGAAACTGTTTTTAGGCACAAGTTCTTTACAACTTGATTCACACTAATACAATATGATTTATACACTATGAATGCAAAGACCTAGACCCCAAAAATCAACCCACGACCAAAACCCACAAAGACCTAGACCCCAAAAATCAACCCACGACCAAACCCACAAATATCCAAAACCCCTTGGATGTTTCAGACATGGCCAGTCTAACCACTATTGCTAGGATGGCCAGTCTGACCATGTCAGTCAAACCAGTCAACCCCCAGTAATAGGGGAGCTAGTCTGACCGCTTGTCCAGCTCCAGTCAGACCGCTACATAGTGACCGGTCAAACCACTCCCAAAATTTTCATGCACATAAGCAAGAACCCCTCTGGAAAATACCTACCACCAACTAAACTCTAGCCATACCGCAACCTTGATTCGACTACCAACCTAGTCCGGTACTACCACGCTTGGCTGATCAGGCCACAGGTACCTTACCCGTCTGACCGTCATCCCTAGGCCAGTCAGACCGCTCCTGGCAAAAAGCAAGAGAGGTAAAATGCAAACTTTTGCAAATGCAAATCTCAACTTCACATGATTGTCAATTGTTCAACACACATGAACCAACGATATTCTCAAGATGATTCTTCATATATCCATAGTAATAGTTTCCATGTGGAAACAGAGGAAGATAATGGTTGTGAATACCTTCTCATCACAAAGAAAGAAGTATATCATAAGGAGACTGTTGTAGGGGTGGCGCCCACCTAAGCCCAGCCGGCTTGTTAGAAGGTTGTAAGGCCCAAAGTGGGACATATATAATGACGTAAACGCCCCTGAGAGGGATACTTGAGTGTAAGGCTATAATTGTAAAACACTCCCCATGTGCATATATATATATATATATATATATATATATATATATATATATATATATATATATATATATATATATATATATATATATATATATATATATATATACCATCCAGGCCATGGGGGAAACCCTAAGCATTGCTCACCTAACTCTCCACTACCATACCTCTCTCTCTATTTGGTCTGTAACCACAACAGTTGGCACCGTCCGTGGGGAGGACAAGAGCAAGCCTCAAGATCGGAAGAAGGATGGCACCGAAACAAGCTTCATCATCGGCGGTTAAGAAGAAGAAGGGGGGCGCAACGGAGTCCCGCGTCAACACTAGAGCTTCGACGTCAGCAATTGTGAACGAGGACGACGGCTTAGCTGCGGCAGCCACGAACATCGATGCTCATGGCGCGGTGATCGACCCCACCACCACCGGCGTAACGGTCGACCCCGCCCCGCACGCGATGATCGACTCCACCGCTGGTGCGATGGCCGACCCCGCCCTGTGCGCGATGAGCGACCCCACCGCTGGCACGACGGTCGGCACCAGCAACACCGACCGGGTAGTCGGGGGCGGTAACGCCAATGCCCATGTTGGCACGGCCGCCGTCACTACACCCGGTGTGGGAGTGGCGAGCAGTTCCGGCGGCAACGCAGGCCTCGTCACTGACACTGGAGTCTACCACGCTGGCGCATCGAGCAACCCGGGAGCACAGGCCGTGGTTGCCGCTGTCCCAGCAGTGCAACCAGGTGTGCCGCTACGCCAACAGTGGAGAGCGCCTTGCTGACGGCCATCGGCACCCTCCAGCGGGAGTTAGCGGATCTCTGGGAGCTGTGCGGGATATGCAAGAGGCTCTGAGTCAGCAGACCCTGCCGGTGGTTGCGTTGGAGCCCACGCCAGATCGAGCGGATAGCCGCGACGCCCCCACGTCCAACCGCGTCCCGCTGCGACGTGTGGACCTGGAGTCCCTGCTCTCTGCGGGCCTGCAGCAGTCGGCATGGCTGGAGGATTTCAAGTTCCGTAGCGCCATCGAGCCGTACAAAGGCGACACGGACCCTCGGGAGTTCGTGCGCGTGTACGAGACTGCCATCAAGGCTACAAGCGGGGATGACACCACAAAAGCGAAGGGACTCCCCCTCGCGTGGCAGGGAGTGGCGCTCTCTTGGTTTTTCACTATAGAGCCAAACTCCATCTACGCATGGGAACAGATCTGCAACCACCTCTACAACAACTTCCAGAGGAACTACGTCGAGCGCGTCGACACGGATCAGCTCTTCGCTGTCAAGCAAAAACCCTCGGAGAAGCTCTAGGAGTACTTCAAGCGTTTCGCGAAGGTCCGCATCCAGGTCAAGGATGTCAACGAGACAACCATCATCAACACAGCAGTACAGGGCCTCCAATCGGGGCCGCTGGCTGAATACAACGTGCGAAAACCAATCAAGACGGTGGTGAAGCTCTTTGATAAGATGGAAGAGTACGCCAGAGCAGAAGAAGACGCGCGGCGGCACCAAGGTGACGACTCCGACACCAATCAGGCGGAGGGCATGACAAAGAACGAAGACTCGCCGAAGGAAGGCTCCTCGAAGGGCAAGCGCAAGCAGGAGCCATCGAAGGACGCCCTCGAGCGCAAGGATGCCCAGTATAAGGACTCATCGGGCGACAAGCCTAAGCGCGGCCAACAGAAGTCTCGGAGAGCCCGCTACGTCTTCGACATTGAGGGCGGCTCCGAAGACAACACCCCCACCGGTCGCGGCTGTAGGGCTCACTGGGGTCAGGGGTGGGGGCGCGGCCGGGGTCGCGATGATAGAACCAGCACGGAATACAACGACCAGCACCACGGCAAGTGGTGCGAGGTACATGGTCGAGGCGGCCACAAAACGCGCGCATGCACCACCATCGCGGCACTTCGACAGAGCGTCGCCAGGGATAAAAACCTTAACGTGTGGCCGCCCGTCGTGGCCCACGTCCAGCAACCTTTGGAGGGCCCCATGCGGATCCAGGATCAGGGGTTGCAGCCTCAGGAGGGCCCCCTGCAGATTCAATCCCACGTGCAGCAACCTTAGGAGGGCCCCTGCGATCCAAGCCCCGGAGGGAGCCCAGCACAGGGTTATAAACGTCATCTCCGAGGGCTCCTCACTGGGGTTCACCTCGGCGCGGCAGCAGAAGGCCTACGCGCGGAGGCTACACCACATGGCGGCATACCCAGTGCAGGCACCGCCGGACTGGGCGCAGCATGAAATTACCTTCACACCCGCTTACGCCGAGGGCATGGAGTTCCCCCACCAAGATCCCCTGGTCATCCAGGTCGCCATTGCAGGATGCGACGTCAAGCGTGTCCTAGTCGATGGAGGAAGCTCCGCGAACATTTTGTTTGCAGCGGCCTTCGACCAGATGGGGATCCCCCGAAGTCGCTTGGGCCCCTCGGGAACCCCGCTATAGGGCTTCGGAGGTCAGCCCCTGAGGGCGCTGGGCCAGATATGCCTGCAGGTCTCCTTTGGCCGGGACGACAACGTAAAGAGTGAAGATGTCACCTTCGACGTCGTCAACATCACGTACCCTTACAACACCATATTTGGGCGACCAACCCTCAATTCCTTCGGGGCAGTCCCACACCACGGCTTCTTATGCATGAAGCTCCCAGGCCCGCGGGGCATCATCACCATCCATGGCGATCAGGATATGGCCTGGCGCATCAAACTCGGTACCCGAGGCCCGCACCGCGGGCTCAACAGGATTCTTAGAGTGGGCATGATAGCGCCAGGGCCCTCGGCGGCTCCAAGAAGCACCCTGCCGGGCTCCCACATGGACCGCTCCAACAATAGAGGCTCCCTGTGTGGCCTACCTTGCCGCCACGGCAACGGCAGTCGCTGCTATTCCCGCCCTCAAGCGATTAGTGGTTAGTACTCTGTCTTGTAATCGCTCACCAGTGCAAATGGGAATTCAATAAAGTTCACCGTTTGCGAAGCTAGTCTTATTTTCTGCAAAGATACAAGTTCGCGCGCGCACTCTCTGTGAGTATAAACAAAGACACGCGTCCGCGCGCGCACTCTTCGTGAGTATAAACAAAGACACGCGTCCGCGCGCGCACTCTTTATGAGTATAAACAAAGACACGCGTTCGCACACGCACTCTCCGTGAGTATAAACAAAGATGCGTAGGGGGACGCCTCCACGCGCACTCCACGAAGTATAAATAAGACGCAGCGTCGAGGTCCGCCTCCGCGCGCACTCCACGGACTATAAATAATACACAGCATTGAGGTCCGCCTCCGTGCGCACTCTACGGAGTATAAATAAGACGCAGCATCAAGGTCCGCCTCCGCGCGCACTCTACGGAGTATAAATAAGACGCAGTGTCAAGGTTCGCCTCCATGCGCACTCTACGGGGTATAATTAACACGCAGCGTCGAGGTCCGCCTCCACGCGCACTCTACGGAGTATAAACAAGATGTGGATGTTGTCCCTACGCACTCTACGGAGTATAAACAAGACGCGGATGTTCCCACGCACGCGTGGGTGTTCTCCCTATGCGTACTCCCTGGAGTATAAATAAGACGTAGTTGATGTTCCCACGCACTCCACGGAGTATAAATAAGACGTGGTTGATGTTCCCACGCACTCCACGGAGTATAAATAAGACGCGGCATAGGCTTGCCTCCGCGCGCACTCTACGCAGTGTAAATGGGACGCAGCAGAGGCTTGCCTCCACACGCACTCTACGGGATGCAGATAAGGCGCAGCAGAGGCTTGCCCCCGTGCGTACCCCAGGGATCACAAATAAGACGCACGGATGTTGTCCCCGAGCGTGCCCCACGATAGAAAGTATGGAAGTCGTCAGTGCTGGGAAGCAGCCCTGTCCGTAGGCCAGCCTCCGTGGGGGACAGAGCGCTCGCGCATCTACTTCGAAGGGTAGGGGACGGAGCGCTCATGCGTCTACTTCGACTAGACGCCAGCTCCGCTGCCACCACTTCGAAGGGTAGGGGATGGAGCGCTTGCGCGTCTACTTCAACTAGGCGCCAGCTCCGCTGCCACCACTTTGAAGGGTAGGGGACGAAGCGCTCGAGCGCCTACTCCTACTAGGCGGCAGCTCCGTTGCCATCACTTCGAGGGGTAGGGGACGGAGCGCTCGCGCGTCTACTTCGACTAGGCGCTAGCTCCACTGCCACCACTTCGAAGGGTAGGGGACGGAGCGCTCGAGCGTCCACTTCTACTAGGCGCCAGCTCCGCTGCCACCACTTCGAAGGGTAGGGGACGGAGCACTCGCGAGTCTACTTCGACTAGGCGCCAGCTCTGCTGCCACCACTTCGAAGGGTAGGGGACGGAGCGCTCGCACGTCTACTTCGATTTGGCGCTAGCTCTGCTGCCACCACGAGATAAAGTCCTACGAGTCTACCGGAGGCAAGCGCGGTCGTGAAAAGTGACAGAGACACATACTTCAACCAAAGCCCTTTTTGCATTCGTCAGAGGATGTTTACAAGGGGGTGCGGTAAGAATCAAATGTACAAGCGTCCTCGGATGTTCAGAGCCGCTACTCGGCTGGCTCCTCTTTAACATGTGTCCGCGCTAAAGCCTCCCCGAGGAGGCCCGGGCCGCCCAGAAATCTAGCGATTCTTCGGCCCACCGCCAGCGTCGAAGGCGTCATCGGGTCACGAGGTCAGAAACAAGCGGCCGGTCCCTATCAAGTAGCTGCCTAGAGCATAACGACACGCGCGGTCAGAGCACCGGGACAACTTCCACTTTATTCATAAAAAAGAGGGATGCATACATGGTAATGCACGCCTACACGCCAGAACCCTAGCATCACACCTGTGGGTCCGCACCCTGCCCCGCGGCGGCAGCACCTCCTCTGCCGCATCGTGGCACTTCGTCAACCCATTGGCCGAAGTTCTCCTCACTGTCCATGGTCCGTCGCAGCTCTAGCGTCGCCGCGGCATCCCCGATGTAGTCCCATATTCATTCATGGAAGGCCCGAGCGGCCCGACGAACGGAGCGTACAGCACCTGACATCACCCCGGCTCCGGCAGGCATCTCCAGCTCGAGGTCAACTAGCCCATCGACATGCCAGCAGCCCCGGTGATGTAGCAGCACAAAGGCCAGGCACGAGGTCACGAAGGAGCAGTGGTTGCCAAAAGATTTGGCAGCACTAAGAACAAGGTTGGACGCCTTCGCAATTCGATGGAGTGTCCGCAGCAGCTCCTTGGGACCGTAGGAACGAGGTGGCACCTCGGCGACGAGGTCTTCGAGGGAGCCTTCCAGTGCCAGCATGGCGTTCCATGCTGCCACCGAGGCATCGCCTAGAGCACGTTCCCGCTCCCCAAGAGACGCGGTGAGGCGGCCTTTCTCCTCCTCCAGCACAGTAATTTGCTGGTCCCACTCCTCCGCAGCTGCTCGTCGTGTTGCCTCTGTGGCCGCTAACCGCACCGCCGCCATAAGCGCTTCGGCGCCACAAGCGCTTCGGCGTACGAAATTGCCTCCGCACGCTCCGCCTCCAAGCATTGGATGCGGTCGTCCTTGGCAGAGTGCGCCTCCTTGGCTACGTGAAGGGCCTCTTTGGCAGTGTGCAGCCGGTCCTCTAACGCATCCCGCTCACGGGTGTGAGCCGCCTGCAATGCCCGGCCAAGGGCGAGGGTCTGTACGACAAAGCGGTCAGTAAACTTCTAAAGGACCACGCGTTGTTAAGGGTCAAGTACTCACCCTCATTTCTGAGGCCTCCAGTGAGCCTCCAAGGAGCTCCGACCTGAATGTCAGCAGCGCCTGGCGATCCAGGTTCGTGACCGCATTATCTGCGACCCCCGCCACGCTCCCAACACCTCCGGTCGAGGGACGAAATCCGCTAAGCTTGGGCGCGTAGCCTCAGCGCTGGCAGTTTCGAGAGGGTCTGGCGTCCCTCCAGAAGGAACGTCCCCGCGCCCCAAAGGTTGTCTGCGCTCGAGGAGGCGTGCCGCTGTGAAGGGACAGAGCGGTTAGAGCCCTACGAACGCACCACAAGATAATGCCAAGGAAGGTGAGTTTACCTTCGGCATCAGCTGGTGGACTCCACCAAGGTGTCCCTCAGCCTCAGACGGAATCGCAGGGATGCCAGCGCCCCCTGACAAAGCCGGCCCTCCGGACCGGGCGGCCTCCGTGTTGGAGTCTAATCCCAGCAGGGTCCTGACCTCGGTAGCCGCAGCCTTGGAGGGAGCCACAGGGACGTCGGGGCAGGGGGCCTCAGTGTCAGAGTCAGAATCCCACAGGCCCCTGACCTTGGTCACCACAGCGAACCCCCTCTTCGGACGAGGGGGTGATCGCATATGCGGCCGCTTCGCCTTTGGGGAGCAAGGCGGGACTCCACCTCAGCAATCGCCACAGGCAAGGACTCCGCTCCAGCATCCTCCGTGGGCGACGGCTCCACCACAGCGACCACCGCAGGTGAAGAAGCTTCCCCCTCCCGATTGTCCGCACTGCACTCTTCGTCGTTGGCACCACCCAAGGACCCCTCGCCTTCGTCCTCCGAACCTACTTCCAGCTCCGAATTGGCGTACTTCGCCGAATCGAAGTCAGAGTCTGCCGCACTGTTGGTAATGACAAAGCTGACAGGAGCGACAGCTGGTGCGATCGCGGAGGAACGAGCCCCCCGACAAGGCGCCACTCCTCTCCCCTTGGCATTGTCGTCTCGGCGGCGAGGTTGGCTCAGGGCCAGAGTGGCGCGCTCCGACACGTGAATGCTCATGGCCTCACACACACGATTTATCTGCCCCAGCTTCGCCTCCGCGGTCGCAGCTGCACGTAGGCCGTGCTCCTTGGCCGTATATGGTCTGAGGAACACGCCCACCGCATGCTCCGCGTCCTCCAGGAGAGTCCCTATAGGCGGCAAGAGGCGGAGCTAAAAAGACAGCCCAATAGGAAGAAGGCGAAAAGCAAGGCTCCACCAACACTTACTGGGATCGGAGGGTCTCGGCAGTGAGGACACGGACGGGTGGACATTGTCGCACCGAAGGCTCCCAGATGTGATGGGCCATCCATCGGCAAGTGGTGCCATGCCATACATGATGAACTCCTTGGCGAGGTCATGTATGTTGAAGCAGGCCGCGATTCCCACGAGCCTCCGCGCCCTTCGCCTGTCATCGTCATCGATCGGCGTGCCAAGCGTGGTATGAATGCCATTAGCCAACCCGAGCACTCAATGCCGCTACCGCTCGCCACACGGTGGTAAAACCACCGTCTCATCTAGTTCGGCTCCCACTTCGCCCGAGTCGAGTTGCAGGGAAGATCTTCCCGCACGACGACTGTAGGATGAAGTTGACGCTGCCGAAGTTGGAAAATGTCCCATCTTTCCGCTTCTTTGGCTGACACCGTGCGTCGTGGAGAAAGGCAAACAACGAGGCGCTGGGCCAGCATGCCTCTATACGCAAGGCCAGTCATCTGCGCCAGCTTGAGCCCGAAGGTTCGCAAGACGTCACTGACAATCATGGCAACTGGGATGCGAAGCCCGGCTTCAAAGTAAGCGATGAAGACGATCACCTCCAACTTCTCGTGGTGCGGTTTCGTCTCGTCGTTGGCGGGCAGCTGTACCTCCCGGCGGTCCGACGGCTTCTCTTCACGTAGCAAGGTGCAGATCGTCTCGTCCGTCGCGAGCGTCGGGCCCAAGACACGGGAGCACGGACCTTCCATTTTCTTCGTCGCCACCCACCATTTGTCTACCAGCGATGACTCGCGCCCCTCGAGCGTGTACTTCACCTCGAGCGGCGTCGACCATCGGGATAAAGAGCTACCACCGGCTGGTTGAGCGCATTCTTCGCCAGGTGCCATCGTTCTCTTGGAGCTAGACGACGACGGGGGCAGCGCGGCGGCAAAGAAGGCAAGAGAGCAGGGCGCAAGAAAAGGGACTAGAAGGCGTGAGGAGGAGAGCGCAGACGTGGTGCCAGAGGGGGTATTTAAAGCCCCTTCATCTCCTGCACCGCCGGTAAGCGTAACCGGTGGGGGACGAACAGCTCGCCTCCCCACGATTGAAGCCGAAGCGACACAGCCGCCCACGCGTGTCGTGCCCTGTCAGAAATAGGCGCACGACCACGGTCGTGCATGACCTGACAGCGCACAACGTGCCAATCGTGTTCCGCCACGCGTCTGCTCCCTTGGGAATGAATGCAGGTCGCACGACGTGGCGTATCCTCTGCTGCGTGTCGGCATGATTCTCGGGGCCATCAATGCGACATCGGCAGGCCATTGACCAGTCAACCTTGACTGCATCTTCGGCGTGGTTCCCGCCTCCACAAGGCGACTTCGGCTCTGACTTCGGCTCTGTCCCCACGAAAAGGCACCTCGCTATGCCCTCACAAGTCTGCGTGGCGAGCTCGAAGACCACCTCGACTTCGGACGGACTGGGAAAAAGGCTAGGGAACTCTGCTCTTAGATCTTCCTCACGCTCCCAGGTTGCTTCTGCTCTTAGATCTTGTTTCTTGTACGACGCTCTGCTTCATCCAAAATTTTGACTGGATACTCTGGATAAGTTAAGTCCTCCTTCAAGTTCACTTCATCTAGAGGCATCTACTCTTCTGGCACTCTGAGACACTTTCTTAACTAGGACACATGGAAAACGTCGTGCACCTTTGACAACTGAGGCGGAAGCTTCAACTGGAAGGCAACTTCTCCCCTTTTGGCTAGAACAGGAAATGGTCCAATGAATCTAGGAGCAAGCTTCCCACTGACTCCGAAACGACGCATCCCCTTGAGAGGTGAAACATTTAGATACACATGATCTCTAGGTACAAATTCCAACGCTCTTCGACGATTGTCCGCATAGCTTTTCTGTCTTGCTTGTGCTATTTTTAATCTGTCGTAGATCAGGTGAACTTGCTCTTCTGCTTGCTTCAACACATCTGGTCCAAACACTCGCCCTTCTCTGGTTTCTTTCAATACAACGGTGTCCTACATTTTCTGCCATACAAAGCTTCAAATGGACACATTTGCAAACTAGATTGATAATTATTATTATTACAGGAGAATTCGGCAGAGGGCAAGCTTTGATCCCAATTAGTTTTATTTGCCAAGACACAAGCTCTCAACATGTCTTCCAATATTTGATTTACCCTTTCTATTTGACCATCTGTCTGTGGATGATATGATGTGCTGAAATTTAGATTTGTGCCCAATAGTCCATGCAGCTTCTGCCAAAATCTTGAAGTGAATTGAGATCCTCGATCTGACATAATTTTCTTTGGAACTCCATGCAAACACACGATTCTTGACATATATAGCTCCGCAAGTCTATCTCCAGAATATGTGGTCTTTACTGGAATAAAATGTGCGACTTTTGTTGGACGATCTACAATAACCCAAATTGAATCATACTCTGACCTTGTTTTCGGTAAACCAGTTATAAAATCCATACCAATTTTTTCCCATTTCCACTCAGGTATCTGCAAAGGTTGCAAAAGTCCAGCAGGTCTCTGATGTTCAGCTTTAACCCGTTGGCACACATCACACAAAGCTACATACTCTGTAATCTCTCTTTTCATATTTGACCACCAATACCTTTCTTTGAGATCTCGGTACATCTTTGTACTTCCAGGGTGAATTGAATATCCAGATTCATGAGCTTCCTTCAGAATTAACTCCTTTATTTCTTTCTTCTCGGGTACAAGAATTCTTTTTACAAACCAAATGATACCTTCTTCATCTTCTGAAAATCCTGGTGCCTTACCTTTCTTCATATTATTTTTAATTTCCTTGACATATTCATCCTCTTTTTGAGCTGTCTTGATCTGGTCCTCTAGAGTTGGTTGAACCTCCAAGGTAGCTAGAAACCCTTCCTCTACTACTTCTAAATTGAGCCGCTGAAATTCTTCATGAAGTACAGGCTGACTGTCTTTAATCATCAGATCATTGCAGTAACTTTTTCTGCTCAAGGCATCAGCTACTACATTAGCCTTCCCTGGATGATAATGTATTCCAACATCATAATCTTTGATTAACTCAAGCCACCTTCATTGTCTTAGGTTGAGATCGGGTTGGGTAAATATATACTTCAAACTTTTGTGGTCCATGTAAATCTCACAACGATTACCGATCAAATAATGCCTCCATATTTTTAGAGCATGCACGACGACAACTAGCTCTAAATCATGGGTTGGATAATTCTCCTAATGGGGTCGCAATTGCCTTGAAGCATAGGCTACTACCCTTCCTTCTTGCATCAGAACACAGCCCAGTCCTTGTCTTGATGCATCACAGAAAACTTCAAAATCCTTTCTAATATCTGGAAGCGTTAACACTGGTCCATTCAAACTTCTTTTCCTTCTTTAGCAACTGAGTGAGAGGTCTTGCAAGCATGGAAAATCCTTCAATTAAGCGACGATAATAACCTGCTAAACCCAGAAAACTCCTGATCTCTGGTACTGATTTGGGTTGTGTCCAATTGAGCACATCATTTACTTTTTCGGGGTCTACGGACACTCTTTCTGCAGAAATCACATGACCCATGAAAGCTACTTCCTTCAACCAGAACTCGCACTTGCTAAACTTGGCATACAACCGGTGTTCTCTGAGCTTTTCAAAAACTATCCTCAGATGTTCTGCATGCTCTTACTCATTCTAGGAGTATATCAAAATGTCATCAATGAATACAACAACAAACTTATCCAGGTATTCCATGAACACCTTGTTCATCAAATTCATAAAATATGCGGGCGCATTAACCAGGCCAAAAGACATCACTGTAAACTCATACAGTCCATAACGGGTAGCAAATGTTGTTTTTGGTATATCTTCTAGTTTTATCTTCAATTGATGGTAACCTGATCGGAGATCAATCTTCGAGAAAACACATGAGCCTTTTAACTGATCAAATAAATCATCTATCCGGGGCAAAGGGTACTTGTTCTTAATTGTCACATCATTCAAGGATCTGTAGTCCACACACATGTGAAGACTGTAATCTTTCTTCTTCACTAGTAGTACTGGTGCTCCCCAAGGTGAAGAACTTGGTCTAACAAAACCTTTCTCTTGCAGCTCCTGAATTTGCTTCTTAACTTCAGCCAAGTTATTTGCGGACATACGATAGGGTCTTCTGGAAATCGGAGCTGTACCAGGTACTAAGTTAATAACAAATTCAATTTCTCTATCCGGCGGCATTCCTGGCAAATCCTTGGGAAATACATCTGGATATTCGCTTACTATGGACACCTTTTCCAGAGTTATTCCCTTCAAGCTGTTCAACCCACATCTATTCTGAGAAGATGTGTTTGACTTATACTTTACTTGAATTCCTTCAGAGATGGTAAGAGTAATGGCACGATTGGCACAATCTATCTTCCCTTTATACTTGGTTAACCAATCCATACCAAGTATTACATCTAGGCTCTTGGAGTCTATTATAATAAGATTTGCTAGGAATTTTACTCCATTTATATCTACGGTTGCTCTAGGGCAAACCGTGTTAGTCCTCATTTCCTTTCCAGGTGATTGGACTAGCATAGGGTTCTTTAGCAAATGCATATCCCAATTATATCTTTCAACAAAATCTTTTGACACAAAAGAATGCGAAGCTCCAGAATCAAATAATGCTGATACAGGAACTGAGTTGACAAGAAACTTACCCAGAACTACGTCGGGTGCATCCTGAGCCGCTTCTACAGTAACATGATTAACATGTCATTTGCTCATTGCCTGCGAAGTCCTTGGAGTTTGAGGTGTCCCACGGCCCTGACCTGCAGTTGGAGCTCACGCTAGTGTAGTCCCCAAGTTGAAATGAACAGGGGTCACATCTGGGCGCTTTTGAGGACAATTGTTCGCATAATGTGCCATGTTCTTGTGATTGAAACACTGCACTCCTGCCGCTGAAGTCTTGTTCTGTTGGAGTTGGCCACCATTACTTGCTCGTGGAACTTGTGGAATTGAGTGGGGTCCAGCGAATGGTGTCCTTGGCACACTTGGCTCTGTGGGCCTACTGAACTGATGTGGATTTGGATGAAGACGAGAACTGCTTGCACCATGCTGAGCTTGGTGTGGGGTCCCACGCGTCGAGTCGGCACCTGATTGTTGGGGACGATAGCTGGTGCAGGTGAAGACGGCATGTAGTCTCAGCTGCGGCTCTGAGACGCCCCAGCTCGAACTCTGCTGCCTGGCTCTGGAGAAGCTGAGCACGGAGAGTGTTGGAGTGCTGGTAGCTGGAAGTAAGGAGCATCCGAAGCTGTCCAATCTCCTCCAATGCACTAGCGTAGGTAGCTGCCATCGCCTGAGTGAGCTGCACCTGGTGTGTCAGTCGGGGGTCATCCATTGCGATCTCGAAGGGCTCCGGGTAGCTCTGTCCTGCCCGAGTGGTTAGGAAGTGTAAGACCCCAGATATTAACATCCGGAATCCTCTGTGATTCCACCGCACTAATCCCTGGATCAGTAGTTAGTGCACACAGATTACAGTTCTGATTATCAAAGTTCATATCATGCGGAAGCGTAATTATAATAATAAACTTACTCATGGGCCGATTAGGCCGAAATCATTAACTTGTAGCAGCGGAAGAACGAAGCACACAGGTGGGACCTTCAGGACATGCCCACAGGCAGCCAACTGGAGGTTCGCGACCTAGCCTTTGACATCTTCATCTTCTCGGCCAGCTTGTCCAATCTTGTTGCTGAGGCGAGGTGATTTGATTTCCTGATTCTGAATTTTGTCGCAAAGCGAGCATGAGCACTCCGACCCCGTGCTCCGCGAGCCAATACACAGAATGCAAATAAATAGTATGCATGGCTTAACAAAGGAGAGGCTCGGGCTATTTTATTTTGCGTAGAGTGCTTTTGAATACAATTAATTAAAAAGCCCTATGACTTAGCAATTTTGGAACAAATCATAATGTACAAGGAAATGCATTATTAATATCGATTCAGATTCCATCCACCGTTACATGGCATCTGCACCATATAGCAATTTCTTCAGCGTTATAGCCGCTAACTTACCACTCGACGACGCCGGGACAATTCCAAACCGGCAGTCCTTCGCCCTTCACTTTTCCATTCCTATTTTCCAAACATTTTTAAATAGAACTAACTCGAGTAAGTTCCCATGTCCGCCCTTGACCGTGGGCACGGCTATTCGAATAGTTTTAACTCTGCAGAGTTTGTACACTTTCACCACAAGAGATGAATTATCTTTGTTGCCAACATGCTTCCTTAGGCATGAGACCCAGATAATTTATCACAAAGCCTTTACCTTACTCCGATCTAGCTAGACACCACCCACGCCGAGGTTTCACCGCTGAAGGGTTACACCACCACGATCGAAGCCCTCTTGCGCCGTGCGAGTACAAGACACCCCATGCCTCACTCGTGAGTAAACCAAGACACCCCAGCACCCACTTTCCTCGGTGATATCTGAACTAAACCCTTGCAAGTTACTCAGCTAGGTCGTACCCATTATAGACTTGTGGTTGTACTATTTTACATCGGAGGTCATCACAAGATTCAGTCCTTAGTATTATCTCGAGCGGTTCTACCACACTCCATGATTTGTGCTCCCACCGCACCACATACCAGCCCCAAGCCATCCGCTCGGATATTTAAGCAAGTTGGGATTTTTGAGAGCATAAAATAACCATATCAAAGGATACCACCATTCCCACCATGACTGCCCAACCAATTTTTCTCAGGATTAAAAGTGATGCTTGGGCGCTCTCGCGCCCATGAGTATCTAAACAATACTAAGCATGGCATATATTTAGGGACTTATTTTCAAAAGTCACCATTATAATTTTGCTAGGGTGACAAGGTTCACACATTCAAATATTCCAAAGGAGGGTAATATTATTCAAGGTAAACAATGGACATATAACTAGAATCGTAAATTAAACATGTATTTGCATATAAACTAACAACATGCAATTTGATAATTTAAAACAAAGTAATTTGCAGAAATGTAGGTTCAACATGATCAAAGTATTGACTCGCCTGGGCGCGGTTTACCGCGGTCTTGAGCTCACACAATGCTTGCTTTTGAGCTTCTAGTCTCTATCTTCAATCCAAGCTTAATCTCGCTGGATTCACTGAATCTTCACGACTCCCAATTTCTAATTACGCGACAAACGACTGAATCCAAATAAAACAAATAACTCAAAAAGATCCAAATAAATCCGAATAAACTCAATTTAGTTTTATTACGAGTTAATGGGTGATTTGGTGAGTTGAGGCAAGGTTGGTAATAGCATACGATAACTTGATCTTTCTATTAATAATCTCTTTGTATTATTTTGTTATTTATCACGGAAGTTCCATGAGTTAAGGTAGACCTATGTATCGAAGTACGAGTCTGGCTGGGTATGTATTCCCTGCGACTTAGGTTATGGTAAAGGCAACCTGGACTGATGGATGAGATCTGTACTTATTCTATAAATCTTTTAGTCAAAGATATTACAATACTTGTATATCTTTATTAAGTTCTAGAATAATCCCTGATATAGGCCTTTACTTATTAATTAGATTAAACCTATTCATTGATAGATAATTTTAAGCCTATTATTTCTTGAATGGCATTAAGTTGTACAAGCCACGCACTTACAGTTTAAATATTAACAACTTAGCACCTCAGTTTATTTAAGGGTTGTTTGTGAAAGTATTTTTATGACTTCTCAAAGATATATAGTAACGATAGTCATACTTTAAATGGTTAATTGTGTATCACTTAATTATATACCGCTTTTGTTGCGCAAATAGTTTTTACAATATATTCTATAGTCATTTCATGTGAGGTGTTAATCTAAACACCAACTGTCTTTATTAACTAAATCTAACTTTTGAGATTTATTTATCGGTGATGTACCAAAAACTAATGGCGGGGTTTATATTATAAATCATGGCTTTCTAAAATAAGTATTTCATTTTAAATGGTTTTGGCACATCGTTTATTTTTGTGAAACTGCTGGAGTTATCATTTAATCGAATCTACTCTTAAGATTTATTTTATGGCTGCATACCAAATGTTATGGCATATATTTAATTATAATTTAAGGGTGCCTTGATATTAAGTTTGGTCATTTAAACAAAGTCATTTAATAGTCAAGAAGAATTCTCCTAACTTTTAGGACATAGAAATAATAGTTATGGTTTAACCCATGTGGGGGCTAATTCTACAATCTTACTAACTTGCAAGGATTTATGATTTATTCCTTAGAGAATTTTCATTGGCTAAATCATCATTCCATGAGAGCTTAAACCTAAACAACATCCTTTTTAAATTTCTTACTATGCCCTTGATTAATATTTTATAAGCTTTTAAAATAAACATCAACGGTACATCAGTTACTAGTACATAATGATTAATCCATGATTAAATATTTATTAAGCTCATTTACATCATAATCAATTTTGATACCTTCTATGGATTATTCTCGAATTTTTATGCATTTTCCTTATTGAAATCAGCTAGCAAAAATATTCAAGACCTAATCTACTGAAATGCTGCGGGATGAGGGATCGAAGCCGGGCGGCCGAGCCGAACGCGTGCGCTGCTAGCCAACCGAGCTCTCTGTGTTACCTGTTTAGTGAGGGGGAAAAGGATTGCTATTGAGCCAAGCGACTGGGGAGGGAGCAGAACAGAGGAAACCGGCGGCGCATGGGCTGAGCGGCGGTGAAGAGCGGACGGTGAGGGGCCATTAATGGCGGCGGTCGTCGGAGCGAAAGGGATGGAGAATAGGGGGCGAACGAGTAACTAGAAGGCGTATTGATGCTCACCGAGTGACTAACCGAGCCGGAGCAAGCATGAAGTAGGCCGGCGGCGGAGACCCGGTTGCGGCGCGGGGAGACCACCGTGGAGAGAGGAGCTCGGGCGTTGAGGAGGCCGGGCGACGTTTGGGGAAGGTTGAGGGCGTCGTGGAGATGCTCTCACCTCATGGAATTGTCGCGAGGTGGGTTGAGGAAGAAATGGAGTGGGCGGCGGTGACTTCGGCCGGCGACGGAAAGAAATGGCCATGCAGCGGCTCCGCCTTGGGAGAATCAAATTGGCCGGCAGTGGAGGCTCCTAGAATGGAAGGGCTTGCCGTGACGCGGTGGATGGCAGGGAGCTTCACCGGAGCGGCCGGAAATGGTGGCGGCAGCGTGGGAGCACATACGGGCAAGGCGAAGTGGGGAAAGAAGGAGGAAGCGCCGTGTACTTATGGTCACGGAGGAGATGCGAAGACGGTGGGCGGCTTGGACAAAAACCGGGCGGCGGCGGAAAAGCGTGGGCGAAGGCTGTGCATGGGTGCCACGGGGCGGAGGAAACCTGCGTGGAGCAGAGCTCGCGCGCTCACGGGGGAGGAAGCAGAGAGGAGGGAGAAGAGGGAGTGCGGGTGAGGGGGCTGGCCCACTGGTCAGCGCGCGGGAGAGAGAGATAATGTGGGCTGGGCCGGGGGTGGACGGCCGGCTGCATCTCCTTTCTTTTTTTTTCAATTGTGTAAATGTATTTTTATATTTTTGATTTCATGTATTGCTATTTTTCCAGCTTATTTAATTTTGCATATTTTTATTTTCTATTGCTAAGCTCTTTATTGCACAATTTGTATATGCACACACATATATATACAAATATATATATATATACATGTGTTTGTATTTTATTCATTTACTTTTTATTGCTATTTATGCCATTATTTTCAAGATGAGATTATATATATATATATATTTTTAACTTAGATTTCTCCCTTCTTATACTGGATCATCTTTTCAGATTCGTATTTCAGTCTCGGATCGGCATAAGGTGGTTGTGCCGAATAGTTTTTCCGTTGCGATTTCATAGATTGGATCTGTACCCGCCTTGTATAGCGTCATGGGTTCACATCGTTAGGTAGAATACGATTCTACGTCTAACTTGTTTTTGCAGAGAATGATGTGAATGGTATGGCCCTATATCTTATTGGAATGTATGAGATGTATGTGATGCATGTAACATTCGTTCATGGCCTGCATGTCATGATTATTTCAGCTATTGTTAGCTGTCTATATTGTATTTAACGACTGCGTGTCGACCTTAATGCTTGAATCTATCTTTGTAATCTTCAATTTCTAGCTATTATAGGTAGTAGCCTAGTTTTGAGGTTACAAGCTTTCAAGCATGGTGGCCAAAAGGAGTGATGTGGAGGATGGAGATCGTCTACACCTACATGGAGATGGAGATCACCATTTTTGGGCCATACTACTTCACGCTTAAATGTGTTTATCTGTGATATTATCTATCTTATTCTTATGCAATGTTTTTGTGATATGTTGCTTTGGTAGGATAGAATCCTCATAAAATTAGGTGTTCATGCCCTTCCATATGTTGCACCAAAAGATAATGATCACCGCATGGTAGGTCTACCAAAGTAGAGTGCCGTCGATTATCATCATTATTTGGGGTAGATGTCGGACATCTACATGCGGAAGCATTTGGTTTACTTAACAAGGTTATCAAAACAGTTTTGGACCTTGGGGCATAGGTTGGGGCAGGGCATATTGATGTCACCCAACAAGCAAGAGTCACATAGAGATGTGATTAGCAAGGTGTTGCTTACCCATGTCACTAGTTTTCTAGCCGTGATGCCAAAGCTCACTAGGAATTTGTGAAATGAGGATCTTGACCCACTATGTGACTTAGAGGGAGTTTTGTTGCAAAACACATAGTGGGAGTCTTTTGTTAAATAGTTTAATAAAAGATGAACATAAACATAGTGCTAAACTTTGCATATTCTTTGTTGTAGATCATGTCAACTAATGCCGCATCCAGTTCTTTTAATTTGCGATCTATTCTTGAGAAAGAAAACTCAATGGAACGAACTTTATGGATTGGTATCGCAACTTGAGAATTGTTCTCAAGCAAGAGCGCAAGGAGTATGTCCTTGAGTCTCATTATCCCGATGACTTGCCTGATAATGCTCTCGCGGCTGCACGAAGAGCTTATGAGAAGCAAACGAATGATTACCTTGATGTGAGCTGTCTCATGCTTGCCACAATGTCCTTTGAGCTTGAAGCAATATGAGAACACAGATGCCTACAATATCATTGTGGGGTTGCGTGGTATGTTTGAGAACCAAGCAAGGGCCGAGAGGTTCAACACTTCAAAGTCCTTGTTTGCGTGCGAGCTTGCGAAGGAATCCCGTCACCCTCATGTGATTAAGATGATTGGCTACATTGAGAGTCCGGAAAAGCTTGGTTTTCCCTTAGCCAAGAGTTGGCTACGATATGATTCTCCAGATCGCTCCCCGAGCTTTGAGCCATTCATACTGAACTATCACATGAACAACATGGATAAGACCTTGGCGAGTTGCATGGGATGCTAAAAGCTGCGAGGAAAGCATTAAGAAAAGCAGCAATCATGTGATGATGATGCAGAAAGGCAAGGGCAAGCCCAATGTCAAGAAAGGCGCGGTCAAAGAGTTAGCTCCCGATGAGATCGCGAGCGGTTCTAAGGCCAAGCAAGTCAAGAAGGGCATTGCTCTAATGCGATTGTTACTACCGTAAGCAATCGTGTCATTGGAAAAGGAACCCCAAAGTACTTGGAGGATCTTGAGAAGAAGAAGGAAGTACGACTTCCTCTCCGGTATAAATGTTATAGAGATCAATCTTGCTACTTCATCCACCGATTCTTGGGTATTTGATACCGGATCGGTTGCTCACCTTTGCAAATCGTTGCGGGGGCTAAGAAGAAGTAGAAGTTTGAGGAGGAGCGAAGTGGATCTTCGCGTTGGCAATGGAGCAAAAGTTGCTGCGGTCATTGTTGGCACCATGCCATTGTCTTTACCTTCGGATTAGTTTTGGAATTGAATAATTGTTATTGTGTTCCATCTCTTTCCAAGAACATTATTTACGCTTCATGTTTGCAAGCGAAGGTTATGACTTTAGATCTGTGAACAATGGTTGTTCTCTTTATTTCAAAGATATGTTCTATTGTCATACTCCATTGGTGAATGGGTTATATGTTCTTACTCTTGAAGAGTCACCGGTCTATAACATTAATGCAAAGAGGCAACGTTCGAATGATTTAAATCCCACGCTTATTTGGCATCGCCGCTAGGTCACATAAATGAGAAACGCATGGAGAAGCTCCATAGAGATGGTATTCTGCACTCATTTGATTTTGAATCATTTGAGACATGCGAATCTTGTTTACTTGGCAAGATGACAAAGGCACCTTTCACCGGTCAAGGTGAACGGGCAAGTGACTTATTGGCACTCGTACATTCGATGTATGTGGACCAATGAGCTCAATAGCCGAGGGGTTTTCAGTACTTCATAACTTTTATCGATGACTTTAGTAGATATGGGTATATCTACGATGAAGCATAAGTCTGAATCCTTTGAAAAGTTCAAAGAATTCCAAAATGAAGTGCAAAATCATTTAGGCAAGACAATCAAGTTTCTACGATCCGATCGTGGAGGCGAGTATTTGCGCTATGAGTTTGGCAATCATCGAAGGATTGTGGAATTGTTCCACAATTGACTCAACAGAACACCTCAATGGAATGGGGTATCTGAACGGAGAAATCGCACCTTATTAGATATGGTGCGCCCATGATGAGCCAAAGTGATCTTCCGTTGTCTTTTTGGGGTACGCTCTTGAAACAATTGCTTTCACACTAAACAGGTTCCATCAAAATCAGAGAAAAGACACCATATGAGATGTGGACAGACAACGTCCTAGCTTGTCTTTTCTTAAGATTTGGGGATGTGAGGCTTATGTAAAATGTTTACAATCTGATAAGCTCAGTCCTAAATCTGATAAATGCTTCTTTATCGGGTATCCTAAGGAAACAAAAGGATATTACTTCTATAATCAAGGAGAAGGCAAAGTGTTTGTCGCTCAAGCATGGTGTCTTCTTAGAGAAAGAGTTTCTCTCAAGAAGGGATAGTGGGAGCACGGTGCAACTTGAAGAAATTCGAGAAACACCAAAACGTTTCAGCTCCTCAGAACCACAACAGATGAACAAACTATTGAAGAACCTATTGTGGACACACCGCACCACGTGGTCGAGAGGTCACGTCGTGCACCGAGAGGTACATGTTCTTGACTACTCAACAACGGGACATATTGTTGTTAGACAACGATGAGCCTAAGACCTATGAAGAAGCGATGGTGGGACGGACTGAGAAATGGCTTGAAGCCATGAGATCCAAATTGAATCCATGCACAAGAATCAAGTTTGGAACTTGGTTGATCCACCGATGGTGTTAAAACCATTGAGTGCAAATGGATTTTCAAGAAAAGATAGACATAGATGGAAATGTTCACATCTATAAAGCGCGATTGGCCAAAGGTTTCAAACAAATTCAAGGTGTTGATTATGATGAAACTTTTTCGCCGTCGCAATGCTAAAGTCTATTCGGATCATTCTAGCGATTGCTGCATATTTCGACTATGAAATATGGCAAATGGATGTCAAAACAGCTTTCCTTAATGGAAATCTGAGTGAGGATGTGTACATGACACAGCCCATGGGTTTTGTCGATCCGTAATCACCGAAAGATATGCAAGCTGCAAAGATCCATTTATGGATTAAAGCAGCATCTCGGAGTTGGAACATTCGTTTTGATGAAGTAATCAAAGGGTTTGGTTTCATCAAGAACGAAGAAGAGCCTTGTGTTTACAAAAGGCTAGTGGGAGCACACTCGTGTTTACGGTCTTATATGTGGATGACATATTACGATCGGAAATGACATTCCTATGCTCGAATCTATTAAGTCTTCATTGAAAAATAGTTTCTCTATGAAAGACTTAGGAGAGGCGGCATATATTCAGGCATCAAGATCTATAGGGATAGATCAAGAAGGCTAATTGGATTAAGCCAAGATACGTACATTGACAAGGTGTTGAAAAGGTTCAACATGCAGGATTCCAAGAAAGGCTTCCTACCTATGTCACATGGTATAAATCTTAGCAAGAGTCGGTGTCCTAGTACACCGATGAGCGGGATAAAATGAATGCGATTCCATATGCTTCGCTATGGGATCCATTATGTATGCCATGCTTTGTACACGCCCGGATGTCTCAGTATGCTTTAAGTGCTACAAGTAGATACCGATCGAGATCCAGTGAAAGTCACTGGATTGTCGTAAAGAACATCTTGAAGTACTTGAGAAGAACTAAAGATGTGTTCCTCGTCTATGGGGTGAGGAAGAGCTCGTTGTAAATGGTTACACCGATGCTAGCTTCCAAGCCGACAAAGATGATTTTAGATCACAACTGGATTTGTGTTCTGCTGAATGGCGGTGCGGTGAGTGGAAGAGTTCCAAGCAGAGACGGTTGCTGATTCTACAACGAAGCCGAGTACATAGCGACTTTCAAGGCTGCTAAAGAGGCTGTTTGGATCAAGAAATTTGTTTCTAAGCTTGGTGTGGTGGCTAGTGCCTCCAGCCCAATGGACCTCTCTGTGACAATAGTGGGGCCATTGCGCAAGCCAAGGAGCCTAGATCGCACCAAAGTCCAAGCACATTCTACGGCGATTTCATCTCATCCGCGAGATTGTGGAGAGAGGCGATGTGAAGATATGCAAAGTACAAACGGATTTGAACATTGCAGATCCGTTGGCAAAGCCGCTTCCCACCAAAGCATGAGGCTCACACTAGGGCAATGGGTATTAGATACCTACATGGTTGACTCTAGTGCAAGTGGGAGAGCTGTTGGTGATATGCCCTAGAGGCAACATGGAGATGTTGAATATATCACATACTATGTTTATGATACATTTCTTTGTTCCTTGAAATAGACATTATCATTATTGATCAATGAGTATGTGACTTATTCATGAGACTCTTAATGCCAAAATGTTGCTATTTCTAAATGATCCCCGATCATATATCATATGAGGAACAAATATGATTCAAAGATCAGCATATGTATTGATTAATGATCATGTCTCATGGATCATGGTATGGAGATACCAAATCAATAATATGGACATGTGTTAGTGAACATATGTTGGATAGACCCGCCATGAGACAACTGCAGAGATTCCATGTGTCATTAGTTGGTCTCAAGTAGTGTTTATGTAGAATCCTTAGACTTGAGATCATCATGGTTCCCAATATGCGTAGTAGCCTATTTTGGGACTACTAACCACTACTCCGTGAATCGGGTAGTCATAAAAGTAGTCTTCGGGTTTGCTATGAAACATGTAGTGGGATGTGAATGATCAAGATAGAATTTGCCCTCCTTATGGGAGAGATATCTCTGGGCCTCGATGTAATGGATTATGAAAGTGCATGGCCATGCCAATGTGATTGAGGAGTCAATCACAAGTTTATAATCTATCACGGAATCGAGAGAGTGATTGAGCTATTAAGAGGATGACACAGTCTCGCCTTGAGCTTAATCTATATCGTGAGGCAAAGGGATTCGTACATGAGAACATTACAGATTCAGCCGATATGATCTTTATGTATACTTTGGGGTTAATATGTCTTGCTAGAGGCCGCTATTAACGGGGTGACCGGAAAGGCGTTTCGGTCGCGACCAAGTATACGTGAACCTCTGTGTCGCACACTTAACGGGTTGGAACACTAATTCGAATGTGATTCGGATGTGGGCTCAATTCGGATAGAGATCCGGATAGACACTATTGGGCCTCGGTCCACGAGGCCCAAGTGAGGAGGTCTATATATATGGAGGTGGGGCCGAGGATGGATACACGCTGTTCCTCCCGAGCAAAACCTAGCCGCCACCTCCCGAGCCAAACCCTAGCCGCTCGCGAGTCTTTGGTACACTCGCGATCGGCGTTCGACCGGGACGTGTGGATACCGGTGGAGGCACTGCTCGTTGCGGCGTTGATCGGCATCAACAAACTACAGATTGGATCTGCTCGTGGTGTGGTTGATCGCGTGGAGGAGACGATCTGTTCGGGACGATCGGCTACTTCCACTACTACCTCGACGCGCGTGGTTGGATCGGCTTCTTCAACTCTTCTTCCGCTGCGCTGCGTGTCTAATGGTAACGATCTATGATCCCTCCTTAGCATGATGTCCTGGTGTGCGCGGTAGAAATTTTTTATTTTCTGCTATCGTAGCCTACGCGCGTTCCCTCACCACTTACCACTGCTGGTACCTAAACTAGACTATCGTAAGTTAGTCAGCAAGGTTATACCCATATAGACTTGGGGTTGTACGGTAATGCTCAGTCTGGACAAACATAAGAGTTCCTTAATCGACTAGGGCGGAACATACACTTTACAAAATCTCATGCTGAACCACACCAATCTAATCTAACCATCTGCCCTGGTCTAAAATAATTTTCACATTTTGTTTTATTTTAAAAGAACAGTGGCTATACCCATCGCCACTAATTTCTGAATACAAAGACTAGTTCAATGAAATATAATTTTTCATTCCAAGGTTACAAAGGTTGAATAGCTTGACTAAGCATTCACTACCATTCTAATGTTAGCAAGGTATTATTATATTCTCATTACTAAGACAATAGAAATCCTAAGGTTACAAAGGTACATGGCATTCAATTTCAACAAGGGCACAACAAGTTTGGATTAACTAATACCTTAAGATAGAAGCTAATGTTTTTATGTAATTAGCAATGCAATTAAATTTAAAATAATAAAAAGTATTTCTCAAACATAGGTACAAAATGTTCAAAGAAGACTTGCCTTCTTGCACGCTGTTCGGACCTTCTTGCTGCGGGTCGGGAAAGTCTTCGGCAACGACGGGTTCTACATGCAAAAAGACATAACAAACAAAATAAATAAATACATATAAAATTCAAAATTTTAAAAAGAGTGTATATTTTGGTAGTTTATGATTTTAGAAAAATTTAGAAATTTGAACGGCTCAATTTGGAGTTAAAATGAGAAAGTTAGGGCTTCCGGAAGTTTAAAAGGAGGGAAAATGGAAAAGGCCGGTTTTCGGGAATTTTTTTACTAAAAAAGGGTATTTATGATGTTAGCGATCTTTGAATTTTTGGGCAGGATTTTTTTTGTCGGTTTACTGTGGACCGAGTCCACGCACCGCGGTGAGGGCTGAGTTGGTGCTCTCGGCTGGTGTGGCGCCACATGGTTGCCTCATGGCTGTCACGCGAGCGCCGACGTGGCTGGGCCAGTCACAGTGACCACGAGCAGCGAGCTCGCCGGAGCTCGAGCTCACGGCTGCGGCCGACGAGGGGCGGCGGTCGGAGGGGAGGTGACGGAGCTTCGGCTCTTACCGGCGCCGGCTCAAGAGATGGCCGGAGGAAGGCGGCGACGGCGAGAAAAGCGGTGGCGGTGGTGGAGAGAGAAGGCGGCGGTGGTTGCGCTCGAGGCAGCGGCTCCGGTGGCCAGGGGGCTCGGGTGAGGAGGGGAGGAGGGGAGACTAAAGGAGGGGAGCCGGACTCGGGGAAGGGAATTTATAGGTGGGGAAGGGAGGGGAATGGCCGGCGGTTTGGGCTCGTCGGAGTAAATGCGGCCAGTGGTTTAGAGGGGATTAAAAGAGGGGAAACAGCCGATGGTGAGTGGGGAGTAATGAGGGCATTCAAACGCGCACTCACTCGGGAGTTAAGGAGGAAGAAACGGTCGGTTTTAAGAGCTTGGTGCGGCTTCAATGGTGGAGAGGAGAGAGAGAAGCTTGAGGAAGAAGAAAGGGAGGAGGAAGAAGGTTATGACAAGCGGGCCCCATGCGTCGGTGAGAGAGAGAGATGAAGGGGTATGGGCGGTTGGATGGAGGGCATGTGGCAAGGGAAAGAATCAAGGGCGTTGGATTTGAATGAAGGGTTAAGTGGCTATGGACGGCTGGGATTAGATCAAGGAAAGAGATGGATTCAATCTGAGAGCGCCACGTGGCAGCCTGGGATTAAACTGATTTTAATTTTTGGATTATTTTTCAGAAAATACTAGAAACATTATAATTGCTTAGAAAATAGTAAATAATGTCCAAAAATTCCAAAAACTTCATAGAATATTCCTGGAGCTATTTTAGATTTAGGAAAAATATTTTTAAATTCAAATTTGCCTTTAATAATTTTATAAAATACCTTTTAACTTTTAAAATTGATTTGTAATTCCAGAAAATTCTCAAAAATTATATAAAATTCAGGGAGGGTTGGGAAAAATAAAATGAATTCTTTTGGCTTTAATAAAATATCTAAAATACATTTTCTTACTTTAGATTTTCAAATAAAATTCATATAAATCCAAATAAAGTTTGAATACTTTAAAATAATTAATTTGAAATTAAATTTTTTAAAGAAAGGGAATTTTGGGATGTTACACTCCTGTTGTAGGGGTGGCCCCCACCTAAGCCCAGCCGGCCTGTTAAAAGGTTGTAAGGCCCAAAGTGGGACATATATAATGACGTAAATGCCCCTGAGAGGGATACTTGAGTGGAAGGGTATAATTGTAAAACACTCCCCATGTGCATATATATATATATACCATCCAAGCCATGGGGGAAACCCTAAGCATTGCTCACCTAACTTTCCACTACCATACCTCTCTCTCTCTGTTTGGTCTGTAACCACAATAGAGACAATTGAAAAGCTTCTCACGGTTTCATCCAGATTGTACTACACATTTATTAAACGTGATGATGAATATGTTATGATGACACCTAGGTGAAAGACCCAGAACATTTTAAAATGTGGCATGAACATTTGGGTCATCTTGGATTCAAGGTGATGCGCCGATTATACAACACTTTGCTAGCAACAATCTCAAGTCCAATGAAATCCATAGAACAACACAATTTGTGTGTGAATCCTGTGTGTCGTCGGGATGGCCCCCACCTAAACCCAGCAGGCCTGGTAGGAGATTATAAGGCCCAGAATTGGCCATGTGTAATGATATAACTGCCCCCAGAGGGGATAACCAAATGTAAGGGTATAACTGTAAAAGCACTCCTCATGTGTATATATATATGGGTACAAGCCATGGGGAGGACCTAGGCCATTACACTCATCCTCACTCTCCACTACCACCTCTCTCTCTGTTTGGCCCGTAGCCACAACAGTTGGCGCCGTCCGTGGGGAGGACAAGGACAAGCCTGAAGACCAAAGAAGAAGGATGGCACTGAAAAAAGCTTCGTCAGCGGCGGCGAAGGGAAAGAAGGCGGCCGGGCCAGAGCGTCGCATGAGTACTAGGGCTTCGGCATCGGCATCGGCGGACGCGGGTGGCGATGCAGGCGCGGTGGCCGAAGACGTCGACGTTTGCGCGGCGACGACCAACCTCGTCACCGGCACAGCGACGACCAACCCCGTCACCGGCACCACGACGACCAACCCCGTCACCGGCACTGCGACGACCAACCCTGTCACCGGCACCGCGACGACCGACCCCGTCACCGGCACTGCGACGACCCGCCCCGTCACAAGCGTTGCGGGGACGGACCCCGCGGTCGAAGACGTCGACGCTGGTGCGACGACAGCTGACCTCGCTGCCCCCGCTGCAACCCTCGCCGGCAGCACGGACCGGGCGATTCGAGGTAGCCACGACGGAGCGACCGGCAGCTCGGGACCTCGCGACGCGGTCGTGCCCGCGCCGGTCCGACCATTGGGAGTACCGGCGACCCCGCCTGCGCAGCCGGTGGAAAGCGCCTTGCTGGCGGCCCTCAACGCGTTCCAGTGGGAGCTAGGGGACCTTCGCGGAGCCGTCCGAGATATGCAAGAGGCTCGGAGCCAGCAGGCCGCGCCAGTAAGCGCGTCCGAGCCCACGCCGGAGAGGGCGGACAGTCGCGAAGCCCCCACGTCCAGCCGCGGGCCGCTGCGGCGCGTAGATCCGGAGTCCCTGCTTTCGGCGGGGCTGCAGCAGGCGGCATGGCCCGAAGACTTCAAGTTTCCTACCGCCATCGACTCGTACAAAGGCAACACGGACCCCCGCGAGTTCGTGCGTGTGTACGAAACCGCGATCGAAGCCGCGGGCGGAGACGACACCACGAAGGCGAAGGGACTCCCCCTCGCGTTGCAAGGCGTGGCGCTCTCTTCGTTCTTTACCATAGAGTCAGGCTCCATCTACGCGTGGGAGCAGCTTCGCATCCGCCTCCACAACAACTTCCAAGGAAACTACGTCGACCGAGTCGACGCGGACCAACTCTTTGCTGTGAAGCAAAAACCCTCAGAGAAGCTTCGGGACTACTTCAGACGCTTCGCCAAGATCCGATGCCAAGTGAAAGACGTTAACGAAACCACCATCGTTAATGCAGCTATACAGGGCCTTCGTCCGGGCCCGATGGCCGAGTACAATGCGCGCAAGCCAATCAAGACAGTGGCGAAGCTCTTCGACAAGATGGAGGAATATGCCAGGGCGGAAGAAGACGCGGCGAAGGCAAGGTGACGACTCCGACACCAACCAGCCGGAGCCTCGGCAAAGCCAAGATCCTCCAAGAACGGCTCTTGAAGGAAGCGTGGCGAGTCGTCGGTATCGCGCGACCGAGGGACGCCTCGCATAAGGAGTCGTCCGATCAGCCCAAGCGCGGCCAGCAGAGGTCGAGGCGAAACCGGTACATCCTCGACATCGAAGGCGGGTCCGACGAGGGTGCTCAGTCGGGGGCGCCGTGGCCGCGGGCGCGGCCGTGGCAAGGGCCGTGACGATAAGGGTCGTGGAGATTACGACGACCGGCATCGTGGATCGTGGTGCGTAGTCCACGGCCGCGCAATCATGATACCGCGCCGCACCTCCATCGCGGCGCTCGTGACAATGCCGCTAGGACGAGAACCCGAGGCGCGCCCGCCTGCGGTGGCCCACGTCCAATTCCCGTAGGAGGCCCCTGTACAGGTACAAGCGCAAGGGATGCAACCCCAGGAAGGCACCTTATGGATCCAAGCTCACGTACAGCAGCCTCAGGAGGTCCTCCTGTCGCTGCAGGCGCCGGACGCAACCCACCGTAGGATCATTAACGTCATATCCGGAGGCTCTGCGCTGGAATTCACCTCGGCACGGTAGCAGAAGGCCTATGCGTGAAGACTACATCACATGGCGACATACCAAGCGCAAGCACCGCCGGATTGGGCGCAGCACGAAGTTACATTCACGCCCGACGACGCCCAGGGTGTGGACTTCCCTCATCAGGACCCCCTGGTCATCCGGGTCACTATCGCGGGATGCGACGTGGGGCGCGCCTTGGTGGACGGCGGTAGCTCCGCGAACGTATTGTTTGCGGCAGCCTTCGACCAGATGGGGATCCCTCGAAGCCGCCTAGGGCCCTCGGGAATCCCACTGCAGGGCTTCGGGGGACAGCCCCTGCGGGCGCTGGGCCAAATAGGTCTTCAAGTCTCCTTCGGCCGAGATGACAATGTGCGGACCGAAGATGCCACCTTCGACGTGGTCGACCTTCCGTACCCCTACAATGCCATATTAGGGCACCCGATCCTCAACTCCTTCGGCGCGGTACCGCATCACGGCTATCTATGCATGAAGATCCCGGGTCCCCGGACCATCATCACCGTCCGAGGCGACCAGGATATGGCCCGGCGCATCGAGCCGGGTACCAGGTGCCCGCGTCGCGAAGCCCAACGGCGCTCCTAGAGTGGCGCGCCACAGCGAAGTGCACGCGGGGCCATTCACGGCGCCTTGGCTGCAGATGTCTAGCGACTAGAGGCTTCGACCGCACTAAGGGCAAACGGTTAGTATATCCATCCTTTGTAGTTGCTCACCCGCGCAAACGGGGATGTAATGAAGATCGCCGTTTGTCGCTAATCCTTCTTCGTCACGCCCAAGCACGCGGTGAAGGCGCGCGCAGGCTTAGCCAGCGCGCGCGTTCTCGCAGTATAAAACAAAGACGCACGTTCGCGTGTGCACTCGCCGTAGCCAAAGGTGACGGGCCTGAGTATAAACAAAGACGCACGTTCGCGTGTGCACTCGCCGTAGCCAGGGGTGCGGGACTGAGTATAAATCGAAGTCGCACGTTCGCGTGTGCACTCGCCCTAGCCAGTGCGGGGATCGAGTATAAATCGAAGTCGCGACGTTCGCGTGTGCACTCGCCGTAGCCAAAGGTGACGGGCACGAGTATAAACAAAGACGCGCGTTCGCGTGTGCACTCGCCGTAGCGTGGGTGCGGATCGAGTATAATCGGTCGCGCGTCGCGTGTGCACTCGCCGTAGCTGTGCGTACGGATCGAGTATAAATCGAAGTCGCGCGTTCACGTGTGCACTCGCCAGAGCCAAAGGTGACGGGCTGAGTATAAACAAAGACGCGTTCGCGTGTGCACTCGCCGTAGCTGTGGGTGCGGGGTCGAGTATAATCGAAGTCGCACGTTTGCGTGTGCACTCGCCGTAGCCAGGGGTACGGGACTGAGTATAAATCAAAGTCGCACATTCGCGTGTGCACTCGCCGTAGCCAAAGGTGATGGGCCTGAGTATAAACAAAGACGCACGTTCGCGTGTGCACTCACCGTGGTGGGTGCGGGGTGAGTATAAATCGAAGTCGCGCGTTCGCGTGTGCACTTGCCGTAGCCAAAGGTGACGGGCACGAGTATAAACAAAGACACACGTTCGCGTGTGCACTCGCCGTGAGCAGTGGTACGGACTCGAGTATAAATCGAAGTCGCGCGTTCGCGTGTGCACTCGTCGTAGCCAAAGGTGACGGGCCCGAGTATAAACAAAGACGCGCGTTCGCGTGTGCACTCGCCGTGGCTGTGTGCGGGTGAGTATAAATCGAAGTCGCGCGTTCGCGTGTGCACTCGCCGTAGCCAAAGGTGACGGGCCCGAGTATAAACAAAGACGCGCCGGGGACGCCGCGCGCACTAGTCTACGGACTTTAAATAAGGCGTGGCGTCGAGGTCCGCCTCCGCACGCACTAGTCTACGGACTTTAAATAAGGCGTGGCGCCGAGGTCGCCTCGCACGCACTAGTCTACGGACTCTAAATAAGGCGTGGCGTCGAGGTCCGCCTCCGCACGCACCGGGCCACGGACTTTAAATAAGGCGTAGCGTCGAGATCCGCCTCGCACGCCGCGAGTCTCCGGACTATAAAGGAAGGCGTGGCGTCGAGGTCCGCCTCGCACGCACTAGTCTACGGACTTTAAATAAGGCGTGGCGTCGAGGTCCGCCTCCGCACGCACCGATCTACGGACTTTAAATAAGGCGTGGCGTCGAGGTCCGCCTCGCACGCACTAGTCTACGGACTTTAAATAAGACGTGGCGTCGAGGTCCGCCTCGCACGCACCGATCTACGGGCTTTAAAAAGACGTGGCGTCGAGGTTCCTCCGCACGCACTCGCCTACGGACTTTAAATAAGGCGTGGCGTCGAGGTGCGCCTCGCACGCGAGTCTCCGGACTATAAAGGAAGGCGTGCGCGTCGAGGTCCGCCTCCGCACGCACTAGTCTACGGACTTTAAATAAGACGTAGCGTCGAGGTCCGCCTCCGCACGCACCAGTCTACGGACTTAAAAAAAAAGACGTAGCGTCGAGGTTCGCCTCCGCACGCACCAGTCTACGGACTTTAAATTAAACGTAGCGTCAAGGTCTGCCTCCGCACGCGCGAGCCTCCGGACAATAAAGGAAATCGTAGCGTCGTGGTCTGCCTCCGCACGCGCGAGTCTCCGGACTATCAAGAAAGGCAAAGTGCAAGTTCCGCCTCCACCCACGCCAGTCTGTGGGCTGTAAAAAGGGGATGCCAAGCGACTGTCCCCGCAAGTGCCATTCTAAGGAACCCTTGCGCCGCTACTTCGCCAACGGTGGCACCCACACACAGCGCATATCCTAAAATGCTAGGAAATCTGCATACCGGAAAAATCGCAAGTACAAAGGCCCGGCAACATCCTTGCCGCTCTAAGCCACTATCCCCGCGGGTTCGTCCTTAACACGCGCTAAAGCTGGGGCTTCGCTCGAAGAGGGCCGGCCCGCCCAAAAGTCCAGCGACTCTTCGGCCCTTCGCCAGCGTCGCAGGCGTCTCCGGGTTGAAAGGTCGGCCGTAAGAAGTCGGCCCCCACAACGAAGCTGCCCGGGATATAGGCGAGAGTCAGAATGCATGCAGCAAGTGTGTACTTCATTCGCAAAAAGAGGGAGCAGTACAACACACATCTACATCTAGGCACCACGGTGTCAGACCTACGGGTTCCCGGCGCCTTCGGAGGGACCAGCGCCGCCCGCGTCGCGTCGAGGGACCCCGTCCAGAAACTGGCCGAGGCTCCCGCCCGGAGCGACTCGGGCTCGAGCCGTGCAGCATCCGGCCCGACGTAAGCCCAGATCCGGTCGAAGAAGGGCCCGAGGGTACGGCGAGCGGAGCGAACAGCGCCGGACATTACTCCGGCCCCGCCAGGCATCTCCAGCTGGGGGTCATCCAGCCCGGCGACGTGCGTACAACCGCGGTGCTGCAGGAGCGCACACACCAAGCATGCCGACGTGTACGCACAATGGGTGCCAAAGGACGTCGCCGCGTCGCGCGCAACATTGGCGGCATCCCCGATCCAGCGGAGCGTCCGAGACAACTCCTCCGGGCCGAAAGCGCGGTCCGGCACCTCAGTTACCAGCTCTTGAAGATGGCTCTCCAGCGCTTGCATGGCGTCCCACGCAGCCACCGAGGCGTCGCCAAGCGTCTGGTTACGCTCCGCCAGAGTCAAGGCAAGTTCGCCCTTTTCCTTCTCTAGCGAGGTGACCTGCGCCAGGAGCCCGTCCCGCTCCGCCGCAAACTTTCCTTCAGCAGCTGCCGCGGCCGACTTCTGCGTCAACGCAACAAGTCCCTCGGCGTGTGCCCTCGCTTCGGCACACTCCGCTTCCAGCTGGCGGATGCGGGCGTCTTGGGCAGAGCGGGCTCCGGAGGCTTCGCGTAGCTCCTCCTCGGTGACCCGCAGTCTATCCTCGAGCGCCTTTCGGTCACGAGTATAGACCGCTTGCAAGGCCTGCCCTAGCACAAGTGTGTGCAGAGGGAGAAGACTCAGCAAGCTCAGCTAGATCAGGCGTTGTCGCATGAGTACTTACCCTCACCCCAGACACCTTGAAGGCATCCCCGAGGCGTCCCGCACCGTAGGCCTGCAGCACTTGCGGGTCGACGCTCGTGGCCGCGTCATTCACAATCCCGCGCCACGCCCTCAGCGTATCCAGAGGCGGCACGAAGTCCGCAGGGCTTACGTGCTCGGAGGCTCCGTGTCCCGCCGAGTGCTCCCCCTCCGGAATGAGCAACGCTGCAAACAGGGACACGGGTGAGCACCCCAAGGCATAAAAGCACACACCAGAGTAAGCTAAGTCACCTTACCTTGGAGCGAAGAATGGTCCCGCCGCGGCGTAAGCCTCCGCGTTCGGGAGGGCGGCGGCTGTCCCGCCTGATGGCGGCGTGGCGAGGGCGCGCGCGCGTGTGCGCGCAGGCCTCCGGCGCTGCGCTAGCGTCCCACAAGCCGATGCCCGTGGCCACGCGAATCCCGTGGTGTTGGTGGAGCTCCGCCGCCGCGCACGCCGTTTAGCCGGGCAGCCAACGGCGACACCGCCTCCGCGGCGCGATTAGCGGCTCCCGCGCGCGCGCCCGGGGGCGAAGGCTCCATGTTGGCGGTTGTCGCAGGGGGCACCTCGGTTTCTGCTGCTGTCGGTAAGGGCAGCACAGCTCCGTGCGCCCCCGCAGAAGGCGCCTCCGGCGCCGCAGCAGCCACGGTCGAAAGCTCCACCTCGGCATCGTCGGTCCGCACAGGTTCCACCTCGGTGACTTTGGCGGGCGGTGAGGCTCGCTCGTGGCAAACCCGCCGTCCGGGACGCTAGCCGCACCTCGCCCTCGACGTCTGTGCCGCCCAAACCGAAATTGGCATATCTTGCCAAATCCGATTCCGTGTCCGCCGCACCCTCAGAAGCACTAGCAGCAGCAGCAGCAGCAGCAGCCGCCGCGCCAGGCGCGGCAGGCGCCCCGCCACGGCCCCTCTTCCGAGACGGGGTCTTCTTCTTCACCACACCATCGTCTGGAGCGACACGGTCCGGCACGGCAAGGCCCAGAGCCTCGCACACGCGATTGATTCGCCCCAGCCCCACCTCGGCAATAGCCGCCGCGCGTTGCTTGTGCTCCCTACTGGTGTACGGCCCCAGGAATACGCGCGCGGCTTGCTCCGCCTCCTCCAAAGAAATCCCTGAAACGAAGGACAAGACCATCAGCATATAACCCATTTCACGTGAACAAAAGAGGGACGCGATCAAGGCTTACGAAGACCGGGCGGCGCCGGCAGTGAGCAGACCCATGGCGAAACATTGTCGTCTCGACGCCTCTCGGCGGCAAGACGCCAGTCGTAGGCAAGCGGGGCCACGCCGTACATCACGTACTCCTCGGTGAGGTCGTGCATGTTGAAGCGGGCGGCCACGCCTACGAGCCGCTTGACCCTCCGCTTGTCTTCATCATCGAGCGTTCGGCCGGGTGAGGGCTTGAACACGATTGGTCGGCCTGTGCACTCAAGGCCGCTCCCGCTCTCCACACGGTGGTAGAACCACCGCTTCATCCAATAAGGCTCCCACTTCCCGCGAGTTGCGTTCGCAGGGAAGAGCTTCTTGCACGACGGGCGGAGAATAAAAGTGATGCTACCGAAGCTCGACAGCGTCCCGTCCTTCCGGCCCTTGGGCTGGCATCGTGCCTCGTGGAGATAGGCGAACAGCGATGCGCTGGGCCAACACGCCCCCGAGCGCAAGGCCCAGCTGTACACCGCGAGCCGGGCCACGGCGTTGAGTCGATTGCGCCGGCTCGGCCGAAGTCCGCAAAGACGTCGCCCACCACAGCCGCCGCTGGGATCCGGAGCCCCGCGTCGAAAAAGGCAACGAATACGACCGCCTCCGACCTCTCGGGATGCGGTTCCGTCTCGTCGGCGGCAGGCAACCGTACGTCCTGGCGCCCGGACAACTTCCCCGCATGTAGGAGCCCTTGGATCGTCTTCTCGGTCACGAGCGAGGGGCCTAGCTTGCCGGAGAACGTGCCTTCCTCCTCCGCCACCAGCCTCTCCTGGTCCGCCGCCGCTGGGTTGCGCTCTTGAAGCGCGTATTTCACATTCAACGGTGAGGACCGCCGGCGAATGTCAGGGCCACCAACCGCCTGGCCGCGCTCGAACTGGAGGCCATCGCTTCCGACTGAGGCTGTTATGGGGGGCTATATCGAGCCACCTCGCCCATACCGCCGCTACCGAAGCGTCGCAACGATCCGCGTGCCGGATGCAACCGCAGCGGTGTAAAGGCCCGAACCGCACGATTCCCCGTAATTGAAAGCGAAGGGTCGCGAAGGTCCGCGACCACAGTCGTACGAGCGCCCGTCCAGCGCAACGCCCCACCCAACGCTGGAAGGTCACGACCACAGGCGCCAAGAACCGTCACAACACGGCGTTACCTAGCTGCTGTTATAGGTGCATCAGTGGGCCAGGGGATCACAACAGCTCCGGCGTCGCGCCATTCACTGCCCGCCCCGTGTCCCCCTTGCCTAGGGAAGAGGCGAGCAGCTGCAAACACGCAACTGTCCACATCCCGCCGCCACTGGTCATAGGCGCGCGTGCCCGGGCGCGTCGGGTCGCACGGTGCGGGAACCTAACCTGGCGCACTGGGGCGGCGTGATTCGTGAACCTTTACAAAGACAAGACCGCATCACAAGACCCCAAGTCACCGCCCACGGCGGTGTCGTAAGCGGCGCGCGCCTTCGCGCCACCTGCTCAAGGGTAGGGGCGGAGCGCGCGCGTCTGCCGACTACCAGGCACCAGCTCGCGCCACCCGATCGAAGGGTAGGGGACGGAGCGCGCGCGCTACACGACTAGGCGCCGGCCAGCGCCACCCATTCGGCGGGTAGGGGATGGAGCGCGCGTCTACGCCGACCAGGCGCCACCGCGCGCCACCCTTTCGAAGGGTAGGGGACGGAGCGCGCGCGTCTACTTCGACTAGGCGCCAGCTTCGCCGCCACCCGTTCGAAGGGTAGGGGACGGAGCGCGCGCGTCTACTTCGACTGGGCGCCAGCTTCGCCGCCACCCGTTCGAAGGGTAGGGGACGGAGCGCGCGCGTCTACTTCGACTGGCGCCAGCCCACCGCCACCGTTTGAAGGGTAGGGGCGGGCGCGCGCGTCTCCCGACTGGCGCCGCCGCGCCACCCGTTCAAAGGGTAGGGGCGGAGCGCGCGCATCTGCCCGACCAGGTGCCACCGCGCGCCACCCGTTCGAAGGTAGGGGCGGAGCGCGCGACGTCTCACCGACTAGGCGCCAGGCTCGCGCCACCCGTTCGAAGGGTAGGGGACGGAGCGCGCGCGGCGTCACGCCGACCAGGCGCCAGCCCGCTGTCACCCGCTCGAAGGGTAGGGGACGGAGCGCCGCGCGCGTCTACCTCGACCAGGCGCCCGGCCGCCGCCACCCGCTCGAAGGGTAGGGGCGGAGCGCGCCGTCTACTTCAACTGGCGCCACCCGCGCCACCCGGTCGAAGGGTAGGGGACGGAGCGCGCGCGCGTCTACTTCGACCAGGCGCCAGCTTCGCTGCCACCCGCTCGAAGGGTAGGGGACGGAGCGCGCGCGTCTGCTTCGACTAGGCGCCAGCTTCGCTGCCACCCGTTCGAAGGGTAGGGGACGGAGCGCGCGCGCGTCTACTTCGACTAGGCGCCCGGCTCGACTAGGCGCCACCCCCGCCACCCATTCGGCGGTAGCGGGCGGGCGTGCGCGTCTAGCTCGACCAGGCGCCCGGCCGCGCCACCCGCTCGAAGGGTAGGGGCGGAGCGCGCGCGCGTCTACCGACCAGGCGCCAGCTCGCGCCACCCGTTCGAGGGTAGGGGACGGCGCGCGCGCCTACTTCGACTAGGCGCCATGCCTCGACTAGGCGCCAGCTCCGCTGCCACCCGTTCGAAGGATAGGGGACGGAGCACGCACGCGTCTACTCGATCGGCGCCACTCGCCGCCACCCGTTCGAAGGGAAGGGGACGGAGCGCGAGCGACCACTTCGCCGGGGCGCAGCAAAGGCGGGGGTCTTGTCCTGCAAAATCTACCTCGTTTTCCTTAACAGGCCACCTACACTGCGTCAACTTAAAAGGTAATGCCGGCGGGTTCCATCAGGCACACCGACTGTAGGTAGGCCTGTTAAGAAAACAGGCGACCTTGCCGCCGCCTCTGGCGTGGTGCGGGGCGGGAAGTGCGGTGGGTCGCTTCAGAACGGCGCTGGTCAAGCTCCAAGGAAAAATGGACCTCCTTCTGTGCATCAACATTCCCCAAGCCGCTCAGCGTCACACAGGAATGTTGATGCACGGCAGGGGCCCATTTTAGGGGAACAGCTTCTCTCACAATATGCGCAAGAGCAACGCCGCACCAGCGCCATATATATACCCCAATCAGCAGGGGAGCCAACCGACGGAAGGTCAATCGGCAGAAGTCTAACCGCCGGAAGTCCGCCGCCATATTAATGGTCAAGACGCCTCAACGCCCGCACCGCGCCAAGCACGCTGCACCACGTGGACGGCCGGAAGTCCGAAAGTCCACAAAGCGGCGACGCGCTCGCCGGCTCAGCCGCAGCCTCGGAAGTTTAGCAAAGTTCACAGGCCGTGGGGACGGAGGGGGCCAAAGGACTCAGCAACATGGCTTCGGCCTTGTGAAGCCCTTTACCATGAGAGGCTCCTGTCGTAGGGATGGCCCCCACCTAAACCCAGCAGGCCTGGTAGGAGATTATAAGGCCCAGAATAGGCCATGTGTAATGACAATAACTGCCCCAGAGGGGATAACCAAATGTAAGGGTATAACTGTAAAAGCACTCCTCATGTGTATATATATATGGGTACAAGCCATGGGGAGGACCCAGGCCATTACACTCATCCTCACTCTCCACTACCACCTCTCTCTCTGTTTGGCCCGTAGCCACAACACTGTGCAAAAGGCAAAGTGATTATGAGACCCTTGTATCATAAATTAAGGATTAAATGCCTAATTTCCTTTAAAGGATTTAGGGTGATGCAAATAGACCTATTGAGCCTATGTCCAAGTCATTTAGGTACTTTATGGTACTAATAGCCGCATCGACGAAGTGGACACATGCATATCTTTTATTCACCAGGAATCATGCATCTACAAAGTTGATTTCACAAATCATTGCGTGTAGAGCCAAGTTTTTGGATCACATGATCTAGTCCATATGAATGGATAACACTGTAGGGTTCACGTCAAAAGCATTAAATGATTATTGTATGGCGTTTAGCACAACAGTGGAACACTCAATGTCACATGTGCATAGTCAAAATGGAATTGCAGAGTCATTAATAAAGAGATCAAGCTAGTAGCAAGACCATTGTAATATAAATTACTAACTACAGGACACGCCAAATTACATGCATCAACATTAATACAACTATGATTGTTTGCATAATATGAGTTTTCACCTTTCTGGTTAGTGGATGGGGAAGAACCAAACATTTCTCATCTATGCAAATTTAGTTGTGCCATATACATACCGATCTCACCGCCTTAGAGTACATCAATGGCCTCACTGTGAATCGAGAATTTATGTGGGATTTGAATCTTCGTCCATAATCAAAATATTTGGAGCCTATGATAGGTATCTTCTAAAAGCAAGATACACTGACAACATCTTTAATCAAGAACTATGCCGAGCATTAGGGTAGGAAAGGAACCTAAAGTAGAATGTAGAGAACTATCCTACCATGATTGTGATGTTCATAATGTGAATCCATGCACTGAAGAATCTAAACAAGAGGTTCAAAAGATTGTTAATTTGCAAAATCTGGCAAATAAACTACCAGATCCATTCATAAGGGAGTTCCCAAATCACATATACGTAGTAAATGCATTTGAAAGAATAGAACCATCCTATATTGTGGGTTCTACATCTAACCATGCTTCTTTGTGTAAGAATAGGGGGAGACCTCATGGTTCAAAAGATCTTCAACCATGGAAACATTTGCAAAAGAGACAAACTAAACAAGGGATAAACTCCATGAATCGAATACAATTGAGAAGTGTCTGGTTGACATCCCACCCTGTGTAGGAGCATTAGGGGTGGCACCCCATACAGGAGCATAGGGGGAGATGCCTAGTCCAAAGGAAATGACATCTACTTATACTAGGGTAACTCAGACTATGCCAAATTGGGAAATAATGGATAGTTGATTGATTTAAATAAGATGCCAACTGATTTGGATACAGAGTTTCTCAAAACAAATATGTGGAATTAGGATAAGTCTTTTATAGACAAGTATTTACTAGCAACGGCAGCTTTGCATGTAAGATTGCTTTCCATATAGAAGCAGGAGAAGTCTTTTATAGACAATTGTTGAATGCAAGAATATAAATATTGTGTTTAATGGAAGAAGGCAATCAAGAATGAGCTAAACTCACCAAATAAGAAAAATCATTGGACCTATAGTCAAGACACCTCTTGATGTCATTCTTGTTGTACATAATTGGGTGTTCATAAGAAAGAGGAATGAAATGGTGAGCTATAAAGAGATATTAGTAGCTGATGTGTGCATTATTCATACATTGTTACTACTATTTTTTGGAGGGAACCAACAACGCCATGTGAATCAAGGTGACAAGATAAGCACAACAGAAGAAGTTGTGTGGCATTAGGAGTCTCTAGAGGAGAACACGACCTAGAGTCTTGTTAGGCCTCATGTATTGCCCAACCGTATCAACCTCTAGTCAGCTCTCCTTGTCAAACAAAATGCAATGGTGGTGGTTCCATGCACTAATTCCATACAGAGGCATCACAATAGCTGATATACAATGCCAAAGGGGATCAAAGCATATAATGACATTGGATTAGCATATGGAGTCACCACCAACAACTAGAGAGGGAACTTCTCCATCACCTTTTTCCTCCTCTAAACCATCATTTCTACCACATTTCTCTATTAGACTTGACCATAAACTATTCTAGATCATCCCAGAGATGGGCATACAATCCACTGTATGGTTGAAGAATCTAGACCTACCATTATGAGTTAATGGAGTTTTTGGTAATTAATGACAATCATATTGTGGGACTAACTTTTCTATGAGTTGGATGAATAGGTTGTGCCCCATGGTGATGGATGACTAAGGATGGCTTCATGTGTTGATCATCATCAAGTCAAGTGAAATATGTCATGTGTTGATGCTCAAGTCTAAAAACCCAGATTGAAGTGGAGATATTTGTCATTAAGCTTCAAGAGGATGCACAAGACAAAGGTATAATTGGCATAGGCTAAGGATATGTTTCTTAGTACTTTTACTGGTCTTGGTATTTGGCTGATAGACTAGGTTACTAGTATAGGTTGTTGTACTATTAAGAGGGGTTTTGACTAGTAGCTTGAGTGTGTCATGTATTGATAGCTCATTATGCTTGCTTTAGCTCACTGTTTAGAGTCTTAGATAGCAATCAATATAGAAAGAGTAAGATCGGTGGACTAATCAAATGATGTCACTCGCTGTTTAGAGTCTTAGATAGCAGTCAATAAAGAAAGTGTATTTTCGGTGGATTAAGTCAATTATGGCAATCGTTGTGTGAAGTTTAGGTAGCAACAATAACACTATGATTAAATGATAATAATGCTACTAAAAGTGATTTTTGGCAAATAAAATAACCCGAGCCTCTCCTTTGATAAGCCATGCATACTATTTATTTGCATTCTGTGTATTGGCTCGTGGAGCACGGTGGTTTGTGCTCACACTCGCTTTCACAACAAATCCAGAATCAGGAATCGGATCACTTCGCCTCAACAACACGATTGGACATGAAGGTAGAGAAGATGAAGATGTCAAGGGCTAGGTCGCAAACCTCCAGTTGGCTGCCTGTGGGCATGTCCTGAAGGTCCCATCTGTGTGCTTCGTTCTTCCGCTGTTGCAATTTAATGATTTCGGCCTAATCGGCCCATGAGTAAGTCTATTATTGTATTTACATTTCCGCATGGTATGTACTTTGATATTCAGAACTGTAATCTGTAAGCACTATCTACTGATCCAGGGAATAGTGCGGTGGAATCACAGAGGAATCCGGATTGTAAAATCTGGGTCCCTACAGGGATGGTATTAGAGCATATCGACTGCAGGACGTGACCTAGTTAGCCTGGCCGTTAGTTTCATGACTAGAGATATTTCTTTAAAATACTATTTCCAAAAATATAAGTTATACTACTCATTCTTATTCCTCTTAGATGATTCTCTCTCATCCAAATGCTGCCTTAGCCATTTTTACTTCTAGAGCTCCCTTACCCCAAATTCGAAATGATAACCCAGCGTGAGTGCTGATATTGATCAGAGTATCCCAAAAACTTCCCTCTTCTGTCTATTGATTAAAAGGAAAATTTTGACCCTGTTCTTGTACCCTTACCCCCAAAATTTAAGGTTAGGAACGCTGAAGATGTTTATGATGATAAGGTGGTCCTGTTTTACACGGACTATGCAGACAAACCCTGCACCCTCTAATGTATGTTTCCTCGAGTAGACGTTGTATTGTTGCAAGATTCTATTTGGACCCTGTGCACTGCCTTTTTGCCCTCGGGTGTCCTATTTCGCAGTCATGGGAAAAGCCTGTGTTTAAAAATTTGTATGGTTTTGTGTCAGCCCAGCTCTCTGGGTGTGATCTTTTAAAATTAAGATAGGTTAGGTTACCTTATCCCCACAACTCAATTCGTGACTCATGCTATTCCCTCTCACCTCTTGCTGAAAACCCCATCGGGTCCACAGAAGCATGGTGCTAGATAGCAAAAGCCAAGCCGATCGGAGATGAGTGAAGCCTTCACAACTTTCCAACTAAAAGCCTCAATCGGCACCAGAACCAAGAATTGAGACTATATCCTGCTAACTTTCTCTCTTTACCAACCCGAAGGACCCATCATGCCTGGAGTTAGAAGAGATGAATGATGACTAGTGATACCCATTTTAAGGGGGGTAGCACTAAGAGACAAAAATGTCGAAGAACTGCTACGATGTGTATTTTGAGGTGCAGCAACATGGACTCAGAGCTAATCAAACCAGTACAAGGAGATTCGCAAGGCCATAAATTTTCTGGTGATGAGGACTACAAGACGTACCTTTAGCAAAAATCATCGTGCTTGGCAAAGCCAAAGACTAAGAACGGGATCCCAGTAGAAGTGAAAGACCACCACCTAGATAGACCCATCGTGACCTCTGCATTCTTGAGGCCGTCTATTTCCTAGGGCACCGACCATTGCTACTCACCTATCAATATGAAATTCTACAACCATATGTCCAATAGACGATGCAACTACTCTGTCAGGCACCCAGATTTTACAATCCGATTCCTCTGTGATTCCACCGCACTATTCCCTGGATCAGTAGTTAGTGCTCACAGTTTACAGTTCTGAATATCAAAGTACATATCATGCGGAAGCGTAAATATATAATAATAGACTTACTCATGGGCCGATTAGGCCGAAATCAATAAATTGCAGCAGCGGAAGAACGAAGCACACAGGTGGGACCTTCAGGACATGCCCACAGGCAGCCAACTGGAGGTGCACGACCTAGCCCTTGACGTCTTCATCATCTTTGCCACCATGACCAGTAGTGTTGCTGAAGCGTAGTGATCTGATTCCTGCTTCTGGATTTTGTTATGAGAGCGAGTGTGAGCACACTAACTACCATGCTCCGTGAGCCAATACACATGATGCAAATAAATAGTATGCATGGCTTATCAAAGGAGAGGCTCGGGCTATTTTATTTGCCAAAAATTTCTTTTAGTAGCGTTATTATTATTAAATCATAATGTTATTAATTCTACTTAAACTCCACACGGCGATTGCACATAATTGACTTAATCCACCAAGACACATTTTCCTTACTGATTGCTGTCTAAGACTCCAAACAGCGAGTGACATCATTTAAATAATCCACCAATCAATTGCTTCCTAAAGCTCCCAACAATTAGCGACACCATTTATTTAATATCATTTATTTTATCCACCAATATCTTTTGCATTCTAAATTCCTAATAATCCAATCCTTTTGTTATTGATCCACAACCATAATTTGATCTTCCAATAAACAACCTTATTTTGCATTAACTATCTCTAACTAATTCACTAGTATACCTCCATCAAGAATATCATTGATCAAGTCTACGCATCACTAGTATACATCCACCAAGAATATCTTTGATTAGGTCTACACTTCACTAGCATACATCCACCAAGGATATCATTGATCAAGTCTACGCATCACTAGTATACATCCACCAAGAATATCATTGATCAAGTCTATACTCCAAGAATTGTTATCATACCTCCAAATTTCCAAAAAATTTAATTGACCCATCTAGTAGTTGATTCTATTAATCCCAATATTGTCATCATCTTTCTAGAATTAATATTAGTTATCAGTGTCGTAATCCAACAATTACCTTTGCACTCCTTAATTCTCCAAAAATCATTTAAATCATCTATCTAGTATATATATTCATTTAGTCTCCACCAATTTATTTCTCCCAGAATTCACTCTATCGTTTCCTATTTATGATCGACATGAATCCACCATTACCTTTATGTGAATACTACAAACATCCATCTCCTTTACTCACGACCCTGTTTATTCCTTCCATATTTTATTTTGTAAAATTAGAAGTGTCATTATTTGAAATACAATACATAGAAATTTCCTGAGACCTGGCAGTTTTGACCAAAGAAATAATGTGTAAGATAATGCAATAATAATAATGATCCAGATTCCATTCACCGTTACATGGTCTCTGCACCATATGCTAGACATTTAGCATTATAGCCGCTTACATTATCACTGGGATGACACCCAGGGCAACACAAATCAGGGTTTTTCACTGCCCTTCCACTTTTCCATTCCCACCCACAAAGTTTTTGAAATAGAACTATATCTGGTTAAGTTCCCATGTCCGCCCTTAACCGTGGGCACGGCTATTCGAATAGTTTTGACTCTGCAGAGTTTGTACACTTTCACCACAAGAGACAATCCACTCGTTGCCCCACATGATTCCTTAGTCGTGCGGTTGAGCAGACCATCACAGTAACTGTTCAAAGTATCTCGCCCTTTCCATCATTTCACCCTATGGGTCGTTCCCACTTGCGGTGGGTCCCATACGTCGTGCGGGATGTTCTCCTTCTGAACGTCTAGCAGCTGGCTACCCCCCTGCTAGCCCACCACAGCAGAACTTCACTTTCTACGAGTGTCCCATTCAAGCCGTCTCACAGACAGCCGCTTGCACGACCTCACCACCTCCACCTGTGAGGATGACTTTCAGGGTCCGGTAAATCTACTAAGCTAAGTTGTACTTTACAGACTTGTGGTTGTACTGTTTTACACAGGAGGTCATGACAAGATTCAGTCCTTAGTGGTATCTGGGCGATTCTACCACAAACCACACTCTCGTGCACCCCTGCACCATACCCCAGAACCATCCGCCCAGATAAATAAGCAATTTGAGGTTTTTGGGAATATAAACTAACCATATCCAACATACACCAGTCATTACCACCATGACTGCCCAACCAATTTTTCTCAGGATTAAAAGTGATACTTGGGCGCTCTCGCGCCCAGGAGTATCTAAGCAAGATTAAGCATGGCATATAATAGCGGACTTATTTTCGAAAAGTTATTATTTAAATTTTTACTAGAGCAACAAGATTTACACATTCAAATATTCCAAAGGAGATGTAATATTAACCAAGGTAAATAATGGGCATATAACTAGAATCTTGAATTAATCATGTATTTGCACATCAAATAACAGCATGCAATTTGATATTTTAAACAAAAATAATTTGCAGAAAATGTAGGATCAACATGATCAAAGTATTAACTCGCCTGGGTCACAGGGATCGAGATCTTGATTTTCTTGAGCTTCTAGGGTGACTGTCTTGGCCTCTTCCTCTTGAGCCTCGTACGCTAATTTACCACGCGTGAAAATCCAAATAAAAGAGAAACAGCAAATCACTCAAAATATCACCAGAAATTCATTTGAACTCCAACAATCATGATTCTAGTTCCATTAGATAGATCTTGAATTTAGATGAATTTAGAAATTTGTTTCACTCAATTTGGAGTTAAATTGAACAAGTTATGCTCACTTAAAGTTCTCAGCCCAGTGAAATTACAGAAAATATAAAATCCTGACATCCGGGTCCCACTGGCATTTTTAATTCATTCCTTTTATTTTATTATTCCAGGTGTTGTATCCATGACAGGCGGGCCCAGGGTTATTTTAATGTTTATGATAGGGTCCACATGTCAGTGAGTTAATCCTTTATTTATCTCTTAAGGTCTGTCATTAGTCTATAATTACTGCCATTAAGGTTATCTAACTGTGCCTTTGACAGGTGGGGCCCTGCTGTCAGTGGGCCGCTCGGGTGCTGTAGCCGCTGACAGGTGGGGCCCACCTGTCAGACGAAATTAAAAGAAAACTCAACCCGGTGCGCTGCGGGCCGGGGCTCAGCAGCGCCGGGAGTCGGGAAGGGAAGAGAGTTAACGGTGCTAGCCAGGCGAATCTCAAGGTGTTGCTTACCACTATAGGGGAATAAATCCCCTTATACCAACCTTGCGGGGGGGAGCTGGGCAGAGAGGGTTGAGGGCGGTGGCGCCGGCGACGAGGGGTGACCGGAGGTGTGCGGTCAAGTCCCAAAATGGGTTGCCCGACTTGCGGTGATGCTGATGGAAGTGCCGGCGAGGTCCGAGAAGCGCGGTGGCGGGCCGGCGGCGAGTGGTGGCGGCGGTTCGGGAGGGGTTCTCGGTGCCGGTGATGCAGGGCCTTCGGGAGGCGCGGAGGAGACCCGAGGTGGGTTTGCGACAATCCGGGGAGGGTGTAGGTCGCCGCAATTGGATTCTTACGGCGGGAATCGGCGGGGAGGGTGGATGCCAGATTTGGGGAAGAAGGCTAAATTGCCGGCGATGGAGGGCTCTCGGTTCAAACAGCTGTGGCAGAAGGGAGGGTGGGGTATGGTGAGCTCGGGGAAGCCTCTAGCTGCTCTTATAGGAGGGCAAGTGGAGCTTGCCACGAGGAGCTCTTTGTGTGGTCACATCGATGAGCGCCGGAGGCGACGGCAGGCACAAACGGCGGGGCAGAGCATGATCTCACGGTGAGATTTGCTATGATGGCATTGTGCCGTGCATGCTGAGCGAAGGGAAGGTGGCCTGCGCACACGATGAGACCGGGCGGAGCAGTGCGGGGAAAAAGAGAGCGGCGGCAAAGCAGGTGGCGCGGGCAAGAAAAAGAGGCGGCGGTAGGGTGCCTCAGTCGGGAGCGGACATGATGGTGGCGCCCTCTGGTACGAGCCCTGTGCTTGCTGGTCTGTGCACGGAGTCGTTGCGCGAGCCGGGCTGCGGAGGCAGAGCGCAAGGGAGCTGGCCCGGGAGAGAGAGCGGGGCGGGGTGCAGAAGAGAAACAATGGCCGTGGGGGGCCACTCGGGCAGAGGAGGTGAAGAGGGGGGCTGGGCCGCGCTGGAATGAGGGAGGAGTGGGGGTTGGGCTGGGCCGGCTCGTCCTGGTGTGACCCCCCTCTCTTTGGTTTATATATTTTTTTATTTTTTTTATTAGTTTCTTTTGCTATTATCGCTACATGTACATGGATATATATATACTTATGGGTATGTATATTTGTATATATATTTATTCCTCATTTACTGGTTTATTTCCCTAGGTGCCTTTTTCTTATTATGCATGCATATATATATATATATATATATATATATATATATATATATATATATATATATATATATATATATATATATATATATATGAGTGTTGACCCTTTTAATTTGTTTGCTCCTTACTATTCATACCCTTATTTTCAGAAATAAGATTTTATTTTCAAACCCAATTCTCTCCCTGACTTTTATGGATCATCTTTTCAGATTCTTATTTTAAATTCTAATCCTCCATTATTTAAACATGTTTGTTTCTTCTTGCTCCTTTTAGCATTTGAAATCTTCACCAAATTTTTTAGAAAAATCCACAACTCCAAATTCAAATGAAACATATTGCAAGATTAATTCAAAAACTCCATATTTCCAAATTTAAGTTTTTCAGGATGTTACATACTCCGTTCTACGGTGACGTGAAGACAACAATGTCAAAGAGCAAATAATTGGAAGTCTACAACCTATCCAGGAGAACAAGGTATCCCTCTTCCCTTTTGACTTCTCCAAGTGCTAACCCCTATTGTGCAGATTTTCATCTCTTTGTGGAACTAAAGAACTATACATCGAGCAACACCTCGAAACCCATTTCTAACCAATATAACCCACCTCCATTCTTTCTGCTCTACCGGAATCTCGGGGTCGAGATTCATTTAAGGGGGGTAGCTTTGTAACATCCTGAAAAATTCGAATTTGAAAATATAAAGTTCTTAAATTATTTTGCAATATGTTCTGTTGAAACTTGGATTTTATGGCGATTTTCTGAATTTTGGTGGAAGATCCAAAAATTTAAGAAAAGCTTCAAAAAATAAAACTAATATTAATAGTGCCATAAAAGGAAATATGTAAATAATGGGAACCCAAAAATTTTAAATTCAAACATAAACAAATGAACCATAAAAGGACGAGTTTAGCAATATAAGAAATACAGGTATGAAAATGAGAACATCAAATAAAATAAAAAGACTATTAAATTTTGTATTTAGATAATAGAGCAAAGACTTGAATTAACATTTCAGAAATTAGGATCCATAATTTTAAATATAAAATAGTAATCCGAATTCAAGAATTCAAAATTTTCTAAAATTGCTAAAGCCTCTTACTCTCTAATTCTTTTATTTCTCTTCCAAGTGGGGCCCCATTCCTTCTACTCTCTCTCCCTCATTTTTTTTCTCCCCTGCCACCGAGCCCCCTTTTTCTTCTCTCACTGCACTGCGGACCAGCTCCTGCGCGTCTCCCCCTCCTCCCTTCCTCCTTCCATTCTCTTTCCCTGTGCGCCTGCTACTCATTTCTTTTCTCTTTCCCCTCCTCCATTCTGCGGCCGCACAACCCTCCACGTCACCCCCTTTCTCCTCTTCTGTGCTCCCTGCTCTACGCCACCCTGCTCGCATGGCGCAAAGCTACAACGCATGCAGGAGAACAGTCAAGTGCGAAGAGTCCCGCTGCACTGCCATCATCACCGCATGCCCATCTCGTCTTGTCGCCGCCGAACCCCGCCCGCCAGAGCCCCATCACCTCACCTCGACCATGTAACATCCCAAAAATTTGTTTTTGAAAATATGAAGCTTTTTCAATTATATTGGTATTATATTTTGTTTGAAGTTGGATTTTATGGTGTTTTTCTGGAGTTTGGTAAAAATAAAAATTTCAAGAAAGGAACAAACACGTTCAAATAATAGAGAATTAAAAATTAAAAGACGAATCTGAAAAGATGATCCATTATAAGAAAAGAGAAACCTGAGTTAAAAATATAAAAGTGTCATTTTGAAAATAATAGTATAAAAGGGCAAAATAATAATAAAAAAAAACAAATCGGAGGGAGCCAGGCCGGCCGAAAGCGGCCCGACCCAGCCCCCTCTCTCCTCCCCGTTCTTTCCTGCACACCCGACCGCAGCCCCGCGCCTGCCTCCTTCTTCGTTCGTCTCCGCCCCTCCCCTATTCCCTCGGCGCGCCGCCCGCACCGCCTCCCCGGCCGCGCCGCTCTGCCGCACGGGCCGCGCCGCGCCTCGCCCGTGGACTGCGCCCCCCCGCACCCTCTCCTCTGCCGCGCGGGACCGCCCTAGCTCGGCCGCGCGTCGCCTCCTCCCTCCTTCCGCCGTGGCCCAGCTAGCGCCGCCCCCAGGTAAGCTGGCCTCGCCCCCGGTTCAACCTCGCCCAGTTGCCACCCGTGCTCGCCGTCTATAAAGAGCCGAGTTCCCCCTTTCCACTCCTCCTCCTTTTCCCCGCCCGAGTTTGCGCCGGCCGTCGCCATTTCCGCCGCCGCCTCCACCACGGTCGACCCCGGGCCGATTGCGCGCTGTGGGAGCAGCACCTCATCACCCTGAAGCCCTTCCCACCGTCGGCCGAAGCTCTCCGCCGCCCCAGCCTCTCCGCCACGGTGACCTCCTCGCGCCGCCCATGGCCATCGCCGTCGGCCCTCTCCGGCACCTCCCCGACTCCAAGGGTCGCATGGTAAGCTTTCCCCCGCCTCTCTCCCGCTCGTGCGCGCGCTATTCCCTTCCCTCTCCTCCTCGGTCGCGGCGCCCGATCGCTCCCCTACCCGCCGCATTCCATCGCCGCCAGCCCGCCACCGTGTCTCCCGGCCGGAGCTGCCACCTCCCCGAGCTCCCTCATCGCCGGGGCAACCCCTTTTCCCGGTCGCCGCCTCCTCCCCAGCCTCTCCCCGCCGGCGCCACCGCCCCCTCCCCCTGGCCGCGTGTCTCCCCTGAGCCTCCCCTGTTTCTTCCTCCTCTCCTCTGTGCTGATCGAACAGAACAAGTGTGCATGACATGTGGGCCCCACTGCAGATTAGCATCTACCTAATGGATATCACCTGCATCCTGTTAATTTACTTCATGGAGCAATCTTAGAATATAAATTGTAAATGAAAATTTAGTAAAATTTTGATTGTGTGATTAAACTAAAAGGGTCATGAATGAAATTGCAAATCTAAGATTGATTAATTGCATGTAAAGATACATTGTGACTAAGAATAAGGTAAGGAGATTACTTATAAATTCATAATGAGGAAGATGTATGCATTTAAACTAAAGACTTAACAATGGTTCATATTGTGTCGGTTAAGACTATTACATTAATCTTCATGTGCAACTAAAGCGAGAATATATGTGATTTATTTTCAGATGGCATATAATCGACATAGATCCAATGGTTGTTGATGTTAAAAACCAAGTAGGTGAAACTAAGTAAATTAAGTTAGCAAGATTTTGCCACATTAAATATCAAAGTTACACCGAGTAATAAAATCAAATTCACCTCATGTAAAGCCCCCATCCTAACATCACAAAGCCATGTTCCTCTTCACAAGCTTCGCTACATTCTTTTATCTGTCCATAAGTCCTGCTTGCCTCATGGAACTTCCTTGATAAATGTAAATCAATTAAAAGAAAATCATCAAACAAAAGATCGAGCCTCGCTTTCTCCCCAATCGGCCATGTCTGACCACCCTCTCTTCCCAAAAGCAGAAAATCCTTGTAGGCGCATCATCACTTTGGTCCCTCATATTTCTAAAATTTTCCCTCACGGTAAAGCATTCAGACAACTCGTCCTCCTGCTCAAAACCAGCTACCGATGTGCTTACCACACGTTAACCTGAATCGCCCTTCTATTCTCAAATCATAGTAAATGCATAATTTAAACTAAATCGAATATTTAAAGTGATTGGATTTATTTGGATCTCTTGAGTTATTTGCCTTTGTTTGGATTCAGTTGCTTAGCCCGAAATTAGAAATCGGAGTCCGGAAGAATCAAGGATCAAGCGAGGCCGAGATCGAGGTGAAGATAAAGACCCGAACCTCAGGATCGACAAATGATGAAACCTTGAGTGAGCTCAAGATCGCGGTAAACCGCGCAGGCGAGTCAATACTTTGATCATGTTGAACCTACATCTCTGCAAATTACTTTGTTTTAAATTAACAAATTGCATTGCTGTTATTTTTATACAAATACATGCTAAATTCGATATTCTAGTTATATGCCATTGTTTACCTTGAATAGTATTACCCTCTCCTTTGAGTATTTGAATGTGTGAACCTTGTCGCCCTAGCAAAAATATAATAGTAACATTTCGAAAATAAGTCCGTAGCCGTATGCCATGCTTAGCATTGATTAGGAACTCGGGGCAAGAAATTGTCCCAAGCATCACTTTTATTCATGAGAAACTGATTTGGGCAGTCATGGTGGAAATGACTAGTATATTTGGTTATGGATATTTTATGCTCCCAAAACCCCAACATGCTTTAATATCTGGGCGGATTGGTTCAAGGGTGTGTATGTGTGGTGCAGTGGAAGCACAAAGTGGGTTAGTGATAGACCGCCCAGATAGCCTAAGGACCGAATCTTGTGATGACCTCCCAGTGTACAACAAGTACAACCACAAGCTGGCAAAGTGTAGGCAGGGCTAACTAATTTGCATCGACTTAGTAAGAGTTGCGCCGGTGTGACCACGGGCGGGTAGAGGATGGCCACATCCTCCGACGTGACGGCGCAAGAGGGGGCTTCTGGAAGGGTGGTCGTACCGTGAAGGAAGTGGAAACCTTAGCGGACGTAACTCTGCTAAGAAAAATGTATTGTAAAGGTCCTGTGATAGTCTACTCAACTGCATGGCTAAGGAATCATGTGGGGCAACGAGTGGATCTATCTCTTGTGGGTAAAGTGTACAAACTCTGCAGAGTCAAAACTATTCGAATAGCCGTGCCCACGGTCAAGGGCGGACATGGGATCTTAACTGGATATAGTTCTATTTCGAAATGCTTTATGAAATGGGAATGGAAAAGTGGAAGGGCGATGGACTGCCCTGGTTTGGAATTGTCCTGGGTGTCATCCCAGTGGTAAGTTAAGCGGCTATAACGCTGAAATACGTTGCATGGTGTGATGCCATGGTGATAGTGTGCATATGATATAATGCCTTGTGTATGGAAAATCATGTTAATATTCCTTGAACATTATGTTTTTGTCCAAAACTGGTAGGTCTCAGGAAATTTTATGTATTATATTTCAAATAGTGGTATTTCTATTCTTACAAAATAAAATATGGGTGGAATAAACATGGTCATGAGTAAAAGAGAGGAATGTTTTAGAGTACATATAAAGGCATTGGTGGATTCATGTCGATCTTGAATAGGAAATGATAGTGTGGGTTACGGAGGAATAAATTGGTGAAGTCTAGCTAAATGATAGGCTAGATAGAGGATTTAAATGATTTTTGGAGATTTAGGAATTACACAGATAAATATTGGATTATGACACTTGAGAAATAAATTCTTGGGAGATGTCAATATTAGAATTAATAGATTCATTACTAGATGAATCAAATGAATTTTCGAGGATTTGGTGGAATATTACAAGTATTGGATTATAATTCTTGATTAATGATATTCTTGGTGGATATATAATAGTAATTGTTAATCCTTGGAAGATGTTGTTAATATAGGGAATTAATAGGAGTTGATCAATTACTAGAGGAACAATTAAATTTCGAGGAGATTAGAGGAGTCATTAGTGGATTATAATCTTGGTAAATTGAATTTTTGGTGGATGTATATCGAGGATTAGCTAGTGATAGATAATAGAAAAATGAGATGGATTATTGGATTATGGGTTGAAATCAATGACAAAAGGATTGAATACAAAGTATGATCGGTGGATTAAATAAATGATGATACTTGCTGTTTGGAGTTTTAGACAAAGAATCGATAAATAGAATACATTTTCGGGATTAAGTCGATTTTGGGTAATCTGTAGTGTGGAGTTAGGTAGTAATAATAAAACTTTGATTAATTAAGAATAATAATGCCGCTAAAAGCAAAATTTTGGCAAATAAAATAACCCGAGCCTTTCCTTTGTTATGCCGTGCATACTATTTATTTGCATTCAGTGTATTGGCTCGCGAGCACGGGTCGGAGTGCTCATGCTCGCTTTGCGACAAATTCGAAGCGGAATCGATCACTGCGCTTCAACAATACTTTTGGATCACGATGACGAAGAAGATGAAGATGTCAAGGGCTAGGTCGCGAACCTCCGCTTGGCGCTGTGGGCATGTCTGAAGGTCCCACCTGTGTGCTTCGTTCTTCCGCTGCTGCAATTTAATGATTTCGGCCTAATCGGCCCATGAGTAAGTCTACTATTATATTTACATTTCCGCATGACATGTACTTTGATATTCAGAACTGTAACTGTGTGCACTATCTACTGATCCAGGGAATAGTGCAATTAAACACAGTAGATTCCGGATTGTAAAATCCGGGTCTGACAGACCACACCATGAGTCGCCCACCGTCTCGGCAGTCCTCTCCCGTGACCATAAGTACCCCGCACCACTCCTTTTTCCCCTATCCTCTCTTCCACCCAACACCTGAGAGCCCGCCACCGCAGCCTTCGACCAATTCTGCCCCTCCAGCGTGTTTCCTCCCCGAGCGACTGCGTCAAACCGTGCCCCCACTCCCCAATTACTATCCCTCCGGCTAAATCAGAAAACCACGCGCCGAGCTCGTCGGGGTTCCCATCCTCCTCGTCTCTGGCCAAAGCCGCCTCCACCAGCACCATTACTCCCTCGAAGCTTCTCCGGCCGATTCTGCGCACTGGGAGCACCCCATCAGCGCCACGAACCATCCCTGACCACTACTGGAGCCCCTCCCTTCCCCCACCTCGCCGGCGCTGAGCACCTCCCAAAGCTCACCGCCGCCGCACACCACCGGCCCGCTCCGAGGCACCTCGGACTCCACTGACCCTCCCACCGGCTTCCCCTGCACTCGAGGAATCCATTTTCACCGTCGCCCACCTCCCTCCGACCACCCCTCGCCGGTGACGCCACCGGCCATACCCACCTCCGAGCTCCTCTGTTTCTTGACATCACAACCTCGGCTCATCTACATTGTTCCCCTCTGGTAAGTCGAGAAGTACTGCGCGTGTGATTGGTTAGTAGCGCACCCGTCCGGCTGGCCGACCTGGGTTCGATTTTCGGCTGCCCCGGTTAGTTTAGGTTTTTGGTTTAGATTTTGCCGTTGAGTGCTCTGCTTTAGTTCCCAGTGTGGCACTTGCGAATCACGAAACACCAGAGACTCCTTTGGCTAGCCGAGTGTAAAGTATAAGCCCAGGTCGCAGGTTCGAGTACCCTGGGCCATATTTTTTATTTTAGTTTTTTTTATTTTTGTTTTCTTTAACCATTCCAAGTAGAAAATAATTAGGAAAAATTAAGGGAAAATTTAGGAATAAACTAGCAAGGCTAATAAAGTTTAATTATGGTATAAATAAGAATATTTGAGGGTTTAAATTTGGAGTAGTTCATATATGAGTAATAAATGTGGTTTGAAAAATTGTCTAAAAGACTGAATACTAATTAAAGACATTGATAAAGAAGAACAACTTAGGATAAATGACCCAAATAAAGATTGCCATTCACTAAAAACTAAGATATGTGCCCAATATTTAAAATGCTGCCATTAATTAAGTTCTGACCCTAGATTTAATAAATATGTTAGCATGATTGCCTATAACAAGTTGGTACCCGTATAAATGGATCCTAATTCAAACTAAGTTACGTTTAGTACTAGCTATGAGTACATAAAATAGCATACTACAAAACACTATAAACTCGGACTCTAAAGGTTAATTTGGTAAGCTACAAATTGTGTGTGTGTGTCTATATATATATATATATATATATATATATATATATATATATATATATATATATATATATATATATATATATATATATATATATATATATATATATATATATATATATATATATATATATATATATATATATATATATATATATATATATATATATATATATATATATATATATATATATATATATATATATATATACACATGTCGCGCATATAGCATGTATACCCTGAATATTAGCGCTCGACAAGATGACACCTAGCTAGATTTGTACCCTGATTCCTAGGTCCATCCTAACCCATGGAAATTCCTTGATAGATAACAAAATAATAAAAGGAGTTATTAGTCATTGTATTCCACCACCGACCATGCCTCAAATCACCCGAATCACCCATTAACTTATAATAGATCTAAATTAAGTTTATTTGGATTTATTTCGATCTTTTGAGTTATTTGTTTTTGTTTGGATTTAGTCGTTTATCGCGTAATTAGAAACTGGAGTCCTGAAGATTCCACGGATCAAGCGTGGCCAGAGCAGAGTGAAGATAAAGAATAGAAGCTCCAGGGAAAGCATCGTGTAAGCTCAAGCCCGCGGTAAAGCGCGCCAGGCGAGTCAATACTTTGATCATGTCGATCCTACATTTTCTGCAAATTATTTTTGTTTAAATTATCAAAATGCATGCTGATATTTATATGCAAATACATTGTTAATTTAAGATTCTAGTTATATGCCCATTGTTTGCTTTGAATAATATTACACCTCCTTTGGAACACTTGAATATGTGAACCTTGTCGCCCTAGCAAAATTATAATGGTAACCTTTTAAAAGTAAGTCCGTAATTATACGCCATGCTTAGTACTGCTTAGATACTCAGGGGCGCTAAAATGCCCCAAGCATCATTATCATCTTTAATCACGAGAAACTGATTTGGACAGTCATGGTGGGAATGACTGGTAAATTTTGATATGATTATTTTATGCTCCCAAAAACCCCAACTTGCTTAAATATCTAGGCGGATGATTTGGGGGCTGGTATGTGGTGCAGTGGAAGCACAAATTGTGGAGTGTGGTAGAACCGCCCAAGTAATCCTAAGGACCGAATCTTGTCATGACCTTCTGTGTAAAACAGTGCAACCACAAGTCTGTAAAGTACAACTTGGCTAAGTAAATTTATCGAAACCCCTGGACTCATCTCACTGGTAGTGGATAGGAGTGGATACGCAAGGGCAAGAGAAGACCTAAAGGGACACCGAGTGGAGGGTGAAGTTTTCCAGTCGTACTAGCGCTGAGGGGAGTGGAGCCCGAATAACGCTAGTAACTGTGGGGAACATCCCGTGCATAGATAGGACCCACCGCAAGTAGGAGCAGCCCATAAGGTGAGATGACAAAAGGGACTAGATACTTTGAAAAGTCACTGCGATGGTCTGCTCAACCACATGACTAAGGAATCGTGTGGGGAAATGAGTTGATTGTCTCTTGTGGTGAAAGTGTACAAACTCTGCAGAGTCAAAACTATTCGAATAGCCGTGCCCACGGTCAAGGGTGGACATGAGAACTTAACAGATATAGTTCTATTTCAAAATGCTTTATGGATGGAAATGGGAAAGTGGAGGCAGTGGAAAGCCTTGATTTGAGTTGCCTGGGTGTCGTCCCAGTGGTAATGTAAGCGATTATAACGCTGAAATGTTAGCATATGGTGCAGATGCCATGTAACGGTGGATGGACTCTGGATCGCTATTATTATTGCATTCTTTTACACATTATGTTTTTGTTCAAAACTGCTAGGTCTCACAAAATTTCTATGTATTATATTTTTAATAATGATAATACTTCTCACAAAAATAAAATGTCAGGAAGAATAAATAGAGTCATGAGTAAAGAAGATGGATGTTTTGGTAAACACATAAAGATGGTGGATTCATGCTAATCATAAAAGGGAAAAAAAAAGATAATGTGGATTCGGAGAAAATTGGTGGAGCCTAAATGAATATATAGACTAGACAGATGATTTAAGTGATTTTTGGAGAACTATGGAGTACAAAGGTAATTGCTGGATCACAACATTGATAACTAATATAAATTCTTGGAAGATGTGGCGATAATGGGATTAATAGGATTGGATCAAATACTAGATGGATGAGTCAATTGAATTTTTGGTAATTTGGAGGTATGAAAACAATGCTTGGAGTATAAACCTGATCAATGATATTCTTGGTGGATTTATACTAATGAATCGAAGGCTTGATCAATGATATTCTTAGTGGAGGTATACTAGTGAATAAGTTAGAGATAGATAATGGAAAATAAGGTTGAGCAAATTATGGTTGTGGATCAATAACAAAAGGGTTGGATTGTTAGGAATTGGTGGATTAATTAAATGATATTAGATAAATGATGTCACTAGCTGTTTAGAGTTTTAGGCAGCAATTGATCGGCAGATTATATAAATTATGATACTCGCTGTTTGGGGATTTAGGTAGCAATTGATTGGTGGATTGTATAATTGTTAATATTCACTGTTTGGAGTTTTTGACAGCACTGAATATAGAAAGTGTGTGTTCGGTGGATCAATTAAATGATGTCGCTCACTGTTTAAAGTCTTAGATAGCAATCAATATAGAAAGAGTAAGATCGGTGGACTAATCAAATGATGTCACTCGTTGTTTAGAGTCTTAGACAGCAGTCAATAAAGAAAGTGTATTTCCGGTGGATTAAGTCAATTATGGCAATCGTTGTGTGAAGTTTAGATAGCAACAATAACACTATGATTAAATGATAATAATGCTACTAAAAGTGATTTTTGGCAAATAAAATAACCCGAGCCACTCCTTTGATAAGCCATACATACTATTTATTTGCATTCTGTGTATTGGCTCACGGAGCACGGTGGTTTGTGCTCACACTCGCTTTCACAACAAATCCAGAATCAGGAATCGGATCACTTCCCTCAGCAACACGATTGGACATGAAGGTAGAGAAAATGAAGATGTCAAGGGCTAGGTCACGAACCTCCAGTTGGCTGTCTGTGGGCATGTCCTGAAGGTCCCATCTGTGTGCTTCGTTCTTCCGCTGCTACAATTTAATGATTTTGGCCTAATCGGCCCATGAGTAAGTCTATTATTGTATTTACATTTCCGCATGGTATGTACTTTGATATTCAGAACTGTAATCTGTGAGCACTATCTACTGATCCAGGGAATAGTGCGGTGGAATCACAGAGGAATCCGGATTGTAAAATCTGGGTCCCTACAATGTTTTTGTTGCTTCTAAGTGAGTCAGGCCAAGCGGTCTGATCAGCTACTGGTAGTAGTATGATCGCCCCATGCGGTCTGACTGGGCCCTATGTGGGTGGTGTGACCAACTGACGCTGTAGTGACTATTTGTCTAGCCGTTGCAGGGTAGACCAGTCTAATTGGCCATTAGTTGGTGGTCAGACCGATCCCAGCTGATTTTGTTGGAATCTTGCTCCAACGGCTAGTTTCTTAGTGTAGGATATAAATACCCTCCCTTGTGGTCAATTGAGCAAGGTTGTTGGTGCCCTATTATTCCTTCTTGAGCTAAGAGTAAGCCCTCTTTCCTTTTATGTATATGTGTTGCACGTATTGAGCTTGGAGAGGCATATCCTTATGGATGTGTTGCACTTGGTGGTAGATTGTGTATCCATTGAGCTTTGGCACTTGGTTCATTCAAATGAGCGTCTCTGACTTATTACTCTTGGTGTTTACCGACACCTTGATGACTTGGAGGAGTTGTTCTAGTGATCTTCTCAAAGAAGCTTACAAGAAGGCTCTTGTGTTTGTGAGTGGCTTAGTGCTAGCCTTCTCCAAGTGGAGGAAAAGCAACCCTAGTGGCTTCAAGGTGTTGGCCTAATTCGTAGAGTCGGTCCAATTCATTTGAGCTAATCTCAATGTAGACTAGAGGAGACTGACAAGTCTCCAAATACCATGGTAAAAGATCATGTGTCATTGTGGTTTACTCTCTTGTGTTTTACTTTGTACAATTTATATTCTTAGAATTTAATACTTGCTTGTAACCCTAGGATTACAAATTTTGACTTGGACTTAGATTATTGGTGCACTTAATGAGACTAGTTGATTTAGGTCTTAATTGTGCAAAACCATTTTAATTACCCTTCCGCATATAAAACCGGCTTTGACTAAAGAGAATCTTAAAACCGCCTATCAACTTCCCCCTATAGTTGGCCTTCTCGACCTTACAATCCACTGGATGTTTTTTGTCACATTTGTTTATGGTATAATATACTATTTTTGGAACATGTTTGATGTGATTATGGGGACCCATCTACTTAAAGTTGTACCTAGGGTCCAAGAAAAGAATGTCCATAAATGTATTCTGCAACATATCTGTGTATGTTAGTGATTTGAATATCATTGAAAACATGGAGGATGTATATTATCGAAGAAAGCTCATACTTGAAGACAGAATTTGAGAAGAAAGATTTGAGTGAACCCAAGCATAGTCTCGGCTTGTAGACAGAGCATATAGCGGCATATTATTGCACTTGGCCACCCACACCAAGAAAGTATTAGAGCGATTCTACTTCTATAAATCCCATCCAATGAGTACACCTATGATCGTTAGATCACTGGAACTGGAGAAAGATCCATATGGACCTAGACGAGAGAATATGGATATGTTAGGGCTCGAAGCTCCATGTTTAAGTGCTATTCGAGCATTGTTATACCTTGCCAATTTTACCAGGCATGATATTGCTTTTGCAGTAAGTTATTTGGAAAGATATAGTTATGTGCCTACAAAGTGGCATTGGAATAGAGTAAAAAGAATCCTTCTATTCCAAGGGTTAACTTTTAAGATATAAAGTTAACGGGTTACTCACATACTAGTTATATGTCTGTTCCTCATAATACCAAGTCACAGACTGGATATGTGTTTCTAAGTAGGAATACAATCATCTCATGAAAATCTGTAAAACAAACGATTATTGCTAAAATAATTTCACTATATGAAACTACTTGAGAGTGTATTTGGTTTAGAAGATTGGTACATCATATCCAAGAGTCGTGCAGTGTAAAGGTGGATAAAGCTCCTACAGTCGTCTACAAGGATAATGCAGCTTGTGCTGCACAAATAAATAATAGCTATGTCAAGGCACATTTGACAAAACATATCATTTCGAGGCATTTCTACCCATATGAGCAGCATGAGGACGTAAATATAGAAATGCAAAAAACCTAGACAAGTGCAAATCTTGCGGATTTATTTACCTTGCCTTGCTAGCTTCTACCTTTGAGAAACATGTTCATGTTATAGGCATGAGGAGACACAAGACATTGTTGCCTTCAGGGGGAGATATATGATCTTCATTCATCATCAGGGATGAAAGTGTGTTATACTCTTTCTCTTAGTTGAGTTTTGTGTGAATGGGTTTGTTTAGTTGAATGCTTTTAATGAGGTAACATGTGTAACAACAAAAACACGAGATATATACTCTTTTCTTCTTACCTTTTATCCCACCGAGTTTTTGGGAGGAGATTTTAACGAGGAATAAACAGCTTATTAGGGGCTTTGGCCAAGCCAATGAAGATGCATTAGTTTAGTCCTATATTGGTTATCCTATTGTGATGTCATATCTCTAGCCTATGAATGGGGTGCAAGGGGCTGTATTTTGTATACCACATCCCACAAATCAATAAAAAGAGAAACCTACCAGGATTACATCTTGTGTTCATCTGCTTTTGTCATGTTTGATTGATTGTTGGCAATGTAACCCTAATACTTTTAATGTATGCTGGACGTGCTACTTCAAGATTTATTCAATTTAGTTGTTGGGACAATTGTGTAAAGTAGTTTATGGGAGAGTATAAAGCAACCACTCACCGTGTCCTACCCGCGGAACCTATTGAAGTGACAAAAGCTATTTGTGTACGAGTAGCACACAAAAGATGCAAGACATGGTAAGGTCAAGTTATGGTGGATTCTTTTGTGTTGTTCTTATGGTTTATGTTTGTGGCTTATAGCTTTTGGCTGAAACTGTTGTTTTCTTTTGGGCTAATGGCTTATAGTTTATTACTGATTTTGGCATATAATATATGGAGTCGAATTGGTAAACCGCAAAGTGTTTTCGTTCGGAGTAAGCATGTTTTACGACATAGAGAAGGCCTGGCCGCGGCAAACCTGGTATGGTACGTATGAGCAAAGGTACGAAAGTGGTTTACAAGGTACATTATCACGAACCTAGTGCAGTCATCTTTCGTATGCAATTTTGGGACTGAATTTGTTTCGATGGCTTGTGCAAATATCGAATGACAAAGCTAAATTACATTTGCATAAGCCTAGTTATCAGGATTTTCAGCTATACTAATTTTACTTTCTACACATACATGAACTCGTAGTAGAGAACACCCCGGTCAAAAAAGCCGGGCATCCAGGATAGTACGCCAGTCCTACCGTTGGCACCAATAACCGGTGCTGCAGTGCCCACCAATAATCGGTGCGCCACCACCACCATGAACTGCACAGCACAGCAGGAGAGTAGCAACAATCTAGCAATTGAGCCTCGTAGTAGTCGCAAACGCGCTCCATGCAGTCTGACGCTTGGTCACCTTTGGAGCGCTTGCTAGAGCGTGTCTTTGGATTGCGCTCAAGCAGGCTGCTTGCCGGCCCTTCTGCCAACGGCGCTGGGCGACCCGAACGGCGGCTCATGCTCATCTTCCGAGCTCGCTTGCTGCTGCCAATGAAACGACATTGCAGCAGAATGAAGGTTTCTGCTCTCCTAGTCTCCAACTGGATGTTTACTTATGAATTGGTAAAATCACAAAATGCGTACATTCAACAATTATTCATTTAACAAAAAAGGAGTACATAACAAGCTCAAGGTGTTATCTTTGTTTAGTGCCACTACAAACATTAGTCTGGGACCTATTGTAAACTTTTAATCTAAACTTTTACCTTGCTCAACATCTTCCTCTATTGTACAACCACATATCACATGTGGCAATGGTGTTCTAGAATCTTGCACTTTTTGTTTAGCCTGGGAACTAGCAGTGTGAGAAATGAATTAATAAAAGGACCTCTGTTCAATACACAACTAATTAGTAGGACGAACAAGACAAATGATTGCAACTACTTCTACTTGTATGATGCAAAAACAGTGAAATCGTAATGCTAAAGGTATGGCTATGGTGTCTGTTTCAAGGGATTTCGGCATGAAGTATTTGTCATGAGGTACTGGACTCTTAGTAGAAACATTTTATGCGCACTAGAACGGACTGATGGTCAAGACGGGCTTCGACCCCGCCACCTACCGCCTCCACCTCCACTTCCTCATCTCCTCTGGCCGCCTCGCCCGCGACCAAATGCCCCACAAGAACGCCTTCTCCCTCAACCGCATGCTCTCCGTTTACTCTAGGACCAGCGACCTCTCCGCCGTAGAATCCCTCTTCCGAGCCGCACCCTACCATGCTGTCCATGAACTCCACAAGCAGCAGCTCCCTCACCATGCCTCTGTCTGGCATCTTCCAAGCTGTGCCGTAAATAGGAGCCCGTCCCCCCGCTGATAGGGCCTGGGTCAACCCCCCCCCCCACTGGGATCTAGCAAGGCGTCGAGCCACCAGAGGAAGGCCACGGCGGTAACATTGGCAGCGGCATTGCCGATATCAGTGGGGGGTTTGGCTGGGCGGGGCATGGGCAAACTGATTCCGGTGCCCCCAGCTGCTACCTCCACCTGTCCGTCGTATTCCGGTGGCACCGCCGCCACTGCAGGCTTTAGAGTGGTTGTTTGGTGTTTATGTTTGTGCCTTTTTGTATTACGCTTCTTTAGTTCTAAAGGCGTATTCTGTCCTTCGGTCTTCTCAAAACATACATATATAGGGCAATTAATCGTATGTATGTTCAGCAAGAGCTGTCCATGAACTCCACAAGCAGCTCTAGTGAGTAGTAACTCACAGTGCTCACAGAATCTTTCAGATCCTTCAGGAATTCCTCGTAGATAGCCGTGTGTTGCAGTGTCACGCAAATGTGCAAACTGAACCAACAAGATTGTCAGACGAGACCAATACATGAAAAATACAACTGATAGCTCAAGGTACAGTTATTTTTGTCTGAAGCTAGGTTTTACCTGTTAGGCCTCTGCAGAGCATTAAGGTGCCAACCTTCTGATGACATTATGTCATTCACCTCGAATATGTCAACCACATCTGAGCCAAATGCCACAACAGTCATGTCTGGCTTTCCAATCACAAATAACTCTGGAATATCCTCAATTCTGTGTAAAACATCAAATTCTTTAAGTACACCTAATTAATTTGGCATTTGACTATTAGTTCAAAACAAATGGGAATGATGAATACAACAATAAGAAATATTGATGTGAATGGTACTTTTTTTAAAAAAAATAAAGGTTTCAAACTGAAAAGTTAGCAAAACACAAAAACAGTCAATCTTTTTACAGATCTGTTTATAGTCCAGCGCTCAAGCATGATAAGCAAACAAGTTTACCCTCTTTGTATCTTCTTCGAGACTTCCATGATATGACTCGTATTTTCCAAATAATCTGGAAAACACACACCAGTCAGCATCAGTACTGTTGTTCAGTGATCTAAAAGGCGGTATTAGGCGGCCGCCTAGGCGGGCCTAGGCGCTGGGCGGAGCCCCGCCGCCGCGCCTCGGCCAAAATCGGTGAGCTAGGCGGCGAGCCCGCCTAAGCGGCCGTCGGCGGTCAAAGGCAGAGTCTAGGAAAATGGTCCAGGGCAGACGGAAGGTGTTCTAGGGAGAGAGAGAGGCACCTGGAGATCTCTTGTCAGCTCGCGCGTTGTCGGCCGTCGTCGTCGCCGGATCCACTACCTCCGCCATCACCGCAGCTAGATCCGCCGTCGCCGCAGCTAGATTTGTCGTCGTTGCAGCCAGATCTGCTGCCTCTTCCATCGCCGCCGCCGGATCCGCCGTCGCTGCCACCAGATCCGCTGCCTCCACTGTCGACACAGCTGGATCCGCCGTCGATGCCATCGGATCCGCTGGAGCAACGCCATCGGCAGGAGCAAAGAGGCCGCCGGATCCACTGGAGCAACGCCATCGGCAGGAGCAAAGAGCCCACCGGATCCACGGTCGCCGTCGCCATCGCCGCCGCCAAATCCGTCGGATCCACTGGAGATGGGGGAAGGAGAGAGGGAGAGCGGAAGGTGGCGGAGCCACGCGAAACGGTGAAAGAATGCGGAGCGGGTGACGGCTGGATGCCAGATAGGGGGGTGTTGTGTTCGACATTTTGCAATTTAGTCCTCTTCTTTTCTGAAATTGCAATAAAGTCCTTTTTCCTTTATATTTCTTCTATTTAGGCCCTTCAAAAGCGTCGCCATGCCGCGCGATATTAATAAACCTTAGTTTTAATTCCACCGCCTAGACCCCCTAGGTGCTAGGCCCCACCTCGCCGCCCGCCTAGCGCCTAGCGTATTCTTGAAGATTGCTGCTGTTCTATTACCAAACTACCACTACGCTGATGGATTTCAAGAATAAACTCGTTACCATTCAGTCTAAGAGACATCATAGCAGCCCAAGCTCCCGCAATTAATCCGCCTGGCCTGCTTCCAGCGATAGTAGGGGAAACATACAGCCCACCAGTCCACTCAGTGACTGAGCAAACACGGAAAAGTAACACATTATTTTATTTTTCAAGAGGAAGAACTATCCAAACATCTGAGAAATATTAATATTTGTCAATCCGAGTGTGTGAACATAAGCCAAACACTACCAGGCACACGAACAACTAGCTGCATGAATAATGTACATGTTGCGTAACAGTTACCAAAGGCTACTTCTCCGAAGTCCAGACCAATACAAAAAATGCACCAAAAAAAAACGCCAATGCTATACACACCAACCTTTTGTTATACATGCATACAACACTTGGTTGGATGGTGTAGATCAAAAGTTGGTGTAGAACATGGGTAGGATTAGGTGTGAAGAAATCAAAGGTTGAGATCTTCTTGTAGTGCGTATGTACTACAAAATGTGTAGTGTGTGAAGCATTTTCTGTAAAAAAAATAGCAAACTCTTCTTAACTATGTTTCAACATTTGACTGCAATTTTGCAAAGTGTTCATTCCTTTCAAGTTGTTAAAAACATATCTCGCAATAAAAATCATGGTGGCTACTTGACTAAATGTTGAGGTCAGAAGCTCATTGTTTTTATCTAATTCAAAAGAAGACAGAGAGCTTACCGGCAACAAATTGATGCTGGATTTGATGCAAATATCGATGATGTCAGTGCCAATCACAAAGGAGAGGGAAAAATGTTAGTTTAACTGATCAAAGTACAGATAAATATTCTAATTTTTTATTTCTACCTTTCTACTTTAATGATTTCTGTAAAGGACAACACTGGTGCCTTTTGCAATAAAGTCCTGAATTCCTGGCTCCTTGACCACTCGTCGATCTCACAGGCTCGCATCACAGGCAAAGGGTGTGATAGCTCTCTCATCTGAGCATTCCTGCAGTGTGCAACGTGTAAATGTCTGCTAAGAGGACAAGTGCTAGCTAGCTTCATAATAGTGTCAAGCAAGAGGTAGTGTACTCGCTGGCTAGCTCTAGGTTCTAACCGGATGTTCCACCCAACTGGGTTCGACGAAGCCTTGTCGTAGGAACGAGCTTGCTCCAAGAAGGCGTCCACGTTCAGCTGGTCCACCAGACAAGGGCATCCTCCGGCCAGTTTCATCAGAACAGAAATGACAACCTCCTGACAATTAACACGGCGGTATTAGATGCTAGCTGATACCGAATTTAGTTTTGAAGCATTATTAGTGCCAAATTCAACAACAGCTACCATTCCTTCTGTACACTAAAAATAATATTAAAAATATCACTCTTCTGCTGGATGCTACAGTTACATTCAGAAATTATCAACCAACATTTTTGAAAAAAATAAAGTTGTTCGGTGAATGGTACCATAGGGTCTTGCACTACCAGAAGAGCTGCCCTATCACAAGTCAGCTCCGCGGCTCGCAGCCACCTGTACAGCTGTTCTTCCAGGAAGCCAGCAACAATGCCAAAACCTGAAGGGAGTGCATATCGTTACCATTGGATGCAGGTGAACACTAGCATATTATAAGTGGCATATCGTATATACCCGCCTATGGAATAAGATTAATTATGTGGTTAGAGGCCCTACCAGGGACAGCGTATGCTCCCATTGTAAGTATGTTGGCGAAGGTAAGCCACACAACATGATCGCACTTCAGGTGACCCAGCTCATGTGCCAAAACAGCCTAATCAAAAACAAAAACCCACAACACGAGGTTGTAATCAATACATTCAGCCAGTAGCAATTAGTATCTAGTAATTCATCAGTCTATTTGAATGGTTCATCTAGACAACGCCACAAGGAATCAATCAAGGGAATTATTTTTTCATTTTCGTATAGCCAAGAAAAGTACATCTCTGTAACAACTGATAGATATTGTCTATTGACGAGTGTGTGAAGAGAAAATTGTCCCTGCAATTCCTTTCTAGTGAGCAGCTCCGCAAGGCTTGTGTGAACAACGATGAATGGCTTTTTGCCATTGATTGCTAAGGTGTAAGCATTACGAACAGGATTTTGCCGTATGTATAGTCAGGAGCTTCTGTGTTCAAGGTTTCTGCGGCTTCAATCAGGTGGTGGTGAAGTTCTGGCAACTGAAGAGAAAGAACACATTATTAGTGCGTTGAATTCAGTCTGGGAACATTAACATGTGGTGGTGGTGAAAGTAACAAATCATAAGATGAGATGCAAACATAAAACAGCAGAAATATTGTACGTCAGGTCATATATCAGTGACATAAGTCGTATAAGTTGTTAATCTTTGCAGCTTATAGTCTTTCTCGATAGCTTTGACTGCAGTTTCTATACGTGTAGGGACTTCACTGCAAACAGTTTAGAAACTAAACTGAACCAGATTTAAGATGTGATCAATTGACAGATGGACCTGGTTTACAGAGAGAACAGATGTCCCAATGTTCTGGAACTTGCTCAGAAACCAGCCCTGCAATAAGATAGACGAAGTAGGTTGAGAGGGCTCATGAGGGCATCGCAATATGCAAGAAGAGCAAGTAGAGCTGAAAATAAGTAGTAGAGGCTGCTTGGTTCCCTGATGGATTGGTATATATGTTGTGGCAGAGTAGTTAAGTGGGGGTGGGGGGTAGCAAAGCCTTGCCCATATCATTGAGCCCTGGAATTGCTCTTAGCAGCAAAGTGTTCTGCAACACAAGGGAAAGGAATTAAGAAATAATGACATACATACATAAGAGTGCATATCAATCAAATCAAACAGTTGCATACACAGGAAAGAAATTAGTAACTGGCCTGCTTGTCGTGCGGGTGGCGGAAGCCGTCGGCGTTGAGGTCCCGAGCGACAACAGCGGCAGGGTAGGCGCGGGCAGAGATGGCGGCGGACCAAGTTCCGACGATCCGCCGGCGGCGCTGGTGGTGTAGGGCTTTGGGGTCGTTTTGCACTTGCAGCAGTGGTGGAAGGGCTGGCGAGGGAGCACTGGGGAGAGGAGGCCGGGAGCACAAGCCGCCGCCATGAGAAGAGAGAGAGAGAGACGGACGACGGCTCGGTTGCGAGATGAACAAGAGAAAGCGGTGAAATGGAGAAGACGTACGGACGAGGAGGGGTAAGACGGGAGGCAGGCGGGCAGTAATTTTTCATTTTTTACGGTGTAAGATTTTTACTTACTACTACTTGTAACCAGAAAGAAAGAAAGATCTGCTGGGCTGATAGATAGACTTATTTATATGGCCAGCATCTCCTGCTGCCTGCTTGCTTCTCTTCTTCTTCTTCTTCTTCTTCACTAGCAAACTACTAGCAAATAGAATCCGCAGCGATAGCTGTCAACTCTTCAACTGACGTATGGTGTCCTCATACAGACAGACATATACTCCATTGTATGGTCATGCTTGTTTCTCTTCTGTATTGTCATGTATCATGTATGGACTAGCTACCACAATATAACTATTACAGCTGAAGGTACAAGCATCTCTCTGCAAAAGACATTTACCTGTTAATTATATCTCCGCAAGGAATTAAAGTGGCAACCGTTAAACGGCATTACACCATTCTCCTCAAATACGTCCACCACATCTGAACCACATGCCACAGTTTCCATACCTCAAGTAAATGACAAATATCTCAGGATGCCTTTAATTCTGCGCAAAGCAAAGTCTTTAGGTTCAGTTCAAAATACAAGGCATTATATAGATTCAATTACACCAAATTTAGGAGAATGACAACTATAGACTACAAACAAATCTGTATCACCGTGGTAGTGAGAATAATCCACACCATTATTGATTTTTCTATTATATGTTTACTCGAGACGCTACAGGAGACAAATACTAGAAATGTTACTACTTGACACTTCATAATTAGGCTTTTGGCTGGTAGTGGAACTCAGTGGAGAATATATAAAAATCATGAGAAATATAAATGCAAATAGGCAAATGTACATTTACACAAAATGTGCTGATTCAGCAGTTATCTTGTACGGTCAAGTTTTCCTTACAGTATGGCCATGGATTCAAAAGGCCAAAACAGAAAAACAGAAGAACTTGTGCAAACAAACAAAATAAATCGATATCTCACATTTCGGGAACTGTGATTCCCTCCATTGTTTGTAAATGAAATAGTGAAAATGTCAAGCCTTACATAGCGCAAGGCCTGTTTATCCTTGAAAAATGGCTCTCACACTCACTTCCAGCAACATAGATGCAAGAAATGCCACCTACACAGTTTTTCCAAAAAAACTAAATATGAGGAACTTAAAACATTTACTAACAAAAACTACAGCATAATGGTAATGTAACGAACTGCACTAGGTTCAGCATTTATGACAACTCCATCCACTACCTGAGAGATGTGCTTGTCAATCCTCAGACGTGTGTCGGCACATTTAGTGTGCATTCTTCATTCTCCACGTAAGCCTAATTCCAACCAATAATCTCCACAAGAACAAACTCCATCCTTGAAATGGTGGAACCTGCTTGAATCTCTTACAATGATGTCTCTGTTCGCAATCTTTGATATCATCTTGATTGCAGCATGGCAATCTAGGCAGGCAGTCAGATTCTTCATAACCCTAATTGGCGTACCTAGTGGGGTGTTAATCAGAGCAAATGCAATTGCCAATCTCTCACTGTGGTATTTCAATGACTCCAACTTTAGCTCATCATCCACCAGATGCAAGCACAGCTTGTGTCGGGCTTATATCCTTGTTTATCCATCTCTTTGTACAACCTTTCTAGCTCATATTTAATCTCAGCTATCATTGGGTTGGTTTGATCATTTGAAGAAAAGCTGTAGATTTTTTGCTTGATTTCAACCCAACTGTAACCTGACTCTTTCCTAAGTCCTCGATCTCTCATAATCTTTTTAACACGTGCAGCATCTTCCCATTTACCAGCTTTTGCATATATGTTGGACAGTATAACGTAGGGTGTTACGTCTGTGGGCCCCATACTGAACAAATTGTCAGCTGCCACTCTAGCTAAATCCAGGTTTCCATGGATCCTACACGAGTGAAGAATGGAGCTCCATATGATTGAATCAGCTTCAAATGGCATCTCGCTCAACATTTTCTGAATTTCATCAAAACGGCCCACCCGACCCAATGTATCGACAACACAAGAATAGTGTTCCTTCCAGGGGGATATACCATATTCATGTTTCATCAAATCAAAGTATTTCATACATTCTTCTGCAAGACCGTTGTGACTGCAGGCTGATAGTACACTTAAGAAGGTGACTGAATTTGGTTTGAAACCAATACAAAGCATGCCTTCAAACATCTTGATGGCACTCTTTGCTAGGGCTGAAAACGAAAACGGTAATTTTCGGTTACCGAAAATCGTTTTCGAGAAATTATCGATTTTTTCCTTAAACGGAAACGGTAACGGTAACCGATAAAACGGAAACGAGAACGGTAAAAATATCCGATAACGAAAACGAAAACGATTTAGCTCTCTTCCGATCGTTTTCGAAAAATACCGTATTTAATCGGTAATTACCGTCGATAATTACCGTTTTCAGCCCATCCCCCACGGCCCACCCCCGTGCGGCCGTGCCCCGTCCGGCTGTCCCCCAGGGCCCAGCTGGCCAGGCCCATCCGTCTCCCGCAGCCGCGCCGCACCCCAAACCCCACCAGCGGACCAGCCCACCTCCTGTCCTCCTCCTGTCCTCCACTCCCGGACACCGATCCGCTCCGCTCGATCCGGCGACGGGCGATCCCCACGCCAGCCCTAGACCTAGCCACCGCCCGCCGCCGCTTTGGCCATTTCCGTCTGCCGCAGCCGCACGGCCGCACCCCAGTACCCCACCTCCTCCACTCTCGGACTCCCGCAGCCTCCGATCCGATCTGCCCGATCCCCACGCCAGCCTAGACCTAGCCGCCGCCGCCGCCGCCGGAGAGGGACCGCCCGAGTGAAAGGCAAGCCCGCTGAGCGCCCCCACGTCTTCACCCTCACGACTCCAGCACGACTCCGGCCGCCTCCATCTCCAATCTCCGCGACTCGCCTCTAGGCTCCCACTCACGCTGCCGTCCTTCTCCTTCTTCAGGTGGTCGGCGGCCACATCTGAGACGAAGATGGCGCCGGTTGGAGATGCGGATCAGCCGGCAGATGCAACACCCCGAGGCCCCCGAGCGCGAGTGATGGAGGCAGAGGCAGAGGCACCACTCCCTATCGACCTCGCCGCCTCTCAAACCTGGGCAGCGGCCGCATCTTCTTCTGGTAAGCTCAGGCTGCTCAGCTTCTTCTGGTAATCTAGTGGTGATTGTGAAGAAATATAAATGATTGTGAAGAAATATAAATCTGGTGTATACAATATAAATCTGGTATATGCAGTGCGTGTGATTGTGAAGAAATTATCGATGGTTACAAGTGATTGGATGATATTTTTGAGCAGGAAAGGCCTTGAGTACTACCAGGAAAGGAGGCATAGCAAATTAGCAATCTATCGGCATCCTCTAAAAATGGGGGGCAATCCATCGGCATCAACAGCAGATCAATTAACTCTCCATTTCACAATAAAACAATGTATCAGACTATGTGAATGGAGATTGTATATTTTTAATGTATCAGACTATGTGAATGGAGATTGTATATTTTTAATGTATCAGACTATGTGAATGGAGATTTCTAATGCCTAATTGTGAATGGAGATTAAGTATATCTGTTCTACTTCTATCTTTAACTTGATGACTTGCTCATTCTGGAGTTGAATGGTGATCTGAGTTGATGACTTGCTCATTCTGGGTATCGACTTATCTTTAGTTACAGTTTGAGTATAGACTAATATAGCTAAAAAATTAGTAACTCAATCTGACAATTTAACTAGCATTTCACAATATTGACAGTATTTGTGGTGAATCATATGGTGAGTTAGGTAACTGAGAAATAGATATAGAGTGAATATGTTGGCCAAAGGGGCACTTTGTTTTCATGGTCAACATGGTACAGAAAAGTTAGGCAACAACATGAAATAAGTGAACAAAATGGTTGCAATTAAACATATGGATGGACCAAATGAATGTCTTAGTATTGACATGATGAACTTGTTTGGTATTTTCTTTTATGCATTTTAGTGTTGTTATAAGCTTCTATGAATTGTGTCTATTGCTTTATTATATCCTAGGTGTCCCAAAGCTAATTCTTCACCTTCCCATTTATTACATAGTTATTATGGTTTGTTGTGGTTTAACTTGATGACTTCCTCATTCTGGAGTTGAATGGTGATCTGAGAGCCTTCATGCTCGCAGATCCCCTTATCCTTTTGGCAGTGGTATACATGCAAAATCTAATATTTCACTGTGTAGATTTATATCTTATACTAATAGGAGAACATTTGCACTTTGTTTGTGATAGGATCCCATAAACGTGCAAGGCCAGCTGCAAGTGAAAATGCAAGCCAGAATGTTGGCATGTCTGCTTCTTCTGCAGCACCTGCATCAGCACCTTCATCTGAGAGAAGTTTAGTGCCAAGTGGTGGTACTAGTACTGGTGGCACTGAAACAGATGGTGTTGATCCAATCGATGTGGATGCAGGCAGTGATGGCGAGGACGAAAATGAACCTGCCAACAAGAGGGCCAAGAAGAGCACATCTGAAGTGTGGCAATACTTCACCAAGTACTGGGTAATAGTGAAGGTGAATGGCAAGGAGGAAAATCAGCTTTGGGCAAAGTGCAATGTCAAAGGTTGTGTAAACAAGACCAGCAAACACAGAGCTGAGAGCAGATTTGGAACAACTGGTTTTTGGACCCATCTCGCTAATTATCACAGCATCAAGAAAGGACAGCAACAGCTTACAACAAAAACTGATAAAGATACTGGCATCGCAGTTGTCCAACCTTACAAGTATGATCAAGAAGCTAGTTTGAGAAAGTTCTATGAGGCTATGATAGTTCATGAGTACCCTTTTAATATGGTTGAGCATGAATATTTCCAAGAGTGGGTCAAATCATTGCGTCCACATTATCCTCTAAAGTCTCGTGTCACAGTTAGAAAGGAAATAATGGAATATTATTTGGCTGAAAAGGATAAGTTGTATGCATACTTCAAAACCGTTCAAAGTCGCTTTAGTGCAACTATGGATATGTGGACATCCAACCAAAACAAGGGTTATATGTGTGTTACTCTTCATTGGGTTGATGATGATTGGAAAATTCAGAAGAGGATTGTCAATTTCTTCCATGTTGAAGGGCGACATACTGGTGAGAGGTTGTCATATACACTTTCTTCTTGTCTTTTGAAGTGGTATGTGGAGAAAAAGATGTTCTCTCTAAGTTTGGATAATGCAGCGGCAAATGAAGTAGCGGTTAAGGATGTCATTGTAGAACTCAAGAGGCATAGTCCTTTAGTGTGTGATGGGCTATTTTTTCATGTGAGATGTGCCAATCACATCCTTAATTTGGTTGTTAGAGATGGTATGCGTGTGATTGGCTCTACAACTGAAAAGATTAGATCATTTGTAGTTCTTTGTCAAGGGATCTACGGTTCGATGGGAGGAGTTCCTGAAGTGTGCTACTGAATGTGGGCTAGATACAAAGCCTTCTCTCTCACTTGATGTTTCTACAAGATGGAATTCTACATATCTCATGTTGAGGGATGCTCTTTATTACAAGCCTGCATTTGAGAGGCTCACTTCCATCGACCGCAGTATGAGTGTATTGCTCCTTCAAGTCGGGAATGGGAGAAGGCTCACATTATGATTCCTTTCTTGAAAAATTCTTTGACTGACCGAGATATTTTCGGTACTCTATATCCAACAAAGAAACCTGTTTTTAGAGGTTTTGTGAGATTAAGTTATATCTATCTGATTGGTGCAATAGTAATGATGCCACTCTTTGCCAAATGGCAAATGCTATGAGTGTCAAGTTTGACAAGTCTTGGAAGAAGTCAAATGTTGCCCTTCTTTGTTGCAAATGTACTTGATCCTAGGTTCAAGAGAAGAATTGTAGAATTTTACTTGAGAAAGTTATATAGAAATTCCTACCAAGCTGAACTTGATAAATTCAATGGTGTTCTAAGGAATATGTTTCATTGTTATGTTTCTTCCGCACCTTCCAAGAGTACAACACTTGTTTCATCAACTTCACCAGTAGATCGGTTTATGGATAGTGTGGATGATGAGCTTGATTCCTTCCTTTATGAAAGTGATGCATGTGGTAATGATGAAGGAATAAGTGAATTGGAGAGGTACTTAGCGAACCACAATTGAAGGTTTCTAAAGCCAACCATAATACGTTTGATATTTTAGCATGGTGGAAAAATCGAAGGATGAATATCCTGTCCTCTCCACGATTGCTCGTGATGTGTTGGCAATGCAAGTGTCAACCGTGGCTTCGAATCTGCATTTAGTGCCGGTGGGCGTGTCGTCGACCCATATCGAAGCGACCTTGATCGACATGGTACAAGCACTTGTTTGCACTAAGGATTGGATAATGGAGCTAAAAGAGGTAAAAGTGTAAACCGATCTGTTGCTTTCTATTAACAATATCTTGATGTTCTTTTTACTCATGTAGTCGCCTTTTAATTTTCGTGCTCTAAGAATATTTCTTCTTTGCCTAGTGATCTTGAGGTTCTTGAAGCCATTAAGAGCGATCGCTTATTGGGGTATAATTATATTGATATGTATTGCGGTAGCATGTAATTCATTTGAAGTACTAACACGTTATTTTCATTGCAATTTGTAGGATGAATTTTCAGAAATAGGCGGTGATTATGTGCTTGCGATGATGATGACATGCCGAGGTTCAGCTATAGGATTAGGAACAGCTATCCATCCTGCTAGTGCTTCCTATCCTTTGTTAAGTTCAACTGTCCAACAGTCCAAGTGTCGAACTAAGAACTTTGTTTAGTATTTCAGTTATTAGTGTACTAGTACTTTCGAGTTTGTGAGCTTGTGACTATGCCTATGTCATGTGGTTGTCAGCTTTGTGTGCTTGTGAGACGTAACTAAGTATTATTATATTAAGTTCATGATGTCACTTGTGGTTGTGGGCTTGTGGCTTTGTGTCGTGTCATTTTATTGCTATATAATATATATGTGTCTTGCTTCTTGTGCCATGGATCATTACTACAGTATTATTTTTCATGTGACCTGAGTCAATCTATACAGCTATTGTCATGATGTGCAGATTGGTGTGTTTATTGTATTTTAGATATCGCTTTCATGATTTCCGATCGTTATCGATGCACTTTTGATCGAATAGTTTCGTTTCCGAATTTACCGGAATATCGATGTCGTTATCGTTTCCGACAATATCGTATCGATTTCGTTTTCGAGAAAATAATGTGAAAGTGAAAGTGATTTGACCTCCTACCGATCGTTTCCGACCGTTTTCAGCCCTACTCTTTGCCTGTCCATAGTGCGCGTAGGCTGAAATAGCAGCGTTCCATGAGATGGAATTCCTCTCGGCGAAAAGGTCTCTAGCCCAATGGTTAGAGGCTTGAGTAGCACCCCCCAGATCCTGGGTTCGACTCCTAGTGGGAGCGCATTTCAAGCTTAGGGGAAAAAAATCCCCTCGCCTGCTACCATACCAAAGCACAGGTCTAAGACCCCGCCAAGGCGTTGATCCAAAGGATCTGTCGGTAGTCTCACAAGGTCGGGCGATGGTGCCGCTGTGTAAGGGTGGAGCAGGGGTTCGGGGTTTTCGGTCTGCGTGAGAAGACCTTCTTCTTAAGCAATGCCCGGGATTCTTCCCCGCAGTCGAGTTTTTATGGAATTCCTCTCGGGCATCTCATCAAATGTTCGGAGTGCTTCATCCAAACAGCCACACTTTGCGTACATGTCAAGAAGGGCACTGCCTGCGAACACGCTGGACCTGTGTCCTGACCTTACGAGGTAAGAATGCAATTGCCGTCCAAGCCCATTCATTGCCAGGCTCGAGGAAGCCTTAATGATGCTTGAAAATGTTGCCCTGTCCGCGCTTAGACCAGCTCTTCTCATGTCACAGAATAAGTGCAGTGCTTCTTCATGCTGTCCATTCTGGACATACCCAGTTATCATTGCTGTCCATGAAATGCCAGTTTTGTCATTTTTGTTCAAAAAAATGGTTTTTGCAACATCCAGCATGCCGCATTTTGAGTACATGTCAATCAGTGCATTGCCCACAAGATCCTCTGAAGCAAGGCCAAGAAGGACCAATTGAGCATGTATTTGTTTCCCAATACCAATGTCAGGCAGAGACCCAGCTACACTCAGCAAACTAGCATAAGGTAAGGCCTGCCTGTCAAAACCAAGCATCTGCATCTCCCTAAATAGCCACAGCGCCGTACTGGCACACCGGTTCCAAGCATAGCCTGCAATCATCACATTATACGAGACATTGTCACGCTCCAGCATCTCATCGAACAACTTCTTCATCTCACCAAGGCAGTCACATTTCGAGTAGAAATCTAGCAATGAGTTGTTGACAAACACGTTGTGCGCTGAGGTGGCTCTGACCACGAGACTGGACCTGATGCCCAAGGTGGAGATCACCCATACCAGTTGCCACAGTGAGCATGCTCGAAAACGTGAACTGGCTGGTGTCAAGACCTGCGCGGCGCATAGCAGCAAATAGCTTGAGCGCTTCCCCATGCAACCCCTCCTTGGAGCACCCCATCATCATGGCGTTGTACGTGACCGAGTCCCTCTCTGGCATCTTTTGGAAGACTCTCCAGCCAGCAGCAAGAAGACCGTGCTTGCAGTAGGCATTGAGGAGCGTGTTGCAGACGACAACGTTGGTGTGAAGGCCGAGCTTGATGGCGAAGGGATGGAGCGACATGGTACCACAGCCAGGCACGTTAAGCACGGTGGAAACGGTGACACGGTCCGGGGTGATGCCCTCCCTGAGCATGTCGCGGAAGAGCGAGAAGGCATCCGAGCCACACCCGGTCACGGTGAGCAAGCTCATCATGATGGTCCAGGTGACGGCATCGCGGTGGGGTGCGGTGTGGAAGAGGGATTCTGCGGCGGAGAGGTCGCCGGACCTAGAGTAGACGGATAGTATGCGGTTGAGAGAGAAGGTGTTCTTGTGGGGCATTTGGTCGAACAGAGCGCGGGCGTGGACGAGGCGGCCGGAGGAGATGAGAGAGTGGAGTTGGAGGTTGAGGCAGTAGGTGGCGGGGTCAAAGCCCGTCTTGACCATGCGGGCGTCGAGCGGTGTGGTGGAGGAAAGCCGCGACGGCGACATAGGCAGTGGCACCGCCGATATCAGTTTGGATGGGCGGGGCATGGGCAAACTGAATACGCTCCCGTGCCCCCGGCTGCTGCGGAAAAAATTCGTCGTATTCCGGCGGCGCTTACCAGATGCCTCTGAGAAAAAACATGGCATCTTAGTTCAGAGATCTGTGAACAGGTCAAATAGCTTATCCTAGAACTAATTGTCATGCTTGCTTGCTGCTTTTTACCCCTGGATATGCAACACATTTTATTGGGAAAATTGCATATGTACCCTATAGTTAGCAGTGACTTGTAGATTTGCCCCACACTTAGATGGCTTTACTATTTTGCCCCATACTTGGAGTGCCCCCTTATTATTTTGCCCCACTATCCACTTTTAATTTCATTTTGACAGATCTACCCTCTGCCGCCCAGTCCAATCCGCCTCGGCCGCTTCGCCTCTGCTCTCGCCGCCCCTTCCACCTCCGCCTCCGACTCCGACGAGACCCGACTCCAGCTCCGCGCGCGTCCCCCTCTGCGCCAGATATGCGGAGCGCGCGCGGCCGCGGACCAAGGTAGGTGTGGAGGAGGGCATTGCGTCGGCGACGGGCGCGGCCGAGTCGGCGAGCGCTTCAGCGTCGCGTCGAGATCCCGTCGCGGCCGCCTCGCATCGGCGGCACAGAGGGACGCGGCGGGAGCTGGAGTCGTGGTCTCGTCGAGTCGGGGCGGAGGTGGAAGGGGCGGCGAGCAGAGGCAAAGCGCCGAGGCGATCGGGCGGTATGGTGAGAGCATAGGATGCGGTGGCATGGTGCACGAACGGGGAGGGTGGCGGCGCGACGAGGAGCATGGGGAGGCGGGGACGCGGGCGCCCGATCTGGAGGAGGCGGCGCGCGGCGGCGCGGCGAGTCGGCCGAGCGCCAGCGCCGCGACGAGATCTCGTCCGCGGCCGCCGCATGCATGCGCGCAGAGAGGGGACGCGGCGGGAGCTGGAGTCGGGTCCTCGCTGAGTCGAGGCGGAGGTGGAAGGCGCGGCGAGCAGAGGCGGCGCGCGAGGCGACCGGATCAAGGCGGAGAGGGTAGATCTGTCAAAATGAAATTAAAAGTGGATAGTGGGGCAAAATAATAAGGAGGCACTCCAAGTATGGGGCAAAATAGCAAAACCATCTAAGTGTGGGGCAAATCTATCAGTCACTGCTAACTATAGGGTACATATGCAATTTTCCCCATTTTATTCAGCCTGTCCAATAGCACAATTTGAAATTAGGCAAGATTACAGAGCATATCTTAACCCCAGCTAATTTTTCACACCGAGTGTCTTATTGTGACAATGCAAAGAATGCAGTGAACTTGTTGCCGGCTGTGATCATTTTGGCTTCAGCTTTTAGCTTCTTGCTTATTTTTCATTATTCATAAATTTCGTCTTTTTCTGAACTTTTGGCTTTTTATTGAGCTTTTTTATCGGTTCTTTTTTCCCGTATTTGTTTGTATTATACGTAATGGGCTAACATATTTTTTATTTTTTTTAAATTTAATTATGTTAAATAAGCCTCTATTAGCTACAGTGTTTTTTCAGCCAGCTACAGTACTTTTCAACCATAAGCCAAAAAAAAAACCCAAATGATCACCACCGTGCTATAATGTCCACACATGCAACAGCCAACGACAATCCTGCATAAATCTGTTAGGCATTTGGCGTGGAGCTTACCTGACGGCCGATGCGCGAGGGGACCGTACCGGTGCCGGGGATGGCCTGCAGGAGGGAATGAACGAAGCCCGTGAAACGGCCTGGACGATGGCTTCAGCGACGGCGGGGTAGGCAGCAAGGGCTTCGGCGAGGGCGCGCGCCGTTCTCCGGACCTCCGAGAGCCCTACTAGAGTGGTTGCAGCGTCGGAGGTCGACCCGGTTTCCGAGTGAGGAACTGAGGCCACGGCGCCCACCGACGGCGCTGTGCGCCGGCCAGAGGGGGCCGCGGGAGCGTCTTCACGGGGGGCACCGGGCCGTTTACTGCGGGGATCGCCGCCGGCTCCCGAGATGGGGTCACCAGCGCGGGGATCGCCGAGAGGAGGCGGGCCAGGGGGGTCTCGCCGAGGGAGAGGCGGGGCGGTGGGATCTCGGCGACGGGGACGCGGGGTGGGCGGATGTGTCAGACCCTGAGCAGGAGCGAGCTCAAGTTGTGTAGGGAAACGGGAAGTTTAGAGTTGGGTTGATTTTCTTTTGCGACGAATTTCGTCGAGAATGTACCGCTTGTATCTGTAGCTGTAGTTTTGTCCTTGACCGTTCAGTTCAGTATGTTTAGCAATTAAGTTTATTTTAACTGTAATGTAAATATTGCTGTAAACTAAGGCTATTTAGCCTCTGCTTTCCTGAATGAGAAAAGAAGAGAAAAGTAGTAGCCTACAGTAAGGTAGTTACAGATGGGGGTTAGGGCCAAATGGAAGACTTTGAGGCAGGAGTTTATGGAGATGAAGGAATTATTGAGACAAATTTGTCCCTTGGGTCCAGCTCCTCCAACACATATAGCAAGGGAGAATTCAAAGGAAGTTGGCGCGGCCACTACGGGTGAAACAGCTGCTGAGGTTCAAGCATCAAATCAGGCAGCTACTGCTGTTCAGGTATCAAACCAAACTATACATGATCCCGTTTTCACACCTTCTGTAAGACCCACTGCTGCTTCTATTGGTGGTTATATGAATGTTGGGGGATCATGAACTTTTCAAGACCCATATAGGTTTAATATGGACAATCGAATGAGACCTCCTAATGGCATGTGGAACAATTTATGGGTTTATGGCCCAAAATTCTGGTGTTCAGTGGTTTAATGCTCAAACAAATCAATACATTGGGGTCCAAGTAGTAGCACTCATTATGCTGAAGTTCTTATAAAAGGGCCAAGACTTGAGATACCTTTATTTGAAGGAGATCATGTTATAAACTGGTTAAAACAGTGTGAGAAATTTTATGAAATCTTAAGCACTCCTGAAGATCAGTGGATAAACTTGGCTACTGCTGATTTTTCTGGAAGAGCCGCAACTTGGTTCAAGGGGATAGGTATACCTAGAAGTCTCATTTCTTGGCATCAATTATGTGCCATGCTAAGTGATAGATTTTTAGAAGCAAGTGCTCATGATGCAGTTGAAGCTTTGCAGAACATCAGGCAACAGTCAACTGTGTTTAGTTACATTGACAAATTTGAGGAATGTATAGCTCTGGTAAAAAGAGATCATCCATATTTGCAAGAACAATTTCTTTTGAGTTGTTTCATTGGTGGGTTAAAAGCAAATATCAAACATGATGTGAGTGGGCAAAGGCCACAGGGATTGATGGAGGTTTTTTTGGTATGCTAGGGTATATGAAAAAGCAGTAACAGCTAAGAAACCACATTACTCCAGTGCTTTTAACAAGAACAAATTTGGGGGTATTAGCAACAGGAACAATGCCCTAAGAGTAATCACTGTTGAGATTCCTGAGAAAAGCAAAGTGAATACTGGGGAGAAGGACAAAAATGCTTGCTGCTATTGCCAAGAGCCATGGAGCCCGGCACATAAATGTAAAGTAAAAAAGGCATTACATACATTATTAATGAGGAAAGATGACGGCGAAGAAAACTTTGAAGATAAGGAACAATCATCTGAACGAGAGTATACTACTGCCCCTGATAGCCCAGAACAAACAAGTGTAACAGAGGCAAAGGAGTATCTCATGCAAATATCTCACCAGGCAGTAATGGGTACTAATAGCCCTACCATGTTTGCCCTAGTTGATGTGATTGAGGGAAGAAAAGCTATAGCTTTAGTGGACAGTGACAGTATTGACTCTTTTATGGATTACGAGTTTGCCATAAAAAACAATTACAATCTCAAATATGCAAATGCTAAGAAAGTAGCTATTGCTGGGGGAGGTGAACTACGACCAATGCTAAAGTTGAAAATTTATTCTACAAGGTGCAAGGTGTGGACTTTCAGAACACCTTTAAATTATTGTCATTAAAGAGCTATGACATCATATTAGAGGCTGATTGGATTTTTGAGCATAGTCCTATTGGCCTTGATTTAAAAGAGAGGGCATTGTCTATATGCAAAAATGGAAAATTATTGTGTTTCACAGATTTTACTACTCCCTCCAACCATTGCACTATAAATGCCACGCAGCTAGAAAAGATGATAAAAAAGTGAGTGATGGGATATGTTCTCCAAGCTCAACCTATTCTAGAATCGGTGGCACAAGAGGAAACAACTATTCTAGCAGATATTGAACCCATTCTCAAGCAGTTTCCTGACGTATTTGCTAAACCTCAATGAAAAGTCCCAAAATTCAAACTTAAAATTTTTTGTGAATTTCCCTGAATTTTTGAGTGATTTTTAGCAACTTTCCCTTTTTGGAAAGTCTCCCCGGAAACCGCCTTCCTTTCTCGGCATTTCCGTTTTCCCCTTTTCTCTGGCGCTCTCTCCTTTTCCTTGCCTCCTCTCCCCGCTGGCGCCCCCTCCCTCCCCGCTTTCTCCCTCTTTGCACGCTGCGCTGGCGCTGCGCTTACGCCCACGCCCGTGTTTCGCGCCGCGCTGCGCCGCTGCCGTCATCGATCCGCTAACGCCGCGCTACATCGCCGCGACCGCGTCGCCGATCGATCCATGCCCCACTTGCGATCCCGCTTCCTCCTCCTCCGCGCGACGCGCCCCGCCGTCGCGTCGCCACCGCTCCCACTCCCCATCCCTGCCATTACTCGCGCACAGAGCCCTGTCACTCCCTCCAGTCGCTCGGACTCGACGTCGCGCCCACTCCCACGGCTTCCCCAGGCTGCTAGCGACGCCGTAGCCCCGCCCACGCCGTGCCTTAACTCCCCCGAGCTGCCCCGAACGGCTCCCTCGACGCCAACTCTCCCTGCGCCTTCTTAAGCCACTCCAACCCCTGCATTGTGCTCCCCACACTCCCAAGAAGCTCCCCGAGCATCCGATCAAGTTCGGAGCCCCTGCATCGCCGGCGATTAGCTCCTCCGCCGCCGGTGAACTCCCGAGCCTTTCTTCTTCTCCATTCGATTAAAATCCGATTCCTTTCGCTAACTTGCTCCCCTTTACCTCCTAAACACGATGGTGGACTCTACCGGCCAAGAGCGATACTCCTGTGCCCTGGCGGCGAAGCTCGCCGTCGGTCGAAAGGGGGTCGTCATGGCCAGCTCGCCAGAGAGTTTCTCGACTTGACCCAACACCACCATCGGGTTCCCTTGCTTGAGAGATGCTCCCACCACCGCCGATTTGCCCGGATCGCCGCCGTTGGTCTCCGGTGACCGAAAATCGTCGCCACCTTCTCTCCGGCCATGCGCCGCCGTCGGTCGTTCCCATGGCTCCCAAATCCCAGAAATGGGTTCCTCTCGCTGAGACCCATCCCCGGTGCCTTCCCTAGCTGCCAGGGACCCCGCCGTCGCCGGAGAGCGGAGACGCTCCTGTCTTCGCCCCTCTGTTGCGCGCGCACGGCATGAGGAAGACGATGACCTACGCGGCCGCATCCTCGTCGTCCTTTCCCTCCGTTGCCATATAACCTCAGCCGCCCGATCCACTTCTCCCCGCAACTGTCCGATTCCCTCCACCTCACTACATCCCCTCCGCCCGCTCTCCCCGTATCTGTAGGACCCCAGATTTTACAATCCGGATTCCTCTGTGATTTTCTGCACTATTCCCTGGATCAGTAGATAGTGCTCACAGTTACAGTAATGAATATCAAAATAAATATCATGCGGAAGCGTAAATATAATAGTAGACTTACTCATGGGCCGATTAGACCGAAATCATTAAATTGCAGCAGCGGAAGAACGAAGCACACAGTGGGACCTTCAGACATGCCCACAGCACCAACCGGAGGTTCGCGACCTAGCCCTTGACATCTTCATCTTCTCGCCAGCGTGTCCAATCTTGTTGCCGAGGCGAGGTGATTTGATTCTGATTCTGAATTTTGTCGCAAAGCGAGTGAGCACTCCAACCCGTGCTCCGTGAGCCAATACACAGAATGCAAATAAATAGTATGCATGGCTTAACAAAGGAGAGGCTCGGGTTATTTTATTTGCCAAAAATCGCTTTTAGTAGCATTACTACTCTTATTTAATCAAAGTGTTATTATTGCTACCTAGCTCCACACTACAATTGCCAAAATTGACTTAATCCACCGAAAATGCACTTTCTTTATTGACTGCTGTCTAAACTCCAAACAGCAAGTATCATCATTTATTTAATCCACCAATCATACTTTGTATTTTGAATTACTAATAATCCAATCCCGTCAATACTATTCATCAGCTCCTCACCTCTGAATTCTAATGATTCTCTAACATAATTACTTTCAAATCCACCGATAACATTCGTATTCAATTCTTTTCGTCATAGATTCAAAACCATAATCCAATAATCAATCTCATTTTCCATCATCTATCACTAGCTAATCCACAAATATACCTTCACTAAAAATTCAATTTACCAAGATTATAATCCACTAATTGTTATGAATCCTCCAATCTTCTCAGAAATTCAATTCATCACTCTAGTAATTGATCAACTCCTATTAATTCCCATTATCGCCAATATCTTCCAAGAATTTATATTAATCACTAGTATAGTAATCCAGCAAATATCTTTGCATTCCCTAATTCTCCAAAATCGATTCACTATTATATATCCACCAAGAATATCACTACTCAAGAATTATAATTCATTACTTGTATTATTTCTCCAAATTCCCAAAAATTCAATTAGATCATTTATCTAGCCTATCTATTCAACTGGACTCCACCCATTTGTTTCTCCCAGAATCCACACTATCATTTCCTATTTATGATCGACATAAATCCACCAATACCTTTATGTGTACGCTACAAACTTCCATTTCCTTTACTCACGACCCTGCTTATTCTTTTCCATATTTTATTTTGTAGGAATAGAAATGCCACTATTTGAAATACAATACATAAAATTTCCTGAGACCTAGTAGCTTTGGAACAAAACATAATGTTCAAGGAATATTAATATGATTTTTCATACATATGGCATCACACCATATGCCTAATATCACCATAATTTTCCATACATATGGCATCACACCATTTGACATCTTTCAGTGTTATAGCCGCTTAACTTACCACTGGGACGACACCCAGGACAATTCAAATCAGGGCTTTCACTGCCCTTCACTTTTTCAATCCCACCCATAAAGCATTTTGAAATAGAACTAGATCTGGTTAAATTCCCATGTCCGCCCTTGACCGTGGGCACGGCTATTCGAATAGTTTTGACTCTGCAGAGTTTGTACACTTTCACCACAAGAAACAATCAACTCGTTGCCCCACATGATTCCTTAGTCAGGTGGTTGAGCAGACCATCATAGTAACCGTTCAAAGTACCTCGCCCCTTCCATCATTTCACCCTATGGGTCGCTCCCACTTGCGGTGGGTCCCATACGTTGTGCGGGATGTTCTTCTTCCGAACGCCTAGCACCGGCCACCACCCACGCTAGCCCGCCACAAGAGAACTTCACCTCTACGAGTGTCCCATTCAAGCCGCCTCACGCATACCGCTTGCACTATCCCACCACCCTCTCCTGGAAGGATGACTTTCAGGGTCCGGTACATCTACTAAGTCAAGTTGTACTTTACAGACTTGTGGTTGTACTGTTTTACACAGGAGGTCATGACAAGATTCAGTCCTTAGTGTTATCTAGGCGGTTCTACCACAAACCACACTCTCGTGCACCCCTGCACCATACCCCCGAACCATCCGCCCAGATAAATAAGCAATTTGAGGTTTTTGGGAATATAAAATAACCATATCCAACATACACCAGTCATTACCACCATGACTGCCCAACCAATTTTTCTCAGGATTAAAAGTGATGCTTGGGCGCTCTTGCGCCCATGAGTATCTACGCAATACTAAGCATAGCATATATTTAGGGACTTATTTTCGAAAAGTTATTATTATAATTTTGCTAGGGCGACAAGGTTCACTCATTCAAATATTCCAAAGGAGGCATAATAATATTCAAGGTAAATAATGGGCATATAACTATAATATTAAATTAAACATGTATTTGCATATAAAATAGCAGCATGCAATTTGATAATTTAAACCAAAGTAATTTGCAGAAAACGTAGGTGCAACATGATCAAAGTATTGACTCGCCTGGCGCGGTTTACCGTGGTCTTGAGCTCACACGATGCTTTCTCTTGAACTTCTATTCTTTATCTTCACTTTGCTCTGACCAGCTTGATCCGTGGAATCTTCAGGACTCCAATTTCTAATTACGCGACAATGACTGAATCCAAATGAAAACAAATAACTCAAAAGATCCAAATAAATCCGAATAAATTCAACTTTTGTATTATTATAAGTTATTGGGTGATTTAGGTGATTTGAGGCAAGGTTGGTGGTAGGATACGAATAATCCCTTTTAGTATTTTTGTATTTATCAAGGACGTTCCATAAGTTAGGTTATATTTTAATATTTGCTATTTAGCAAAATCTACCTCTAAGGTTTATTTAAGATGGCATACCAAATGTTAGGGCATATAGTATAGTTGGATAATCTTTAATTTAAATCCTTATTTTTGTAGTCAGTATGGTATCAAATTTTATTTTTCCCTAACTTTTACTTGAATGTCTTTTTGATTGGGTGTTTATTAATTTTAGATCCCTCTGTTATTATTGCCTTCACTTAATATTCAGATTAAGATAATTAATAAGGACATATTAATTATGCATATATGGTAGCTAACCAATATTAAATTTTAAACAATTTCATTTACATTCTAATAAGATTTGTTGGCCTTCATGGACTAATTTTATATTTTACCTTAATTTTTCCTAATTATGTTCCCTTGAAAATGGCTTAAGAAAATGAAATAGCAAGAAAACTTTATATTTTTACCTTAATTTTTCCTAATTATGTTCCCTTGAAAATGGCTTAAGAAAATGGAATAGAAAGAAAAGGAAAAGATGCGGTGAGGAGTCGAACTGGACCTCACGGTGAAAGTGGTAAGCCACAAGCATCGGTAATCAATCGAGCCGCACCCACTCGGTGATGTAGGGGTGGGATCAAAACAGAGCAGATGAGGAACTGTGTGGCCAAACAGAGGAAGAGCAGAGGGGCTCGGGCGCGCTGGCGGCAAGGTCGCCGCGAAAGGCGGCCTGAGGATTGCCGACGGCGGGCAAAACGGAATGACAGAACCTCGAGGAACCCGATGGCAGGGTCGGTGGAGGCCGGGGAACGCCGGAGACGGGTCGGCAGCGGTAGCTGGTGGTGGCGCGGGGAGGTTGCCGTGGAGGGAGGAGCTCCGGCGACAGGAGGCTCAGCCGACGGTTGGAGGGAGTTCCGGGCGGTGAGGAGACGCTCCCCAAGCGAGGAATCGAAGAGAGGCTGTCCGAGGAGGCAGCGGCGGTGGGTATGGCGGCGGCGGCCGGCGTTGGGAAACATGGCCGTGGCGGTGCCTCGTTGCGCGAAAACTCGATTAGCTCGGTGTGGAGGGAGTAGGGAGCTTGAGAAGTCTCGCGGGGGCTTCGGAGGGTCTTAAAGGCGGGCGGACGGGGTCGGCATCGAGAACTCGCCCGGGCGGTCACGTCTGGGCGGCGGGGTTGGGCGCAAGATGACGGCGGCGCGGGATCGCGCGCCGTGATCCACGCCGTGGGCAAGTGTCGATGTCGTCGGCGGCGGCGGCGCGGCCGCCGCGCCGCACGCTTTGCCGGCAGAGCGAGGAGCCGGAGGGGTGTCCGGCGCGGTCGGAGGCGCGAGGCGGATTCGAGGAAGCCGGTCACGCGGTGTGGCGGCGCCGGATTCGGGGCCGTGCCTCACGGTGGTCGCCTCGCGGCGTGGTCAAGGCGAGAGGCAGAGGAGGAGGAGGGCCCCGGCGCGCGGAGGAGAAATGCGGGCGAGGCGGGGAGAGCAGAGAAGAACGAGAGGAGGAGGAGAAGCCAGAGCGGCAGAAGAAAAGAGAGGGGCCCGCGCACAGGGAGGTAAAAGGAGAAATGGAGTGGGGAAAAAGGGAAAGGTGGGGCCCACATGTAAATGAGAATATGGGAAAAGAAATGGTAGAGGAAAAAGAGGAGATAAATGTTTGGGCTTAGTTTTGAAATTTCAGATTTAATTTAAATTTTTGTTTCATATTTATGATTACTGATTTTCGCATGACCTTTAGAATTTAGGCTTTAAATTTTTAGCTATTGAATGAGAAGGTCTATTATTATTATTATTTAGGTTATTTGTGTATATAGATCCATATAATTTCATATATTGCTACACTCCTTGCACAATTTGTATATGCATATTTACGTTTGTTCTTATTCATTTACTCTTGTTGCTATTTATGCTATTATCTCTAAAAGATATTTTATATCCTAATTCAAGTTTCTCCCTCTTTATACTGTATCATCTTTTTAGATTCGTATTTAAAATTTTAAGTTTCTGTCATTTGCATATATCCTTTTTTTTGTTTGGCATTACTAAGGTTTGTCTTTACCTTTTATGAATTATTTAGTTTTTGATATCTCGACCAAATTCGAGAAAACACCACAAAATCCAAATTCCAATAGAATATATTGCAAATATAATTCAAGAAATTCATATTTTCAAATTTTGATTCTCAGGATGTTACAGTATCCCTGCCATCCACGCGAGCCGCGTGTCCGCCATCCCACCCGGGTGCGCGTGCGCCTAGTACTGTTCATCGAATTTCCAGATATTTAATCTTTTCCAAAAATCCAGAAAATCCAAATAAATCCTAGGAAATCCCAAAAATTCCCAAATTTCACCACCTTGCTCAATTTGATGTCCTGAATCCAGTTTTGACCTCCTTTTCCCCAAATTCATCCCAGAAAAATTCTAATAATTCTCATTTGGAGATTTATGCAATTTACACCTTTTTCATAGATTATTTTTCCTCGCTTGATTAGACTCAAGCCGGACTTATGTTATTTTTGTGTGTTTGCGCTATTTACGGAGATTCCGGAAGCTTCGGTGCAGGGCCAGGATCCAGGAGTCACTACGTTCGAGATCGTCCAGATTCACGACAAGTCGCAAAACCTTGATCATATTGTATCATGTGTTGTTTAATTATGTTATTATGCTACTTGCATTATTGCTAGTTGTGAAATGCTAGTTTGGGTAAAATAAAATATTTAGAATGACATGCTATGTAGATAAAACCTACCACCGATAAATGCCATGTTAAATTCGTAGCCCCGCCTTTGTGATGACGGGAAAATGGGCGTGAACCCGCGTCCGCGTCATTAGAGACAAGTTAATTATATTTAATTGAAAATGAGACAAAAGAATTAGGTGTTGCGGGTCCATTACTTCCAGAATTAATACATTACATAAAATTCTGTTAATTACATCTCTTTGCGAGAAAACCCCTGATTAAGAATTCCAACATAAACATTACAACAAATTACAACATATGACTATTACAGAAAATATAAAAGAAAATGTCTTCAATCTTGGTGTCGCTGATGGATGCTTGCGCGAGGGTATTTTAGTTGCATTTATATTATTTTGCTAACATGGCATATGATTTTGTTTTTTAGTGAACCTATGCATGTAGCATGATTGAAGTTTGATTATTTCAGTTTTTTATTATTATTTTGCTTCATCTTGTAACATTGCATAGCGCTTGCAAATATTGCGTGCTCGCATGTAGCATAATCGAAGCGAAGGTTATTTTTAATATTTCTATTACTACTAGCATGACACGGATTTTATGCATGTAGTGTAATAGAAATATTTCATTATGTTTTTTATTGTTTTACTCGCTTGTATTACTACTAACATTGCCTAACGCTTGCGAATATTGAGCGCTTGCATGTAGTGTAACCGAAGCGAAGGTTGTTTTTAACATTTCTAATACTACTAGCATGACACGGATTTTATGTACATAGTGTAATAGAAATATTTCATTGTTTTATTTTTCATTGTTTTACTCGCTTGTATTACTACTAGCATTGCATAACGCTTACGAATATTGAGCGCTTGCATGTAGCGTAACCGAAGCGAAGGTTGTTTCTTAATATTTTTATTACTACTAGTGCGCCATGGATTTTATGCACGTAGTATATGAAAGTTTTGAACTAATTATTTTATTGTTTTGCCTCGCCTTGTATTACTACTAGCATTGCATAACGCTTACGAATATTGAGCGCTTGCATGTAGCGTAACCGAGGCAAAGGTTGTTTCTTAATATTTTTATTACTACTAGTGCGCCATGGATTTTATGCACGTAGTGTATGAAAATTCAGAACTAATTATTTTATTGTTTTGCCCTGCCTTGTATTGCTACTAGCATTGCATAGCGCTTGCAAATGTCGAGCGCTTGCAGTAGTGTAACCGAGACGAAGTTTGTTGTTTTAATATTTATATCACTACTAACATGCCATAGATTTTGGGTATGTCGTGTAATAGAAATTTAATATTTTGCTCCATCTTGTATTACCACTAGCATGTAGTGTAACCAAGGCGAGGGTTTTTTTAAACATTTGTCCATGCATTTTTATTATTTTTTGCAGCATACACCCACCCCTAATTCATGTCCATTTGAGGGGACCGAATTGAGGCAATGGGGTTTTTAATCTTCTCACTCTCGGTTTGTATCCATTTGTAGGGGACCGAACCTAAGAGACGAGGGATCGAGCCCTTGTTTTTTGGGTTTGTATCCATCTAACGGGACCGAATCGAGAAGATGAGGTCTTCATGCCTCGCCTTGATTTGTATCCATTTGTAGGGGACCGAACCTAAGAGACGAGAAATCAAGCACTCATTCTTCAGGTTTGTATCCGCCTAACGGGACCGAACCAAGGGGGCAAAAGCATAAAAGAAGAAAAAAATGAAGCACCTTGATTCATACCGCAATGGCCGAACCTAAGGGCAAGAGAGAGAGAGAGAAGAAGAGCAAGAATTTCACCTTTGCTTGTGTAGCCCTCCCTCTCTAGTGTTTGTGTATGCTTCCTTTTCTCTCCAAATGGCCAGCGTTTCCACCCTTTCCTTCTCCAAAAGCTCTCCTTCTCTATACCATTACCCCTTATTTATAGAGCAAGGATAAGAGGTGGTTCATAAAGAGAAGTTATGGTAACTTCCCACTTTGATTTTCTTTTCCTAATTTTATTATTTGTTTTTGCTATTGCTACAAGCCTCTACACATGCACAAGCATGCAAATGGGTGGTTGCTGGACGTGGGCTCCTTTCTGGTAGTGGCAACTCCCCCCCTTTTAATTTATGGAGAGGGCAATTAGTTCTCAAAAATATTTTGATTTGCCTTTATGCATGTGTTGTGGGGGTGGCCCAACCCCCCGTGACTGGGCCGTGCAACTAGTCCAACATATAATAGGCCCAATAGTGTAGAGGAGTATACCAGTGTTAATATACCAATGTACCCTCATCCTTTGTAAGTACTAAGGGGTAGAATGGGGATTTCCCATTCTACCCCTCTCATATATATAAGCCCCTAGGAGGGGCAGGAGGGGGGATCATCATCCTCTCATTCTTACCAGCTCCACACAGATCTAGCTCTCCTCTTCTCCTTCTACTAGTCCCCTTCATTCCTGTTTAGCCCGTAGCTACAACAGGTGGCGCCGTCCATGGGGACTGGACGAAAAGTCGCTTAAGGAGCTGGAGGCTGTTCTTGGGAGCGCCATCATCGACAGATAAGTACTTCGCTCTACATGCTGTGTTGAATAGATTTGGGATCTAGTCGAGGCATGCATTGAATAGATCCCAAGTCTAGTCGAATCACTTGGATGCTGGATCAAGCAGATCTAATCGAATCGCCTATTTCTATGTTCTTGCTATGCTCTACCAGGGGTGGTTATGCAGGGAGACGGCATCTTGGTTGACCCCGCATGGCGTGATCCTCCTGGCCAAGATGGTACGCGTTCCTTTGGCTCGTCCATGCTGGACTCCGCGTGAGATGAAGCGGGCTCCGCACAGGTGAGGTCGCGACTCTCTGGCGTCGAAGTCTGCCGCAGTCGCGGCCTCGGCGCAGCACAGGTACGCGGTATGACAACCTCCGCGCGCACCAGGCCAAGCTGCAAACTGTTTTCGGCCACGTACCACATACACCCATGCATGCACATGTGTTTGGCCATGTATCCACCTCTTCATCCATGCAAGCATTCATGCATCCGTCCGCAAATCCCATGCATGCGCGTTCGACGAGCATTGTACGTCGAGCGGCGGGCAGGGCACATCGCAGACTCCGTATCAACTGCCAGCAGCTCAACTCCGCATCACACGCCCTCGGCGAAGCCTACTTCGCGCAGTTCTTCGCTTCCGCGCCGAGCGCGCGGTCTCCGCCTCCGCTTCGCTGAGACTAAGCTAGCTGCGGCGACTTCGCTGGCCTCCGTCCATGCATGCATGGCTCTAGCGTGCGTCTTCGACGGCCATGGCGACGGCTTCATGAGCGTTCTATGCCGGCCTCGACGTGGAGTGGCACCCCGGGGAGTTCGTCTCTGTGCAGGATGCCGTGGCGCTCGGGATTGATGGCGGACCTGGTCACCGCGTGCCTCGAGTGGTGCGCCATGGGCGGGCGCGACCGCTTCTTCGTCACCCGCCGCACCACGTGGGACTTCCGAAGACCGACCGACGGCGACGACGAATGCAAGAATAGGATCTTCCACCTGCTGGATGCCCAGAACGGGAGCGCCGGCCAAGAGCACCGGCACCGGCGGGTAGCGGCACTGGCGGCGATGGCACCGGCCGGTGGTGGCCGGCAGTGGCGGCCAGCGGCGTACGTGGCCGGCCGGCAGGTGCGTACATGAGGATGGTGCAGTACATTCCGAGCGGCGTCTCCGTACTCGTCTCGGACCTCGCCCCCGCGCAGCAGGGTAGGCCGCAGTGTGGGCGAACGCGACGCCCGACCGGGTTGCGCTGATACGATCTCGGGCGGGATCCCTCGCGCAGCGGGGCTGCGCGAGCACCCGGTGGCTGCAGCTGCGTGTCGTCATCCGCTTAAGATTGCCTCCCCCGAGCTCCGCGGCGGTGACATCTCGACGAGGTCTCCTTCGACGCAGCCCATGCCTCCGCACCACGCTCCGCGTCCGTGAGGTCCCGGCAGGGTCTCCGAAGTCCTCGGCGAGGTCTCCTTTGACGCAGCACATGCCTCCGTACCACGCTCCGTGCTGGCGAGGTCCCGGAAGGGTCTCCGAAGTCCTCTGCGAGGTCTCCTTCGACGCAGCCCATGCCTCTGTATCACGCTCCGCGTTGGCGAGGTCCCGGCGGGGTTGCACTCAGAGCCTCGACGCCGAGTTGCACTGCTCGCAGAAAAGAATGTAAGTATATGTATATGCACAGCATTCACGTGTTGCAGGCCCGCGTCCGTGTCCAGCCTGGCTCCGCATCTGGCCGCACGGGATACCGCCACCGCCAGCGTGCGTCGTCGCCAGGCGTCCGCCGGCCCTGCGCCATGCCTCTCCGCGTTGCAGCATCGCCTCAGCACGGGACCCCGCGAGCAAGCCTGGTGAGCGACAGCGTGTCCCGACGGGGCATAATTGCCAGCCGTGGCAACAGCCTGGAGCTACAGGCGACGCCAACGCTGCTCAGCCGGAGAGTGGTCAATGGTGGGGCGTCACTCGCCGAACGAGACGTCTCGGTGGCGGGCGCGAAGCCGTATGGCGTGAAGAGGCCGCTCTCTGTGAGGACAACTCCGGTAGCTACTACCTCGCCCAGCTTCACCGGCTTTCCGCCGCACGCATCCGCCTCCGTCGGCTTCATCCATGGCCTTCAGCACAGCTCCGCAAGCCTCCCGCGTCAAACTTTTCCGCCTCCCCCGGGACCTCGATGATACCGGAAGCCGTGAGCTCCACGCAGGCGAAGACCACCCGGGCCAAGGCCTCCGCGCAGACGAGGACCACCTCGGCCGACGGCCCCGCCTGCACGAAGACTTCTCGACAGACTCGCTCGGCGGCGACCTCGCACCGCGCGTGCGGGGCAACACGTGGGCTAGCTACGATCGGGCCGCGCCATCCTCCGGACGGCCTTCGTGTCAACGAAGCCGTGAAGCCTCCGGCGCCTTTGCTTAGTCGAACTTACCACGCCGCCGCGCGCCTGAGCCTCGCCAACCGCCGGCTGCGGCGACTCCGCCGCCCTGTAGTCTTTGTCGGCCCCGCCGACCCGCGCCAAGACTTCGCCACCTTCACTCGGCCGGATGACCGCGCAGCCCTTCGCTTGGCTCCGTGATGGCTTCGCTGCCCTTCACCTTGGCCCCGCGCCTGCTGGCACGGACTTCGCGTCGGCGGCATCAGCCCACTGCGTGCGCTGCGTGTCTACCCGCCGTATGCACTGCGGTGGCTTCGTGCGACTTCGGCGACTTCGAAGCAGCGGCACGGACTTCGCGTCGGCAGCGTCGTCTACGCGTCATCGACGAAGCCGAAGTCTACGTTGAGCGGAGTCCTCCGGATGGTAGCCTCGCGTCATCGGCGAGGCCCATCCGTGTGTTGGCCTCCGCTCATGACGGACTTTGCGCGCTATGACCTCGCCTCCAACCTGGGCCTCCACAGCAAGACACCTACTGTCAAGCATGCACACAGGAGGGGCGGCACAAGCAGTGCATGGATGCCAGCATGCACGCGCAAAAAAGCACTGCGTACTTGCATGCATGGCACACGTACGTCCGTCACATGCACGCACTCCGACGCAAGCACAGGACGAAGCTTCGTCCCACATAAGCTGGAGAGGACACCGGGGTCTCCGCACCCGCGGAGCTTACTCCACGTCGCCACCATCTGGCTGGTACGCACTGCATGTGATCTTGTACGATGCTTTAATAATTGCCACTGCAGTTCCATTCTGAGAGCACTCGATCTGGCCGTATTTGCTTCTTCGGTTTTGGCCTGTTTTGGGCTACCGTAGGCTTTTCCAGTACTGCATTCTGGAGCATTTTGTTGTCGCGAGTCTTCGGCCATTTCCTTGCTGCCTCTGTTTTGGTCCTCGCTTTTGATTTAAATCGCACGATTGCTTCGAGCGTCGGCGCACTCTACGGAGTCTAAAATAAGACGTAGCGTTGAGCTCGGCTCCGCACGTGCCAGTCTACGGACTCTAAATAAGACGTAGCGTCGAGGTCCGCCTCCGCACACGACAGTCTACGGACTATAAATAAGACGTAGCGTCGAGGTCCGCCTCTGCACGTGCCAGTCTACGGACTCTAAATAAGACGTAGCATCGAGGTCCGCCTCCGCACGCGACAGTCTACGGACTATAAATAAGACGTAGCGTCGAGGTCCGCCTCCGCACGCGCCAGTCTATGGACTCTAAATAAGACGCAACGGGGGACGCCTCTGCGCACTCTACGGAGTATAAATAAGACGTAGCGTCGAGGTACGCCTCCGCACGCACCAGTTTACAGACTCTAAATAAGACGTAGCGTCGAGGTCCGCCTCCGCACGCGCCAGTCTACGGACTCTAAATAAGACGTAGCGTCGAGGTCCGCCTCGCACGCGGCGCCTACGGACTATAAATAAGACGTGGCGCCGAGGTCCGCCTCGCACGCGGCGCCTACGGACTATAAATAAGACGTAGCGTCGAGGTCCGCCTCCACACGCGCCAGTCTACGGACTCTAAATAAGACGTAGCGTCGAGGTCCGCCTCCGCACGCGACAGTCTACGGACTATAAATAAGACGTAGCGTCGAGGTCTGCCTCCGCACGCGCCAGTCTACGGACTCTAAATAAGACGTAGCATCGAGGTCCGCCTCCGCACGCACTCTACGGATTATAAATAAGACGCGGATGTTGTCCCTGCGCACTCTACCGAGTATAAACAAGACGCAGATGTCCTGCGCACATGTGGGCGTCGCTCCCGCACGTACTCTCCGGAGTATAAATAAGACGTGGATGTTGTTCCCACACACTATACGGAGAATAAAAATTGCGACAGGCCGAGACACAAGGGAGTGCCTCCCTTTAAGCGGCTCATCACTTGGATATCGCGCCCTCGCGCGCGTTGCACCAGGGAGTGCACCGCGACTTTTTGAAGGTAGGGGAACGGCGGTCTCGCCTCCTTGCCTCCGTGTGCGTAGTGCCCTCGGCCTACGCCGCAACCACCCGCTCTCCGCGAGCACTCATTTTGAAGGTAGGGAACGGCGGTGTCGCCTCCTGGCCTGTGTGTGCGTAGAGCACTCGGCCTACGCCGCAAGCGCCCGCTCTCCGCGGGCACTCGTTTTGAAGGTAGGGGAACGGCGGTCTCGCCTCCTTGCCTCCACGTGTGTAGTGCCCTCGGCCTACGTCGCAAGCACCCGCTCTCCGCGGGCACCCTTTTTGAAGGTAGGGGAACGGCGGTCTCGCCTCCTTACCTCCGCGTGCATAGTGCCCTCGGCCTACGCCGCAGCGCCGCTCGCGGGCACTCATTTTGAAGGTAGGGAATGGCGGTGTCGCCTCGGCTCGTGTGCGTAGCGCCCTCGACCCTACGCCGCAAGCGCCGCTCTCGCGGGCACTCTTTTGAAGGTAGGGAACGGCGGTCTCGCCTCCTTGCCTCCGCGTGCGTAGTGCCCTCGGCCTACGCCGCAAGCACCCGCTCTCCGCGGGCACCCTTTTTGAAGGTAGGGGAACGGCGGTGTCGCCTCCCGGCCTGTGTGTGCGTAGCGCCCTCGGCCTACGCCGCAAGCGCCCGCTCTCCGCGGGCACTCTTTTTGAAGGTAGGGGAACAACGGTCTCGCCTCCTCGTTTCAGCGTGCGTAGTGCCCTTGGCCTACGCCGCAAGCGCCCGCTCTCCGCGTGACCTCTTTTTGAAGGTAGGGGAACGGCGGTGTCGCCACCTGGCCTGTGTGTGCGTAGCGCCCTCGGCCTACGCCACAAGCGCCTGCTCTCCGCGGGCACTCTTTTTGAAGGTAGCGGAACGGCGGTCTCGCCTCCTTGCCTCCGCGTGCGTAGTGCCCTCGGCCTACGCCGCAAGCACCCGCTCTCCGCGGGCACCCTTTTTGAAGGTAGGGGAACGGCGGTCTCGCCTCCTTGCCTCCGCGTGCGTAGTGCCCTCGGCCTACGCCGCAAGCGCCCGCTCTCCGCGGGCACTCATTTTGAAGGTAGGGGAACGGTGGTGTCGCCTCCTGGCCAGTGTGTGCGTAGCGCCCTCGGCCTACGCCGCAAGCGCCCGCTCTCCGCGGGCACTCTTTTTGAGGGTAGGGGAACGGCGGTCTCGCCTCCTTGCCTCCGCGTGCGTAGTGCCCTCGGCCTACGCCGCAAGCACCCGCTCTCCGCAGGCACTCATTTTGAAGGTAGGGGAACGGCGGTGTCACCTCCTGGCCTGTGTGTGCGTAGCGCCCTTAGCCTACGCCGCAAGCGCCCGCTCTCCGCGGGCACTCTTTTTTAAGGTAGGGGAACGGCGGTCTCACCTCCTTGCCTCCGCGTGCGTAGTGCCCTCGGCCTACGCCGCAAGCACCCGTTCTCCGTGGGCACCCTTTTTGAAGGTAGGGGAACGGCGGTGTCGCCTCCTGGCCTGTGTGTGCGTAGCGCCCTCGGCCTACACCGCAAGCGCCCGCTCTCCGCGGGCACTCTTTTTGAAGGTAGGGGAACGGCGGTCTCGCCTCCTTGCCTCCGCGTGCGTAGTGCCCTCGGCCTACGCCGCAAGCGTCCGCTCTCCGCGGGCACTCTTTTTGAAGGTAGGGGAACAGCGGTCTCGCCTCCTTGCCTCCGCGTGCGTAGTGCCCTCGGCCTACGCCGCTAGCGCCCGCTCTCCGCGGTCACTCTTTTTGAAGGTAGGGGAACGGCGGTCTCGCCTCCTTGCCTCCGCGTGCGTAGTGCCCTCGGCCTACGTCGCAAGCGCCCACTCTCTGCGGGTACTCTTTTTGAAGGTAGGGGAACGGCGGTCTCACCTTCTTGCCTCCGCGTGCGTAGTGCCCTCGGCCTACGCCGCAAGCGCCCGCTCTCCGCGGGCACTCTTTTTGAAGGTAAGGGAACGACAGTGTCGGCACGTCTTCGGCGTTCGACTACGCGTGCGCCTCGTAGGCATCGCCTCGGCAGGACGGCACGTCTTCGGTGCTCGACTACACCGTCCGCCTCGTAGGCATTGCCTCAGCGAGTTGGCACGTCCTCGGCGCTCGACTCCGCCATCCGCCTCGTAAGCATCGCCTCGGCGGGACGTCACATCTTCGGCGCTCGACTTCGCCGCTCGTCTTGTAGGCATTGCCTCGGCGGGGCGGCACACCTTCGGCGCTGGACTGTGTCGGCACATCTTCGGCGCTCGATAACACGTCTTCGGCGCTCGACTCTGCCGTCCACCTCGTAGGCATCGCCTCGGCGGGACGGCACGTCTTCGGCGCTCGACGACACGTCTTCGGCGCTCGACTCGCCCGTCGCCTCGTAGGCATCGCCTCGGCGGGGCAGACGCTCTTCGGCGGCGACGACTTGGCGCTCGACTCCGCCGTCGTAGACATCGCCTCGGCGGGGCGCGCGCTTCGGCGCTCGACCGCCGCTCACCTTCATCGCCTCGGCGGCGGCACACCTCGTGGGCGTGCCGGCACATCTTGGCGCTCGATGAACGTCTTCGGCGCTGACGACTCGCCGTCGCCTCGTAGGCATCGCCTCGGCGGGGCAACACGCCGGGCGCTTCGACTCGCCGTCCACCTCGTAGGCATTACCTCGGCGGGACGGCACGTCTTCGGCGCTCGACGACACGTCTTCGGCGCTCGACTCCGCTGTCCGCCTCGGGGGTTCACGGATTTCTTCATAGGCATTGCCTCTAGGGTCTGCGAGCTACCAGTTGCATCGGCACCCTCGCGCTTGCTGTCGGGGAACGGGGGGCTGGGGTGGTTGATCACGTCAGCTCGCCCATCGGGACCTCGCCGCTATGCCGCCGAGGAGTATCTTGTTGTGGGGTGGCCCAACCCCGTGGATCGGGCCGTGCAACTAGTCCAACATGTAATAGGCCCAATAGTGTAGAGGAGTATACCAGTGTTAATATACCAATGTACCCTCATCCTTTGTAAGTACTAAGGGGTAAAATGGGGATTTCCCATTCTACCCCTCTCATATATATAAGCCCCCAGGAGGGGCAGGAGGGGGGATCATCATCCTCTCATTCTTACCAGCTCCACACATATCTAGCTCTCCTCTTCTCCTTCTACTAGTCCCCTTCATTCTTGTTTAGGCCGTAGCTACAACAGCATGCATATAGCACGTGAGCGTATATGGCTATTGGCATGTATTTTTTTGCTTTTGCGTACATCTTCTGGCTATATCAATTTATTCGAGTAGCATTTGTTCTCCGAATAACTTAAAAATTAAACACGAGACGTTCACTTGCACCACGAACATGCCATAAAAATTCGCCACTCGATTGTAATATGTAGCACACACACAAAAATCTTGGAAGGCGGATTTGTGTTTTGCATACGTTATCCGGCCGTATTATCCTATTCGAGTGAGTATATGTGCTCCGAATGAGCTGAAAATTTGACGTGAACTTTTCACTTTCCCTACAATCATACCGTAGAAATTCGCCACTCAAATGTAATATGTACGGTACGCAAAAAATCTTGGAAGGCGGATTTGTGTTTTGCGTACGTCATCCGGTCGTATTATCCTATTCGAGTGAGTATATGTGCTCCGAATGAGCTGAAAAATTGACGTGAACTTTTCACTTTCCCTACAATCATACCGTAGAAATTTGCCACTCAAATGTAATATGTACGGTACGCAAAAAATCTTGGAAGGTAACGTGCCGTAAAAATTCCGGATAAAATTGGTGTCAACACTTTGTAACCCTAGACTTACCATATGTGTAATACAACCACCTATAGGTTACTTATATCTCATGCAAAATCTTTACACTACTAAGGTTGTGGCCGTGGGCCGGTAGATTTCAAAACTCGGAGATAATGGTAAGGTGGTATGGGACACCGTACCCTAGGGTGGTAATGCAAGCATGCACGAGTTAGGGTAAGGGCGTTGTGGGAAACCGCGAGATGATTTTCGCCCACCGCTTTACCCTAGGGTGGAGGTTGCGAACCTCGTGAAAATATAAGGACTAGACCCTTATGCCGAGCAAATGACATAGTGGCCGCTCAACCACAGGTGTTGACTTGTCAACCCTGATTTAGTACCTGCTCAACTTGAGTGAAACCCTGCATTTGGGAGTCGATCTGGATCGTAGATCCAAACTAAGACAACGATAGGCCCCCACAACTCGGGCCCGGCGTTCCGTGGTGGCCAACGAACACCCGAGGGTGTGCGGATTCCGAACCTATTGGGTGGAGTGTATATCAAGGGTTGAGCAGTGAAAAGACCCGGTTCCTTAACTCAGTCATGAGGGCTAAGGGTGTGTGTGGGTAAAGTTGAGCAACTCTGCAGAGTAAATCAAATGGTATTCAAATACGCCGTGCTCCCGGTTAATAGGGCTGTGTCACTTGGGTGATTCCAGCTGCGAAGCTTAAGTAGTTTTACAAATGCTTTAACTGGACTAGTTGGTTAATTATCTTTTTATGAAAACTCCTTAATCTTAAGGAGTAGCTGTCAGCTTTTGAATTTCTAAAAATGTTTACAAATAAAACTGCATCCACTCAAAGTTAATAAACCACATATACTCCCTTTGTTGATCCGTGCAAGTAGTTAAGTTAGGGTTTTTCCATTGTGACTTGTTGAGCTGGTCAGCTTACGGCTTGCTAAACCCCTTCAGAAGATCAAGACGCTGGTGAAGGTCTCCCCGTTGAGGAAGCCCCAGAGGAGCCTTTCTTCGACGAGGACCCTTGGTTCTAGGTCTCCGCCGCGCTCGAGCTTTCTTGGAGTTTTCGTTATGTAATATACTTTGGGCTTGCACGCCCCGCTGCAGAAAACTGGGTTGTTAAACCATATGTGAAATATATGCTGGTCTTTTGTGGTAAGCATGTGATGATATACTCTTGCGCGACACTCCATAACTGTTCAAGCATGAATAGTTGCGTAATGCCGTGTCCCAGGTGCCCCTGGAAACGGGGGCGTTACACTCAAGGTCTGCCACTAGCTAGGGGTTGTGATCATGCTATCCATCTCAAAGCAGGCTCTGAACCACCCAACCTAATGCTATATACCCCCACTATTAGAAAGAAGTTGTGCCTAGACTGACCTGTCAAGCTATTACTACTATACTTCCAGAATGGGTGTTAGAAGTCAAACATAACTATATGGAAGATGATCACAGTCAAAACTTGCTAAGAGAAGCACAGACCACCACTAGAACCAATGCTAAGTACACATTGATAGCTGGACTTCTAAGATATAATTGGAGAATTTATGTTGGAGAGAAGAATACTTTGAGACAAAAGATACTGAATACTTTTCATACATATGGATTTGGAGAACATTCAGGTATGAGGGCTACATACCACCGAGTTAAGAAATTATTTTAGTGGCCAAACCTTAAGAAAGAAATGGAGAAAATAATATCTGAATACCCTATTTGTCAAATCACTAAGTCAGATCATATCCATATTCCTGGGCTATTAGATCCTTTAGAAGTACCAGATATGGCATGGACACATATATCTATGGATTTTGTGGAGGGATTGCCCAAATCTCATGGCAGAGATGCTATTTCAGTGGTGGTGGACAGGTTTACGAAATATGCACATTTCATCGGCTTGTCTCACCCCTATACTGTTGAACAAGTAGTTCAAGTGTTCATTGATAATATTTTTAAGCTACATGGATTACCTATTGCCATTGTCACTGACAAGATAGGATTTTCACCAGCAAATCATTCACTGAAATATTCAAACCATTAAAAGTCTCTCTCAGATTTACCACTACTTACCACCCCTAGAGTGATGGACAAACTGAGTGGGTTAATCAGTGTCTTGAAGCTTATTTAAGGAGTATGGCTTCTAAGAATGGCTTCTAAGAACCAAAAGGATGGTTTTCGTGGCTGGCTTTGGTAGAGTGGTGGTATAACTCTACTTATCATACGTCGTTGAAAATTACCCCATTTCAGGCTCTATATGGTTATCCACCTTCTCGAATTGGTGAGTTTTCAGTACCTTGCAATGCATTAATAGAGGCAAGGGTCACAGTGGAACAGAAGGAAAAAATGATTCAAAAGATTAAGTAAAACCTTCAACAATCCCAGGAAAGAATCAAACACTATGCCGACAAACTGAGATCTGAAAGAGTATTGCAAGTGGGTGACATGGTTTATTAAAACAACAACCATATTGACAAACAGCTTTTGGTTTGAGAGGATCTCTCGAACTTAGATCCAAGTTCTATGGACCTTTTAGGGTGGTGGAAAAAATTGGAAGAGGGCTTACAAGTTGCGGCTACCTAAGGATGCAAACATCCATCCAGTTTTTCATCTGAGCTAGCTAAAAAAATTATTTGGGGAGTCATGCTGTTCCTATTCTAGGGCTACCCCTTGTTGGCCCAAATGGACAGATAAAAACTGAGCCTGTTCAAGTACTAGACAGGAGGATAGTGCCTAGGAGGGGTAAGCCTATGGCACAATGGTTAATTCAGTGGTTAAATCATTCACCAACAGATGCTACCTGGGAAGATGATATTTTCATCTGAAATACATTCCCAACATTTGTACCTTGAGGACAAGGAACATGTTAAGAAGGGGGAAATTGTCATACCCTGAGCAGGAGCGAGCTCAAGTGTGTAGGGAAATGGGAAGTTTAGAGTTGGTGTATATTAAGCGAAGTTGGCAACATTTTGTACGCCGGGCTGATTTTCTTTTGCGACAAAAGAACAACTGAGATGCAGAAGTGAAGATTCAACAGTGATCGAGTGGTTTAGAATTTCTTTGAGAATGTACTGCTTGTACCTGTAGCTGTACACTTTGTCATTAACCGTTCGGCTCAGTACATTAGCAGTTAAGTCTATTTTAATTGTAATGTAAATATTGCTGTAAACTAAGGCTATTTAGCCTCTGCTTTCCTGAATGAGAAAAAAGGAGAAAAGACAACTAAGTCCAAGTAGCCTAGCATACAGTAGAGTAGTTATAGAAGTGGAGAAACCTAGCTAGTCAATCGTTTTCTTCCAGAATTATTCTCAATCCAATCCAGTCCAGACTCGATTTAGGCCGGGTCTGATAGGATGTCAGCGAGGGCTACAGGGGATCTGGGCAAACAGGGGGCCTCGGCACGGGTAAGTGGAGCGGAGGGAGGCGTGGAATTAATATCGGACTTCGTGAGTGGACGCGTTTGGCCGGGCTTAGGCTTCGGCTATAGAAGCAAAGCCAATAAGGCTAAGCCGCAGCGCATTCGAACCCAGCCTTATCCAGCTGGTGAGAACTGATCGCATAGCTTTCATGTACAATCAGAAGCGGTAACGAGAAACGTGTTCCTCTCAGTTTATCTTCCAGCTAAAGCATATGCTCCGGCAGGAAGTAGACCAGTTGCTCATGACGCATTGTAAATACACTGTAAGATGTGTTTCTTCCATCTCTGCGAGAAACTTGCTTCACAAGAAACATCAGAAATTTCAAGCTTCTTGTGAGTGGCTGGCTTGCTTCACGAAGGATGAAAGCTCATATTGAAGATAAAAAAAAAACGGAAGAACAAAAGTGTGATTCATACGCTGGTATGAGGCAAAGAACGCTTTCCCATGCCTCTGGATTAGGCTGAAAAGGTGGTTTATAGCTAAAATTTCACTATAACTAGCTAAAATTACATTGTAATTGATGGTGACTTATTTAGCCCAACTAAATTTAAAAAAATCAAAAATAAAAAAAAATAAGTTAGTCTATCATGAACAATGCAAACGAATATGAGAAAAAAAGAACCTAATGAAAAATAAGTCAGAAACCAGAAGCTCAAACTAAAATGAGCAAAGACATCTTACATGTAAGCCAATTCAGCTATCTAATTAAGAATGGATTAGCCATAGAATTTTTTTACTCAAACAGAAACCAAAAGAAGGCATTTAATTATGTGCAGTGTAACAAAAACTGACGAAGCTACTAAAGAAGAACTGAACCAAGACACCGAATATGATGTTTAGGGGGATGAAGTTTTGCATCTTGGCTACACTGTTTTGACATATTACATGAAGAGTAAACAAACTAAACAAAAAAAAGTCTTGACCATTACTACTATTTACAAGGATAGCTTGGCTGTTCGCCAATAAATTTATAATACACAAGTAGTGTTGCTTCGATCAATCACGGATATGTTGGCTTCTGCATGTGTATCTCAACCTCTGCCGTCTGCTCGGCACAAATGTTGAATCATCTAGGCTCCTGTCAATACCTGAACGATGGTTACTGGTGTAGGGCTGATACAAAAGGGTGCGACAATATCCACGATAACTGCTGTTGTGCCGGGAGTATTGATTCGAGAAGCCCTGACGCAGTAGGGGCTGTGTGCTTGACCATCCGATACCCTGCCAATCTGAACGTGAGCTGCGTGACCTGCGCCTACCATTGAATGAAAGCCTGGGTGAACCTCGGTTATTCTGCGGCAGAAGCCTGGGCAAAGCATGCCTTTCATCAGGCCAAACACTATGTGATCCTAGCGTTTCATTCGGCCAGAGCCTAGAGGCACCATGCCGGTTATCTGGTGAATCTACTGGGTCACAAACTGGAGACCACCACTCATCACTACTTTCTTCCCCAGAGTCTTCATCAGGGGACATATCATCTCTAGTCTCAATAACATAGTCACCAACTATTATTGCACCAGGATTCTGCGACCTGATTGCGCTAATGACATCACCAAACTCCTGCTCACGCTCAAGGCGATCCCAAGTCCTTTTCCTTGAGAAATCCACATGAGCAGGCTTTGTAAGCAAATGAGAAATCCTAGCATGTTCACGCAGCTGCTCATAGGCTCCAACAAAATTGCAGGAATCATGAGAGCAAGTCCTCAACTTCTCGTCTAGATACTTTCTCACTTCTCCAGCAGGAATCCAGCCAGATACAGATCCTCTGCAGAGAGGACACTTAAGGTCAGCTGAACTTTGCAAGGCATCATGACATTCTTCCATTATAACGCTACCTTCTACAGATATTGTTGAATTTGCAGATTCTTGGTTATTAGCATTATCAAAATGTCTTCTCAGGCTTGGGCTCCGCAAATGTCTGGAAATCATACTATAGTGAGCTCTTGGTTGGACAGTTCTATTATTGGAGTTTGAAAGCACCGAAGAGGTTGAGTGTGAAGCACGGACCTTACTATCTCCATTCATTTTTCTGAACCGGTCTAGGCAATTAGAGTGTCGATGGCTTGTGTTACAAATATAACATCTGCAGCCATTCTTGCAGGAACTGCATATAAGTAAAACAGCATTGTGGGGTTGCTCCATACAAATAGGGCAAGATATCCTGTCCCATTCCATATGCAGAGCAGTGCATGATGTGACTGTAGATCTGTTACTTTTCCTACTTGTCATCTTGAAATCAACTGTGTTGAATTCACTTAATCATTAGAATTGTTGAAAGCAAAAACTATTCATTGTCTCAAGTTGAGCATTCAGGCAGATTAGAAAAACATTACCTTGCAAAACATAGTTTTACAGACTCGCTAAAACATTAAAAACATTAAAACCTTTTGTAATGACAAAGAAAAAGGAACTCTCTCGCTTGGTAAGTGGCCAAACAAAGATTAAGGCAGACTAGTCAAGTCTAAGTGTCTAACATAGTATTAAGTGTGCAAGGACAGAGCATATTACATCAAGATTGATCATGTAGCACGGATCGGATTTTAGCTTCCAAATCAATGTTAGTCCTAAGGAGCTTATGCCTTGAAAACATATCAATCACACTTCTCAAAATTTCTTGTACAAATGGTAAATAGCTAAAATCGTTCTCAAAAGTTGTGACATTAAGAACTAAACTTCAAAGAAGTTTGCTGTGAAAGTGTTGCAATTGTCGTCAACAAACACAACATTATAATAAATTATGAATTACTGGCATTGAATCATGCTATCTATTGTTTCTAGACATTGACAACATTAAACAAGGCCATCCCCACATGGTAAATTTAGTAACTCTACCCCAGGAAAAGTCTCACTTTAAGAACACTATATTACTTCTCAGCAAAACAAAAATTCCATAAAGGCAGCTACGAAAAAGTAAGCAAGGTGTTAAGCACTTGGTTTACAAATGGTGCACCTCTAAAATCAGAAAAACAATGGGGGCTTGAAGCACATAAAAATAAGTTCATTTAACTTTACACAAAGTGTTAGCACTAACCTACAGGGAGAAGCAGTGTGTACCGAACACTGAAAAGGAATCAAGAGATGTGACAATATCAACACAATAGAACCCTGAAATAAATATTACACCGTCAGTAACAGAGGAATTGTGAGCAATACAGTAAACAACAATCAATGACAAGAATAAAGTATCCAACACAAGTCTGTGCACATGCAAGACGAAATGACGTTAATTTTGTTTGGCTTGATTCCGAGACCTAGATACAGAATACTGGCAAAGCAATCTAAAGTCATAACATAATCTACTGAAGAACTATACTTGAAACTTTCACCACACAGCACATTGCAGTTCAATTTTCAAAGGATTTGCACAGACCAAACAAAACAGTTTCAACAGTTCACCCATGCTTCTGTCAGTTTGGACCGAAGTCACATGAGTCATCGAATTAAACCAATTTTCATAACTAAACCATATTCTCGAGAACACAACCTATAGAAGTTGATGAAAACATTATTACTTGATTTCTACTAGTACATAATGGAATCAAACATGTCAATTTTGCAACTTTTCATACAACATTTACAAATCAATTTATGCATGATTATTAGACGAAAGCCAAAAAAACTCAACAAACTTTAAATTTAATCAAAACTACAGATTCTAGGATTAGCGAACATTCTGGCATTCATCTCACTAGGAGTTGCCATCAAAATTCTTATATATCCGGTACCACTTTATACATGCATGTACAACCATCTAATTTCAAACCCTGCTTGCCAAATCCACAACTAGGCAAAGTTTCGTGTAAAAAACCACGTGTGCAGGCTTTAGAAAGATCCTTAAAACAAAATTTCAAGCAAGCACACGTCTAGAACATGGACAATTTCACAACATTCATGCCACAAAAAGATTCGGCACTGCAGAAGTTTTGCATCACATGAATTAAGGTGAATATCTCCTAGATGGCTAGATGACCATAAAAATTGTATCCTTTTCACACCAAGCTTCAGGAGACAATATTAAAGAGAAAGATCATGTAAAGATGCCTACATGGTAAAGATCAAATCAAGGTTATTAAGCCGTCGCCTAGGCGGTAAGGCGCAGAGATGTATGGCATCGGCGTCGCCTTGCCAGGAAGGTCTATGGCGTCCACCTCATGGCTATGGCGTCACAATAGCGTCGCTTAGGCGAAGAAAGGCGTCGGGATGGCTGAGGCGGACGCCCCAAAAACACGAAAAAGCAAGGAGAGAATATAAAGAGATGGGATGAGAGGGGGGCTGGCAAGGGAACCTGTCGCGTGAAGCCATGAACACTGAACCCTAGTGCTGCTTCCATCCCCGTGGCGCCACCATCACAAAAGCGGCGCACCGGCGGCCATCTGCTACAGTACCGCTGCTGTGCTGCGCCACTATCCCACCTCCATCCCCGTTGCCCTCTCCACTCCAGGTATGCCCCATCCCCTCCTTGCCGGCCTCCACCTACTTCCCCGGCTCCCCCTCCCTCTCGACCTCCCCCTCCTTGCCGGCCTCCACCTCCCTCCCTTCTCCCTCCTGTCCCGGCCTCCACGGCTCCACCTCCCCCTCCCTCCCCTGCTCCCTCTCCCTGGCGGCCTCCACCTCCCTCCCTTCTCCCCGCATCCCCCTCCCGGCGGCGACCCGGCCTGGTCGCCTCCCCCTCCTGATATATGCATGTATTTGCCATTCTAGTTGATTGGTGGCGTTCATATGGTGGCCTAGCCATTGAACTACAAAGGTTTGCTAAGTGTGTTGTTAGTTTTTATGCTTCATCATCCGGTTGTGAGCGAAATTAAAGTACCTTTGAATTTGTGAGTCAATTTGTAGCTTCTTTATGCTTATTTTCATCTAATCAATTTGTAGCTTATATGTGTTTATTAATTTCAGTAAGTTATTTATTCATTTTATTTGTTTTGCTTGTCATTTGTGCTTTTGTAGCTCCATACAAAGAAAAAGAACTGGTTACTACACAAGAGATTGAATGATTTGGTCTTTGTTGTATACAACTGAAAGATGAAAACTAGGTTTCAAATGAAGCAAGAGAAAGCGGGCAACCTTTGGTCATTGAGGAGTTTGATTGGAACAATGAATGAGCTGACTCATTTGCTATACCACCTCAAGGTGGTCATGAGTGTGGCCTTACATAGGATGATGTTGATGAAGCCATTGGCGCGTCATGCTCGCTTTGAGGTTGCAATCTTCTAAGGCAAGCTAATAGGCATAGTCATGGTGAGACTATGACCTACCAAAGGCATGTAAAATCTACAACAATAGTAGTTGAAAAAGATGGCTTAGATGAGCAAGAGCAAGACTCGGATTCAGGCAATGAAGAAATGAGGAAGAAGACCCACATGATGATGCGGATGTGAGCAATTGTGACGAAGCTTCCAATGCCACTGAAGATGGTGGAGGAAACATGGATTTTACTAGCAATCCCAATGAGTTCAACGATGGATGATGGATATTGAGAGATGAGAGTTGGACTATCAACTGTGCTACTTAGCCTATAGACTTATCACCATGTTATTTGTGTGGACTTATATCGCCTATGTCGTGCTTGTTAGTTTGTTATGTTGCCTATATTTAATATCGGATTAACTTAATTGATATTGTGGCTTGTTGCTTGGGAGAAAAGGAGAGAAGAGATTGTCAACAAGTTATGTAATATTATTTGCATCTATTACATTTATAACAATCTATATGTTGAAACTTGCAAAGGGCCAAGGGAATGGATGCTACATAGAAGAAGAGCAATTGGAATAGGAGATAGGTGCTACATGGACTTAAGAATTGGCAATAATAAGGTACATATGTACTGCTAAAATACTTATTTTATTTTCTGCTCTTAGCGCCTAGTTTCGTGCCTTACCGCTTAAAAAGGTATGGGGTGGGTTCTTAATAACCTTGGATCAAATACAGTTTGCCCTAACGGGTTCGTGTATCCTATACATCAATCATCGGATGATAGCACAAGAGAATACACCACCAACATGGACTAAAAGCCCATGAGGAGTCCTATCTCTAAGCCTTCAAACCATCACAACACACAAACCCCCAAATCCCCACACCCATCAAGAACTAAATCCCCACCAAATTAGCGCCTGAAGATCCAGACCCAACCATAATCAACTGCCCCCCGTTAACCGCCCAAGAAACCCACCCAAATCAACAACCCGATCGCCGCAAACCAACCCTACCCAACCAAAATTCACCCACCGAATAGATCTAGGCAACGACGGGAGCATCGATCACGAACAGGCAGAAAGAGGATTCGACGACGGCGAGGAAGAAAAGCAAAAGGAAGAGAGGTGGAATTTTTACGGGGGTTTGACGAGACTCGAGATCGATCGGACTCCGCCCCCCTCCTCTTCCGCTGCCTTTTCTTGGAAGAATCGTCCTTCGGTTTCTTTTTCTTCCTCTCTGTTTTTTTTTCTCGCGGGACAGGTGGAGGCAATGGTGGTGGCGTCTCTGCGTTTGTGGTGGCCTGTGCGTGCGGTTTTATAGGCGAGGATGGAGAGGCGGGTCCCCTTTGGTTGCCTTTTTCGGCTCGATCAATCCTTCCCCTCTGTTCTGTCACGCTGGCAGTGGGCCCCACCTCCCGGTAGGACAGTCAGGTCAGGGATCAACGTCCGCCCTTCGGGTGAGAAAAAATTGCGTATATACTTACTCACACAAATATTAACCTTTTAACATATTTAACACTCTTGAACACTGTATTTATAAAAATAACTATATATATAGTATATTAACAAAAATAATATTTTTGCTATCTGATGGCTAGACGACAGTGCAGTGGACTAATGCATAGCCGTTGTTGTCCCGCAGTGGGACAACAGGCGGTCGGCCATCCCGTGGCCGGATAGCAAATGGCCTGCCGTTCCACCACCAGGCAGCAAGTGATTAGATCAGCTGATTAGTTAGCCTAATTATCTGCTCTAATTTATTTTTTACATACTATTTGTTTGAATTGTTAAATATAGCAAATAAGCTTAAAAAATTACGAAATTTTATGTGTTGTCTTCTAACATAACGTACTTAGCTTAATAATTTTTTTGGTAATTTTATCCATCCATTGTGAATGTTGCTCAAAAATTCATACGATTTCGATATTTGTAGGAGCTGTTACATATAGGAAATGAGCTCTAAAAATTACTAAATTTTGTGGGAAGCCTCCCGACATGGTTGTAGTAATTGCGTAATTTTTTGGAATTCTATGTGCTCCGAATTTACCATATTAATTTATGTTAATTTAATCGTGAAATTAATTATGCTCAGACATCTTTTGCAATTCATACATTATAAATATTTGTAGAAGTACATGTAGAAGTACAAAAATGCATCACACGAGTTGTGATATGGCTTACCCATCTGAGCCACTGCTATCTCCTCGCCGCGTCTACCTCCCCGTGTGTGGCCTTATCTTTCGTTAAGCACAAGCATATCCCATGGGGTACGTCAGTCGGTCTGAAGGTTGCATCTTGGTTCAGAGGAGGTATGGAGACCGTTCTGTTTGCTCAGTGGCCAGCGGTGATCCAGTAGACTCAAGTACAACAGGTTGGGTCCGGTAAGGGACAATGCCCTTCAACTAAGATATGCCGAACTGCGAGCTGCTAGCAATAATGTTGTGAACGAAGGACTTTAAAAATCCCTCTCATAGTGCAAAGGAGCTCTCTCCTTAACCGTACGACATGGCAGCGAAGCCAGAAGTGCTCTGCCCACTGAAGTCTCTAAACTCTGCGTATGGTGTGAGCACTGAGCTCTGTCCTATGTACACTGCAAACCTTGGCGCTATGTACCACTCTCTGAAGCATTCGGAAGGTCCGTATCGTCATCAGTGGACTCGACATCACCCCTATGTTGAATTGGAGACTACAAGGTGAAATAGTGTTAGTCACAATAAATATTTCGGATGTACAATGCGATTCTCATACCTCCCGGATGTGCAGCAAAGATGAACGACAGGGAGTCTGGTGGACGAACGGTGAGTCTGCTGTGCGACCGGGGTACGTACCACTCTAGGTACTCATCGTGCATCCGGACGTCGTATTGACGCTGCTCCATGACGACATCCAAGTGTGCCCTGTCCCTCCATGTCGTCGTCTACTCATGCTGCATTGGCCGCTAGTCCGTACCATGTCGACTAGCCTTCGATTTCCTGCACTTTCAGAATCATCGATGTTACAGAGTAAGACATACAAAGTGTAAACATTACTCGAATGGAGTTTGACTCACCGGTGTACGGCTCGCGGTAGGAACTTGCCGTCCAGAGGGGGCAAGATCTGATGGAAACCAAATTGTTGCATTATGTGTTGCAGCGCATAAGCCTCCACCATATACGAGAATATCATATGGCGTTTCGTCGTCTATAGCACCGCGTCCTGCAAGCATTGCAGGGACAGCCCGTACGAGGATACACGCTCCACAAAGTCTACAGTCCATGGACCCCCAATGCTGTCGTTGTCGTGTAACGACTCGAACTCGTTGTGCCACAGCAAGTAGCACTTCAACGGTTGGCCCTTGGTGGGCCCAACTATCAGGTTGGTGAACCACCGAATGGGTGCACTAGCGTCACGATAGTCAGATGCCTGAAAGGGAAGTGCTCCCAACTCCATAGCTGCAGGAGCATGTAGCACACGCATAGGTTAGGGTGATCAGCAGTGCCACGCTGACAAGCGTCACACAACCATCGATATGTGGTGCATAGGACAGCTAATTCCTAGCTGTACTAAGGCATTGCCCTAAACTCCGCGTCAACTAAAGACTCAGCAAGGTGGACGAACTCGGCATTGCAAATATCACCGTGTGTGCTTGGAAACATGCTCCAACCAAAGAGATAAAGAAGGTATACCATGAGGTACGTCTTGATGACCTCAAGTGCTGTATCCTGCAAGCACACAATGAAATTCTTTAGCCAAGTGTGGAGGATGCCACGAGCACCCTCCAGGATAGGCAGGCCGAACCAGTCCGCTAGTCTCTCCTTCCAGTCCGCCGGTGCAGGGGCTGGAACAAGTGCGTCCCCTCAGAGAGAGAGACTGGTCAAGAACAAGACGTCCTGCAGAGTGATCATCATCTCACCCCACCGACAATTTGATTACCCGTCCGAAAAAATTACGAATGATTCATTGACATCGTCCTTAACACTTAATTACTTAGCACTAACTCATTACTTAACCCTAACTAATTGCTACTACAGTAATTACGACTATTTAATTACTCAATACCACACAATAACAAATTATGGGTACCATATGTACACAAAAAAATACAAACTATGTCTACATTACTACTACCAACTTACTTCATAATACAAACTACATCAATTACAACTAACTAAATACTATTAATTAACTAGAACTACAGGTGTTGTAGGGGTGGCCCAACCCCCGTGACTGGGCTGTGCAACTGGTCCAACATGTAATAGGTCCAATAGTGTAGAGGAATATAACAGTGTAAATACACCAATGTACCCTCATCCCTTGTAAGTACTAAGGGGTAGAATGGGGATTTCCCATTCTACCCCACTCATATATATAAAACCCCCAGGAGGGGTTAAGAGGGGGACTCTCTCATTCTACCAACTCTCCCACACAGATCTGGCTCCCCTCTTCCTCTTCTACTAGTCCCCTTTTTCCCTGTTTGGCCTGTAGCCACAACAGATGGCGCCGTCCGTGGGAACAACTGGAAGTTACGTATGGAAGAGACTTCTTCAATATTCAACAAAAGCAGCAGCTATGTGGATCTTTTTTGCTCCTGGGAGCATGCTACTTCGTTCGTCGCATCTGCACTACAGATAAGTAGTTCGCTTGCCAAGAAATTTAACCATCCTAACTAGGAAGATGTATGGGCTTTGTCGATATACTTTGTTTTGTAGCTGCAGTATTGACTAGATCTAGTTGAATCGCCCAGGTGCAGCAAGGAATAGATCTAGTCGAATCATTTTTCTATCATCCAAGGCATAATTTCCTGCAATGAGGAGCGTGCAGGCGGAGCGGCAGCCTGCACGCCTCGTGTGCCCGGCCCGGCAGACTCGCCCTCCGCTCGTCTCGCGCGCTGCAGGTTCCGGCCTCCGCTCTCTGCGAAGTCCCCACGCGGCGTAGGGCTTCGCCATGACGCCGGTATGCACGCACGCCTTCGACTCGTCCACGCCGAGCTTCGCACGGAGTGCACCCCGCCAAACATGCCTTCGTGCTGCGGCCTCCGCGACGCCTCTTCGCGCGATGTCGGGTCTCCGCACGGTGCCGAGTCCTCGCGCCAAGCCTCCGCTCGATGTCGCGTCCCTCCTCGCTGACCACAGGCAGACAGGCATGAAACATCCATCCCCACATGTATCCATGAGTGCATACGTACATAAATTATCCTCCGTACATGCATGCGTTCGCGGTGCGAGGTATCCATCCAAACATCCATCCATGTTTAAAATATCCAGAACATTCATGCCTCAAGAAAGTTTTACGTGTGCATACCTACCCATCCATCCATCTAGGCATACTGACTAGAGATGGCAACGGATAAATACCCATCGGGTATTGCCATTCCATACCCGTACCCGCTAGGTGTAAATTTACCCGTCGGGTTACCCGTATCCGCACGCAGGTAGGAAAATTGACCCATACCCGTACCCGCGCGGGTATTACTACCCGACGGATAACCCGTACCCGCAAGCATACCCGGTTCAACACATAAAAATATCATCAATTTAGACATTCATTAATCATACATGCCAAGCACAAAAGCGTCTAATGATCAAAATTAGTACATCACATAAACATACTTGACATGACCATATCAACATATGATAAACAAATAAACAATCAACAACAAGTAGATAATAAAATTAACATTTGAGTGGGATGTCTAGTTGTCTAATGCGGGTATTCATTACTCATGGTAGGCGGGTATGGGTAGTATATACCCACACCCGCACCCGCCTACCCGGCGGGTAGAGGATTTCACCCAATAACGTACCCATGGGTACATAAAATTTTCCATACCCGTCTCTTTATCGGGTAAAACCCGTCGGGTATTCGTGTATCGGGTACCCATTGCCATCTCTAATACTGACTCGCATACCCTTCCGTACATGCAAATAGTTATTCGCCTGTATTCATCCGCACGCAAACAACCATTGATACATCCGCCATGCATGCGGTAATTTCGCATGAAATATCCACGAGTTTCGCCCTTGCGCGTGAGAATTCGTTCACATACCACTCATGCAGGCATATAGGCATTTCTCTCTCTCCATCGTCTGGGTTCCTGGCGTGCAGGTAATGGACGAGTCGAAGTCGCCTTCACGTCGGCCTTGGCTGTAGCTCGGTGATGGCGTCCTTGCCCAGGGAAATTGTGTCTCGGCTTCTGCGCGGCACAAACTCCACGCCTAGGCTAGGCGAAGCCAGCACCGTCCCGAGATCTTGGCCGGTGGCCTCGACTCCGCACGTCCTTGCTCCGCGCCACGCTATCGGGCCTCCGCGTCTCCGTGACCGAAGGCCGGCTTCGACTCGCGGCCCCCTCCGCGACAACGATGCCAACGACGGCGGCGTCCTCTTCCACGCCAGCGACGTCTGCTCCGGCCTCGACAAAGGCTCACCTTCGCGGCAGTGCCCCCAGGCTTCGCTCCACCAGAGTCCGGTGGACCTCGCCAACGACCTCTGTTGGCCATGGGTCTCCGTGCGTCGAGAAGGCCTCGTGCGCGCCCGCGCCGAACTCCGCGTTCTCTGCATGTTCAGCAAGGACCCAGACTCCGCGCAAAGTACATGCATGGGAGCACTGGATGTATGCACGGAGGCATGCCCGAGACCGGACGGGGTCTCATTCAACCACACACGCACCCGAAGACTGTGGCCTCGCCTCGCCAGCAATGGTGCCCGTAGCTGAGGACGCCGACTGGTCGTCAAGTCTGCGGAGCCGGCGGGCTTGTCCCCGCATCGGCGCCTCCGCGCGGTCCCGCAAGCCTCAGCACCCGCGAGGTGAAGCCATGCATTGGGTCGCGGAGATGGCTAGCTTCGCACACTAAGTTGTATGCGGAGGCCATGCCGCACGCGCGAGGGCTGAGTGCCGCTTGCATCATGCATGCACGTGTGGCCCCTACGTCCACTACCGCTCGTCTCCGCGCGGTCCACACGTACATACGACAGCTCCCCGAAGCGTCAAGCATCTCGGCTCCCCTCCGCTCCAAACATCATCTACGTGCGCCGCCCCGGGAAAACAATGCCAAGCATTTCGAGTCGCAGCAGGCCAGCGGCCTACTGACCGGTTAGCGCGCGCCGGCAATGGGGTGGCCGCTGGTTGCTAAACGGAGGCTCGCGGCGTATGCGACGGCGGCGTTGTGGCTGCGGGTATCGGCCTCGGAGGCGGCGCCGGCCCAGGGGGAGAGCCGCGAACTGGCGCAGGGGAAGAAGGTGCGGCATCGGCGGCGGTTGGCTTCGACTTGTCTCCGGCCTTCGCGCAGACAGCACGGCCTGCCTCGGACTTCGTCTCGACTCGCACGTTGCCGGAGTCTGCGCCATAATTCCGGCCTTCGCGCCCTCGGCGTCTAAGCGCGGGACTACATGCAGGTGCGGAGTCTCTAGCCCGAAGTCTCCTGCTCGGCGCGCTCAGGCTGCATCATTGCATGGCGTATATACCTCGGCCAGCGACGTCAAGGGCGTCGTCTTCAGGACCCGCTCACAGTTGCGAGGTCGCCTCTGTGCCATTGCCTCCGCTGCGAAGTCTCCGCGACGAGCAGCAGGTCATAGCCTTCGCTCCCTCCAGGCCTTCGCACGACCACGGCGAGGCTTCGCCGGCCCCAGCTCAGCCCTACGGCGACGTCGCCGGTGCTTGGCTCAGCCTCGGGACGACTTCACCGGCCTCCGCCACCGCACGACTGGGACCTCGGACCCCGCATCTCCGCGCATGCCACCGTCGGCACCGGGACCGGGACCTCCGTGTTCCGTCGGCCGTGCCTCTCCGGAGCCTTTGCCGACACCCCCGGAGTCTCCGCCAACCTCTTCGGAGCCTCCGCCGCGATCGGAGTGGTCTTCGCCGAGCAGTCGACAGGCACAGCAAGGGGGACAGTGTATGCGGATGAACTATTTGCAGTCATGCGCGAAGGCAGTCGGTCTACGTACAAAGCCCTGCATGCATGGCCCATGCATGCATGTCCCAGCCCCTGCCTCCGCACTGGGAGCGGACCTCCTGCCTCCGCGCGGCATATGCGTGTGCGTGTAGAGCGGACGAACGCTCTGGCTGGGTTACGCTGCGGCGATCTTGGGCGAGATCCTTCGCGCGGGGCAGACGGCTCCCGTGGAGGTACGGGGCAACCGCCAGTTGATTCGCAGGCGGCGCGACGCGGGCGGGACAGCAGCCTTCGCGACCGGCCTCGACTGGCCTCAGCACCGCCTCGCCTTCGCGTGCTCGGCTCCTCGCAAGCCTTCACAGTCAACCTCCAAGCTGGAGTCCGCGAAGGTGCGCCTCCTCCGCGCGTGATGAAGCCCAACTCGCCTCGAAGACTCGGAGTCGACCTTGGCCTTCGCCTCGCCGAAGTCTGAGCTAACCCGTTGCTGTGAGCTATGCGTAGTCAAGGTCTCCGCACCTACGAGGTCTACTCCGCGTCCCCACCATTGTGCCCGGTACGTGCTACATGTGATCATGTATGATGCTTTTAGTAGCAGCCCCTGTGTTTCTTGCACGTTCGGCCTTAAAGAGATGATTTTTCATCGCATTATTTGTTGAGGCTGCAGTTTTACTCTCAGAGCACTCGATTTGGCCATATTTGCTTCTCCAGTTTTGGCCTGTTCTGGGTCATCGCAAATGATTTTCTGGTACTACATTCTGGAGCGTTTCATTGTCGCAAGTCTTTGGCCATTTCTTTCGTGCCTCTGTTTTAATCCTCGTTTTTGATTTAAATCGCACGATTGCCTCGAGCGTCGGCGTACTCTACGGAGTATAAAGAAGTTGTAGCGTCGAGGTCCGCCTCCACACGCGCCAGTCCACGGACTCTAAATAAGACGTAGCGTCGAGGTCCGCCTCCGCACGCGAGAGTCTCCGGACTATAAAGAAGTCGTAGCGTCGAGGTTCGCCTCCGCACGCGCCAGTCCACGGACTCTAAATAAGACGTAGCGTCGAGGTCCGCCTCCGCACGCGAGAGTCTCCGGACTATAAAGAAGTCATAGCGTCGAGGTTCGCCTCCGCACGCGCCAGTCTACGGACTCTAAAAGAAGACGCAACGAGGGGACACCCTCGTGCGCACCAGTCTACGGACTCTAAATGAAGTCGTAGCATTGAGGTCCGCCTCCGCACGCGCCAGTCTACGGACTCTAAAAAAGACGTGACTGTCGAGGCACTCCTCCGCACGCGCGAGTCTCCGAACTATAAAGGAAGTCGTAGCGTCGAGGTCCGCCTCGCACGCGATCACGGACTCTAAAAAAGACGTGACCGTCGAGGCATTCCTCCGCACGCGTGAGTCTCCGGACTATAAAGGAAGTCGTAGCGTCGAGGTCCGCCTCCACACGCGCCAGTCTACGGACTCTAAACAAGACATAGCGTCGAGGTCCGCCTCCGCACGCGCGAGTCTCCGGACTATAAAGAAGTCGTAGCGTTGAGGTCCGCCTCCGCATGCGCCAGTCTACGGACTCTAAACAAGACGTGACGTCGAGGTCTGCCTCCGCACGCGCCAGTCTACGGACTCTAAAATAAGACGCCGCAGGGGGACGCCTCCGCGTGCACTCTACGGAGTATAAATAAGACACGGAGGTTTTCCCTGCGCACTCTACAGAGTATAAACCAGACGCGGATGCCGCGCACGCATGGACATTGTCCCTACGCGTACTCTTCGGAGTATAAACAAGACGTGGATGTTGATCCCACGCACTCTATGGAGTATAAAAAAACTACACGATGGCCGAGACAATAGGGAGTGCCTCGCTTTAAGCGGCGCACCACTTGGATATCGCGCCCTCGCGCGCGTTGCACCAGGGAGTGCACCGCCAGTTTTTAAAGGTAGAGGCGCGGCTCCGCCTCCGTCGCTGCTCCGCGTCCGCGTCGGTAGGAGCGCCTCGCCTCTGCAGCAGCGCCGCTCTCCGCGGGCACTGTTTTTGAAGGTAGGGGAACGGCGGCTCCGCCTCCCTGCCTCCGCGCGCGTAGCGCATTCGGCCTACGCTACAAGCGCCCGCTCTCCGCGGGCACTCTTTTTCAAGGTAGGGGAACGGCGGCTCGCCGCTCGCCGCGCGCGTGGCGCTTCGACCCTACGCTGCAGCGCCGCACACCGCGGCACTCTTTTTAAAGGTAGGGAATGGTGGCTCCGCCTCCACCTCCTCGCGCGTGGCGCCTTCGCCTACGCTGCAGCGCCCGCTCTCTGCGGCACTTGTTTTTAAAGGCGGGAACGGCGGCTCCGCCTCCTGCCTCGGCCAGTGCGCCTTCGCCTACGCTGCAGCGCCCGCTCTCCGCGGGCACTGTTTTTAAAGGTAGGGGAACGGTGGCTCCGCCACCCTGCCTCGCGCGCGTAGTGCCCTCGGCCTACGCTGCAAGCGCTCGCTCTCTACGGGCACTGTTTTTGAAGGTAGGGGAACGGCAGCTCCGCCTCCCTACCTCCGCGCGCGTAGCGCCTTTGGCCTACGCTGCAAGCGATCGCTCTCCGCGGGCTCTGTTTTTGAAGGTAGGGGAACGGCGGCTCCGCCTCCGTGCCTCCGCGCGCGTAGCGCCTTCGGCCTACGCTGCAAGCGCCTGCTCTCCGCGGGCACTCTTTTTCAAGGTAGTGGAATGGCGGCTCCGCCTCCTGCCTCGCGTGCGTCGCGTTGCGCCGCCTACGCTGCAGCGCCGCTCTCGGGCACTCTTTTAAAGGTAGAGGAAGCGGCTCCGTCTCCCCTCCTCGCGCGCGCGCGCCTTCGCCTACATCGCAGCGCCCGCTCTCGGGCACTCTTTTAAAGGTAGAGGCAGCGGCTCTGCCTCCCTCCTCGCGCGCGTGCGCCCCGGCCTCTGCTGCAGCGCCGTTCTCCGCGGGCACTATTTTTAAAGGTAGAGGAACGGCTCCGCCTCCCTCCTCGCGCGCAGCGCCATCACCTCGCTGCAGCGCCCGCTCTCGAGGGCACTATTTTTGAAGGTAGGGGCGGCGGCTCCGCCTCCCTACCTTCGCGCGTAGCGCCGCGGCTGCGCTGCAAGCGCCGCCCGCAGAACCGCTTTTTTGAAGGTAGGGGCAGCGGCTCCGCCTCCTCCTCGCGCGTGGCGCCGCCCTCGCTGCAGCGCCCGCTCTCGCGGGCACTCTTGTTCAAGGTAGGGGCACGGCGCCTCCACCTCCTCGCGCGTGAGCGCCGCCCTCGCTGCAGCGCCCGCTCTCGCGGGCACTCTTCTTAAAGGTAGGGGAACGCGGCTCCGCCTCCTGCGTCGCGCACGCGTAGCCCTTCGCCTACGCTGCAAGCGCCGCTCTCGCGAGCACCGCTTTTTGAAGGTAGAGGCAGCGGCTCCGCCTCCACCCTCGCGCGTGCGCCTTGACCTCGCTGCAAGCGCTCGCTCTCCGCGGGCACTCGTTTTAAAGGTAGGGGAACGGCGGCTCCGCCTCCCTGCCTCCGCGCGCGTAGCGCCTTCGGCCTACGCTGCAAGCGCCCGCTCTCCGCGGGCACTCTTTTTCAAGGTAGGGGAACGGCGGCTCCGCCTCCCTGCCTCCGCGCGCGTAGCGCCTTCGGCCTACGCTGCAAGCGTCCGCTCTCCGCGGGCACTCTTCTTAAACGTAGGGGAACGGCGGCTCCGCCTCCACGCCTCGCGCGTGGCGCCTCCGCCTCGCTGCAGCGCCCGCTCTCCGCGGGCACTGTTTTTGAAGGTAGGGGAACGGCGGCTCCGCCTCCCTGCCTCCGCGCGCGTAGCGCCTTCAGGCTACGCTGCAAGCGCTCGCTCTCCGCGGGCACTCATTTTAAAGGTAGGGGAACGGCGGCTCCGCCTCCCTGCCTCCGCGCGCGTAGCGCCTTCGGCCTACGCTGCAAGCGCCCGCTCTCCGCGGGCACTCGTTTTAAAGGTAGAGGAACGGCGGCTCCGCCTCCCTGCCTCCGCGTGCGTAGCGCGGTCGGCCTACGCTGCAAGCGCTCGCTCTCCGCGGCCACTCATTTTAAAGGTAGGGGAACGGCGGCTCCGCCTCCCTGCCTCCGCGCGTAGCGCCCTCGGCCTACGCTGCAATCGCCCGCTCTCCGCGGGCACTCTTTTTAAAGGTAGGGGAACGGCGGCTCCGCCTCCCTGCCTTCGCGCGCGTAGCGCCCTCGGCCTACGCTGCGAGCGCCCGCTCTCCGCGGGCACTGTTTTTAAAAGGTATCACCTCGGCGGGACGGCACGTCTTCAGCGCTCGACGACACGTCCTCGACGCTCAGCTTTGCCGTCCGCCTCGGAGAGACGGCACGTCTCTGACGCTCGATGACACGTCTTCGACGCTCGGCTTCGCCGTCCGCCTCGTAGGAATCGCCTCGGCGGGACGGCACGTCTTCGGCGCTCGACGACACGTCTTCGACGCTCGGCTTCGCTGTCCGCCGCGTAGGCATCGCCTCGGCGGGACGGCACGTCTTCCGATCTCAACGACACGTCTTCAACGCTCGGCTTCGCCGTCCACCTCGTAGGTATCGCCTCGGCGAGACGGCACGTCTTCGGCGCTCGATGACACTTCTTCGGCGCTCGTCGACGCGTCTTCGGCGCTCGACTTTGCCGACCGCCTCGTATGCAACGCGCTGGCGCTCGACGACACGTCTCCGACACTCAACGACACGTCTTCGACGCTCGGCTTCGCCGTCCGCCTCGTAGGCATCGCCTCAGTGGGACGGCATGTCTTTGGCGCTCGACGACACGTCTTCAACGCCCGGCTTCGCCGTCTGCCTCGTAGGCATCGCCTCGGTGGGACGGCACGTCTTCGACGCTTGATGACACGTCTTCAGTGCTCGACGACACGTCTTCGCTTCGGCGACACGTCTCGACGCTGACGACACGCTCGACACCGGCCGCCGCGCCGCTCGTAGGCATCGCCTCGGCGGGGCGGCACGCGTCTTGGCGCTCGACGACACGTCTTCGACGCTGCTTCGGCCGCCGTCGCCTCGTAGGCATCGCCTCGGTGGGGCGGCACGTCTTGGCGCTCGGCGACACGTCTTGACGCTGGCCGCCGTCCACCTCGTAGGCATCGCCTCAGCGGGACGGCACGTCTTCAGCGCGCGACGACACGTCTTCGGCGCTCGTCGACACATCTTCGGTGCTCGACTTCGCCGTCCGCCTCGTAGGCATCGCCTCGGTGGGACGGCACGTCTTCGGCGCTCGACGACACGTCTTCGACGCTCGGCTTCGCCGTCCGCCTCGTAGGCATCGCCTCAGCGGGACGACACGTCTTCGGCGCTCGACGACACGTCTTCGGCGCTCGTCGACACATCTTCGGTGCTCAACTTCGCCGTTCGCCTCGTAGGCAACGCCTCGGCGACATGACACGTCTTCGACGCTCGACGACACGTCTTCGACGCTCGGCTTCGCCGTCCGCCTCGTAGGTATCGCATCGGCGAGACGGCACGTCTCCGACGCTCGACGACATGTCTTCGACGCTCGGCTTCGCTGTCCGCCTCGTAGGCATCGCCTCGGCGGGACGACACGTCTTCGGCGCTCGACGACACGTCTTCGACGCTCGGCTTCGCCGTCCGCCGCGTAGGCATCGCCTCGGCGGGACGGCACATCTTCGACGCTCGGCTTCGCCGTCCGCCTTGTAGGCATCGCCTCGGCGGGACGGCACATCTTCGACGCTCGGCTTCGCCGTCCGCCTCGTAGGCATTGCCTCGGTGGGACGGCACATCTTCGGCGCTCGACGACACGTCTTCGATGCTCGACTTCGCCGTCCGCCTCGTAGATATCGCCTCGGCGAGACGGCACGTCTTCGGCGCTCGATGACACGTCTTCGGCGCTCGTCGACGCGTCTTCGGCGCTCGATTTCGCCGATCGCCTCGTAGGCAACGCCTCGGTGAGACGACACGTCTTCGGCGCTCGGCGACACGTCTTCAGCGCTCAACGATACGTCTCGACGGCGCTTCTTGGCGCCGCCGTCGCCTCGTAGGCATCGCCTCGGCGGGGCGGCGCGTCTTCGGCGCTGGCGACACGCTCGACGCCGACTTCGCCGCCGTCGCCTCGTAGGCATCGCCTCGGTGGGACGGCACATCATCGGCGCTCGACGACACGTCTTCACCGCTCGACGACACGTCTTCGACGCTCGGCTTCGTCGTCCACCTCGTAGGCATCACCTCGGTGGGACGGCACGTCTTCGGCGCTCGACGACACGTCTTCACCGCTCGACGACACGTCTTCAGCGCTCGACGACACGTCTTCGACGCTCGGCTTCGCCGTCCGCCTCGTAGGCATCGCCTCGGCGAGACGGAACGTCTTCGGCGCTCGACGACACGTCTTCGGTGCTCGTCGACACATCTTCGGCGCTCGACTTCGCCGTCCGCCTCGTAGGCGAGACGACACATCTCCGACGCTCGACGACACGTCTTGGACGCTTGGCTTCGCTGTTCGCCTCGTAGGCATCGCCTCGGCGGGACGGCACGTCTTCAGCGCGCGACGACACGTCTTCGGCGCTCGTCGACACATCTTCGGTGCTCGACTTCGCCGTCCGCCTCGTAGCCAATGCCTCGGCGACACGACACGTCTCCGACGCTCGATGACACGTCTTCGACGCTCGGCTTCGCCGTCCGCCTCGTAGGCATCGCCTCGGCGGGACGGCACGTCTTCGGCGCTCGACGACACGTCTTCGACGCTTGGCTTCACCATCCGCCTCGTAGGCATCGCCTCGGTGGGACGCACGTCTTCGGCGCTCGACGACACGTCTTCGGCACTCGACTACGCCGTCCGCCTCGTAGGCATCGCCTTGGCGGGACGGCACGGCTTCGGCGCTCGACTCCGTCGTCCGCCTTGTAGGCGTCGCGTCGGCGGGACGGCGCAGGATTCAGCGCAGGGGCTACCTGATTTCTTCATAGGCATTGCCTCTGAGGTCTGCAAGCTACCAGTTGCAACGTCTCATCACTCGGCACCCTCGCGCTTGTTGTCGGGGAACGGGGTGCTGGGGTGGTTGATAACGTCAGCTCGCCCATCGGGACCTCAGCGCTTGCTGTCGAGGGAGTACAGTTGTAGGGGTGGCCCAACCCCCCGTGACTGAGCTGTGCAACTGGTCCAACATGTAATAGGCCCAATAGTGTAGAGGAATATAACAGTGTAAATATACCAATGTACCCTCATCCCTTGTAAGTACTAAGGGATAGAATGGGGATTTCCCATTCTACCCCACTCATATATATAAAACCCCCAGGAGGGGTAAAGAGGGGGACTCTCTCATTCTACCAACTCTCCCACACAGATCTGGCTCCTCTCTTCCACTTCTACTAGTCCCCTTTTTCCCTGTTTGGCCTGTAGCCACAACAACAGGAATAACGTTGAAAAGCATGCAATAAAAATTACCTGTATTTCAGGATAAGCAATCAGCACTGGCGCGTCCTCCTGAAGCGTCCTCAATGAGCTATGCACCAGCTTCTCAAAATAATTAGCTATGCACTCCTAATTTAGAGAGTATCTTGCAACAAATGGGATAGACAAAATATTACTGTGAAGATTGATAATGATAGTAAAATACTACAAGTTAGTGATTACATACGTATAATTACATATGAATAATTCATTAATTACCGACAATTTCATTACCCATCCGAAAAATTATGAGTAATTCATTACCGTCATTTGTAGCACTTAATTACTTACCACTAACTCATTAGTTAACTCTAACTAATTGCCACTACAGTAATTACGACTGCTTAATTATATACTACCATACAATAACAAAATATAGGTGTCGTACATACACAAAAATAGTAAAAACTACATCTAAATTATTACGACTTACTTCGAAATACAAACTACATTAATTATGACTAATTAAATAATACTTACGGTATGGTAATACTGACAAATGTGTAGATGAGGGAGTGGGTGAGGGGGACGGTACAAACAAAACGACATTAATGCGAACGAGGGAGCGCGTGAGGGGGGGCAACATGGATAGAGTGACAATTATGCAAAGGACATAGCAGGAAAGAAAAAAAATACAAATAACGGGCCAGCATATATGCGAAGAATAGATGTCAGACACTGCAAAAGATGCCTGAGCATCATTAATTTCACAATTAAATTAACATGAATTAATGTGATAACTTTAGAGCATATGAAATTCATAAAAAATTACACAATTACTATGACTATGTCAGGAGGCTTCCCATCTGCCGCCGGTAATTAGGGTAGGTAATTAAGCTGGCTTAATCACCTGCCGCTTGGTGGTGGGATGGCAGGTCCCCTATTGTCTAGTGGTGGGACGACAGGCCGCCTGCTATCCCACTACAGGACGGCAGCGGCTACGCGTCATCCCACACAGGCTGCCGTCTGGTCACCGGACGGCAAAAATGCCATTTTTGTCAATACGTTAGACATATGACCATTTTATACATATAGTGCCAAATAGTGTCAAATATGCTAGAAAGTCCAGAAATGTTCTCATTTAGGTACATACCATTGAAATAATTTGATTTATTTAGATCATATTTTTTTTGGATGCGGTTGATGATTTACGGCTGCGGTTAATGTTTTTTTTGGCATTAGAGTGGATGTTTGTATGAACGAATCAAATACCGATAAGTCACTTTGAAAAAGATGTCTTAATAAACCGCTTCTAAAAAATAACGAGAGGACGTTTCTTGTTTGTTTGAGAAATCGTAAACCTTAAGCTAAAAAATAAGGACTTCATATCGCCTAAATTTTCCAAATCTCCTCGTTATACCCCCTCCGTCGCCTATTCCTTGCGATCGTTAACGGTGGATCACTTCCCATTCGAAGAAAAAAAGCATCGCGCGAGGTGAATCATGAACTCCTCTAATCCTCTTACATGTTCGCATTCGCACCTCCCTGCAACCAGACAGCTCTCTTCTTCGCCAAGCAAGCGGCGCCACCCCCTCCACCCCTGTCCGCCGCCACCTCCAAGCGCCACCGCTCCCAGCACCCCAGCCGCCGCTGCCCTCCTCTGCACCCCGGCGGTTGCTCCCCCAAGGTCAGGGCCGCGCAGGAGCCGTCGCCGCCCTCATTCTTGCCCGCGCGCAGGAGCTCACCCAGAAGACCTCGGCCGCTGGAGTGTTCCTCTGTCTTAGTAGAGCAGATTGGGGCAGCGTGTACTTGTTACTTGTTTCTTGTTGTGTTCCTCTGTTTGATGATCATCGCTGCAAATTTGAGAAGCGAAGTGATGTGTGCAATCTTGTAATTTCTAATTGTGATCAGTGAGATGTTGGCTCAATTCCTTTTGGCTTATAATTAAGCTTTGGTTTTTATTTCTACAATAACTCACCGTTAAACAGTGCGTTTTTTAAGACAGTGTCTACAGGTAAATTATAGTACAAACTGTACCAAGTTCAGCTGCACTGACCAAAATCATATGTGACTATTTCTCTCTGCATACTACCTCTTACGAATAGACCAGAATTCAAAAACTACAGTCATAGGACTTAACCCAAAAGAACCCACCCCATATATGGAAGAGAGAAGAGAAGTGACGTGTGCAGTGTCTTTATGCGAAAGAGACGAAGGTTACAAGAACGAGAGAAGGGGCAGGTTGAGTCAGATGGGGGAGAAGTGAGTCGAGCGAGTCTGGTCAAATCAGACAGAGAGAGTCACTGTTAGGGGAAGCAACAGAACCAAACAGATTGGAATATGGAGGAGGTTTGGGAAGTTTGGGTGGTATTTAGAGTGAACCAAACTATTTCAATAGAATATATCTAAACGCAAAATCTATAGCGCACCTACTCGTGCTATTGTTTTAGAGCACACCCACTTTGAAGCTGTCCGATCTGTGCGCGCTCGATCGAGGCGCCAGTAGTGAGGTAGAATCTATTGGAGGGATGACTTGAATGGTGCATGTGGGGCCACGTCAATAGATGATGCATGATATCTGCCACTTGAAATAAGTGGGACCCACCTATTAAATTAAGTTATTTTTGTCCTCTTCCTGCTCTGACGCGGGAGACCATCCAATTAGTGACCAGCCCAAGAGATTAGTTGTGGTGAAGCTATGATGACCTTTTTAGAAATCGAAAAGGATGAAGATAATTTTTAAGCTAAGGTTGGTAGTTTTTAAAACCGTAGACATTGATTTAGCTTGTAATTTATCGTAACTTTTACACAAAAATTAATTCTTAAACTATTTACACAAACTCACAAAATAATGGTAAAATATAAACTCAAGTGGAAATTTTGTTAGCCTTCATCCTCGTTCAACTCAATAAGCACAATAGTACTTTGGATGTGATAATTGGATGAAAAAAATGCATGGCAACTTTGACGTCAACTGATGGTAATTTTAAAGTTCAAATTCACAAAAGTGATGGTTGGTAATTTTTGAACTTTAGGTTGATAATTTGTTGAGTTTGCAAATAGTAACTTAAGTATACCTTATGGTAAGCTTTGAAAATTTCCATTTCAATAGAAATAATGGAAATTTTGAACTTAGGATGGTTTATTAAAACTATAATGACAACTTAGAATTTGAATAATGATAACTTTTGATCTTTTTCAAATACACAAAATTGATGGTAATCTTGAACTAATGGTGGTAATTCTTTTTTACCATCGATCCCAAATTAGGGTCCATTGGTGGTAACTTATATGATTTGGTCTGGTAATTTTATTTAAAAACCTATGATAATTTTTTAGTTGCGTTTTTTCTTTCATGGGTTACGTGACATGATTTAGTGATAAATATCATGAATAGAAGACAAAAAAAGTTTATAAAATTATTCCTAACAAAAGGAAAAAAATTGATTCTCTATAAGACTAAAGAGCACCTAGGCGCTCTATAGTCGCTAACATTTGAGTGGTATATACCTAGTTTTCTCTTCTAGGACTCAGGTGTGCGCAGCTGAAGTGTTTTAGCTCTTGTAATTTTAAATCGGATGTTTAACTCACAAATTGTACTTCTGTGTCCTCCATTCTTTTTTACAAATATCGTTTTGGATATTATTATAGTCTTCAATAATACAAACACAATTGGCAATTATTTTAAATAATAATATAAGAAATTTGACTATTGAAGAATTATTCTAGCAAAAAACTACTAATATCATTTAAAGAGACAAATCTAAATCCTTTTATGTTTGATAAAAATATATTTTGCTCCATAGACTATCATGAGAGTCTGATCGCAACCCTAGATTATGAAAATATTCGCTTTACACCCTCAATTTGTGCAAAATAGAGCACCTAACTCCAAAGGCCAAATCCATTTACCCCTAACGTGGTGGCGGTTTTTGAGTCCTTATCGCCAAAGTGGACACATGTGCATTACCTTAGTGAACTCTCTCTTGTGGCACTGCTTTTACGCGTATTTCATACTCTTTCACACTATCATTTCCTGTTTATGCACCGTAATGCTACTTACTGCGCCACTAACCATATATGTGCAAAGTTTGTGCCTTGCATGAAAATATGACTTTCAGGTACATTTATGCCAAATCCACTCACGTGGAGAAGCCTGCTCTTAACTAGCAAATCGACGGTTCTAAAAATCCTTTTTCATGGGCTTTCAGTGATCAAGACATCTTCAAATCTTAATTTGAAGGCTCTAATGAATGCTCTCGTTGATAGTATCGAGACACATAAATCACTTGCCCAATTAGAAGTTTGGACGATAAAGTTACCAAGGAAACACCAAGCCTTTGACGGCTCGACGACATTGACGATGTAGAGGACATTGACGATGTAGAGGACAGCTATGTAGAAGCCAATTTAACAGAGAAAATAAATGTGGGACCCACAATTGAGTAGGAAACTTATTCTCTTTCTTCTGGAAGATTCTACTAATATGTTGAAGAAAGGAAAGCAAAAGAGATAATAAAATTAGGAGATTTTATGTTTGTCACGCCAACAAAAAGGGGATAAATCCAGTCTGTAATGTTGCAACGCGGTTTAGGCGTTCAAAATGACTTCAAATGGAAAATCTCCAAATTATAAAAGCTATAGATCTCATTGACTACTACAATTTAAATTCTTTGTAGACCTAATTTAGAGTTCAGACGTGGGAGTTATTGGCCCCGCAAGACAGGCCAGATCCACAAAAGAATGCGAGACGTAACAAAGTCAACATCCTATGCAATTTTGAATTAAAATATGGTGTTTCAGAGCTGGTGCCTATTGAATAAATTGTAGATATTTTCATGGGCTACAATTTATTGTCCAAGGTCTTCCAGTTTGGAGCTTGGACAGCAGATACATGGCCTCTAGAAGCTTCATTGCATAGAAGCTAAGTGGAAACCAACTCGAATTTGAAGGAAAATCCACTTGAACTTGCCATACTGGTTTTTTTTTTCAACTCTGCCATGTCTAAACCACAAACCCTCAGCCCCTTGGGCAATAAAAAGAACCCAGGGGTGTTGTCCAAACCATCCGATCATTGCATTCTCCAGTCACGGCTTTGGCAAGGCTATAGCCATGCTTTCTAGCAATTAGAAGTAGGATTAGTTTAGGTATTAGAGCGATGGCTCTAATTAGGGCTTTAAATAGCCTTTTAATTAGAGGGGCTCTAATTAGTCTCTAGTTATGGACGATTCTTATTGATAGCCATGGTTCTGAAGGTGCGACTTCCACTATGTAAGTTAATTATGTATCTTAGTCGTTGTCTAATTACTCTTTAATTATCTTCTAGTTCATCATTTTACTTTTGTTAGTACCTTCTACTTCTATTGTTGATGGTCTCACTACTACAAAAGAGGCTAAACTGGACGCTTACATCACAGACGGTTCCTAGGAACCGTCTGTGCTGCAAGTATCACAGACGGTTCATACGAATAACCGTCTGTGCTATTTTCATAGATGGGTTTTAATACAAACCATCTGTGATAACTTCATTATCACAGACGATTTTTAATACAAACCGTCTGCGAAGTATTACAAACGGTTCTAGATAAGAACCGTCTGTGATAATGGCAGACATCACAGACGGTTCTTATCAAGAACCGTCTGTGATACTTCACATACGGTTTGTATTAAAAACCGTCTGATATGTTTCCCGCCTTGTGAATTTTGGATACAATTGGCACTGTAGAGCACCAAAATTCTAGATATAGCCCCTAACCATCAACATTTCCGTTTCTAGCCCCCTCCCTACCGCACGTTTTTTTGGGTGTGACATGTGGCAATCGTGCGGCCGGGGAGCGCACGACACCGAAATCGTGCGGTCCCCGACTGCACGACTACTGTGCTAGCTTGATCGTGCGGTCGGCGACCGCACGAGTACTGTAGCTCCCCGAGTCGTCCGGTGCCCGACCGCACGACCTGGCTGTCGTCACGTCCGAGCGCCAAAAGCCGAAATCTGTGTGCTGCTGTTTGGGTCTTTGTTCTGCAGCACTTTAACACGCGTCTATACATTAGAGCCGTCCCCTACTTCATTCTCTGCATGTGAGCGCCGTGTGACTCGCGATAAAATGAAGAGGGTGGCCTGCGTTTGGAAGGCTTCATTGAGTTTGCATTTGCAAGCGTAGATAGAGAAGCAGCGAAATAGCAAAGCAAGAGAGGGAGCGTAGTGAAGGAAAGAAGAACAACAAACACGGCATTTGGAGTAATTTTCACTGGGATCTAAAGTTTTCACAATTGTGAAAGTTGTAGATTCTGAAGTTTTCACAATTGTGAAAGTTGTAGATCGCCTCGTAAGCTTAAAAAAAGGTAAATATCATCTCCATGCGTCTATAATGTTATCGTACTGATTAGCCTGTAATTAGCGTAAACGTTATTTACATAGTTGATGCATGTCATTTTTGATAAAATGTTTGTATTTGTAGTGTATTGTGTTTTACATTTTATGTGAAGAAATTTTGTATTGCTGTTGTAGTGAGTTTAGATGGTGTAAGTGTTAGAACAAGCGTTAATAGAAATTTTCTATTCATATTTATTCATTAAATTACATGTACAAATTATGGGATAGAAACCTTTCAAGAGGCATATTTTCCCTCAATTTACTCAGTGCTGTGGAGGCTCGAGTTGTGAATTGGAGTCTTGTAACCGAAGGAGAATAAGGTTGATGTCTCATGTCTCTGATGCTCCTACAAATTTCCCTAGTCCCCGATTATTCATATTTCCCTCAGTTGTTATATATGTGGAATTATGATCTTCCATCTCCTTCTCAATGGAACAAAAGGTAGCACACCCAAATTCCTGAGGTCTTTTTTTTTTCTTAGAGAAAATTCTTTGGTCTCACAATTGGTTTGAATTATATCCCATTATTGTACTAGTTACATTCTGTCCTTATACATAACAACCTTTTGTATTCATGTTTGCTAATTCTTGTAGCTAAAATCACTGAATTGAGTAACAGTATGGCGTACATATTAGATCATGATGTGCATGTTTGTGAGAGCTTGCTTCCATAAGTGATAGATTAGGGAAAAAAATTGAGTTATTTCATTTACAGAAGAATTCATAAGTTGAAAATGATGAAAAATGAGTAGTTGAATTAACTAAAAGAATAATAATACAAATTAGGAGAGAAATTTGGAAAAATTGTAATTTATTTTTCACATAAATTAGGAAGTAAGATCCGTAAATTAGAGAATTGGAAAAAAGTACATTACATTACTAATTTGATTTATGTAGGAATTTGTTAGCGCACTCCGTAAATGAATTAAAAATTAGATTTACAAATAAAAAAAGTACCTTTCATATTTGTATGGGATAGGTAGAACAACCAAATTAAGATGAAAATATTACACTTTTATGTGGTAGGCGATAGCTGCTATATGATGGTACATTTGTTGCATGTTATATATGCTAAGAGGGTTCAGTATGGACTTATGTTAGGTACGCCATGGTGACATCCAAGACTTGTTCGTGTTCTACGGAAGTGGTCTCGTACGTGATGGGCTGTACCGGGCAGACCTGTCTAATTGTGACCGGACCGTGATTCGGGCACCCAATCTTAACACCATGAGCCTGTTTGAGCTACAGAGATGCGTGTGTTTCGCATTCGATCGGGACACCGCAAGGAACAAATTACAGATCGAGGCAGTGTATGCCGCAGTGGTAGGTGCTGCAGGGGAGACAGTGTGGCAACTTATAAAGTGACCAGTGATGCTTCATAGGCCAACTACATGGAGGTCGTGTGCAACCCTACAACAGCGATTTATGTCAGGCCAATGGTGTATGTTCACTTCATGGAGAGGAGTCAGTGAGTCAATGGGAGATGGAGATCTGCGGAGGCACATGGAGAATTTTCAGGCGAATGAAGGTGCGGAGAGGTGGTGGGCCGCCCGTGTTAATTGTCACGAGTACCTTGCGGACCAGGTAGAAGAAGTGCAAAGCGAGGAGGAGGAGGATGTGGAAACAGCCAGTTTAGGAGAGGACGAAGATGGCGAACCTATAGCGGGAGGTGTGTTAGGTGGTGTTGTTACCACGGATGGTGCGTACATGTCGTCCAGATTGGACGACATTGCAGCGGAATCCCTAGTTCTGCCATGGGTGGAGGAGGCAGAGTGGGGATTCAATGAGGGCACACTTCTTTTAGGGCAGTGCTTCCGTAACAAGAGTGCTACGCAGCAAACTATTGCCACATACGCCGTCAACATCAGCCGGACATATCGGGTGCACGGTCCAACCCTGACACCTACATTGTCAAGTGTGTCAATGGCTCCTGTCCTGGCAAGGTCCTTGCGCAGCGGTTCAGGGGCGCTGCCATGGACTTCCAGATATGGATCACACTTGTGAGCTTGCGGTGCCACTACATAGGCACCGCAACATGACGTCGTCGTATGTTGCGGAGCTGATAAGCCATCTTGTGGTGGCAGATGTGTCCATTTCTCCGAAGCTTCTCATGGCGGATGTAGCGAATACGGTGGGGTTCGATATCAGCTACAAGAAGGTGTGGTGGGCGAAACAGAAGGTTATGCAGCGTATGTTCAGAACGTATGAGGAGGCATATGATCTGGTCCCAAGAATGCTGCATCAAATTGCAGAAGCAAACCTAGGCACATACATTAACAGGTATGAGCGGGTTCATGGTACGCATGGGCCGAATTCTTTTGTTCTTGATAGATTGTTCTGGGCCTTCCGTCAGGCAATAGAAGGGTTCAAGTGGTGCCATCCAGTGCTAATGATGGATGGCACATTCCTATCTGGCAAGTACAAGGGTACTATCCTTACCACAGTTGTAGCTGACGCAAATGACCAGTTACTCCCAGTGGCATTTGCAATTGTGGAGAATGAGAATACGGACAGCTGGCTGTGGTTCGTTGCCAATGTTAAGTAGGCCGTAGTACAAGATCGGCCCAAAGTGTGTGTCATCTTGGACCGCAATGCAGGCTTGTTGTCTGCAATGCGAACGATGCAGAACAGGGTATGACCCCCCTTCCAGTGGAATGACATGAAGAACTGGTGGTGCATGAGGCATCTTGTGGTGAACTTCCACAGAAGGTTCCATAGCACAGACCTAATGAAGATGTTCAAAAAGCTTTGTATGCAGAACCAGAAGAGGAAGTTCGAGACCTTGTGGAAGCAGCTTGATCAGGAGACCAACAAGCATGTACAGCGTCTCGAGCAGGCTGAAGCTAGGGCCATGGAGGGAGGCTCCACGAGAGTTGAGGAGTTTACACAATGGGTTCGGTCCAATGCACCTGGTTTGGAGATGTGGTATCTACTACATGACACCGGTGGAGCAAGGTATGGAATCATGACAACAAACATGTCCGTGGTGTACAATGGTGTTCTAAAGGGCGTGAGATCCCTACCTATCATGGCAATCGTGGAAGAGAGTTGGAACCGTTCAGTTGGATACTTTGTCAATAGAGCCATGATGGCGAAGAAGCATCTAGACGAAGGCAAAGATTTCTTTGAGGTAGCGCATGCCTACATGGACAAGAAGATGGAGAAGGCTCGTTCGCATATTGCTCATACTATGGATGGCTTACGGATGAAGTTCGAGGTCCGCCTCAGACAGAAGTACATGATGGGCTAGACTAGAGGAGATCATAAGCAGGTATGTACGATTGATGAGATAGTATGTTGCATCTGCAACAAGCCACAACTTCTACAGAAGCCATGCTCCCATGTGTACGCAGCATGCACGGTACGGCACCAGGCGCCCACGCATTACATCTCAAAGTACTATGACATAAAGCACCTGTTTGAAACCTGAAGTACGGAGTTCCATTCCTACGAGGTGGACATGCACTACAGGGACCTATGGCCAGGGCAGGTGAAGTGGGTGCCGAACGATGCACTGAAGCACGTCAGCCGTGGGCGACGACATAGTTGTTGCATCTGTAATGACATGGATGATAGCCAACGTGGGGATCGAGTTCAACGCCCGAAGTGCAGACTATGCAAGACGGTTGGCCATTCCTTTAGCCAGTGCCCAAACAGGCCGACATCAAGTAACACTCCATAGTACGAAGCACATAATTCTTCGTTGCTGACTGTTGGTTCCGTGTTTTTGAACTAGTGAGGGCCTTTGTTGTGCTTATCTTGTGTATGCGAGCACATGATCTTGCAACCTTTATCCTCTGCTGAATGTATCTTACGGAAATATTTGCGTGTACATTTTGTTTGAGTCATTTGTTGGAAATTATGTTGTGACTTATTCGACATTTCGTTGCCATTCGCTGTAAATTACGTTTGTTGCATATTATGTTGTCATTTATTGCACACTTTATTGTCATTCACTGCAAATTACGTCTATTGCATAATCTCTTGTCACTGTGTACTGACTTATTTTCATTCATCGGCAGGAGATGGCGTACGAGTTGCTAGACCCCCGTTGGGATAACCAGCACCAATGCGTGGTGTGGTCATCTGGTGCTGGTCCTCGGAGTTTGATCCTTAGGAGCTCCTGCGAGCACTGGCCTCTAGACCATCGGTACATCCCACTGTTGCGAGACACCGGCCTTTTGCCCATTGCTCGCATGCTGGATGTGCCGCATGCATTGCAGTTCGATGCGGCTTTGCTGTCCGCACTCGTCGATCGTTGGAGACCGGAAACTCACACCTTCCACTTTCGGTGGGGCGAGATGACTCTCTTCAGGACGTGTCTATGCTAATAGGTCTACCCCTCCATGGTGCAGCAGTAGTGCCACCCTCAAGGCGGCAAACTAGAAGGTCCCCCTGGGTGTCCGGTTTGATCACCCGATCCCAGACAACATGTCTGGTGTGCTCATTCATGGCTACGACAGTTCATGACCTGCCCCGTGCACGCTCCTCAGGAGGTGGTGCGGACGCACCTCATCACATACCTCTTGTTTTTGTTTGGGTGGGTCTTGTTTCCTACCACCACTAGAGACTCCATTCACCCTAGCTACATACAACTTGCGGAGTCCTTGGCGGATGCCTGGCCTGGCCAGGTGCCACAGTACAGCTGGGGATCTGCAGTCCTTAGCACCACGTACCGAGGCTTTGTGTGATGCCTCGCAGCGTACTACGGCCAGTGAACCGGTCTTGGTAGTGTGCTACGTCCTCCTACAGTTGTGATCTTGGCAGCACTTCCCTGTTGGGAGGCCTTACTTTGAGAGTGCCGTGCACCCTTACGAGTTCAGCCTGGTGTTCTACGATCAGGCTAATGGCGATGACCCCATTCATGGGCCGACAATGGGGATGCGTTGGACACATGGTTAGCTGCGGTGGGCCAGGGAGAGACCAGGCATGTATACCTAGAGTTCCATAACCAGTTCGAGACTCTTCATGAGGGCGAGATAGTCTGGTGGCCATGGACTCCACAGTTCATTCAGAACACAGCCCCCCACGGGTTATCATCTCAGTGCCACCAAGACCAAACATACTGGTTGACGGCCTGCCACCTCGTCTTCTCCCCCTTCATCGAGCCATACAACTCGCAGTGAGTCATGAGGTAGTTTGGCCTCTACCAGCACGTGCCACCCCTCCTAGGATGGCCACTAGCAGCGAAGGCCCACGAGTAAGTCATTGCACGATAACTGTACGTAATCTACTAACATGTTGTTAGTACTAATTATGTAATGTGTATACTAACTTGCAGCAAACAAGAAGAGGGTGCCGGAATGACGACTGGAGGGGCACACAGCGGCCGTGGACAGACCTGTGGCGTGACTCGGCGAGCATGGAGGTTGTGGACGAGACTTGGCCGTACGACCTCGACACGTACAGTACGTACCTAGAGTGGTATGTTCCATGCACCCGCAGCAGGCTTACTGGGCCTGCCCCACACCGTCCTGCAGAGGTCGCGCACGAGGTTGCCGTACAGGCAGGGCCGGACCGTCATCGAGCAGCACAGCACGGCGAGACAGTACGAGACTACTCTAAGTGTACCCTGTGCGGCAACACATTTTAACTCATCTTTGTTTACCTGCAGTACGAGCGCCTGCATCGTATCCATGACGAGGCTGCTTAGGCTCTCCAGCGTGGGAGGGCCAACTCCATTGATCAGCTACTAGCTTTGATGCGTAACATCTACAATGACACAAGGTCTGCGATCAGGACCATCAGCTGTAATGATATTTTGATTTTCTATAAAAATCTTATGTCAAATTAATTATTTGGAATTATTTGGCTTTTATTTGGTTTCCTGGATTTTTTTGAGTTTGAAATGTATTTTTGAAATTAAAAAGTATTTTAAAGTACGAAAATTAAATACCAACATTAGTTGGAAATATTTTTATTAAGTCCAAAATGTGTCCAGGCGGTTCTATGAATTTTTCTGGAATTTTTGGAGTTAATTTAATATTTTTCTGAGGCTTATTGGAATTTCTGTGCTTTTCTTAAAAACCCAAAAATCAGAAAATAAAAAGTAATTCCCTCTCCCCTATTCTCCAGCTGCCACGTGGACGGCCAGATGCCGCCTACGCGCCCCGGCCGATCCCGCCTTCCACCTTCCCCCGCTCGCCACCTGGCCGGGCCCGATGCCCGCCACGTTGCGCCCCGGGTCAATCCGCCCGTCCGCCCCGCCCTTCCCTATCGGCTGCCCGATCGCCATCCAGCCGCCCGCGCCCCCTCTCTCACTGCCGCCCAACCCCACCTATCGGCGCGCCTCCCCCTCTCTCTGCCTCTCTCTGCCCGCGGGCCCCACCCGTCAGCCACCCCGCGCCTTCTCTCCTGCTGACCGCCCAGGCCCGCATGTCAGGGGCGTCTTCCCCGCCTGGCCCCCGTGGAAAAGATGGTCTGGGTGGGATACCCGTGGATATGTTGGTGTTTGGTCGGAGCCGGCACTAACGGTATTACTTTCTACTACAAGTATTGTTTTTACTTACTGTATTAAATTCAGCAATTTCAATCTACTTATTGTATTTCTTAAATGCTGTTTTATGCAAACTAACCCTATAAACCTTCCATTGAAGCCTTTATCATTATGGTGCATTTTCCGTGTGACTTGCGGAGTACAAGTTTGTACTCACCTTGCTTTTTCCACACAGAGAAGGAAGACGTCAACTACGGTGAAGATCTGGACGAGTAGGCCGCGTCTTACAATCGTTTGCCTGTGGGCAGGCTTGGGCTTCGCTATTTATCAGTTTGCTTCCGCAGTTATTTCCTTTATTTGTTTTGCCAATGGGCGTTGATGTAAGACTTGGCCAGAAGGCCGTACCTTTTTATTTAATATAATCAATCATTTGTGCTTGGTATTTTTCTTTGTTGTACTGTGTGCACTAGCTGATCCTGGACTAGTGCGATTTACACAGAGGATCTAGGAGTCGTTACTCCAGGTTCCGACAAAGGTGGTATCAGAGCCATGACGACTCTAAAACGTGACCGTAGGTAGAATAGAATGGACACTCGTCCCAGCTGTGCTCACTCATCCTCTATGCGCTTCGGACCAGCGGTACAACATTTGCCAACTATTTGTTCATCCACCCGATTGCCATTTATCTCTAACGCCTGCTTTTTCTTGCAGCACTTGCGACAGGATAGCACCTTGCTACAGCCATCGTCATCACGGAGGGCGGCGGAGGACCGGACATTCTCTCCAGGGCAATGGGAGCTCTCTGCAGACAGTGACCCTGACTCGCAGCAGCAACTGGAGGTGACGTTGCCCACGTTCGCGCATGGCGTTCAGTCCAGCCTGCAGGAGCGGCATGAGTGGTTCAGGCAGACCTACCAAGGTTACACAGCACAGAAGTACATGCGTGATTTCCCTACATCATTGTCATTCGGACAGCCGCATGCACCGGTATGTACTAACATTGTAAACAAAACATGTGTATTTCAATGCCATCTCCTCGCATCGCAAAAAAATTGCAGAGCGTCACGGAGCAACTAGGCCACGAAGTTCACGGTGGGTCATCTGCGTTTCAGACTTCCTAGGTAAATGCCTTCTGATATTACTACTCATTATAAACAGCGATGCCCATGACCTAATTTAGCTGTACCATCTGAGCAGGACGTAGACCCCTCCTCGACTGAATGGCTGAGCTCTATTTTCGGCCATCTGTTGCAACTCTCCACGGAGTTGTACGCACCACCGCCTCGGATGCAGGCCTCGCAGTACAACCTTCAAGATGCACCGCACTCCCTAGCAAATTCACCTTCTTGGAGGATCACATACGCCGTCCGAGGAGGCGATGACGAGATGCACAATGAGTTTTTGTAATTCAGCTGTTGTAATGTCGCATGGTTTCCTGCAATCATTTATGACAATAATAATGTTCGTACTGTAATGTGCTTCTGAAATTATTTTAACTACAATTAAGGCATCATTCTAATATGACAAGTACGTACGCATGTGGGCACTGTAGCTCACAACTTGCATTACACATACATAGATCAACCCTCCAGCGGGAGAAGACACGATAACAACAAACACAAGATACAACATAGCATGAAACATTACCAACATAGACGAGAACAACATCCAGCACTACAACTTCATGATAACAATAAACACAAGAAAGAAAATAGCACACAACATTAAATTTATCTTCTACTCCAGTCTATCGAAACGATGCCGCATCTCGATGGGGTCGCTACCCCCCACGACAACTCTCTCATGCCGAACAATGTCGGTCCTAGTGCCCATTTCATCCTCCCACACCCAGAATCGGCAACCGCCAGGGGCTTCCTGTGATTTCATGAGAAGAACATTTTGTAACATACCTACACGATTTGAGCGAACCCGAAACAATCTTACTCACCGAGTGAATGGGGCACTTGTAGTAGTGTCGCCCAGGATTCACGGCCGTGTGTGAGGTCACCGTGTTGCATTTTGGGCAAATCACCGTGGGTGCCGATGAAGAGGTGCTGAGTTGACTCATATCGGTGTCCAGTGGAGTGAGCACGAAAGAAAGGTATATAGATTGGGAACAACTAATTCAGGAGGTGAGGGATAACAATGCAGGGGACTAGGTGAGGAATGGCTCCCTCGTATAAGCTCAGTGGGGGGACAGCCTCACGCACAAAGACCATAGAATAAGAAGGCGTCACGCACTGACAACACGAAACAACACATACATTGCACGTATAGAAAATATAGAAAGTACTATAGGCAACAAATAAATCAAAACAACAGTCCCAGCGCCACACCATCAACACAACAACGAACACAAGAAATAAAATGTGACACATTACTAACTTAATCACTCTCTCTAGTCCATATCATAGAAAGCGTGCGTACTGGTAGAAGGTACAACCATACACCTCATTGCCTATATGCCAAACGAGCCTCGTGGCACCCATATGGAGTTTTACTGAAGGGGGTCACCTTGGACGTGGCTGGCCGTTGTTGTAGTGGCACGCACATATGTAGCTAGGGTTAGCGCAGCAACATGTGGGATCATACGAGCTTTCTATGCTCACGATCTCCTCGTTGCCCCTCTCGCGTTGCATCTGTTGGCGGAGGTCATTGTTCTCCTCATTGAGAGTCTCAATTCGCTCCTCCAACTCAAATATTCGATTCTATAATGTATCCACGTAGTTGACAATATACGGTTCATGAGGAGGGTTGATCCAGCGGGAGAAGTCGCATTTCGCCATTTGCAGGAAAGGACGGTAAACATGGAGGCTCTATAAGCAATAACGAAAAATGTACTATTAGCAATTTGTACCCCGGAGTGCGGGCATCGGAAGAAACGTCGCCCGCCATCGAAATGGCCTTCCACGACCTGCACGATCGCGTCCTCCTTGTGTCTACATTTTGGTCACGTTGGTTGAGCATGCCGGCTTGGTATCAAGCGGCAGTTTGGACCGAAGTGCTCCCTCCTTTGCACGGGAAGGTCTTCCTTTGGTGACCCTGCTCCGACTGGCCCCTCGGTTTCCGACATGGTATGTTTTTGCACGATGGAGAAGGTACTTCTTCGTTCGATTTACAGGGTTCTCTAGTCGTACTGTCATGAGACCCCAACCATACTTTTTATATCAAACGAGAGAACTTACTGCAGTTACCACATGACAAAAGAGGCCATCTTTGTGCAGTGATTTCATAAAAGAGGGCAGCTTTGCCCAGAGACATGACAAAAGAGGTCAGCTTTGCGCAGTGACATGATAAAAGAGGGAAGTTTTGCAAATAGACTTGACAAAAGCAGGCAGCTTTGCGTAGAGACATGACAAAAGAGGACATCTTTGCTTTGCGCAGAGACATGACAAAAGAGGTCAGCTTTACCCAGAGACATGACAAAAGAGGTCAGCTTTGCATAGTGACATGATAAAAGAGGGCAGCTTTGCATAGAGACATGACAAAAGCGGGCAGCTTTGCGTAGAGACGTGACAAAAGAGGTCAGCTTTGCCCAGAGACATGACAAAAGAGGTTAGCTTTACGCAGTGATATGATAAAAGAGGGTAGCTTTGTACAGAGACATGACAAAAGTGGGCAGCTTTGCATAGAGACTTGACAAAAGAGGACAGCTTTGCGCAGAGACATGACAAAAGAGGGTAGCTTTGCCTGGTTACATGACACAGGAGGGCAGCTTTACGCAGAGACATGACAAAAGTGGGCATCTTTGCGCAGTGACAAGACAAAAGAGGTCAGCTTTGCGCAGTGACCACTCAAAAGAGTACAGCTTTGCGCAGAGACATGACAAAAGAGGGTAACTTTGCCAGGTGACATGACAAAAGAGGGCAGCTTTGTGCAGGGACCAAAAATAAATCACATCATGCCCGTTTGGCTTATAAAATGAGATGGAATGCATCTGCGATAGAGTACTACACAACCTACCACTACATCATACCTTCCTTCTCCACGTCGGGATGGACAAGAGGTAGAAGAAGCAATGGGACAAAATGATGAAACAATGGGAGGAGACCCGCAACCTAGCAATGTCTGCTGCAGCTCACGAGGAACAAGCAAGGGCTACTGCGGCTAGGGCCAAACAAGCGGAGCATGCCACGAGGTCACACCCCCTAATGACGCCCCCCATAGGAGCATGTCCATACTAAACGTTCCAACTGAATGCTCGCCGCAACACCCCCCGAGGGGGAGACGCCACCCCTCTACTGGTGCAGAGACCCATACAAATTCTTCAAGTCTAAGCAACGCCTCAGCCTGGGCATGTGTTATTGGGGTTGTGCAAACTACTCCTCTGACTATCCTGACTGCCATTTCGACACGATCAACTATCGGGAGCCGGTAAGGACTACTTACAATGTGTTCCCCCACTATTTCTAACTAACAGTACGTAATAACAAACTCTCTCGTCTACCCACGGTCCCCAGAGCCGCTATGTGTCTACCGCAAGTGGATCGACTTAGAGATCCACCATATGACCAGTGGACTCTGGACTATCAGGAGTGGAACAACAAAAGGGCATGCAAGATCCGCGAGGAGGAGCGTCGCCAAGATGAGAAACCGAGCGTATACATCGGGGGATAGAAGCTCATCTCGAGGCGTGCACGCGCAGGCAGCGTGAGACTCGCGAGAGGGAGCGCGAGAAAAAAAAGAGAAATAGCGGCCAAGGCTAAAGAGGCATTTGAGGATTTCAACGCCGATCATGCAAGGAAGGGAAAATGGCCCCGGTCTACGCAGTAGGTTGGGCCATTCCGCACTACTCGCCTTAATGTCTGATTTATTTCCATGCCAAGAAGGCGCATATGTATCGTACGACTGCTTCAGTTTGTCGTAACCAAATCCTGTGCGTCGTGTTATTCCCAAGTTTATTATGAAATCTATTTTAACTACCAACATAAAATGTCGTCGTCTTTTTGCATTCAATTCTTCGCGTGCTCCACATCACTTTCCTTCCTATTGACCAGTCGTTCCTATCCTAGTTGTGCACATAAAAGTTTTCATGAAATTTCTTCCACTACAACAACGTACCATGATCGCAAAATGTTTTTGAGAATCGAACATATTTTTACTATTCACAATGTGCAAAAAACACAAACGGATCAACCATTACACCACACTATAATTTACCTCTGTACGTACGAGTTATTTAGGGCTCAATCGTCCCTACAAAATTCTTCCAAAATTTAACCGCACTATAACAAGGCACGGCAATCGTACCGTTAAGAACGTACGAAAATATTTCAAAAAATAATAATATAAAAATATTTCCTACATGTATCATTTGCAGTGCATAATGAATTTTCAAATTATATTTCATAATTTTTTGCATCTCCTCTTCTATATTATAAATTTGCTGCAGACTCCAAACAAAATAAATTACATGTAAATATGCGTAATATTTATAATTAGAAAAAAATTTGCGCAACAAAATACAGTCTTATGAAAACAAAAATACAAAACTTGTACCTCACAGTGCAAACAGCAGCTAAACCCTAACCCTAAACATTACACGGCCAGGTCGTGCGGTCAGGCACCACACCACTCAATGCTACAGTGGTCGTGCGGACCCCGACCGCATGATTAGGCCTGCTACAGTAGTTGTGCGGTGGGGGACCGCATGATTCCGGTGTCGTGCGCTCCCCGGCCGCACGAATGCCACGTGTCAACGCCGTAGAAATAATGCGGTCGGCAGGGGGCTATAACGGAAATTGCGCTGCGTTGGGGGCTATTTCTGGTATTGTCGGGAGCAACAGTGTTATTTCTGTCCAAAATTCCCGCCTTGCAATCCTCCAAAATTTCATAATTTCCCGCCTGAGTCCGAGTAGGATTCAGTTTTGAGACACTTTCAGTAAAACGGCATAACTTTTGCATACAGTGTCCATTTTCGATGTTCTTGTACTTGTTGGAAAGCTAACGACTAGCTTATACTAGTCGCCCTCTAAGTTCCTCAAAATCGGCCATCTTTAGCCCCAAATTTGCTTTGCAAATTTTTGATTTCTATTTTTGCCAAAATTTTCAATCTTCCCTTTGGAATTTGGGTTTCGCCTCAACTGCAAAGTTGTAGATCTCGTCGAAACCTTTCAAACGAGTATATATAAGCTATATAAAACTTTGCTATTTTATCTTTTCAGACTAGCTATTTATATTATATCGGTATATTGTCTTTGTGATATCATAGACGGTTATTGTTGTGAACCGTCTGTGATGTCTCTATCACAGACGGTTTGTAATCCGAACCGTCTATGATGTCTCGCCCCGTCACCAATTCGTAGCATATCCCCTAGGATCCCAATCTCACCCGTGCATTCTCTCTGCATCGAATGGCACGCACCGTTCTCCTCCCCACCTCTCGCCCCTTATTAACCCCCTCTCCTACTCCAAGAATCAATACCACCCGTACTACTCCAACTCATTTGTGCACGGCAAGGGTAGGAAGGGTTCGGCAAGAGCGACTAAAATTTCACTTGAAACAAGCTGGAAAGGAAGAAGGCAATGACAAGATGGAAAGGAAGAAGGCCGGCATGGAAAGGAAGAAGGCAATGGCAATGGCAAGATGGAAAGGAAGAAGGCCGGCATAAAAGCTAAAAATGGTGTTCGTTGCCCTTTTATTTCTGCTACATGAAAATTTTTCCGCACCACTTGTTTTAGATTGTAGTTTGATGTAGTGTAAGCATTTTTCTGAATTTGTAGCCGTGAAGTTTATCTTTGTAGAATTTTAAGTGTCCTCTTATGTATGCAGTGCTATGTGTAACCTACTCGATATCTTGTGATGTCGTAACTGTGGATTCTAATCTTAATGGAAATAGAATGTGTTATTGTGTTTCAGGGGCCGGCCTAGCAAGTAGTCCATATAGGCCCAGGACTACCCTGCAATAGTGTAACTTGGCCCAAAAACACCTGGTGCCCTAACCCAACAACTCTCCGCCAGGGGCGAAGCCAAGGGGGAGCTTGAAGCCAGATCTGGGCATCGGGGCATCGGGCGACTGGCGGCGGCGACCCGGCGGCGGGAGGGAGGAGTCGGAGTGGGGCGCACTCCGAGCGAGCCAGCGAGGCGAGGCGGCGCCCGGCACCCGGCGGGAGGGCTGGAGCCTGGAGGAGTTGGCTGGCGCTGACCCGCGCTGAGGGAGTTGCGGCCTTGCACCCTTGCGGGAGTCGGCCAGAAGAAATCAAGAAAAGGAGCCGGCGGCCAGCCAGCCGGCTCCCGAGAGGATTTCTTGCGGGGGTCTTCGCCTCGCTTCGGGCCTCTGCTGGCGCCTGCCGCCTGGCGCTGCAGCTGCGCTAGTGCGCTGAGGGAGTTGCGGTGAGGGAGGGAGTGGCCGAGATTGAGGAGTCACCGAGGCACCTCACCAGTGCTGCACTACTGCCGAAGAAAAGGACTGGCTCAATAGCTCATCTACTGCCGAAGAAAATAAGAAATCAAGTAAAGGAGCCGGCCAGCCGGGTCCCGAGGGGATTATAAAAGAAGTGCTGCGGGAATCGAAGAAAAGGGGAGCCTGCCGATAGCTCATCTCCTCAACCTCAGTCCTCAAGTCCTCAACTCAACTGCCGACGAGTGTCCCTAACAGTGAACAGAAAACTGTGTAATTGAGCAGAGGGGCAGCCGACAGCTAAGCTTCATTGCTTAAGGGTAATTTTTCTCTACTTTTTTTTTATCAATTTAGTAATTTAGACTTTAGATTTTAGACTAATAATTTATTTATAGATTTTGCTATAATGGAGAAAAGAACTATGTCAATTTGGTCTGCATTAATTTGGGCTATAGTCTTGCATTGTTAGACTAAATATTTTACATGCTAAATGGTTAATAGGATCATTTGTTTATTTTAGATCTACAACACACATTAGCACTGAATTGAGACTTGACAGGCATGAAGAAGAAGAACGGAAGCATTGCATTGCTTTTTCAGAAACATGAAGCAAAAAAGATTGCATCTTGTGCTCCACCACCACCAATTTCAGCTTTAGATGAACAGCCGTCTGATCCTATTGTAGATGATAATTCTCCAATTGAAAAAGGGCTATCTGTAGATGATAATTCTTCAATTGAAAAAGGGCTATCTGTAGATGATAATTCTCCAATTGTAGTGGTGACTGAAGGGTCAGGTGAAGATGGAATAACACCACCTGCAGATCCAGTTGTGGATGAAGGGCCAACTCAAAATGAAGAAGAACCACCTTTGGTTTATAATATTGATTGCCTTGAACATGATCCAGGCTTAAGGGTGCCTATTTCAAGATATGATGTCAATGATCAAGATGCGGCTAGAAGAGGATACATTCTAAAAGGTCCATGCCAACTTTGGGCCTATGATTACCCCATTAGAAAAATTTATGGTAAAGATCGCCGCTTTAGTATTATTTGGTTTCATAAGTACCCTTGGATTGAATATAGTGTTGAGAAGGATGCAGCATTTTGCTTCATATGCTATTTGTTTGGCAAAGAGAGTGGAAAGTTTGTAATGGATGGGTGGCATAATTGGAACATAGGAGCTAAAGCACTTGTCAAACATTGTTGCTCAACTATTCACAAGTTTGCTCAAGACAAATACAATTTATTTGTGAAAAGGGTACAAAAATTGATCTTGTCATTGTCAAGGTGTCAGAAAAGGATCGAGTTGAGTACAAGGCTAGATTGATTTATTCACTTAGATATTTGAGGTATCTTTTGCATCAAGGTTTGGCTTCTCGTGGACATGATGAAAGTGAATAATCTAACAATAAAGGAAACTTTCTTGAACTTTTGAAGTGGCTTGCTGGAAATAATGAAGAGGTTAACAAGTTGGTGTTGAAAAATGCTCCAGGTAATTGCATTTTGACTTCCCCTCGCATACAGAAGCAAATTATTAGATGTTGTTCTATTGAAACCACTAGATACATAATTGAAGAACTTGGGGATGACCACTATGCAATCCTAGCTGATGAATCTAGTGATATATCACATAAAGAACAAATTGCTGTTTGCTTGCGTTATGTTGATAAACCTGGGAGGGTTTGTGAGAGGTTTCTTGGAGTAGTTCATGTCTCTGGCATGTCGGAACCCGGAGTAACGACTCCTGGATCCTCTGTGTAAATCGCACTAGTCCAGGATCAGCTAGTGCACATAGTCACAACAAAGATAATAACTAAGCACAAATGACTCAATATATTAAATAAAGGGTACGGCCTTATGGCCAAGTCTTACATCAATGCCCATTGGCAAAAATAAATAAAGGAAATAACTGCGGAAGCAAACTGATAAAAGCGAAGCCCAAGCCTGCCCACAGGCAAACGACAGTAAGACGCGGCCTATTCGTCCAGATCTTCACCGTAGTTGACGTCTTCCTTCTTTGTGTGGAAAAAGCAACGTGAGTACAAACTTGTACTCCGCAAATCACCCGGGAAAATGCAACATAATGATAAAGGCTTCAATGCAAGGCTTATAGGGTTAGTTTGCATAAAACAACATTTAAGAAATATAATAATAGATTAAAATTGCTGAATTTAATACAGTAAGTAAAAACAATACTTGTAGTCGAAGATAATACCGTCGGTGCCGGCTCCGACCAAACACCAACCTATCCACGGGCATCCTACCCGGACCATCTTTTCCAAAAGCTCACGTATGGATTCCATCCATCCACACGCTTTCACTGCGCAACTCTGATGAATTCCATCCATTCACCAGATTTCAATCTCTCACGGATTCCATCCATCGCAAGGTTTTCATTCTCTTATGGATTCCATCCATCCACAAGGTTTTCAAAAACATTTTGAAAAATAAAATCTAATCCATGAAAATTTTTACTCAGCATGCCCATGATCGTGGGCACGGCTATCCAGGATAGATTATACACTCTGCAGAGGTTGTACAGCTTTACCCACAAGACACGATCATCCCTTTGTACCACTAGATTACACACTTCCTTAGGTGTGCAGTGGGGAGTCGTGGCAAGGCCTTTACAATGCAAAGCCTTCAACCTGGTCGAGCCAACTCTAAGGTTTCACCCCAGTAAGGAATCCACCAGACCGGGACCCCCTCTTGTGCCTAGACGAGACTTCTCATGGCTTAACCATGCTCGCCCAAGTGAGACTTCACATGGCACCAACCACGCTCACTTTCAACCTACGACTTGACTGAGGTTGGGACTTCGCAAATTATTCAGCCAGGGCTGTCCCATACCAGCCATGTGGTAGTACGATTAGGGCTTTGCAACAGTAGCTCACAGACCGGTCCTTAATCTGACTCAGGCCCAACCACATACCCTTGTGCACGACAATCAACCACTGCGGCTCCAACCAACAGGGCATGCCTACACCCACCACTCTAACCAATTGCCTAAGTCTAAACCAAGTTTGATATTTTGTTGGCAAAATAATTTCATAAACCTCCTTGACTCACCAAAGTCAAGAGTACATATCATTTTATGTAAAAAGGGATCATCATTTTATGCGAAAAGGTATCCCAAAAACAAATAATATGACTTCGCAGGGCTAAGCATTTGAATAAACTGTCTAGTCAACACTAATGTATTAACTAGAGTTTGATTCTAGGGTGACAAGGTATTGAGGATTTCAAATTCAAAGGAGGGATTAACAAGTAGGCAATAACTAAATTTAAAACTGAATTGAAATACGTTGAGTAAAAATATGCATGCAATATAATTTAAATCAACATAATTTTATTTAGAAACCTGGGATCAACATGATCAAGGAGGGTAACTTGCCTTGCTCTTCAAATTGGCTTGAATCTTCGTCGAAGAAATTTCCCAAATCGTCGAAGTCTACACGTGAAAATAACCCACCAAATTCAAAGAAACTCAAATTAAATTCAAATTGACTTCAAATATTTGAATTGAGGCTAGAAATGGATAGAGGAGAATTTTTGATGAATTTAGAAATTTGAATGGGCTAAATCGGAGTTAGAACGAAGGAGAACGGGCTTCGGGAAGTTTGAAAAGAGAGAAAATGGAAAATTAGGATTTTTGGAATTATTTTCCTAAAGGAAAATCAGAATTATTGCGTCAGCAAGGAATTTAATTTCGGTCGGATTTATTTTTGTACAGGAAAAGAGAGGAGAGGGGCTGACATGCGGGCCTGGTCCACATGATCCAGGTCCATGGACCAGAGGAAGGGCTGAGGTGGCGGAGTGGTGGCGTGGCAGCCCACGGGGCAGTTGCGGCCGAGGTGGTGCCGACGTGGGGAGCCACGCAAATGCCATGTGGGCATGGCGGCCGACGTGGACAGGGCGGCCGGCGATGGCGCTCGGGGGAGGGAGCTCGCCGGCGCTCCGGCAGGCGGCGGCCGGCGACGAGTGGCGCAGGAGGGAGGGGAGGCGCGGGGGAATGCGGAGGTGGGGGCGGCGGTTACCGGAGGCGGCGGGGGAGTGGCCGACGGTGAGCGCAAAGCGGTGGCGGCGCTCGGGTGGCAGCGGGGACGGTTTCCCGGCGGCGTTCGGGCCTGGGGGAGAGGCGCACGGGCTCGACGGCGAGGCGGGGAAGCCGAAGGTGGTGTCGGCCGAGTGCGGGGACGAGCAGAGCGGCGGCGATTTCTCGCCGGCGTTGGCGACGGCGGCGGAGGCGGAGCCGCACGCTGCAGGGGCTCTGGAGCGACGGAGAGGGGAAGCTGAGGGCGGCGGGGAGTGGAGCGAGGTGAGGTGGTGCTCGGGGAGGGGATTTTATAGCGGGCGGAGGCGAGCGGCGCGACCATCGCCGAGTGGCGCGCCATGGCGGCGGTTGCGGGGGAAGGTGGGGGCGTGCACGGGAAGGCGGGGAGGAGGTGGCGCGTGGGCGCTGGTCGTACGGGGCGGTTAGGGAGAGGGCGGCGCACGCGGGTGGTGGGGGAGAGGCCGGGAAGGGCGGGGCGGCCGGTTGCGGGCGGCGGCGGCGCGAGGAAGGAGGAGGCGCGGGGTAGGGGACGGAGCTGACGGGTGGGCCCCATCGGTCAGCGAGAGAGGAGGCGCGGGTGGCTGCCGGGTGGGGCCAGGGAGGAGGAGAGAGGGAAAGGGGAGCGGCTGGATTGCGGGGGCGGGAGATCGGACGGCCGGGGAGGAGCGCGGGGTGGATGGGCCAGATGGGCCAAGGGGGCGGCGTGGCGCGGATCCGGGCCAGCCAGGTGGCGAGCGCAGGGGAGGGGAAGGCGGGGTGCGAGGCGGATCCGGGCCATCCACGTGGCGGCCGGATGGAGGAGGAGGGAATTTTTATTTTTGGATTTTGATTTCTAGATTTTCAGAAAAGCACAGAAAATACAATAAGCCTCAGAAAAATACCAAATGACCTCCAAAAAATTCCAGAAAAATTCCTAGAACCTCTTGGTGACATTTTTAACTCAATAAAAATATTTCCAACTAGTGTTGGTATTTAATTTTCATACTTTAAAATACTTTTAATTTCAAAAAAATATTTTTAAACTCCAGAAAAATCCAGGAAACCAAATAAGAGCCAAATAATTAATTTTACATAGGATCTTTATATAAAATCAAAATACCATTTTATTTAATAACATTTTTAGGTTTTTCTGAAAATGCTTTTCAAATCCAGCTTTTTTTTTCAAAAACAGAAATTCAGGGCAAATCAAAATTTAAAAAATTTAGGCACAAAAATACTTATTTTAATTTAAAATTTATTTTATTCCATTTTTATTATTTATTTTATTATTTTTATTTTAGCAAAAATTTGGGATGTTACAAACCTACCCCCCTTAAAAAGAATCTCGTCCCCGAGATTCGGGTTGGCTAGCAAGAATTGGGTTTAGATCTTACTCTACTTGGCTTGAGCGGATATATGATTCAAGCGTCCCTTGAAAAACTTCTTTGGTCCTTTATTCACTGCCTGCAGGTGGTTGGCAGTTGATGCTCCAGCTTGATGCTTCCAAAGATTAGGAAAGGGGAGACTCGAGGCAAAGGGAGGAATAGGGGATATTTTGCACAACCCAAAGCAAAATTTCAGCTTAAATAAAACCTTTATTAACCTCATAATAAGTAATAGTTATGGCTGCCGACAAAAGAGGAAGCTTGACAGCTCATAACGACGTTTTATTAGCTAACCTAACAACTCATCCTAAAGGGGTAAGGGTCGTCTTGGGGTCATCCAGCGTGGTGCTCGTGGTACGAAGCATGATCCTTCGAGGCAAAGATTGAAGTGGCGACAGGGTCGAAGAATTTCAGCAGTTGCCATCTATAGTTGTTTTGGAACAAGGGAAGATGCAGAAATAGGTTTTCAAAAATGACATTAAGACGAGAAAGAATTAAGATAAGGATAAGCAAAGATTAAGGGGTAAGATAAGCAAAACTTTTGAAATTACTGTTTAGTAAAATAAGCCTTAGGGTCAAACCATTCTATACTACCTACGGTCACGTCTTAGTATCGCCATGGCTCTGATACCACCTTTGTCGGAACCCGTAGTAACGACTCCTGGATCCTCTGTGTAAATCGCACTAGTCCAGGATCAGCTAGTGCACACAGTCACAACAAAGATAATAACTAAGCACAAATGACTCAATATATTAAATAAAGGGTACGACCTTATGGCCAAGTCTTACATCAATGCCCATTGGCAAAAATAAATAAATGAAATAACTGCGGAAGCAAACTGATAAAAGCGGCCCCAAGCTCGCCCACAAGCAAACGGCGATGAAGACGCCTATTCGTCCAGATCTTCACCGTAGTTGACGTCTTCCTTCTCTGTGTGGAAAAAGCAACGTGAGTACAAACTTGTACTCCGCAAACCACCCGGGAAAATGCAACATAATGATAAAGGCTTCAATGCAAGGCTTATAGGGTTAGTTTGCATAAAACAGCATTCAAGAAATATAATAGTAGATTGAAATTGCTGAATTTAATACAGTATGTAAAAACAATACTTGTAGTCGAAGATAATACCGTCGGTGCCGTCTCCGACCAAAGACCAACCTATCCACGGGCATCCCACCCAGACCATCTTTTCCAAAAGCTCACGTATGGATTCCATCCATCCACACGCTTTCACTGCGCAACTCTAATGAATTCCATCCATTCACCAGATTTCAATCTCTCACGGATTCCATCCATCCGCAAGGTTTTCATCCTCTCATGGATTCCATCCATCCACAAGGTTTTCAAAAGCATTTTGAAAAACAAAATCTAATCCATGAAAAACTTTTACTCAGCATGCCCATGACCGTGGGCACGGCTATCCAGGATAGATTATACACTCTACAGAGGTTGTACAACTTTACCCACAAGACACGATCATCCCTTTGTACCACTAGATTACACCCTTCCTTAGGTGTGCGGTGGGGAGTCGTGACAAGGCCTTTACAATGCAAAGCCTTCAACCTGGTCGAGCCAACTCTAAGGTTTCACCCCAGTAAGGAATCCACCAGACCGGGACCCCTTCTTGAGCCTAGACGAGACTTCTCATGGCTTAACCACGCTCGCCCAAGTGAGACTTCACATGGCACCAACCACGCTCACTTTCAACCTACGACTTGACTCAGGTTGGGACTTCGCAAATTATTCAGCCAGGGCTGTCCCATACCAGCCATGTGGTAGTACGATTAGGGCTTTGCAACAGTAGCTCACAGACCGGTCCTTAATCTGACTCAGGCCCAACCACATACCCCCGTGCACGACAATCAACCACTGCGGCTCCAACCAACAGGGCATGCCTGCACTCACCACTCTAACCAATTGCCTAAGTCTAAACCAAGTTTGATATTTTGTTTGCAAAATAATTTGATAAACCTCCTTAACTCACCAAAGTTAAGAGTACATATCATTTTATGTAAAAAGGGATCATCATTTTATGCGAAAAGGTATCCCAAAAACAAATAATATGACTTCGCAGGGCTAAGCATTTGAATAAACTGTCTAGTCAACACTAATGTATTAACTAGAGTTTGATTCTAGGGTGACAAGGTATTGAGGATTTCAAATTCAAAGGAGGGATTAACAAGTAGGCAATAACTAAATTTAAAACTGAATTGAAATACGTTGAGTAAAAATATGCATGCAATATAATTTAAATCAACATAATTTTATTTGGAAAACTGGGATCAACATGATCAAGGAGGGTGACTTGCCTTGCTCTTCAAATTGACTTGAATCTTCGTCGAAGAAATTTCCCGAATCGTCGAAGTCTACACGTGAAAATAACCCACCAAATTCAAAGAAACTCAAGTTAAATTCAAATTCACTTTAAATATTTGAATTGAGGCTAGAAATGAATAGAGGGGAATTTTTGATGAATTTAGAAATTTGAATGGGCTAAATCGGAGTTAGAACAAAGGAGAACGGGCTTCGGGAAGTTTGAAAAGAGAGAAAATGGAAAATCAGGATTTTTGGAATTATTTTCCTAAAGGAAAATCAGAATTATTGCGTCAGCAGGGAATTTAATTTTGGCCGGATTTATTTTTGTACAGGAAAAGAGAGGAGAGGGGCTGACATGCGAGCCCGGTCCACATGAGCCAGGTCCATGGACCAGTGGAAGGGCTAAGGTGGCGGAGTGGTGGCGTGGCAGCCCACGGGGCAGTTGCGGCCGAGGTGGCGCCGACGTGGGGAGCCACGCAAATGCCATGTGGGCATGGCGGCCGACGTGGACAGGGCGGCCGGCGATGGCGCTCGGGGGAGGGAGCTCGCCGGCGCTCCGGCAGGCGGCGGCCAGCGACGAGTGGCGCAGAGGGAGGGGAGGCGCGGGAATGCGGAGGTGGGGCGGCGGTTCGGAGGCGGCGGGGAGTGGCCGGCGGCGAGCGCAGCGGTGGCGGCGCTGGGGTGGCGGCGGGACAGTTTCCGGCGGCGTTCGGGCCCGGGGGAGAGGCGCACGGCTCGACGGCGAGGCGGGAAGCCGGTGGTGGTGTCGGCCGAGCGCGGGGACGAGCAGAGCGGCGGTGATTTCTCGCCGGCGTTGGCGACGGCGGCGGAGGCGGAGCCGCACGCTGCAGGGGCTCTGGAGCGACGGAGAGGGGAAGCTGAGGGCGGCGGGGAGTGGAGCGAGGTGAGGTGGTGCTCGGGGAGGGGCTTTTATAGCGGGGCGGAGGCAGAGCCGGCGCGAATTCGTCGCCGGAGTGGCGCGGCCATGGTGACGGTTGCGGGGGAAGGTGCGGGCGTGCGCGGGGAAGGCGGGGAGGAGGTGGCGCGTGGGCGCTGGTCGTACGGGGCTGTTAGGGAGAGGGCGGCGCACGCGGGTGGTGGGGGAGAGGCCGGGAAGGGCGGGGTGGCCGGTTGCAGGCGGCGGCGGCGCGAGGAAGGAGGAGGCGCGGGGTAGGGGACGGAGCTGACGGGTGGGCCCCGTCGGTCAGCGGGAGAGGAGGCGCGGGTGGCTGCCGGGTGGGGCCAGGGAGGAGAGAGGGAAAGGGGAGCGCCTGGATTGCGGGGGCGGGAGATCGGACGGTCGGGGAGGAGCGCGGGGTGGATGGGCCAGATGGGCCGAGGGGGCGGCGTGGCGCGGATCCGGGCCAGCCAGGTGGCGAGCGCGGGGGAAGGGAAGGCGGGGTGCGAGGCGGATCCGGGCCGTCCACGTGGCGGCCGGATGGAGGAGGTGGGAATTTTTATTTTTGGATTTTGATTTCCAGATTTTCAGAAAAGCACAGAAAATACAATAAGCCTCAGAAAAATACCAAATGACCTCCAAACAATTCCAGAAAAAATTCCTAGAACCTCTTGGGGACATTTTTAACTCAATCAAAATATTTCCAACTAGTGTTGGTATTTAATTTTCATACTTTAAAATACTTTTAATTTCAAAAATACATTTTTAAACTCCAGAAAAATCAAGGAAACCAAATAAGAGCCAAATAATTAATTTTACATAGGATTTTTATATAAAATCAAAATACCATTTTATTTAATTACATTTTTAGGTTTTTCTGAAAATGCTTTTCAAATCCAGCTTTTTTTTCAAAAACAGAAATTCAGGGCAAATCCAAATTTAAAAAATTTAGGCACAAAAATACTTATTTTAATTTAAAATTTATTTTATTCCATTTTTAATATTTATTTTATTATTTTTATTTTAGCAAAAATTTGGGATGTTACATGGCACCACTTCTTTGGAACTTAAAACAGCAATTCAGTCCTTGCTTACTAGTCATCACTTGACTTTTACTCAAATTCGTGGGTAAGGATATGATGGGGCTAGTAACATGAAAGGAGAGGTTAAAGGGCTGAAAATATTGATTATGAAAGAGTCTCCTTCTGCTTATTATGTGCATTGTTTTGCACATCAACTTCAGTTAGTTCTTGTTGCTGCCAAGGGAAATGTTGGTTGCCAAACCTTTTTTGTTCAAGTTTCACGCTTGCTGAATATAGTTGGTGTTTCTTGCAAACGTCAAAAATTGAAGAAGGCACTTGACTTGGATGAAATAGAAAGTGGAAGTGGGTTAAATCAAGAGATGGGATTGGCTAGGCCCGGTGACACTCGATGGGGTTCTCACTACAAAACTATTTTGCATATCATTGACATGTATGATACAATCCGGGAAGTACTCATAACTCTTGGAAATGATCCCACCCAAAAGGATGATTGGCCAAACATACATGCTATGGTTCTTACATTTGAGTCTTTTGTGTTTGTTTTCAATGCACACTTGATGCTTGTCATTCTTGGTTACACAAATGAGTTGTCTAATTCTTTGCAAAAGAGAGACCAAGATATAGTTAATGCGATGACACTTGTGGGTTTGGCAAAGAAAAGAATGCAACAGATGAGGTCTAATGGGTGGGAAGGTTTCTTAGGAAAGGTTACATCATTTTGCATTAAATATTCCATTGATGTTCCTGCAATGGATGCTAAATATGAACCTCATGGAAGATCCCATCATTTTTACCCTGAACAAACAATTGATGACCACTATAGAAGAGACGTATATATTGGTGTCATTGAGAGAGTTCATCAAGGGCTTGAGAATCGGTTTGATGAGGTTAGTATGGAGTTGCTTCTTTGTATGTCGGCATTCAACCCCTCCGATTCATTTGCCTCTTTTGATGCACATAAAATACTTAGACTTGCAAGTTTTTTATCCCAAAGGCATTGCAAGCTCTGATCTCATGAAACTTGAACTCCAACTTGATACATATATTGATGATATGAGAGAGGATGATAGATTCAAAGGCCTGAACAATCTTGGTGAGCTCTCTATTAAGCTTGTTGAAACAAAGAAGCATGATCTTTATGATTTGGTGTACTTGCTCCTCAAATTGGTATTGATCTTACCGGTGGCAACATCAACTGTTGAAAGAGTATTCTCTGCAGTGTGTCTGGTGAAGAATAAGATGAGAAATAGAATGGGTGATCAGTTATTGAATGATTGTTTGGTCACTTTTATTGAGCGTGATATCTTCTCCAATGTCAGCGAGGATGACATAGTTCACACTTTCATGGCCATGAAGAAGCGGAAAGCAAAAGCCTTAGACTAGTGTTGCAATCTTCTATTTATGTAAGACCTTATATTACATTTGAACAATTTATATTATCAGTTATGCAAATTTCGAACTTATTTGTTGAATTTAAGGTATTATGAGATCTTTTAGATATATTATGTTTTTTACCGAACCGTTTACCGAATTTTTGTTTTAGATTATACCAACATTGGATAATAATTTTTTAGTTAGGCATACCCTGGATTCAAATCCTGGGTCCACCACTGTTGTGTTTGTTGCTATATTTGCTTGTTTTCAGATGATATAGTTAACATTTCTTGAGGGTAGCCGAAAATAGAAAAAATTAGGTATAGAATGAACTATCACAGATGGTTTTGTGGTATAAACCGTCTGTGAAGAATTATCACAGACGGCTCAAACCAGAAACCGTCTATGGTCACAGACGGCTCAAACCAGAAACCGTCTATGGTGGGAAAGTATCACCGACAGTTCTATATCCCAACCGTCTGTGATACTCACACAGGACAGATGGTTGGTAGCTAGAACCGTCTGTGATGTGTGAGTATCACAGACGGTTCGTAGGTAGAACCATCTGTCACTACTACAGAAAACCATATTACAGACGGGTTTTAGTTAAAAACCATCTGTGATATTCCCTTCTACTCTAAACCTATTTCTGTTTATTGGCTAACCTTAGGAAATGCTAGCCATCCCCTCTGAAACAAGCAGATCAACATGTACATGTATACATCCAATTCACATCTCAATTTATTTCACAAACATAAAACATCCATTTCGCAAATCAATTAATTGAAATGAAATAAAATATCCATTAACATATAAAAATTACAATCAATGTCAATATCTTATCCGAAACAAAAAGTCATTGTACGTTGTGGAACTCTCCATTTAATTTTATGACTCTAGACATCAAAAAGTACGCGCACTCTCCTCGAATTTGTACATGGTCCGGCTGTTACAATGCAGTTGTAGAGATAGGCGCAGCCTATCGATAGGAATATCAATGTGCGTACATATATAACCTGATAAGTATGAAATAAATGTGAGAAGATTGACAAACCTTAGAATTGGTGATCTTCGAGGAATCGAGGAGTAGTCTCATATGGTGGCAAATGTAGAATCCACACGTGTTGCCTAGCGGCTGCTGGGGGCACTGCAAAAAAAGAATGTGTTAATTCAAGAGGCATTACTACCAAGTGTTGTATAGAATTAATTAATGTGTACTAGCGAATACCCGAAAATTTCGAACATGTTGCAGGGCTTGGCCCCTTGCGTCGAGCCATGTGTCTGTCCAATGTACGTAGCGAACGACCTTCGTGATTCGAAAAAGTTAGCTTAGTCATTCGAAAGGAAAGAAAGAGTACAATATAGTTATGTATGGAGAAAATGTACTTACCTATCGAGTAATTGGCCAATAACTGTGTACTTGGATTTGTTCTTACTTAAAGAATCAAGGTATATTGGCTTGTTCCATTTTGGTATAATTACAAGTAAAATCCAATGGAACCGCTCATTGTATGGCATAAGAACAAAATCCTTATCGCGGTGAGCCAGCAGTGTTGTTGTAATATAGCTCTCGACGAAGGATGCATCCTCGCTGATGGTATCCATGGCGACCAAGCGTGTGTCTAGGAAACCAATTGGTGATTTGGATGATCTAGCTTCAGTCACCATGTATATATATACACAGAAAAGCAACAAATTATATATGACATATATCGGTATTACATGAACGGAGACTGTGATTGTACACACTTACAGCGTCCAGCATCGAATGAGTGAGGCGTGAGAGCATTGAGATTGAAAAGATCAAATAAATCCTCAAAGGTCACCGCGAAGACACAATCATGAACGTTGTGCTACAAATGATCTAGCCTGAATTTGACAGTGATACTTGAGCGCCGTTCTGCCTATGGCTTATTGGCCTGTTCCATATACCAAGAATGTAATCTCTAGCAACCAAGTCCTAGGGCTAGGAGGCGCTCTTCCGGGACGATTATCGGCTCGCCTAGCACAAATTTGTGGGCCAATTGTAGGTAGGGGATATCATCATCTGTCTTATTTGGTTTACCCCTGCCTCGCTTGTAGGTTGACTTCACGGTAGTCGACTGTAAAGGTACCACCGGTGGAAGTTGCTTCACCAGGAATAGCACCCGTGGACATGGCACCGGTGCAGGTAGCAGTGGAGATAGGCATTGTGGAGATGGCACCAGTGCATGTAGCTCTGGTTCAGACTGCCCTTGTGGACTTGCCACCGGTGAAGAAGTCTCTAGGCAGATGTCGCTTTTGGGCCACAGGATGAATATTCCAATGGCTTGCCCTAGAGTCATGATCTCGTCGCTGAGGGGCTTCGGTAGCAGGACAACATCGAAATTGGCATGCACACCATCCACATGAACTTTTCCGAAGCCTGGTGTTAAAGGTGTACGGTGCACCATGGCCCTGTGAGCAGACAGATATGCCTGGCCCCAAGCAGCGCACAAGGGAACAGAGGCATATCTCACTTGGAGCATGCACTTCGTAGCCTCCTACATAACGATACAAAATTAGCTACTCCAATTGGCCTATCAACGGATCAAGCATTCCATAGATAATAAATATTACCAGGATGTTGTCCACAGGGAATCTGGCCTCACTTTCCATCGTAGGATTGGACGCGCAACTACTCGGACGGCTGGGGGGCTGGTTAGCACAGGAGCGGCGGTGGCGGCCTGTTGATTTTCTGTATATCTTCGCATCTTATCTCTGACATAATCAGCCAGCTCCTCTCTAAGAGATGCCTTGATCTCCTCTCGTAGCCGTGCCTCACGCTCGACTTTGGTTCTCTTCCTGCTCCGATACAATTGGAGTCATCTGAGAAACCATGTTTCCAAGGAATATAAAGCCCAAGGCCTCTCGTACGACCCAGGTGCTCCTTGTTTCCCAGGGCTGTAGAGAGTATATCTTTCTCCCTACTTGCCTGGAATGATCCTTGGGAAGATTCTACACTCAGCGCTTCTTGCAAGAGCCGGACATGTCATTTCACTTCCTACGAAGTTGTGGAGTAATTACAAGCTACGTAGTTCGATTGATATCTTACCAGGCAGTGGGACACTTCCTGGTCTACAGGGATTTGGAAGGAGATGTCCCTGGATGACGTGGTAGATGACCTCGCTCTAATCCAATTTCGAGCACGCTCATCCGAGATCACGACAAATGGCGGGGCGGTGTCCCGCAGAATTGCCTGTTCGTCCTCCATCCTCCACTATGGGATTTTGCCCGCATACCCAGCTGTGCCAAGTCTGTGGGGGTGTGTATTTTTTGCTTGGAGGGCCTTGTGCGCCTCACTTGCACTTCTAAAATCTTCAGTCGTCTTCATTGCCTTAAACCCTTCTCATTGTGGTTCCAGGAATGGGTACTTATGAAAGAGCGTTAGATCCTTCTCCACAAAGTTCTTGACAAGCACGCTCTTGAAGTTCTTCCATGCTTTGCACGCCGCTAGCAAGGCATGTCGTTGCACGGACTCGTGGTGTTCTTCTGGGATCTCGAACGATGCAAGTATTTCTGTCAGCAGCTCATGCTTTCAAGTCTCAGTCACGGTCTTCCACGAATTGAATGTGATCTGAATTCGTTCTCGTGCAACTATTCCAATCATTCTTTGAAATGCGCATGCTGCTCGGCGAGGAAGGAGAGGGGTCCCAGATCCATCGACCTCTGCGATGGTAAATCGGCCCTCAGGCTTTTTCGACAGTTCTCTTCCTTGGCGTTTTGATTTTGGAGCAGACGTATCCGGTGATGATGTTGAAGAATGCGCGGATGACATGTTGGCCTTCTCATATATGAAAAGCCCAAGCAAGACAAATTGGATATAAAGATGACTTCTTCAAGATATAAACAGGTGGACATAAAAGACTAAAATCAACATGTTAGAGTGGTTTTAGTTACTCTCAGATGTAGGGTTACACAAGATTTTAATCAAATCTTGAGCTCTAAAAAATGTGAATTTGTAGCTCTAAGATTTTAATCTTGGCTGTCCCACTACTATGGTCTCATACTCTTCATTGATTGAATCTGTCAAATGTGAATCAAACCTTGAGCTCTAAGAAATCAACATGAACTTTCGGATGATGTTGTAGAGCTATTTTCGTGAACCACAAGACTACTAATCTAGCAAAACCAAAAGGACTACTAATCTACTAAACTGGTGATCACAGATTGCACAGAATTCTGACTACTCTAGCAAAACCGAAAGGACTGCTAATCTAGAGCTCAAGATTTGTGATCCAATCTCAGTACAAGACCAGTTACTTCATAGAGCATATGACAGTTCCCACAAGCATCTCTTTTCACAATAATCAGCTAGTATAATTAAGCAATATTGAAGCACATTTCAAGCAGTATATAAATGACTTAAATTGTGTATAAACATGTAATTCTTCCAAGTCATTTATACAAGAGCATAATCTTAATTCATGAAACATAATAAATTCTAAAAGGAGCATATTACCCACGTTCATGAGAAAAGAATCAATTATAACAGCCTAAAGCTTAGTTGTAATTGATGTTATGCTCTCTGAAGTAGAGGTGCTCAAATCTTAATGTTTGGCCTTCTCAATACTATGTCAATACTCTTCATCAAGTGATAAGACAACTAGATATTAAATTTGAGCTCTAATCAATGCATTCTCTGTCAGCAAAGTTTGCCTATACAAATGATAGCAACTTCTAAAATTTCGGTATGACAGAAGAGCTAAATCAAAGACTATAAGGTAGCAATCTGACAATAGCTTAAGATGATTAGTTAATAGACAACAAAATCACATATACTCAATACTTCAAAGTTGAAAAATGCTTCTATTCAGATCTGAATTCAGAATACAAGCTGCTGCATGCCAGAAAATCATAGAGCAACAAGATCTAACCAACTACCGAGCTAAGAACTCAAAGAGCAATGTGACAGAGAGTTGAAAGCACCACAGATTGAGCTCAATTTAATCCTAGATGTACATATCGCTTTCAGTATGTGACAAATTTGATCATCAAGCTTTAAATCGAGCCACAAGCAAACAATGTCTCTCAGTACTTGAACATTTACCAGAGATTATAAAACAAGCACAACCCACAATGTTTGTAAACAAAGAACCGAAATACTCACGATACAGACAATGACTGGGGAAGTCCGAGGAGGCGGCGGCGACGGCGTGGATGAGGGTCGACAATGACTGGGGACGGAGGTCCGAGGAGGTGGCGGCGACGGCGTGGATGGGGGTCGATGGCGAGGAGAGGAGAGGAGAGGAGAAAGGGGAGGAGGGAGTGTTCACCGGTCACCATGGCTCGGGTCGGCGGAGGAGGTAGGTCCGAGAAGGCAGCGGCGACGGTGTGGACGGAGATTGGGAAGGTCTGAGGAGGCGGCAGCGATGGCATGGACGGTGACCGGGGAGGTCCGAGGAGGCGACGACGATGGTGTGGACGGGGGTCAACGGTCACCACGGCTCGGGTCGGCGGAGGAGGGAGATCCGAGGAGGAGGCAGCGACGGGCTCATTCGGGAGAGTGGCGATCTAGATCTGGTTGGTGTAGCGCTTAACTACAATGCACACGCAAAACCCCAGCTTGAGGTTATATATAGGAGGGATTATTACAGATAGTTCTATTTCAGAACCGTCTGTGATATCATTATCACAGACGGTTCTAAACTAGAAATAAGACCTCTCACAGTGTATTTCTTTACAATAACCCAATGAATATAGAGATACATATGTATGACTCATTCTCAAAATTCACCAATATATAACACATTTTCACATATAAAAAATGCAAATTCACAAATACATCACACACATGCATTGTTATATACATAAATGCAAATTCACAAATACATTACACACATGCATTGTTATATATATGAATGCAAATTCACATATACATCACATACATGCATTGTTATATACATAAATGCAACTGCCCACATATATATCCCACATTCTCATTCCACTTGCTTATTTTCTTTAAAAATTAGCCCTTCATGATGATCAATGCGTATGTAACTAGTTTCGTCACGTTGTTCATCGTCGACCCTAATGCCATTTCCAAAAAGAGGCAACTTGTCAAATTGATTGTATTCATCCTCGTCCACTACATTCTCTACTCCGTCAATTCTCCTTTTTCCATGAAGAACTACATGGCGCTTCTTGTTTGCCGGATCGGTTAATAGAAAACTTGAGCAACTTGGTTAGCGAGTACGAATGGTTCGTCTTTGTATCTGACATGTTGGAGGTCCACGGTAATGACACCGTACTTGTCAACCTTCACCTGTTGGAGAAGCACCCAACGGCACCGAAATAAGGGGATCTTGAAAACCACGTAGTCGAGCTCCCAAATATCTTCTATGAACCCATAGTACGAGTTTCTCAACCCATCGGTATTGAGCGCATCTATGCGGACACCGCTGTTCTGGTTAGTGCTCTTTATATCCTGAGCCTGTGTATAGAATGTGTACCCATTTATGTCATATCCTTGCCATGTCACAACTGTAAATGTTAGCCATTTTACCAACCATGTCTGCATCTCACTTGGCGAGCTCTTAGTGATTTGCTCCTTCAATCATTGGTTGAATCGACTGTTGTATTGCCTCATGATCCAAATATTTGGCCGCTCTGGATTCTGTTGTCGAAGCACATCCTTGTGCTGGTTGACATAAGGCGCCACTTCAGTCATGTGTTGCAAGACCGTGAAATGGGCTTGAGCATACGCGGCCATATCTGGAGTGATTGCTTTCCGTCCGATAGTTCCGATACCCTTGAGCCTCCCCTCATGACGAGATTGAGGCACACCTATCGGTTGAATCTAAGCCATATAATCGACACAATAAGGTACTCCCAATAAGGCAAGTCCCAAAATATTGATCTCTTTTTCCAGATGTTCTTCTCATGAGCCCTCAATTTACATCCCTTTTCGAGGACAACATCTAAATCCTTAACCGTATTATAAACCACTTTTTTTGCTTAAATGCCTTGGAGCTGAACTGTCCTCCTTCTCTCCATCAAATTGTTTCTTCATCTTGCGGTATGGGTGAGCCCTCCGAAGGAACCGGCGGTGACACATGTACACGGTTTTACGTGAGTGCTTCAGCCACACACTCTCGGTACCATTTAAATAGTGAGTACAAGCTTTGGCACTTTTTGTACTCTGGCCCGACAGGTTACCAAGGGCAGGATAATCATTTATGGTGCAGAAAAATAAGGAGCACAAAGTGAAATTCCCTCATTTGTATGCATCCCATACCTGTACCCCTTCATTCCACAATACTTTTAGATCTTCCACCAAAGGTGCTAGGTACATATCAATATCATTCTCAGGTTGCTTTGGCCCTTGGATAAGTGTCGACAGTAAAATATACTTTCGCTTCATACACAACTAAAGAGGAAGGTTATAGAAGCAGAGAATCACGGGCCAAGTGCTATGTCGGCTACTCATGCTACTGAAAGGATTCATTCGATCTGTACTCAGTCCAAACCTTATATTCCTTGGTTCTGCACTGAAGTCTGCAAAACTCCCATCGATGTTTCTCCATTGGGCAGAATCAGCAAGGTATCTTAGCATTCCATCCTTCTTGCGCTCCTCTGAGTGCCAACGCAGCAGTTTTGCCTCCTTTGGATTTGCAAAAAGCCATTTCAAACGGAGAATTATAGGAAAATACCATGCCACCTTAGTAGGAGGTCCTTTCTTCACCTCTGTTTTCTCGCCGTCATCTGATTGATTGTTACATTTGTGTCACGATGCGTTGCACATTGGACATACTTGCATGTTTGCATACTCTTTACGGTAGAGGATACATTCGTTCAGACATGTATGCATTCTTTCTACTTCCATTCCCAATGGACAAAGAACCTTCTTAGCTTTCTACGTGGTTTTAGGCAACTCATTTCCCTCCAGAAGCATGTCCGCTAAAAGACCTAGCAGCGCTGTGAAACTTTTGTCGGACCAACCGTTGCTTGCCTTCAATTTCAACAGTTCAAGTACGGCCGACAACCTCGTGTACGTTGACCTAGAGCACGTGAACAAAGGTTTCTCCAAGTCCTCCAGCAAGCCCTGGAATTTAACATACTCTCTCTCATCATAGTTCTCTTCTACATCGCGAAGCATCTGATCCAGATTGTCATCGTGCAACCTATTCAAATACGAACAACAATCGACATCATCCGGCGGCATATCATTCACTTCACCGGCGATGTCATCCGGCGACATATCATTGACTTCGCCATGACTGGTCCAACACGTATAACCCTTTTTGAAACCCCTCCGAATCAAGTGCGCTTCAATCTACTCTCGGTTCTTAAACATCTTTAAATTCTCGCAGTCAGTGCATGGACAGTATATATATTCCACCCTCGTATTCAACATATTCTCCTCAGTAGCTCTTGTAAAGCAGACATGCTATCAATGTACTCTTCACTCACACGGTTCGCGGCATACATCCAGCTTCGGTCTTACGTTATGCATATATATAACAACTTAGTATTAAAAATTAAATTAATTATACCACATGCATTGAGGCTTTGCTAGCTTAATTCATATTATAAACACAACAGCTATTTCCCCAGCGATCGACGAACCACTTATAATCAACAATTTTGACAAATTTGGCCTCCCACATGACGGGAACTGATCATATATGGTCAAGTAGATGCAAACCATCTTCAATAACACTCACCAAAACTTAGATCTAAATTATAGTGCAAAAAAAATAAATTTCATTACTAATCATATCTAGGGCAACCAAGAACGTATGAATCTTCAAAGCTCTATCTCTGCCTCCTCCCACCAAATTAACTGGCCTAAAATTGCCTAGCTTGCCTCCTGAGCGAAATGAGGACAGAGTGCAGCACCGGCTAGATCTGGATCAAAATGAAGATAGATGCGGTTCTGAGCGACGCAATAAATATGTAGCGGGATTATCACAGACGGTTTTTAATAAAAATCGTCTGTGATAATTTCAGATTATCACAGACGGTTTTAAATAAAAACCGTCTGTGATATTCCAGTATCACAAACAGTTCATCGGTAAGAACCATCTGTGATATTCCAGTTTCACAGACAGTTCATCGGTAAGAACCGTCTGTGATACTCGTTTTTTTCGACGCCAACAACATAGACGGTCTCCAAATTAAAACCGTTTGTGATAGTGTACGTCACAGACGGTTTTGTCAAACTGTCTGTGATTTGGCGTCTACTATACTATTTCTGTAGTAGTGTGTGATGTGTGAGTATCACAGACGGTTCGTAGCTAGAACCGTCTGTGATAGTGTTTTTCACAGACAGTTCTAGTTATAAACCATCTGTGATGTATTTATCACAGACGGCTCACAAACTGTTTATGATAACTTCTGATTATCACTGGCACATAAACTCAGACGTGATGACAGTTTTGAACCATCTGTAATGACCCTTTTTGTAGTAGTGTCTAGTTTATGTAATATGTTTATTTCCAAACTATTGCGATTTCGTAGGTCCTTTTAGCTAGTCGGTGTAACCGTGATGATTAGATCGATTTGGTTAAACTTTGCATGCTAGTGTATGATTTAGTATGTAGTGCTTTATAGATTGTTCTTTGAGATAACGGTGATAGATTGTTCTTTGAGATAACGGTGATCTGGCCGCTGCTAGTGGTGACGATGCTAAGTAGAGAAAGTATGTACCATGATAATTTAATCTATATCGTTCCTTGATCTAGATTAATAATTTTTAGTAGATTGGTTCGTTTTTAGCTGATACGATGGTTGTACCCGTAGATGGTTGAGGCCCAGATATGCATGACGGAGAAAAAACTATTGGGTGGGTTTTTTAGGTTTATGACTTTGTTTTTTACAGTAGCTAATTTTTAAACAGAGTGTCTTTTTAAAATAGGGTTTATAAGACGATTGTAGTAAATATTATTTTGACTTCATTTATATCAGCCAAAATTGCACACGAGTATTTCTCCATATTCTCTTTTGCGAATATCCATAATTCAAAATTTTAAATCAAAAGTCATATGTCACCAGAAAAAACCTAGCCAATAGGCTCATTTAGCTAACACGATGAAGTACTCTAGGCCATAGCAGGTTGTGCTTTAGGTGTGTGACGGAAAAAAGGTTAGGCTAGGAGTTGGATTAATCTCTTATATAGCGTTCACGGTAGTAGTAGATAGATACAAAGTTGCGAAACGCAATAGTATCAACTCAAGCTCAAAACCTATATTATCTGTATCTAATTAAGATCGTGACAGGATTTCCCCTTCTACTCACTTCGATTCTCAGATAACTAGATGATTGTTGATTAGAAAATTCTAAGGTGATCATTAGCGCGTCCTCCACACATTCGATAACCCCATAATACTCTAGGTGAAAGGTTACAATTGATCCGTGAATTTGTGATATTTTTTGTTGCGTCCCTCACATATTCTCTCTGCTCATATGACATCCTAGATTTTTTCAACTAGCAAAACAGAAATTGACTATTTTTCCTCTCTTCCTTCCTCTCTCTGCCCTCACCGGGTTGAGATTCAGCTCACTGGCAACCGCTGCTTTGCACACAACATTGTGCCTCCACACACGAGAATTCTTGACACATCTAGACCCCTAATGACCTAAAATTCCATTTTGTCTCCCAAATCAAAAAAAATTCCGTATTTGGACCCCTCCCCACCGCGCGTTTACGAGCGGCCGACATGTGTCCTGGTCGTGTGGTACCAGACTGCACGACCGGTCTGCCCTTCGCTCCGAGCGCGCAATCAATTGCCCGAGCGCATGTTAGCTCTGCCGACCGCACGAATCTAGGCCTGAGCGCACGTTTAAAATTTTGACCGCATGACCCTCTGCCGACCGCATGTTTGCATGCCCGACCGCACGTCTCGTCGCGTCCTGTCCGTCCGCCGAAAGCAGGAAAGCAGCACCGCGCGCACTGCTTTCTCCCGTCCGCTCGCACACGCGTCTTCTGCGCAGGAATGGCCCCCTCTCCATGAGTGCTGAATGCACACTTAAAAACCGGAACCACAGCGCAAGGGAGGGAGAACGAAGCCAGAAACCTCATTTGCAGCTGAAGTGAAGATAGAGCGAGGGAGAAAGTGAAGGGAAGTGAGGAGTGAAATAAACGTAGATTTGAGTTGGTTTTGTTTGGATTCAGCGGATTTTGCAAGTATAAAAGTTGTAGATCGCGTCGTGAGCTTCAAGAAGAGGTAAGTCTTGTGACCGCGAAACTAAATTTGTATGTATGTCATTAGTCTATAATTAGTCCATTAGCACAAACCATCATTTGGTAATGTTATTTTATGTCAATGTTTGATACGCCATGTCAATATTTGGTACTCTATGTATTTGTAGGTAATCTTTATGTGAACATATGTATTATAAGCCAATGTGTCATACGGTGTGTATCTGTAGGTAAAAATCCACTTACGATGAATGCTTTATTGTAGTGTAGATAATGTCGTATTTTATGTTGAAGTTACGTATTGTAATGTAGTTAGTTTTTGGTGAACATATGTGCTAACATGTGTAGGTGTTGAAAAAGTACATATTTATATTGGAGCTTTTGTAGGTGATAGGAACAGTAGTTAGATTAGAGACAATTTGGATAATTAGTAGGCTTAGTGAATGCCCGTAGGCAACGTGTAAAATTAAAATTGGGAATAAATTTGGATTATTATAATAAAAATACCAGGAAAGTAGTACGAAGGTATAGTAAAAATAAATAAACCGAGGACATGAAATTACAAGGATTTATTTTGTTGATTTATGTACAATTTTATAAGTGAAAGCCGCATTAGGAAGAAAATGAAGTAATGGAAATTTTGCAGTAATCGGGAAAAATGGAATTGAAATTGGTTAGTGGAAGCCGGCGTTAAGTAAAATTTAATGAAAGAAATTTTACGAAAGAAATTTTATAAATAAGACCAATGCAAATAAAAATGAAATGAATATGTAATTTGATGTATGTTAGAATTTATTTAATGGTACGATTGTTACATGCTGTGTACTGAAATGGTTGATTATGCACTTATGGTAGGTACGCAATGGCTGACATTCAAAAAATGTTCGTGTTTTATGGGAGTGGTCTCGTACGTGATGGGCCGTATGGGGCGGACCTGTCAAATTGCTACGGAGGTGTGTCCGTTCGGCGTTCGATCGACACATCGCAAGGAAGAAGTTACGGATCGAGGCAGTCTATGCCTCAATGGTGGGTGATGGAAGGGAGAGCATATGGCAACTTCTGAAGGTGACCAATGACGCCTCATGGGCGAACTACATGGAGGTCGTGTGCAACCCTGATGCTGCGATATATGGCAGGCCAATGGTGTATGTCGAGTTCGTGGAGAGGGCAGAATCATCAGGCATGGTTGGTTCAGATGCCGCTGGTGGAGATGTAGTGCCTGGGTTCATCTCCGGCGGTCATGAAGACGCTCCTGCGGGAGAACATGTGGGCGAGGAAGTGGGTGATGAAGACGACAGGAGACGTGCGGAGAATTTCCAGCCCAATGAAGGTATGGACGAGAGGTGGTGGGCCGCCCGTATTGACTGTCATGAGTATCTTGGGGACCAGGTGGAAGAAGAGGGCAGCGAGGAGGACGAGGAGGTGGAAACAGGCAGTTCTGGAGAGGACGAGGATGGCGAAGGTGCAACTGGAGGGGTGGTAGGTCGTGTTGTGACCACGGACGGTGCGTACGTGTCATCCAGACTGGACGACAACACAGCGGCAGCCCTAGTTCTGCCACTGGCGAAGGGGGGAGAATGGGGGTTCAGCGAGGGCGCACTCTTTTTGGGGCAGTGCTTCCGTAATAAGAGTGTTGTCCAGCAGGCTATTGCTAGACATGCCGTCAACATAAGCCGGACATATCGGGTCCACAAGTCAAATCCGGACACGTACATTGTGAAGTGTGTCGACGGGTCCTGTCCTGGTAAAATTCGTGCACAACGGTACAAGGGCGTTGGCATAGAGTTCCGGATAACGGTGCTGCAAGATCACAGTTGTGAGCTTGCGGGGCCAGTACATAGACACCGCAACATGACATCATCGTATGTTGCGGAGCTGGTCACCCACCTCATCCAGACGGATGTGTCCATTTCCCCGAAGGTTCTAATGGCAGAAGTAGCGAACATGGCGGGCTTCGAAGTGAGCTACAAGAAGGTATGGCGGGCGAAGCGAAAGGTGCTGCACCGTATGTATGGGACGTACGAGGAGGCGTACGACCTGGTCCTAAGAATGATACAGCAAATTGCACAATCAAACCCAGGCACATACATAAACAAGCAGGAGAGGGTTCATCCTACGGAGGGCCCGAATTGTTTCATTCTTGACAGAGTGTTCTGGGCCTTCCATCAGGCGATACAAGGTTTCAGGTGGTGCCGTCCAGTGCTAACCATAGATGGGACGTTCCTATCTGGCAAGTACAAGGGTACTATTCTCACCGCAGTTGCAGCCGATGCAAATGACCAGTTACTCCCAGTGGTATTTGCAATTGTGGAGAATGAGAATACGGATAGCTGGCTTTGGTTCCTTGCCAATGTGAAGCATGCCATAGTGCAAGAACGCCCTGAAGTGTGCCTTATCTCCGACCGCAATGCAGGCTTGCTGTCTGCGTTGCGAACGATGCAGAATGGGACTCAGCCCCCCTTCTAGTGGAATGATGTGAAGAACCGTTGGTGCATAAGGCATATTGTAGCGAACTTCCACAGAAGGTTCCGTAGCAAGGAACTAATGAAGATGTTCAAGAAGCTATGCATGCAGAATCAGAAGCGGAAGTTCGATACCTTGTGGAGGCAGCTCGATTAGGAGGCTACCAAGCATGTGCATACGGAAGCAGGGGCCGTGGAGGGGGGCTCCACAAGAGTCGGGGTATTCACACAATGGGTTCAGTCCAATGCACCTGACTTGGAAATGTGGTCTTTTTTGCACGACACCGGTGGGGCAAGGTATGGGATCATGACGACCAACATGTCCGAGGTCTACAATGGTGTCTTGAATGGGGTCAGATCCCTGCCGATCATGGCAATCGTGGGCGAGACATGGAACCGTACCGTCGGGTACTTTGTGAATAGAGCCATGATGGCGAAGAAGCACCTGGATGAAAACAAGCAATACTCTGTCTGAGGTCATGCAGGCCTTCATGGACAGGAAGATGGAGAAGGGTCGATCCCACATTGCTCAGCCCATTGATGGCTTAAGGAGGAAGTTTGAGGTCCGCCTCAGGCAGAAGTATGTCATGGGTCATATTAGAGGAGGAAGGGAAAGTGGCCCCGGTCCACACAATAGGTCGTTCGTGCAGTTTGGTAGGTTAGTCGCATATCATGCTATATGTTATGCATGTAATAAAAATCTACGCGGCATGTAATTCCCATCTGTATTATGAAGTTTATTATCTCGTCTTTTCACATTCCATGATTCATGTAGCAACTCATTTAACACTATTAACATACCGGTTCTCACCCTACACGAATTCTCAGTAACATCAAAATATCACTTACCACTGTATATATCGATCGTTTTACACTCAATCGTTCCTAAAAAAAATTTACCAAAATTTTTTATGCATCTACAACTTACATTGAACATAAACTTTTATTACAACTTCATCAGATTTTTTTTCCCAGCTTACAACTACAAAATTTACAAGACATACAAAAATCACGGGGATTGCAAACCCTAAAAATAGACCAAACCCTAATAGTCACTTACCACTCTATCTACCGATCGTTCTACGCTCAATCGTTTATAAAAGAAATTAACCAAAATTTTTTATGCATCTACAACTTACATTGAACATAAACTTTTATTAAAACTTCATCAGATTTGTTTCCCAGCTTACAACTACAAAATTGACAAAACATACACAAATCACGGACATTCCAAACCCTAAAAACATACCAAACCCTAAAAGTCACTTACCACTTTATATATCGATCGTTCTACGTTCAATCGTTACTAAAAACAAATTACCAAAATTTTTTATGCATCTACAACTTATACTCAACATAAACTTTTTTTTACAATTTTATCAGATTTTTTCCCGATTTACAACTACAAATTTAACAAAACTTATAAACATTACGGTTATTTACATCACTTTACTTCCTTTCGTCCAATTGTTCATATCACAGTTGTGTTCAAAAAAAATTTCATTAAAATGCTTCCAGTAAAACAACATAACATGATCGAAAACTATTATTGCCAGTTCAACATATTTTTCACAGTCAGCATTATATGAAAATCACAAATACACTAATCATTACTTCACACAAATTTCGTTTGTACTCTACCAACCTAATTTCTTAATTTTCATAATTGCAAAATAATTACACAAGTAGTAAACTAGACTCCACATCAAATTCATATTTTTTCAAACATCTTTTCATACATACACATAAATTATTTCTATTATAAAAATAACTTTACAAATACATAAATACATATACACCTAAATACTCATGCGTCGGATAACAATCGTGCGGTCAAAAAATGAGACGTGCGGTCGGGAATGGGTGTCGTGCGGTCAGCGCTGGGTCATGCGGTCGGGGGTAGCGTCGTGCGGTTGGCAGGGCGTCGTGCGGTGTGGTACCGCACGACCCGTGCTACAGTGCGGTCATGTGGTACCACACGCACGACCGAGACACGTGTTGGTCGCTCATAAATGCGCGGTGGGGAGGGGTCCAAATCCGGAATTTTTTTGATTTGGGGGCCAAAAATGGAATTTTGGGTCATTAGGGGTCTAGATGTGTCAAGAATTCACACATTGTCGCCTAGTTCTGCTTTGCCGCCCCCCTCCCATAGCCATGCCCATGTTGGCGTGTGTGCCTAACGCCACTGTGTTGTCATTTGCGTTGCCACCCATGTCACACCTTCATGAGCATCGCCACCAAGATCTACCTCGTTAGTCGTCTCTTCCTCACACCACGCCCCACCATCATTTGCTCCTACACATGCCTCTTCCTCCCACTGCCTCGCCCACCACTTCCACACATGCTATTGCCTTGACTTGCCTCACCCCTATCCAGAAATGTTGACAAGTTCGATATAAGTGTGCCATGGAGATAAGTGGGGCGAGGCCACCAGCAACAAGATCGCACAGATCTTAGCGACGAGTTGCATAGAGGGTGAAGACAGAAGGCGAAGGCCCGATGACAGAGATCAGATGGGGTGAATAATCTTGAACACTTTTCAACTAATAAAATAAACCCCTTGAATACAAAGGTCTTTTCACTTCAATAGCTAGAGAGAGCCAAGAAGATCATATGCACAAGGAAAACAACCCTCAAATAGAAACCAAATAGTCAAGGGAACAACCAAAGTACAAGACTGTGGAGACATCCTGATTTACCAGGAATCTCTGTATTCACACAGCTGTTTAGGATTTCAGTTGCGTGTAAATTGATAAGCAGCATGCTTACGATTATAATACCATAACAGGCACCTTATATAATATATGATATAGCTGTCAATTATAGAGTTTTAAGGCTCTAGACCAAACTTACTTATATTATAGACAAAATATGACAAAAGGTGGCTACGCTTGAGTGTAGGCTCGACCTAAAATGTATAATGTTTACCATCTGCTGGTATGCACTCTTCATATTGTTCATTGTTCGAACCAAACTATGCAAGAATAAATACATTCGTACTCAGTAAGCTATGGTGCTAAAGTCTTATAATGTAATTGAGGATTTCAAGGGAAATGTCTATCAAGGAGGGTTTATCTTGGATCTATTATCAAGAATGCCCATATAATTTTATTTATAAATATTTTACTTAAATCAAAACAAGTTCATAAAAATGTTTTGTTAAGGGGGTTGTATATAAACAAGTTATTTCACGTCTAAGTTACCATAATTTTAATCAATAATGTTTTTTATGCCTTAATTTAGGAATCACCCTTTTGACACAATGCCATTAACTAGAAATACAGTGCATTCGAATGATTTGCTTTAATCTCTGTAGATAATGCCTAGTTTTACCCACACGATATCCACAAGTTGATCAAAGACAAGATAACATAACTCATTACTGATTCACAACATTAGTACTATCTAGTATAGAGTGGGTCCCTCTCAGTAGCGGGTCTCTTACTAGGCCTAGGTACGGGTAACTACTCGGCTGCTCTTAGGGGTCATATTGTGGTATAGCCCAGTCTGTGGTCTATGCCAACACCAAACCTACCCATGGTATCACCAATGAAACTAATGTAGTGGCTGCATCAAGTTTGAGTAATCGATTATGTGGATGAGTGGTAGTTATGCCTTTTCTAATGGTATAAGTAAATTTCTCATATGCTTTGAGCGGAACTACCTTTTCAGTAGAGACTTGTGCACGCAACCGCCGGGGTAGCATATCCACATAGTCACTTCCAAATCACATGTCCATCTATGCTCTCAGCTAGCATTTTTCACAATATCACTCTAGGCGAGTTATCCAACACATTTATTCATCATACCATAATGGTCATAAATTCCGGTGCATCAATTGTGATGGCGGACCATAATATAATGAGATTAATGTTGTCCATGTTCACTACTATGTTAATATAAAGTATGATATACTAACTCTTAAGTTCATAAAGGAAAACCAAATCAGATTATTGTCAAGGATGGCAACTAAACACTATAATTAAGGCATTTACTACATGAGCAAAATTATTCAAAAGTAACCGATAACAAATAGTATCGATAAATAAATAATACAGAAATTAATCCATACGTAATATAACCCAACTACTAGGATTCAATAAGATCAAGGATCGTGGCTTGCCTTGTGACTCGTAGTTGGTGCTCACTTCTTTCTAAGCTTTTGTAGAGACCTGAATATGCAAATCCAGTCCTCTTGCGTATTCTGCATTAGTCTAGGATCACGTTAGTGCACACAGTATAAACAAAGATGAAATATCAACCATATCACGATTTACTAAGAAAAAGAACCCAAATATTATTAATAATTATTAGAGATGCGACCTTACGGCCAATCTTACAATTAATAGCCTAAAGGCTTAAAGAAACTAGCAGCGGAAAACAAAAATAAGCGTAGTAGCCATTCGACATGCCCACAAGCAATCGACTGGGGAGCGAAGTCCTAATCCGCGAAGTTGTCGAAGAATCCTCCTTCAAGTACCTTCTGCTGGTATGATCTTTCTTCCTCAACTGAGCAAATATGGATGAAGCCGTGAGTACATAGAGTACTTAGCAAGTCATTTGTAACAAAGAATGCAATATAGTATGCAAGGCTTACCAAAGGATGACTGAAAGGTTAATTTTGTAGAAATCAACAATTTAAAGTAAATACAATAAATAGATTGAAAATTGAACTTTGAAAATGGTAATAAATAAGTAGTCAAAGGAATTGAGACAAACCATAAGTGAACTGACCATTCACCCCAATGAATCACCCGTGAACCAAGATTCACGTAATGAATCACCTAGGAACTAACCATGCACTTCCCAACTTAACCTAACCAGATTTTTATGAAATCTCTACCCCTCGTGTGAAGTCACCGAGCATTGTCCATGACCGAGGACATGGCTATTCGAATAGTTTTATACTCTGCAGAGGTTGTATAAATTTACCCACAAGACATAATAATCTCATATTGCCACGCGATTGACACACTTCCTTTGGTGTGCAGCAGAGAAATCATGATAAGGCCTTTACAATGCTCAATCTCAACCCAGTTCCGCCTCACTGAGTCACCCCCTAACTGGTAATTGCCCCCTCTTGCGCCTTGTGGAATGTATAAGACACCCACTGATATCCCAATGACGGACCAAAATTGAAACATCACAATTAATCAGCCAGGTCCATCCCATACTGGATATGTGGTTGTACGGTAAGACTCAGATCAATGGTGCACAAAGTAAAGTCCTTAGACATTACTATCGGAACCCGGAGCAACGACTCCCGGATTCTCTGTGTAAATCGCACTAGTCTAGCATCAGCTAGTATACATAGTGATAACAAACACAAATATCATGCACAATGACAAATTATATTTAACTGATTATGGGCCTGATGGCCAAAGTTTACATCAGTGGCACATAAGCCAAAATTAAATATAAGCAGCAGAAGGAAAAACCGAAGCGGAAGAAGCCCACTGAGCCTACCCATAGGCAAACGACAGTAAGACGCGGCCTACTCATCCAGATCAACACCGTAGTCGACGTCACCTACCTCTGTATGGAGATTGCAAGGTGAGTACAAACTTGTACTCCACAAATCACACGGAAAAATGCAATATAATGATAAAGGCTTCAATGGAAGGCTTATAGGGTTAGTTTGCATAAAACAACATTTAATGAAATACAGTAGATAGATTGAAATTGCTGAATTGAATATAGTAAGTAAAAGCATAACTTGTAATTGAAATTAATACTGTCAGTGCAGGCTCCGACCAAACACCAACCTATTCACGGCCATCCCACCCGGACCATCTTTTCAAAAAGATCATGTATGGATTCCATCTATCCACACGCTTTCACTGCGCAACTCTGTTGGATTTCATCCATCCATCAGGTTTCAATCTCTCACGAATTCCATCCATCCGCAAGGTTTTCATCTCTCATGGATTGCATCCATCCACAAGTATTTCAAAAATCATTTTAAAAAACAAAATCTAATCCATGAAAAACTTTTACTCAGCATGCCCATGACCATGGGCACGGCTATCCAGGATAGATTATATACTCTACAGAGGTTGTACAACATTACCCACAAGACACGATCATCTCATATTGCCACGTGATTACACACATCCTTAGGTGTGCGGCGAGGAGTCGTGACAAGGCCTTTACAATGCAAAGTCTTCAACCTGGCCAAGCCAACTCTAAGGTTTCACCCTAGTAAGGAATCCACCAGACCGAGACCCCCTCTTGAGCCTGAGCAAGTGTAACACCCCAGCCAATCAATGACCTGGAATGCTACCAAACTAATAACATAATAAGGAAAAACTAATATTCATCTTACAAAATTTCGGCAGAACCTCCTTTGTTTATTGAGTAAATCAGAGGTTCCAACAAGCATAATCAAATGATATGAATAACAGTAAGCAATATATTTATTTATAAGTAAAACTGGATTATGTTCATCATCGCACTCATAACAATACTACTTAGATAAAGAACGGAATCAATATAAAAGAGTTCTAATCTTTTATTACATTTTGAACCTGATAGACATTAATCAAATACCACTTGAATTATTCAGCAAATAGTGTTTAATGTTCTTTCTTTCTTCCATGGTGAATAGACCGTGCAAGTGCAACAAAACTAATCCTTCTTTATCCCCATGCATGCCGATCTCATGTAGATACCTAAAACAAACAGCAACCACAACAACAACAACAAGAGTGAGTTCAACAACTCAGCAAATATAACAAGTAGTAACAAGAATAAAAGTGAACATCATTTCACAAGTTCATCCATCAATCATATAAATAAACCATGCTATGCAACATGATCAAAAATCTCTTTATCTCTTCTCTTTCGCATTTTACCGGTAATGCGGAGTGTGCATCCGTCAATGCACACCCATGCCTGTACCATCTGGTACAGGGACCAATTGCCCATACTCCACAAGTAAGGGGACCTTTAGCTCGTCATGTCATCAACATGACGGGGACCTCGGCGCTTGGTCATCTCGTGACCAAGACTTCAATAAATCAGCATGATGCACAAACGTGAATGTCTCAACAAATAAAACTTGCATTCACAACATCTATGCATCAGAAATTCTCCTGAACACTTTCAATTGCAATGAACCATAAACAATATCAACATATCATTAACATAATCAAGATCACATATACTCATAATATATATCAAATATCTACAAACCAACAATCATCAACAATCCACACTATAAAGTTTAAACCATCATTATACTTGCCTTAACCACGAGAAAACGGGGGATGAGCAGAAGGTGCGGCCCCTGGGATCCGTCCTCCTCCTAAATAATAATTATAATTATTTCTAAGACAACAGTAGCAAGTCTTTAGATTAAATAAAAACACCCCCAAACTAACCCAACATGTTTAGCTTGATTCAAAACCCCAAATCCTTTCGGCCATCCTGTCCCCCTCTACGGACAGTCAACTTCAAAAATTCATATCTATTGGTACAAAAGTCTAAATAGGGAGTTCTCAGACTTTCTGGAAATATAATTAAATTATCTAACTAAACCTAGTTGGTGAGCCTCCCTGATTCGGCCATCTTCTACCCGCACCATCCAGTTTTCTAAAAAAACAGCAGTTTCCTATCGGGTCCTCTGGACAGTGCACTAAAACTATCATAACTTTCAGAACCAGTGTCCGATTCATGATTTCTTGGCCTTTCTGGAAATCTACAGAAAGTATCTACAACTTTCATAATATGGAGATCCTCTGATTATCCTGTTTTCTAATCGCCCAAACCAATCTACCGAAACCTGACAGAAAATCTCCCGATCTGCAGAACAGTCTTACAAGAAAAATCATAACTTCTAGTACAAAAGTCCGATCGACGCGTTCTAGCACTTCATGGAAAGATAAAGACGTCCTCTACAACTCTCTAGGAGAAGTACAGATCTGCTTTCCCACAAAACTACCCCAAAACAGCCGTCCAACGAAATCTGTCCTAGCAGTCCAGAATACCGACATTGAAACAACTAGTAAAAAATGCATCTAATTGGGGAACAACGGGGATTACCCTTGACGAACCGCTGTAGATTATGATGAACGCCCTACGAACTCCTCCTCTTCTCCTTTTCCCCTTTTCCCCTTCCTCTTCCCTTCCTCCGGATCCAATCGCCTCGCTGCGCTTGATCTCCCTTCTCCGATCGACCGGCAGCCAAAGGAAGATTTTTCCCACCGGTAGAAGAGCTTCAATGGGGGAGGGAGAGGGGGAGGAACTGCTGGAGGGGGTGCACAAGGGGCAGGGAGGGGCGGCTAGGGTTGGAGGAGGGTGGGCGCCTCCCCCCCCTCTTTGGCTGGTTTCCCCGGCCTTGGCCTGAGCCAGTGCCGGAAAATTCAGAAAACCCCACGAAACATTATTTTATTCTTTCGTTTAAGGTCCCTCCTCTCCAATTAAATAATTATTTCCCGAAAGGCTTTTGGGATATTACATTCTACCCCCTTAAATAGAATTCGACCCCGAATTCTTTCCATGCTTACGCCAAGGATTAATCACAACTAAACTTAATTATAAAACACGCACCGCTGTGAATAATTCTGATATTGCTCACGCATGCGAGACTCCAATTCCCATGTGGCCTCTCTCTGCTCACTGCGACCAAAGCAGCTTGACATACTTTAAATTTTTATTCCTCCAAGCTTGCACTCGCGCACGATGCCGGAAGATCCGAGCGGTATGCCAACTTCCGATCGATCCATGATCGTGAAAGCCCGACGTACCACGGGCTAAGCTTCCCTTTGGTACCGAACCTCACCACACCCTTGGTGGAGATACTCTCAAGAGCACCTAATTTCCCACCTCAAATTCCAGATCCCTTCTTCTCACATTTGCATACCAGGCCACTCGCTCAACTGTCTTGGACCAAATCCGCCCAAGATCGCCTTTTCACTCACCGCTTCCAGCAAAAGGGTGACCAGCATCTACGCCCATACAACACTTCGAATGGTGCAGCTTTAATTTCTGGAATGGTAGCTGTTATTATAAAACTCCGCTAAAGGTAGCTGATCCTACTCGTTGGTCAACGGCTTTAATGGAAACCCACACCCAGATCTTTCAAGCACTCCCTCGATATCGGGTCGTACCAAATGTGTGTACCCCACTCTAGGATCCAAGGTGGTCCTAGTGATACACCAACCTCCGAATCCTTGCAACTAATAGAAGCGACTGAATATACCTTGGGTTATCATTCCCTTTGGTATCAACCCACACAACTTGCACAATACATGTAACTCTTGTTCCAACTCTCAATCGATCTTTTTACCTTAACAAGGAGTACCTCCTTTAACTACGGACGCACAACAGTGCTCAATGTAAACCAACTCCTTTACAAATAGAATTCAACTGAAAATAAGGGATTCTCATCGCAACCACACATCACCAACTCCCCATCAGAAGGGTCAAATCAAAAGAGAAAAAACGAGGATTCAACACGAGAACATTTCCACATTCTAAGTAGGTAGTTTGCAAATAAACAACACATAAGTCAAAGGAGAATCACTCAAATATCAAACCCGTCCATTATTTTTCCTAAACCGGAAAAAACCACACATGCCAACATAAAGCCAACTCAAACCACAAGACTTTTTCTATCATCACATAGCTCAAACAAGAATCAAAGAGCATTTTACTACCCGAGAAACTATTTTTTTTCTTCTAGGAATAACTTTCTCTTGATTCGCAAGATTCCAAATCATCACACACCACACTAACTCATTTCTCTTAAATTGGCAACATCAACTCTATGCTCAAACCGAGTGCATCCACCACACCCTTGTAGAGGGACTCTACTGTTCTCTCAATAACATACTCTAGTCAACTTCGCTACCGACAGGTTACTTTAATGAATAATTTCCAATGCACCTCATCATTATTTTCACACACAATCACTTCACCACAAATTCTTTAAGGATAATCAACTTGAAATTCTCAGCACACACACTCATTCACTACACCCAAAGGATACTATCAAGAAACATCACACTATTTAGAATCCTCTTGTTCCAATATTCCCACACAGCATCATTACCTCCAAGGTTCTAGCATAAAACACCAAACCAAAATTTTCCATCTCCAGGGCTCCTATATATGTACTTCGATATAATTGATACGAAGACTCTCGAATTCAGTGACTAAAATTCCCATAATCGTACATATTCAATCATTAACAACCTCATAAAAACATATTCTCAACCTAATTATCTTTAGGAAGATTCTAACTCCTAGAGGGTTACTCACTGAAGCCAAGTCATGCATGACAATAATTCAACAATCCCTACTATCCCATTGATTCCCATAACGGTTAGACTTCTTCACAATTATAATCTCATTAACTACACCACCATAATCCTCCTACTAAACCTTGCAAAGTGCCCAATCATGATACTCTAATAAGATTGATCAAGATTCTCATACTTTTGATAATTCTAATGTTCCATCAAAATGATCGAAACATTCTTGAACCACAATCTACTATAGGTTCTACTAATTGCAACCATGAAATCAGTTAGCTCCAAAGGCAAGCATTCTATTTAAATCAAATTCTCACCGAGAATTATTCCAAGAAATCAATTTATCACTCAATGACTCTCAAACAACTTGACACCTACAATCTCACCAAAATCATCTACTTGACCACCATTATCACGTTGCCATTATACAACCTAAAAGGCTTTGCAACACGGATTGGTTAATCCTTCCTTAGAAGAAGATATAGATAGAAACAATTTTCAGCACATAGAAAAACATTTACCACTCACCGTAGACACGAGACCAAGGAAAAAAAATCAAATAGCCAAGATCTTGAAAAATAGAAGACGAGACCACAGTTCAGTGCACAAGTCCCACAAGAAGAGAGTATCAAACTTCAGCCGAAAATAAATAAATAAAGCACTGCTTTTGGAAACTTGAGGGATTCCTTTGTGGCAAACCAACAAAGTTAAGCATGCTTCAATAAGCTGCAAGGTACAAAACTTGAATCCAACCGCGAATACCTCTACTACACCCTTCAATTTAACAAAGAACATAATTTTCTTTAATGGAAACATCACTTTACCAACTTCAAGCGAACGATCCTTTAAGCTCAAATCACATGAATCACTTAAGAACCGATTGAACCTTCCAATACGTCACTCTGCGCAACTAATTTCAGATACCACAATAATTCATGAACTCCCATAGGATTATGAATGCACAACTCCAAACATTTCATTTAACTGACATCACGGAAGACGAACAAATTCCTTTACTTCTAAAAGAATCAACATTACCCTCACCATCTCATACTCAGTTTTACTAACCTCATCATTATATATTCTTAGCATGAATCATCATAGCCTACCAGCGCATCATAAACCTTTCCAAAAGAACACAATAACTTATTTCAAAGTGTCTTTTTTTTCCAACAAGATTGCAACAATCTTACTAACATCAAGAATAATACACTCTTAACAAGAATCATTATCGTCTACCCTTCCATTATAAAGCCCTCCAAAATCTCATCAAATAGTTCCATGCTACTTTATCATCCCATCCTCAAATTGAAAGTATTTCAAAACCTTACGACCTCACTACAACAACCGCTTTAAATTAGACGAGATCTACTACACAATTTTAATGATTCTACCAAAACTCTTCCATCACAGACATAATATCATCTGACAATCCCACCATCATGTAAATATAGATCACATTTTAAACCCCATCCATTGCTCTCTTATTGATACGCAACACCAAACTTCATTACACAACAGTTGCACTTAGCAATTACATACGAACACTAAGTATCCACAAAGATAACTCCAAGACTAATATCCACTAATACAGTAATCCAACACCTTCTGAATTTAACTATCCTAAATAGTTAGATTAATCCATTGAGACCTGTTGATCCAATTTATTCCAAAAAATTTACTAATTTTGTCTCTCTTATTGATCAACCAGTTCATCAAAGTTCCACGCCTCTTAGTAACTCTATTGATTCCATTAGGAATAGCCCTATTCATAAATATAGTTCATGAACAACTACAAGAAGACAACATCAACTTATTCAGTTTCACTTCCAAGGATACTCATACCATAACAATTTATTTGATTACAATCTCTGACTTAACCATAACCCAAGACATCACAAAAGGATTTTAACACCTCCCTCCAGAAAAGAGAGATATTAAACTTCAACACTTAGAATAATCCAAAAGAATTACATAAAGCCAAAGCTTTCACATGTTAAAGAATTTGCAACATAAAACTTTCATTAACAACAATACCAAGCGAACAAATGAGACATGTTTCACAATAAGACAAAACTCCCGCAAAGGGACCAACCGTGCAAATCCACAATGCTCACAGGTAGCAAAAGTGTCTCAATAGTCCAAAAACAATAATTGCTTCAAAGAACGGGTAGAAACCAATTGAAAACCCTCAACTGCAATGAACCACGAGCCCAAGATAAATTCATCCATCACCACAGGATAAGAATTGACCAAATTCAACTCAGGGAAGAGAGAAACTTTTCTAGAGGACTCATTCCTAACATTTGAAACTAAGTTGCTTAAGGAAAAATCCTTCACCATTTCAATACCACGAATAGTAATATAACCTGGCCATGCCAATGGCCACATCGCGATCTCTATTTCTCGACATCAACTATCACCACACATAACAATCATATAATCAAATCGTAGGCACAAAAGATCATCTCATAACACGTACAAAGTCAAAATTAAGCACACATTCAACTATGATAACCGACGGAAACATAGATGCAATGCAAACCCCATTCCCACCTACAGTGCTTAGTGTGTCAAAATTAATATTTCGTTAACCATGGACCTCACACCGCTCGATACTAATCAGAACACCCCACCAATCAATGACCTGGAATGCTACCAAACTAATAACATAATAAGGAAAAATTAATATTCATCTTACAAAATTTCGGCAGAACCTCCTTTGTTTATTGAGTAAATCAGAGGTTCCAACAAGCATAATCAAATGATATGAATAACAGTAAGCAATATATTTATTTATAAGCAAAACTGGATTATGTTCATCATCGCACTCATAACAATACTACTTAGATAAAGAACGGAATCAATATAAAAGAGTTCTAATCTTTTATTACATTTTTTAACCTGATAGACATTAATCAAATACCACTTGAATTATTCAGCAAAAAGTGTTTAATGTTCTTTCTTTCTTCCATGGTGAATAGACCGTGCAAGTGCAACAAAACTAATCCTTCTTTATCCCCATGCATGCCGATCTCATGTAGATACCTAAAACAAATAGCAACCACAACAACAACAACAAGAGTGAGTTCAACGACTCAGCAAATATAATAAGTAGTAACAAGAATAAAAGTGAACATCATTTCACAAGTTCATCCATCAATCATATAAATAAACCATGCTATGCAATATGATCAAAAATCTCTTTATCTCTTCTCTTTCGCATTTAACGGGTAATGCGGAGTGTGCATCCGTCAATGCACACCCATGCCTGTACCATCTGGTGCAGGGACCAATTGCCTATACTCCACAAGGTTGGGGACCTTTAGCCCGTCATGTCATCAACATGACGGGGACCTCAGCGCTTGGTCATCTCGTGACCAAGACTTCAATAAATCAGCATGATGCACAAACGTGAATGTCTCAACAAATAAAACTTGCATTCACAACATCTATGTATCAGAAATTCTCCTGAACACTTTCAATTGCAATCGACCATTAACAATATCAACATATCATTAACATAATCAAGATCACATATACTCATAATATATATCAAACATCTACAAACCAACAATCATCAACAATCCACACTATAAAGTTTAATCCATCATTATACTTGCCTTAACCACGAGAAAACGGGGGATGAGCAGAAGGTGCGGCCCCTGGGATCCGTCCTCCTCATAAATAATAATTATAATTATTTCTAAGACAACAGTAGCGAGTCTTTAGATTAAATAAAAACACCCCCAAACTAACCCAACATGTTTAGCTTGATTCAAAACCCCAAATCCTTTCGGCCATCCTGTCCCCCTCTACGGACAGTCAACTTCAAAACTTCATATCTATTGGTACAGAAGTCTAAATAGGGAGTTCTCAGACTTTCTGGAAATATAATTAAATTATCTAACTAAACCTAGGTGGTGAGCCTCCCTGATTCGGCCATCTTCCACCCGCACCGTCCAGTTTTCTAAAAAAACAGCAGTTTCCTATCGGGTCCTCTGGACAGTGCACTAAAACTATCATAACTTTCAGAACCAGTGTTCGATTCAGGATTTCTTGGCCTTTCTGGAAAGCTACAGAAAGTATCTACAACTTTCATAATATGGAGATCCTCTGATTCTCCTGTTTTCTAATCGCGCAAACCAATCTACCAAAACCTGACAGAAAATCTCCCGATCTGCAGAACAGTCTTACAAGAAACATCATAACTTCTAGTACAAAGGTCCGATCGACGCATTCTAGCACTTCATGGAAAGGTAAAGACGTCCTCTACAACTCTCTAGGAGAAGTCCAGATCTGATTTCCCACGAAACCACCCCAAAACAGCCGTCCAACAAAATCTGTCCTAGCAGTCCAGAATACCAACATTGAAACAACTAGTAAAAAATGCATCTAATTGGGGAACAACGGGGATTACCCTTGACGAACCGCTGTAGATTATGATGAACACCCTACGAACTTCTCCTCTTCTCCTTTTCCCCTTTTCCCCTTCCTCTTCCCTTCCTCCGGATCCAATCACCTCGCTGCGCTTGATCTCCCTTCTCCGTTCGACCGGCAGCCAAAGGAAGATTTTTCCCACCGGTAGAAGAGCTTCAATGGGGGGAGGGAGAGGGGGAGGAACTGCTGGAGGGGGCGCACAAGGGGCAGGGAGGGGCGGCTAGGGTTGGAGGGGGGTGGGCGCCCCCCCTCTTTGGCTGGTTTCCCCCTGGGCCTTGGCCCAGGCCCAGGTTGCCCGGAAAATTCAGAAAACCCCCCGAAACATTATTTTATTCTTTCGTTTAAGGTCCCTCCTCTCCAATTAAACAATTATTTCCCAAAAGGCTTTTGGGATATTACAGCAAGACTTCACATGGCTTAACCACGCTCGCTCAAGTGAGACTTCCCATGGCACCAACCACGCTCACTTTCAACCTACAACTTGACTCAGGTTGGGACTTCACAAATTATTCAGCCAGGGCTGCCCCATACTAGCCATGTGGTAGTACGATAAGGCTTTGCAACAGTAGCTCATAGACCGGTCCTTAATTTGACTTAGGCCTAACCATATACCCCTGTGCACGACAATCAACCCTGCGTTTACAAACAACAGGGCATGCCTTACCCACCAACTAACCAATTGCCTAAGTCTAAACCAGTTTTTATATTTTGTTTGCAAAATATTTCATAAATCCACTTGACTCACCAAAGTCAAGAGTACATTCGAAAAACTTATCATTTTATGTGAAAAGTTTATCATTTTATGTGAAAGATATCCCAGCCCAAAGATATTTCTAAGCTAGACTAAACATTTGTTGTCCATAAAGTCTCTAGCCATACTATTGTACCAACTAGATTTTTTTAATCTAGGGTGACAAGGTATAAGGGATTTTCAATGTCAAAGGAGATGATAACAAATAGGCAGTAACTAAATTTAAAACTAAATTGAAATATGTTGAATAGAAATATCCATGCAGAATAATTTAAAACAACATAATTTTATTTTGAAAACTGGGATCAACATGATCAAGGGGTGTGACTTGCCTTGCTCTCCGAATTGGTGCAAATCTTCGTCTTTGAATTCTCCTGAATCGTCGAAGTCTACACATGAAAATAACCCACTAAATTCAAATAAATTCAAATGAACTTCAAATATTTTAATTGAGGCCAGAAATGGATAGAGGGGAATTTTTGATGAATTTAGAAATTTGAATGGGCTCAATCGGAGTTAGGATGAAGGAGAACGGGTTCTCAGAAGTTTAAAATCAGAGAAAATGAAAAATCAGGATTTTCGGAATTATTTTTCTAAACGAAAATAGGGATTATGACGTCAGCACTGAATTTCTTTTTGGCCGAATTATTTTTCAACTAAAAAATCGGATTACGGCATCAGCTGGTGTCAGCCATGAGGTGGGCCGGCTGACAGTGGGCCCCGGGTCTATGGACCGGGCCCAAGGAGGGAGGAAACGACCGAGGTGGCACGGTTGCCTGCGTGGCATTGACAGGGCGAGGTGGCGCCGAGGTGGCCGAACCGTGGCGCCGAGTGGCTGCCATGTGGGCACCCGAGGCAGCGCCGGCCAAAGGCGGCGCTCAGGCGCGGCAGCGATGGAGCTCCAGCAACCGGCGGCGTTGGGCGGAACCCAGAGGGGAGTTCGATCCTACCTTGCGCGGGGGCGGGCAGGCATGGATGGCAGTCGGCAACGAGGAGGAGCGGCGGCGTAGCTTGGTCGACGTCCGAGCACAGAGGAGGGGCGCACGAGCTTCGCGGCGAGGTGAGGAAGCCGAGGAGGGTGACTACGAGCCTTGAGGCGAACCGAGGCGACGGCGATCGCTCACCAGAGTCCGAGGCGGTGGCGGCGACACAGGCCCACGGTGCCGGGGCACTTGGGGGCTTGGGGAGGGAGGAGAAAAGCGGAGGGAGGTGGAGCGGGAAGTGCCGAAGCCAGGAAGGGGCTTAAATAGGGGAGGGGAGGGCGAAGCCGACGCTAGTTGCTTGCCGGAGATGGCGCGGGGGCGGCGGCGTTACGGGAGAAAGAGGTGTGGGAAAGGTGGGGGAAATGGGGGGAGTGGACGCGGGGATGGCGGAGGCGGGTGCACGGAGTAGGGGAGATGAAAGAGGACGGGGGCGACGGGGCGCGGGAAGGACGGAGGCGGCGGTTGCGGCGGCGGGTGCGGGAGGGAGAAGGGGCATCGCGCGGGGAAGAAAGGCATGACAGGCCGGGCACGCGGCGCAGCAAGAGGGAGAGGAGGGGGGACGTGGGCGGCCGGATGGGGATCGGGCAGTCGGGCGAGGAGAGGAAAGGGGGCGGTCGGATGGGGATTGGGTGGCCGAGGGAGCAAGGAGGGGTGGACGGCCGAGATAGATCGGGCCGCACACGTGTTGGGCACAGAGAGGGGGAAGGCGGGATGGAGCGAGCAGCGGGGATGGGCTGGGCGCATGGGACGTGGCTCAATCAGGGCCGTCCACGTGTCGGAGAGAGGGGGTTTGGGGATTGATTTTCAGAAAACCCGAAGAAATTCAACAAAGCTCAGAAAAATATGAAATAACTTCCAAAAATTCTAGAAAATTCACAGAAGTTTCTAGAAATGTTTTTGACTTAATAAAAATATTTCCAACTAATGTTGATATTATATTTTTATATTCAAAATACCTTTTTAATTTTAAAATAGATTTTTGAACTCCAGAAAACTCAGAAAATCCAAATAAAAGCCAAATAACTCCAAATGATTAACTTGAATTAGGATTTTTATAGAAAGTTAAAGTATCATTATATAAATAATAATTTTAGGTTTTACTTAAAACACTTTTTAAATCCAGCCTTTTCAAGACAGAAAATCAGTGCAAAGCAAAATTTAAAATTTAGGTACCAAAACATATGTTTTTATTTTAAAACAAATTGATTTAATTTAAGTTTTTTTCTCCAAAACAAATTTGAAATAAACAGCTAGGCTGTTACAATTACCCAGTTGAAACATCCACATCCACGATCATTCGCCTAAGTGAAAACCAATTTAGTATAACCAACACCAATGATACTACCCATGTCATGGTACTCAAATTTTATAGCTGTGGCTTCAGTCACGATTCCATATCTCATTAAGTCAAAATTAATTAATCACATGTGATGATAAACCCAGCGTAACTACAGGTATGGCTAAGCAATTTAAACGTACAACCCATGTGATAATTAATATTGCATTACTAAATAATTACCTATCCTATGGTGACAATAGAATCATGGTAGTCAAATTATCAAGGAGGAATAATCAAATTAGACAATAGCAACCAATACAAGGTTTGTATAAAAATAGCAATGCATGATATTTTAAAACAAATTAATAAATAATAGATTTGAAAATTAGGTTCAACATGACCAAAGGTCATGACTTGCCTTGACCTTGCTCAATTGACGGCTCTTGATCTTCGTATCCTGCTTCAGCTCCTTCGAACGCGTGATCTAACGCGGGAGAAAATGAAATGAAATACAAAGTAAAATTCAAATGAACTTTGAAAACTTCCAAACCAGAACCAAAAGATAGAGCTCAATTTTATATGAATTTAGGAAAAAGAATTGGGTCAATCAGAGTTTGGACGGAGTAGAACTTGCTCTCGGAAAATGTAATCGGGAGAAAAAGGCTGAAAATCGGAAAAGCTACTGTTCTGTAGACTCGGCCACAAAAAAGCAAGTCTACGGTGAACTCGGTGCATGGAATAGGGCGAGTGACTGGGCTTGTTGACGCGACAGGTGGAGCCGACATGGCAGACACGTGGCCTACACGTGGCTGACAGGTGGCAGGGTTAGGCTGACGTGGCGTGGTGACGTGTAAGCTAACGTGGCGCAGGAACCGGGTCGGTTGTGGGCGGGCGAGAACCGGATGGTCTACACGTGGCACACATCGAGCGAGTCAAGGTGGGCGTGGGCTGGGCTGGACCGAGCTTCGGCTCGGTTGGGTTTTGGGGTTTTAGAAAATTCATTTTCTTTTTCTAGAATTCAAATAAATCCTTTTAAGCTTTAGAAAATAGCAAATAAACCCAAACAAATCCAAGAAAATTCCAGAAAATTCCTTGAGACACATGAAACTCAAACAAAATATTTTTGACCAATGTTAATGTTTAATTTAATCATATTAAATCCTTTTAATTAATTAAAATTCCAATTAAGCTTCAATTAATTTCAGAAAAATTCAAATGGTGAATTTTATTTTAAAAGCTTCAAAAAGCCTCTGAAAACCAGGATGTTACAAACCTCCCCCCTAAAACGGAATCTCGACCTCGAGATTCAACCTCACTAAAGGAATAGGTTACCAAGTGCGACATGGGAGACGACGTTGTTGAGGCTTCCCCTTGCAACGCTCTAAACTACCTAGCTTCCTCGATCTGATGAAGTTCCACGGCTTGCTCCTGGTGTCTTGGCAGGGGTACTTCCAAGGTTTAATGGAATTGGCGTGATTGCTTGACGCTGATGAAATTACATGGCTCTTTGCACTTGAAACAATTGGAAGAAATTACTGGGCTTCTGTCCCTCTAAGGCTGATTGCTGACAATGATAGCATGTGGTCCCAAAATATCATAATGAGACATTGGAGCTGGAGTCCTGAAATCTGACTGTTGCGGTACATGGGCTGGCTGGTATGTGTTGAATCTGACTCTTTGTGACTGTTGCAACTGAACTCCTTAGTGAATCATCTTCCGCTTGCGAGACTCTTCCACCTCATGATGAGACTCTTCAATAAGTATGGCCTTATCTACCATGTTTTGGAAAGTAACATAGTCATTGCCAACGACTTGAACTTTCAATCCTGGATTAAGTCCTCTCTTCAAGCGCTTCTTACGTGGATCATCTGTAGCAACATCTTCCGGAGCATAACGAGCTAACTGAGTGAATTTATTGAGATATTCACTTACTGACATACTCCCTTGCTGTAGCTCATGAAATTCTTCCTTCTTCATTTCCAGCACTCCATCTAGGATATGGGCATGGTGGAACACTGTGGCAAACTCTATCCAGGTAATGCTCTCCGGGTCCTCATGCGCAGCACAGTAGTTCTCCCACCATTCGGATGCAGCACCTCCCATGTTCACCTTGGTTACGCTACATGCAAGCACTCAATATTTGCAAGTACTATGCAGTGCTAGTAGTAATACTAGGCGGAGGAAAACAATAAAAAAATAACGAAAAACTTTTATTACACTACATGCCTAAAATCTATGGCATGCTAAAAGTAATACAAATATTAAAAAACAACCTTCGCCTCGGTTACGCTACATGCAAACGCTATGCAATGCTAGCAGTAATACAAGGTGGAGCAAAACAACAAAAATAATTGTTGTGGCTACTGACCAAACAGAGAGAGAGATGGTAGTGGAGAGTGATGAAGATAAGTGTAATGGCCTGGGTCCTCCCCATGGCTTGCTCGTATATATATATACACATTAGGAGTGCTTTTACAATTATACCCTTACATCAGGTTATCCCCTCTGGGGCAGTTATGTCATTACACATGGCCTATTCTGGCCTTATAATCTCCTACCAGCTCGCTGGTTTAGGTGGGGCCACCCCACGACAGAGCCTCTCATGGTGAAGGGCTTCACAGGCCGGCCATGTCGCCGAGTCCTTTGGCCCCCTCCGTCCCTCGCGGCCGTGAATTCTCCAAGCTTGTGGTTGGGGGCTCAAGTCTGGTATGGTGGTAGCGAGGCCGGCGCCTAGTCGTAGTGGCGCGCGCGCTCCGTCCCCTACCCTTCGAGCGGCGGTGGCGGCCGCGCCTGCCGAAATAGACGCGTCGCGCTCCGTCCCCTACCCTTGAACGGGTGGCGCTGGCCGGCGCCTGTCGGCAGACGCGCGCGCTCCGCCCCTACCCTTCGAACGGTGGCGGCAAAGCCGGCGCCTAGTCGGGCGAGGCGCGCGCTCCGCCCCTACCCTTCGAACGGGTGGCGCGGTTGGCACCCAAGTCGGGCAGACGCGCTCCATCCCCTACCCTTCGAGCGGGTGGCGCTGCCGGCGCCTGGTCGGGCGAGGCGCGCCCGCCCCTACCCTCGAACGGGTGGCAGCCAGCCGGCGCCTAGTCGGCGAGCGCGCGCTCGCCCCTACCCCTCGAATGGGTGGCGCCGGCGCGCCTAGTCGGGCGAGGCGCGCGCGCTCTGCACTCCTACCCTTCGAATGGGTGGCGCGGCCGCGCCCAAGTCGGCAGACGCGCGCGCTCGCCCCTTACCCTCGAACGGGTGGCGCGGCCGCGCCTGGTCGGGCGCGCGCGCTCCGTCCCTACCCTTCGAACGGTGGCGCGGCCGCGCCTGTCGGGCGACGCGCGCTCGCCCCTACCCCTCGAACGGGTGGCGCGGGCGCGCCAAGTCGGGCAGACGCGCGCTCCGCCCCTTACCCTTCGAACGGTGGCGCAAAGCCGGCGCCTGTCGGCAGACGCGCGCGCTCCGCCCCTACCCTCGAACGGGTGGCTGCGGCCGGCGCCTGGTCGGCGGAGACGCGCGCTCCGTCCCCTACCCCTCGAACGGGTGGCGCGGCCGCGCCCAAGTCGGTAGACGCGCGCGCTCCGCCCCTTACCCCTCGAACGGGTGGCGCGGGCCGGCGCCTGAGTCAGCAGCAGGCGCGCTCGCTCGTCCCTACCTTCGAACGGTGGCGGCTGGCCGGGCGCCTGTTGAAGTAGACGCGCGCTCGTCCCCTACCCCTCGAACGGGTGGCGCGGCCGCACCCAAGTCGGGCGAGACGCGCTCCCGCCCCTTACCCCTCGAACGGGTGGCGCTGGCCGCACCTAGTCGGCGAGGCGCGCGCGCTCCGCCCCTACCCTTGAACGGGTGGCGCGGCCGGCGCCCAAGTCGGCGAGACGCGCGCGCTCCGTCCCCTACCCTTCGGACGGGTGGCGGCGACTGCGATCGGAGCTTGGCGCCGGTATGGTTGCGCTCCGGGGCTGTTGTGACCTTGCAGTCTCGTAGTGCACTTTTAATGGCGGCTGGAATTACGCCGACGCTGGCTCGCAAAAGTCGCCGCGCGTCGTCGCGATCGCCATGCCGCAGTGGGGCACGTGGCGACTCACGACTGGTGCGCCGTGGGATGTGAGCGGTTGCATGACCGCGGCCGTTCGCCTCGTCCCCCGAGAAGTTGGACGCGTGTTGAAGAGGTAGGGACGCCAGGCGCTTCTTGGCCACCTACCAGCGCGCCCTCTAGGCCCCGGTTCTTCTTTCCAAATCTTGGACACCAATCGCTGGGAATTTGATCCGTCTGCGTCTTTGAGCCACAAGGCAAAGCGAGCGGCCTTTATAAGGTGCTAGTGTTGAGGTGGAGGCACCCTTTCTCGCTTTGCTTTTTAATCTGCCGTTTCGCTTGCGCCCGTGCTAATTGTCACGCCAGTTGCTCCTTTGCCTGCTTCTTCTTCTTCTCTCGTCGTGAAGAGCGATGGCTAGCCCTGACGACGCCACCTACCACCCCCGCTGCGGTTCCTTGCCTAGCCAGGGCGAGGTGACCCATCCTTCCCAAGAGTACAAACTGGTGCAGCGGGGGAGCTCGCGCGCCAACAAGTGGTGGAACGCGATGGAGCACTCGGGAGGCTCCTGCTCCCGTGTGCTGGGGAAGAGCCGCATGACGGAGGGGACGCTGCAACGACTCGTGGATGAGGGGAAGATCGTGGATCGCAGTGGGGCTCGCTTACCCCGGCGGGACGAGACAGAGCCGAAGCCCGGGGCCCTGGAGGCAATTGTTTTCATCACGTTCTTCGATGCCGGCCTTCGGATGCCCTCCACGTTGTTTGTGGGCGAAGTCCTGCGGGCCTATAAGTTGGAGCTAGCCCAACTGACGCCCCACGCGATACTCCGCCTAGCTGTCTTCACGTGGGCGATGCGGACAGAGGGGTGGCGCCCCAGCGCGAGCTTATTCGCCACCCTGCATGACGCACACTGTCGACCCAGAAAGGTTGGCGGGGCGGTGTCCAACTTCGGCGGTGTGGACTTCGTGCTCCGGGCGTCCTGCGCGACGTTGTTCCCTGTGGCAGCCTCGTCAGGGCAGTGGGCGTCCGGCTGGACGCGGTGGTGGTTCTATTACACCGTGACCGAGAAGAGCAGAACGCAGTGCCGAGGCGGGCCAATCTCGTTTAACAGCACGCCGAGTCTGAAGGCGGAGATTGACGACACGCGGAAGCTGCAAAGCCTCGTCGGTGTCGCCCGTGGAATGAGCGTGCACGACCTAGCCGAGGAGTTCACGATGCATGGGGCGGCGCCACTCTCCTCCCGGGGGAAGTATGTTGTGCAGAATGGCCCCCGCGAGGATGGGTTCGATCCCTCCGTGTCTCGGCTGCTTCCGCCCTCCGCCCCTTGTAAGTCGCCCAGCGCGCCATCGCATCTGTTTGGCTTTCGCCTAACTAACGTGATCTCCTGCACAGTGGCTCGGCTAGAAGATGCGGAGCGCGGTTGCGGCGCTCCTCGGCCCGTACACGCTTAAGGAGCACCGGGCTCGCGAGGCCGCGGTCAAGGCGGCTAAGCAGGGGCGGATAAACCGCACCTGCGAGGCTGTAGGCATTGCCGTGCCCGAGCGTGTGGTGCCGGAAGAGCTTCCCGCCGGGACTTCAGGCGCTCAGGACGGTGATAGCCCTACGGGGGGGCTGTCTTCGCGACGCCGGGCCCGTTCCCCGGCTGCCGTATGCGACCCGGCAGCCACTCCGGCGGCTAGCCCAGCTGAGATGGGGCGCGCGACCGGCGGTGGGCCTGGCCATACTGCTTCGGAGGGGTGCCCCGCCGCGGATCCCCCGGCACCTTCTGCCGACGCCCACGAGCCCGTGCTCGGGCTCGCGGCTATCGTTGAGTTGGGACCCGTCAACCCGGGTGGCGCTGCTCTGGCGAGCAAACCACGGGGGACGGTGCGTTATCAACCGCAGCGGCCGACGAGGGCGTGCCCCCTACCGAGGGAACCGTGGGGGCGACGGTGACCGGAGCTGGTGCTGCCGCGGAAGAATCGCCTGTGCCCCCACAGGCGAAACGCCCTCGGACGCAGTCCCCGCCGCCGACGAGGGGTCGATACGCTGTTGCGGGCCTTGCCGCGATTCCAGCGGCCGGCGCGCCGAGAAGACCTTCTCCCGACCGCCGAGGCGCCCGCCCCCACAGGTGGTCGACCGGCGCCACTTCCTACCGTGACGAGGGGCGGGAGGTAGGTGTGAGTCCCTTTCTTCACGACCGCGAGACTCTCTCCGATCCGCTCGCCATTCGCTGATATCGGGCGAGACGACGCCTCCGTGACGTGGCGAAGGATCGAGCAATGAGGTATGCGCGGTCGGGAGCCTCGTGCAGATGCCCCGTGGGTGTCCACTGCTGCTGACGTGGCCGTGGCCGCGATAAATCCTGGCGTGTTGGGGCCGGGCTCGCCGCTGGACTTTCTCCCTCGCCCGGAGGTATTTTGCAACCTCACCGCCGCCGCAGAGCGTGCCGACAACGGCCTCAACCGAGAGGTGCTGTCGTCATAAGCGGGGGATCTCCTAGCGCTCGCGTTGCAGGCCTCCGAGATGAGGGTAAGTATGTGCGCTTCAGCTTGTAAGGTACTGCTGGACGCCTGCTGATTTGTTGCTTCGCTGACGCTGCCCTCACCGGTCCCTTGACAAGGCCCGCTCGGGAGCGGAGGGCTCGAAGCCGCCTCCGGCAAACATCGCTCTCGCCGAAGGATGAAGAAATTAATGCGCTGGAGGACGCCCTGGTGGCCGCACAACTTGCGGCCACGGAAGCTCGGAGCGCCGCGGCAGGGGAGCGCGCCGCCTTCGTGCAGCAAATCACCGCCCTAGAGGGGGAGAACGCCCAGCTGGCGGAGTCTGCTGCCGAGAACCGCCTTGCCTTGGAAAATGCGTCCATATCGGCATGGCGGGCCATGGAGTCTCTGAACCAGGCCCTTCGAGATCTGTGCGTCCGAGTGCCGGATACCATGCACAGCCGGAGGCCACGCCGAGACGCCGGGCTGATCGAGGAGGGGGCCGCGTTGCTCTTCGTGGCGTCGTAACCTTTGGCGAGCATCGCAGCTATGTTGGTGCGTGCCGCCGCCCGCTTCATACTCGTGGGTGTAGGCGTACCCATGAGCTAGCGACCAATCGATCCTCCCGACCGACTGGAGGTTATGCCGGACGCCATCCGCTCCATCGGGCCTAGCTCGCAGAACTTCCACCAACGGATCCGGGCCGCCGGGAAGGTGCAGCGAGAGTCGCCGTGCAGCAGACGTTGCATGGGGAGGGGGACCTCCTCCGCTGGCTTGAAGGGTCCTTGGCGCGCGCGACGACGGCGTGGGCTCGTCCGCACCGCGCCAAGGCTGAGTGGTTGGTCGGGTAGGGTAGGGGGATGATGTGCGGGTTCTTACACTTGTGACCATGTAACCCCTTTGCTTTTACAATGGGACCAAGTAGTACTTTATGCTTGGTGTTACCTGCCGCCGGACGCGGAGAGCGGGTTTGTGCATCTTGTTTATACTCCGTAGAGTGGCGCGTGCGGAGGCGAACCTCAACGCTACGACTTCCTTTATAGTCCGGAGACTCGCGCGTGCGGAGGCGGGCCTCGCCGCTACGTAGTATTTAAAGTCTGGGGACTGGTGCGTGCGGAGGTGAACCCTCGACGCTACGCCTTCTTTATAGTCCGGGGACTCGCGCGTGCGGAGCTAGGCTCAACGCTACGTCTTATTTAAAGTCCGTGGACTAGTGCGTGCGAGCTAGGCTCGACGCCACGCCTTCTTTATAGTCCGGGACTCGCGCGTGCGAGCTAGGCTCAACGCTACGCCTTATTTAAAGTCCGTGGACTAGTGCGCGCGAGCTAGGCTCGACGCCACGCCTTCTTTATAGTCCGGGACTCGCGTGCGAGCTAGGCTCAACGCCACGCCTTATTTAAAGTCCGTGGACTAGTGCGTGCGGAGCTAGGCTCGACGCTACGTCTTCTTTATACTCCGTAGAGTGCGCGCGGAGGCGTCCCCCCGCTGCGTCTTATTTATACTCCGTAGAGTGCGTGCGGAGCTAGGCTCGACGCTACGTCTTATTTATAGTCCGCAGACTCTCGCGTGCGGAGCTAGGCTCGACGCTACGTCTTATTTAAAGTCCGTGGACTGCGCGCAGCAGCCAGGCTCGACGCTACGTCTTATTTATAGTCCGCAGACTCTCGCGTGCGGAGCTAGGCTCGACGCTACGTCTTATTTAAAGTCCGTGGACTGGTGCGTGCGGAGCTAGGCTCGACGCTACGTCTTATTTATAGTCCGCAGACTCTCGCGTGCGGAGCTAGGCTCGACGCTACGTCTTATTTAAAGTCCGTGGACTCGTGCGTGCGGAGCTAGGCTCGACGCTACGTCTTATTTATAGTCCGCAGACTCTCGCGTGCGGAGCTAGGCTCGACGCTACGTCTTATTTAAAGTCCGTGGACTCGTGCGTGCGGAGCTAGGCTCGACGCTACGTCTTATTTATAGTCCGCAGACTCTCGCGTGCGGAGCTAGGCTCGACGCTACGTCTTATTTAAAGTCCGTGGACTTTGTTCTGCTCAGCGCGGACAGGGGATGTTCTGGGAACAGCAACCTTTATTGAACTCCCGTTTGCGCGGGCGAGCATCGCCTAACAACGGGCTGGTGGCTCTACGCCTGCTGTCCTGCTTCTAGGCGTAGTATCGCTGCAACCTGTCCGCGTTCCATGTGTGCCGGAAGGCTTGTCCTTCGAGCGTGGCGAGGCGGTACGCCCCCTTCGGCAATGCCTCCGTTATGATGTACGGGCCTTCCCACTTAGACTCCAGCTTGCCAACGGTTTCCGCCTGGAGCGCCACTCTGAGGACGAGATCCCCAGGCTTGAACCCCCGCGGGCATATACGTCTGCCCGTATCCCGTCGAGGAGGTCCAAGGACACACGGCGCTCCTCTTCAGGTGCTTGGACGAGGACCCTCCGCGAGCCGGCCTTGATTTCCTCGGGCGTCACCGCTTCGTCACCGAAAAGGAGCTTAAACGGCGTGAATCCCGTCGGGCGTGTTACCGTTGCAGCGGCGACCATAGAACGCCGTGAAGCTCGCTGGCCACTTGCCCTTCGGCAATCCAACCAGCGCTTTTGATGGCGGCGAATGGCGCCATTCTCCCGTTCGACCGCCTCGTTGGACTGGGGATGCCCTACCGAGGCGAATCGGAGGTGATGCCCATGCTGTCACAATAATCTTTGAAGAGGGTGGCGTCGAACTGCAGGCTATTGTCGACCGTGAGCTCTCGAGGCACCCCGAAGCGACATATGATGTTTTGCCATAGGAAGCGCCGTATGGCCGCAGGTTACTTTGGCCGAGCGATCGCTGCCACTGGAGAAATACTCAAAGCCACGACTACCACGAACCGGAGGTCCCCTGGAGCTCGGGCAAGTGGTCCTACTATATCGAGACCCAGCCACGCCAAAGGCCACACCGGGAATTGGGTTGAGGCTTGTCGGGGCTCGCGGATGATGCGCGCCATCCACTGGCACCCTTGGCACCGACGGACGAGGTCCTGGGCGTCGGTGATGGCAGTCGGCCAGTAGAAGCCTTGTCTGAACGCCTTGCCGACTAATGACCTTGGCGCCAGGTGGGATCCGCATACGCCCGCGTGAATTTCCGCCAAGAGCTCCTTTCCCTCCTCAGTCGAGAGGCAGCGCAGGAGCGGCGCGCAAACCCCTTTCTTGTAGAGTGTCCCTTCGAACACCTGGAAGGACCGTGTGCGGTGCTGCAATCGTCGCAGCTCGGCCGGGTCCTCCGGCCACGAGGCCTTGTAAGAAATTGAAAATGGGCTCGCCAATCTCCGCCGATCAATGCGGTGGACAAGTGCGCGCCCCGGTTGTCTGCGCGATGGCCGCCTTTGCTAACACGCCATAGAATGCCCCCTCGGGGCGCTTGTCGGTCGCCGCCTTGGCGAGGGCGCCGGCTTGCTCATTCTCCGCCCGGGGATGGCCTTGACGGTGACACCCAAAAGTGCCTTTCCTCGCCCTCACCACCGCGAGGTACTTGGCCAACTCAGGGTCCTTGGCTTGATATGACTTGTCCACATGGCCGCCACCAAGAGCGAAGTCGGTGCGACCAAAGACTGCTCGCGCCGAGTGCCTTGAGCTTCGCCGGGCCAAAGAGCAAGGCCTCGTATTCAGCCGTGTTGTTGGTGGCGGGAAGGCAAGGCGCGCCGAGTACAGCAAGCGCCGTCCCTGGGCGTGATGATCACCGCCCTACGCCGCGCCGCGACGCCAGAAGCTCCGCTGATTGTAAGCATCCGCACGGGATCATCGTGCGCCCGCCGAGTTAGGCGGCGGGTCCATTCGGCGAAAATCCGCCAAGACTTGGGATTTAATTACCGTCCGCAGCATACGTCCGGGAGAAGGGAGCGAGCTCGGCGCCCATTTACCGATGCGCCTGTGGACTCATTGTTGTGTAGCATCTCGCGAGGGAACGAGGAAGGCACCGTGGATCGGGTGAGCTGTAAAATAATGCCAAGCTTCCAGAGGCCATGACCAGCGCATAGGCGAGCTTCTCAAGCTCCGTGTATCTTGTCTTGGCGCCTTGAAGGGCTTCGAGACAAAGTAGACGGGCGCGCATGACGCCTTCCTCTAAGATGAGGACAGTGGCCGCGTGGTCGACGCGCCGATAGAGCAGGAGGGGAGCCTCTGGTGCTGGGGCGACCAGAGTGGGGAGGCTTGCCAGGTGCTGCTTGAGCTCGTTGAAGGCCTTCGCGCAGTCTCCGTCCCAACGAAATCCATCACACCGCGAGTGTCTTGAAAACGGCAGCCCCGCCCGCCGCCCTGGATAGGAAGCGGCTTAATGCTGCCATGCGGCCCGCCAGCCTCTGGACCTCCCTCGTTGTCTTGGGCGGTTCCATACCCAGGATGGCGTCTACTTTGTCGGGGTTCGCCTGGATGCCCCGCCCGGACACTAGGAAACCTAGGAGTTTGCCCGCCTGTACCCCGAAGACACACTTGTCGGGGTTGAGCTTGATGCCCGCCTTCCGGAGGTTGTCGAAGGTCTCCTGGAGGTCCCGGCCGTGTAGAGCAAGTTGCCGAGTTTTGACCACCACGTCATCGACATAGGCTTCAACGTTCCTCCCGAGCTGGGCGGCCAGGGCAATGGCGACGAGGCGGGTGAAGGTAGCGCCTGCGTTCTTCAAGCCAAAGGGCATTCTGACGAAGCAGAACGTCCCAAGTGGTGTGATGAAACTGGTCTTCTCTCGCCGCCTTCACCATGTATACCGTGGTAGCCGGAATAGGCGCCCAGAAACTCATGAGTTCGCACCAGCAGATGGCGCCAACCATTGATCGATGCGCGCAAGGGTAGTTGTCCTTCGCACGCCTTGTTGAGTGCCGTGAAGTCGATGCACATGCGCCAGGCCCCGCTGGCCTTTTTGACTAGCACCGGGTTAGCGAGCCATTCTGGATGGTGGACCTCGCGGATGACCCCGGCGTGAAGAAGCTTTGCCACCTCCGCTTTGGCGCGCTGCGCCGATCCATCGACATGCGCCGAGCCACCGCTGACCGCTTAAGCGCCGGGCGGATCGCCAAACGATGCTCGACACGCTTGGTCTACGCCTTGATGTCCTCCGGGACCATGCGAAGATGTCAACGTTGTTCAAGCACTGAGCAGCTCCCATTCGACTTCGGTGGGAGCCCTCGCCAATGGACACAACCGCCCTCCGCTCGAGCGGCACCTTCTTGACATCGCCAAAGCCGAGGCTTGGGCGTCCACCCGGGAGCGGAGGGCCCATCGCCGGGCGCGCCGGAGAGGGCATGCACCGGGCGATGCGGGACGCGGCTGCCGCCTTCGGCACGTCTGGCCAGGTCCTGGTCGCCGAAGATGGTGATGACACCCTCCGGGCCCGGGAGCTTTACACACAAAAAGGCGTGGTGCGGGATTGCCTCGAAAGAGTTGATGGCGGGTCGCCCCAGTACGGCATTGTAGGGGTGCGGGATATCTACGACATCGAAGGTGACATGCTCGGTCCGGATGTTACCCTTGTTACCTTCCTGACGGAAAGTGACAGGAAGGGACACGTGCCCCAGGGCCTGCAGCGGTTGACCCCCGAAGCCTTGAAGTGGAGCTCCTGGCTGCTCTAGCCGGCTTCGGGGGATTGCCATGCGGTCGAGGGCTTCTGCGAATAAGATGTTCGCGGAGCTTCCCCCGTCGACAAGGACGCGCCTGACTTCGCAGCATGCTATGTGGGCCTGGATGACTAGAGGGTCTTGGTGAGGTACCCACGCCCGCGCCGCGTTTAAGTCGAAGGTGATGTTGCGGGCGGCATCCACAGCTGCGCTGCTCCCGGGCTTTTGAAGAGGAGCTCCGGTGATGACGTTGACGGTGTGATGTTGTGCGCCCTCGCTGCGGTGGCCCGTATGGGGCCATCCTTGGGTGCCCCACGGGCTTCGGCGGGGCCGAGGAGGCGGAGCCCGAGATCCGGCGTCACCCTCCGCAGCTCCATCACCGCGATGCATGCCCTTGTGTAACGATCGCCGTGGCCGTGTACCTCGCACCACTTGCCATAGTGCAGGAGCTCTTGCTCACGTGGGGTTGGCCGCCGCACAAATCCGCCCTCCGATCCCGGTCCCCCTCCGTGAGGCGGGTCGGGTCCTGTCGGGCGCCTCGGTGGCGAGACATGGTGGGCCGCCACGACCGATGCCGGCGGCGCCGAGGTTTAGGCCTGCACCGTGAAGAGCCTTCCCGCACTCGGCCTCACCGCCTCGGGAGGCCTCCTCGGGAGCTTTCGGCTCGGCCGGCCGAGAAGGACCACCCGCCCGACCTCGCGGGGCGCCTCACGGCGAGGCCGAGGGCGTGATGCTGCGTCTTCAGATCCTCCTCTCGCTCGCGCATACTCGCCCATTTTGTCGAAGAGCTTGGCGACGCCGTGATTAGCCTCCGCGCGTTGTATTCGCCATCGGGCCCGGCGAAGGCCCCGTATGGCTGCACTAACGATCGTGGTTTCGTTAACCTCGCTTACGGCCAATCTTGGCGGCGCTTGAAGTAGCCCCGAGCGCCTCCGAGGTCCTTGCTTCACAGCGAAGAGTTGGTCCGCATCGATTCGCCGACATAATGTCCTTGAAAGTTGCTACGGCTGGTCGCGGCTGCTCCCATGCGTAGATGGAGCCCGCTCTATGGTAAAAAACCAAGAGAGCGCCACTCCGTGCAGTGCGAGGGGGAGTCCCTTCGCCTTCGCGGTGTCGTCTCCGCCCGCGGCCTCGATCGCGGTTTCGTACACGCGCACGAACTCGCGAGGATCCGTGTCGCCTTTGTACGGGTCGGTGATGCGAGGGAACTTGAAGTCTTCGGGCCACGCCGCCTGCTGCAGCCCCGCCGAAAGCGGGGATTCCGGATCTACGCATCTCAGCGGGACACGGCTAGATGTGGGGGCTTCACGGCTATCCACCTTCTCTGGCGTGGGCTCGGGCGCGACTACTGGCGCGACCTGCTGGCTCCGAGCCTCTTGTATATCTCGGACGGCTCCGCGAAGGTCCCCTAGCTCCGCCGAACGCGCTGAGGGCTGCTAGTAGGCGCTTTCCACCGCAGTGTCGTTAGCCGAACGCCCAAAGGACGGGCGGTGCAGGACCATCGCCTCACGATCCCCGATCCGCCGGATGGTTCGTTGCGGCTACCCCGCCGCCGGATTCGCGCTACCGACGAGGGTGGTGGGGCTGTCGCTGCGCGCCGACGGGTTGATGTCGTCGTAGCGGTCTTTGGCGGGTCGATCGTTGCCGCGCGGCGCGCGACGCCGCGACCACGCACGCGTCGCCGCCACCAACTCCTTCGGCGGCGATGCCGGCCCCGTGTTCACGCGCTGCTCCGACCCACTCGTCTTCTTTCCCTTCGCCGCCGTGAAGCTTTTTGTGCCATCTTTTCCTTCGGTCTTGAGCTTGTCTTCGTCCTCCCCGCGGACGGGCGCCAATCTGTTGTGGCTATGACCAAACAGAGAGAGATGGTAGTGGAGAGTGATGAAGATAAGTGTAATGGCCTGGGTCCTCCCCATGGCTTGCTCGTATATATATATACACATGAGGAGTGCTTTTACAATTATACCCTTACATCAGGTTATCCCCTCTGGGGGCAGTTATGTCATTACACATGGCCTATTCTGGGCCTTATAATCTCCTACCAGGCTTGCTGGGTTTAGGTGGGGGCCACCCCTACGACAATAATGAAATACTCTAACTCCTATTGCACTACATGCATAAAATCCGTGTCATGCTAGTAGTAATAAAAATATCAAAAATAACCTTTGCTTCAGTTACACTAGATGCACACGCTTAATATTAGCAAGTGCTATGCAATGCTAATAGTAATACAAAGCAGAGTAAAACAATAATAAAATGAAATACTCCTATTACACTATGTGCATAAAATCTGTGTCACGCTAGTAGTAATAAAAATATTTAAAACAACCTTCGCTCCGGTTATGCTACATGCAAGCGCTCAATATTTGCAAGCACTATGCAATACTAGTAGTAATACAAAGTGGAGTAAAAAAATAAAAAAAAATGAAAGAATGAAATACTCCTATTTCACTATGTGCTTCAAATCCAAGTCATACTATTAGTAATACAAATATAAAAAACAACATTCGCATCGGTTATGCTACATGCAAGCACTGAATATTTGCAATTGCTATGCAATGCTAGTAGTAATACAAGGCGGAGTAAATACACTATATGCATAAACTCTGTATCACACTAGTGGTAATAAAAATATTAAAAGACAACCTTCACTTTGGTTGTGCTACATGCAAGCGCTGAATATTTGAAAGCGCTATGCAATGCTAGTAGTAATACAAGACTGAGTAAAACAATAAAAAATAAAATAATTAATCTCTCCTATTACACTACATGCCAAAAATCTATGGCATGCTAGTAGCAACACAAATATTAAAAAACAACCTTCACCTTAGTTATGCTACATGCAAGCACTTAATATTTGCAACCGCTATGCAATGCTAGTAGTAATACAAGACGGAGCAATACAATAAAACAATTAAATGAAAATGTAATACTCAAACTCCTATTACACTACATGCATAAAATCTGTGTCATGCTAGTAGTAATAAAAATATTAAAAATAACCTTCGCTTCGGTTACGCTACAAGCAAGCACTCAATATTTGCAAGCGTTATGCAATTCTAGTAGTAATACAAGGCGGAGTAAAAGAAATAATAAAATGAAATAATGAAATACTCCTATTACACTATGTGCATAAAATCTGTGTCATGCTAGTATTAATAAAAAATATTAAAAACAACCTTCGTTTTGGTTACTCTACATGCAAGCGCTGCATATTTGCAAACGCTATGCAATGCTAGTAGTAATACAAGGCAGAGTAAATACACCACATGCATAAAATCCGTGTCACGGTAGTGGTAATAAAAATATTAAAAACACAACCTTTATAGCGGTTACGCTACATGCAAGCGCTGAATATTTGCAAGCGCTATGTAATGGTAATAGTAATACAAAGCTGACTAAAACAATAAAAAATAAAATAATTAAGCTCCTATTACACTGCGTGCATAAAATCTAAGTCACGCTAGTAGTAATACAAATATATATAAAAGAAACAAACTTTGCTTCGATTATGCTACATGCAAGTGCTCGATATTCGCGAGCACTATGTAATGCTAGTAGTAATACAAGCGGAGTAAAACAATAAAAAATGAAATAATTAAACTCCAATCACACTACACCCATAGGTTCACTAAAAATAAATACTACGCTGTGTTAGCAAAAATAATTAAAAGTACAACTAAAATACCACCGAGCAAGCATCCATCAACGACACTAAGATTGAAGACCATTTCTTTTATATTTTTGTAATCGTCATATGTTATAATTTGTTGTAATGTTTATGGGTTTCATCGCAAAGGGATGTAAGTAACAAAATTTTTATGTAAATATATTAATTCTGGAAGTAATGAACCTGCAATACCTGATTTCTTTGTCACACATTTTCAATTAAACTTAATCAACTTGTCTCTAATAATGTGAAGGTAGGTTCACGCCTATTTTCCTGTCATCAGATCCTGGCACACCCGGTGGGACATACTTTTCCCCCAATTTTTGAATTCCAACATCAAAGTGCAACATGTGACAATTAAATTAGTCATGTCACAGAGACATATACATGTATGTATGCAAGAAAGCTAATATATGGTTTTCTTTATATGAAGGGATGGAAGGGCGAGTTCAACAATTCGTCATGCTGTGTTTTGAGTCACTGTGGCTAAACATGCTGGCAGGGCCTTTTTAGGCTCCACTAGTGCAAGTTTGTTGTAAACCATAGCTGCGTCCTTGGCTGCAGTAAACCACGAGTATGAAGTGACTTCTGCATGTCAGGAGGGGTTCATTCCTGTCCTATCCAAGCCAGCCAAGAGGAGGAGGGTTGTAGCAAAAGTTTTAGGAGCTTCCTCACATGATCAGCATCTCAACTAATGCGAGGATGGTTCCTTTGACTCAGTTCATGCTGGCTTTCCAAAGAAGCACGTGCCAAGTCTGCAAGCCATGAATTGTCGTCAAGGTTCCATCACGCAACACTTGATGAGTGGCCTATCCATGCAAAGCAGACGGGTCCAGTGAATATAAAGCAGCATGAATAGGTTGCGACCTCTTCCCCAACAACTTCTAAAGTGAGGGGAGTGGTCTCTCTATCAACACCGCCTACAATGTTGGGGGCAAATGTGTTCCCAACATTGAAGGCAAGTGCTTCATCGGGATCAAGCGTGAGTTTGCCCCAGATTGCTCAAAGCCTACCCTAAGCATATTAGAGGCGGCTTCTTGCAAGACTACAGCTGTTGCTGCGTCACTGACCTCGAAAGAAACGGCGGTGATGTTGGACCAACCTCATTGTCCATAGCCAATCGAAAAAGAAAAGGCTGTGATGGTGGATGAACCTTACCATCAGTAGCCCATGAACAAAGGGAAAGCCACAACAACAGAGCATGATATGTCATCGTCCCAAGTGGGACCATGTCATGTACAAACTCGACTCTACGCTGATGCACTGGAGTTTATCCCTGTGCTAGCCAACAATCCAGCAGGTTGGTGCCTAAACCAGATCGTAGGCGCACGCTCCCGTGTAAAGGAGTGTACCTCACTCTTGGTGACATCACGAGGGGCTACGTGAATCCAACGGCTATACTTTCAGATCCTATATTGTCATCTACCCCAATTCCACGACTTTCCTTTGAAGGTTCATTTTCTCTGTCATGGCATCGTCATCGTCAACATAATGCTCAGCATGCATGGGTTGATCTCCCTATGGCAATTGACCATAATATGGCAAGTCATCAATGTAAACATGTGGACAACACCATTTGGAACAGGATAAGGAAGAACCACCGAGAATTCAAGGAAGAATGAATCCTGCCCTAGATGCATATATCATACGGAGTATCCACCAAACTCTGAGGGAGATACTTATAGGGGCATCCACATTTGCAAATGATGTTGAGGGTGCTATTATGCAGTGAGAGGATGCCCTCACTAAATGGCTAGAGCACAAGAATTTGTTGAGCAAGACACTTGGTGACAAAACTACGTCACCCAGGCTACCCATGCACATGCAAAACAAGCAGCCTACAGGCAAAGGGAGTTGGCAATACAAGTTGACTCCAAGTCTAGAAAAATTCAAGGGGCAAACTCTCCTTCATCAAGTCATGGTGGCAAGACCCAAGTAGAAAATAAGGCAGCAAGCACACCCACAAAGGTAGCAACAATGATGGCTCCTTGGCCAACTCGAAAGAGGGCCTCAAAGAATGCAATTGAGGTGCTTCTTTCAATGCTGGTTGGAGTCACAGAGGTGGCAGATGACACAAGCAAAACGTCTTCAACATTGACACATTTTAAAAGAAATAAAGCCCAAAAGAATGTTGTAATGGGTCATCGTCCTGTAACTCGTAGTCAAGCAAATTTAGGTAATGAAGAACATGATTCGAATTACTCAGGATCTCATAATCCCCTACATAGTGATTCCTCTTCCTCTCCTAAAAATGATCTCCATCATGCTACAAATGCTTATGAATTGCATTCCGGTAGTTTCGAACCAAGCTATGCAGAACAAGTTCTTACGGTAAATAAAACACGTTCAATTGACAAGCAGCTAGCCCAACTTACAGCTGCACTTCAAAATAAAGAAGATGAGTTGGCTACTCTATGCAACCCTCCTTTGTCTCCTACCCTTTATGCATTTCAGGATCCCTAGATATCCTTTTCTCATTTACTATGAATGTCTTTTGCTTTGTGGTTTTCATTTTGTCATCTATTACCTTCCCTTCCTGCAGTGGAACCTTGTTATCAATTCCTTCCAATGATAAAACTTCCAGGCTATTTGTTCTTGTGCTGTTTGAGACTTGTACTTGCTTCCTATTGAACCTGGGTGAGGTTCTTCTAGCATGTAATTTACCAGGGTCTTGTCCTAAGCTTCCTTCACTTGGTGAACTTATTGGTATGGTTTTCTCGCCAGAAGCTCATTTGCATAATTTTTGCTCTACTATACCATTCATTACTCCTATAATCACTGTTTTTTCTAGTTTCATGTGAGTGCTTGCAATGGTCTCCAATTGGTTTCCTACATCACTCACTATTGCGTCTTGTTGCCTGGTTGCAAACCTAGGAGAAGTCCTTATAGCTTGCCTTTTTGGTAAAGGCATCTGAGGGTTTGCATCTCTTTCCCTCTTGGAACTTGATCCACTAGTTTCACTTGTGTTACTCTTTTGATTTATATTTCTGTGTGTACATCTTGTCCTCTATTAGTTAGAGCAGCAGCTATAGTTGGCTCCACCTTACCATCTAAAGCAAAAGTGTGTGCTACTCGTCTCTTTTGTTGGCCTTTTTGCAATTTGAGACACTCTGCAAACTACTTTGATAACTCAGCTTTTGTGGTCTCTATGATGATACCATCTAACATTCTATCATTGTTGATAATGGCTGAGTTTGGGTTATAGCGATTTCTTTCAAACAAGTATTTCCGTTGTCAATGAAATCAATAATCTCTGGTGGTTCGAGCTTGAATGGTGACTTTATAGCACCTGTACCTACTGAGATAGTGGAACTAACCAGATCAAAAAGATTCATGCCCTAGTTATCTCCTTGACTATTTATGTTCTCAAACATTGTTCTCTCACTTCCTTGTAATATTTTCTTGTTAAATACCAAGGAGTTGAAGGAAAAGAGACCAACTGTCCCCTCTTGGCCTTCATGCAGATAGTCCATGTTGGCATTATCCTTACTGATTTGGGATCCACCTCTTAAAATTACTATTTGTGTAGACACTCCATAGTGATCTTGCTGTTCAGCTTCAATGGTTGTATGGCCCATGCTATCCATGCAAGTAAGATCTTCATTTGATCTTTCTGTGTACATATGTTCTCCATCATCCTTACTGTCTTGTGATTCACCTCCTTAAGTTACTATCAATTGGTGATCTTGCTGTAGAGCATCAATAGATGTGTGGCTCATAATGTCCAAAAAATTCAAATCTTCATTTGACCTATCTGCATATGTTGGAGTGTTTGCACATTGTGACAGATTTGCAACAGGTCTTGTGTTGTCTTGGCTATGAGTTTTGTATTCTGTTGACATGTGTCCATCATTGTCGAGACCCGAATATACAAATCCGAACTCTACTGTGTGTTCTGCACTAGTCCAGGATCACGCTAGTGCACACAGCGTAAACAAAGACAAATATCATCCACATCACGATACTCTAAAGGAAATCCAAATTATATTAATAACCATCGAGTACGACCTTATGGCCAAGCTTACAATTATGAGCACGAAGGGCTTTTAAAGAAACTAGCGGAAATCCAAAATTAGCGTAGTAGCCACTCGACATGCCCACGGCAATCGGCGGGAGCGAAGTCCTAATCCGTGAAGTCCTCGTAGTAGCCTCCTTCTAGCAACTCCTGTGATCTGGTCCCTCCTCTTCAAGCTCGAGCAACATGGGCATAAAGCCGTGAGTACATTGGTACTCGACAAGTCGTTTGTAACAAATGAATGCAATATAATATGCAAAGCTTAACAATGGATGGCTGAAAGGTTAGTTTTGCATAAAACGACAATTTAGAGTAAATATGATAAATAGATTGAAAAGCAAATTTAACAACAGACACTAAGTAAATAAATCAAAGGAATTGAGTAGACCACAAGTGAACTAACCATTCACTTCCCATCTCAAGCCAACCAAAATTTCATAAAGACTCTACCCCTCGTGTGAAATCACCGAGCATTGTCCATGACCGAGGACACGGCTATTCGAATAGTTTTACACTCTGCAGAGGTTGCACAACTGTACCCACACGATGTGATTAGCCTCAGCTTAAGGAAATCACAACAAGGCTTTTACAATGGTCCATCTCCACAGATCCCACTCGCTAAGGATTCGCCGTCAGTAGGGTAACCCCCTAGTCGATAATTGCCCCCTCTTGCGCCACACAACATCAGTAGTAAAACCAAAGTGGAGACTTCACAAATTATTATGCCAGGTCTATCCCATACTAGACATGTGGTTTGCACGATTAAGCTCAGATCAATGGCGCACAAAGTTAAGTCCTAACAATTACCCAGCGAAGCATCCACATCCCAATGTGCATCCGGCACCCCCTTTCTGCACGATCATTCGCCCAAGTGAAAGCCAAGTTTGTATAACCAATGCCCATGACACTACCCATGTCATGACATACAAATTTTATAAGCGTGGCTAACCACCACGTTCAAGTAAACCATTAAGTCGGGATTAATTAACCACATGCGATGACGGATCCCGAACTAATAATAAGCGAGCTAGCGGTTGAACGTAACCCCATGTGACAATTATTATTTATCACTAAATAATTCCCAATCCTAAGGTGTCAATGGAATCATGGCAATCAAGTTATCATGGAGGATTTAACCAATTAGGAGTATAACTACCAATTACGAGGTTTTATTAACAAATAGCCATGCATGATAATTTGAAACAAAATAATACATAATAGATTGAAAACTGGGTTCAACATGATCAAAGAATACGACTTGCCTTGGCCTTGCTCAGATGAGGGCTCTTGGTCTTCAAATCCAACTTCCGCTCCCTCGAACACGCGATCTAACGAGAGAAAAACGAGGCGAAAAGAGAAAATAAATTCAAATAAAATTCAAATGAACTCCAAAACTTTCAAACCTGAACCAAAAGGTAGAGCTCAATTTTAGATGGATTTAGAAAAAGAACGGGTCAATCGGAGCTAGGACGAGGAGAACGGGCTCTTGGAAAAAAATTGGATTTTCTGAAAATCAGGAAAATTGGAAAAGTGCAGCACATCTCTTGTGGACCGGCGGCGCGGGGAAGCTGGGTCTACGGTGGACTCGGCTCACGGAGCAGTCGGTGGCCCAGGCTCTTTGAGCAAGCGGCGGAGTCTTGGCGTGGCGGCGGCGGGCGGACACGCATGCCCTAGGGCGGCGTGGTTTCTTGGACGGCGGTGACTCGGCTTAGTCCACGAAGTACGGTGACAGCGGGCCCCACGGACGAGACTTCGGTGCACAGTGGGCGGAGTCTGGGAAGGCGAAAGTCACGGCGGTGGCGTCAGCGCGCGTCTTAGCGATGCCTGGCGCGAGGCGGCGGTGCGGCCGGCGGCGGGGTTCGGCGCGCGTCCACCGGCGCAGCGGCTGGTTCGGAGTGCGCGCGGCGGCCGCGGTGACCGAGTGGCGGGGCGGAGAACGACGGCGGCGGGCTCACCGGCGGTGGCGAATGGCGGCGCCGACGGCGGCGGCGGCGATGACCACGGCGGCGGCGAACGCAGCGCCGGCCAACGCGACGACGGCGCGCTCAGCGTCGGCGAAGCAGCGGCGGCTTCGGGGCGGAGGAAAACGAGGCGCGGCGGCTTTATACCGGCCGTCGAGGTGTTTGACTTCGAGCGGCGAAGGAAAGCGGAAGGCGGCGGCGGCGTCCCGATCGGAGACGGGGAAGAGAGTCCCGGTCGGGAACGGCGACCACGGCAGTGGGTCCCACTGTCGTGGCGAGACGAGCGGCGGCGAGATGGCGCCGCGGCGCGGCGCGCAGTGGCGAGATGGTGACACGTGTCGCCCATCGGCGAGGACAAAGGCGGGCGCGGGCGCGGAATGGGCTGGGCCGGCTGGTGGGTTTCGGCCCACTGGCCGGTTGGGATTTTTGGAGATTTTTCTTTTTCAGAAATTCAAATAAATTAATTTGAGCTCTAGAAAATAGCAAATAAATCCAGAAAAATCCAGAAAAATACCAATAAATTCCTTGGGACACAAGGAACTCAAATAAAATAACTTTGGCAAATGTTCATGTTCAGATTAATCATATTAAATCCTTTTAACTCATAAAAATTCATTTAAGCTTTTAATTAAATCCAGAAAAATTCAAATGGTGAATTTTATTTTAAAAGCTTCAAAAAAACTCTGAAAATCAGGATGTTACAAACCTCCCCCCTTAAACGGAATCTCGACCCCGAGATTCTGGCTCTCTAAAGAATAGGTTTGGAAACTCCGCTTTGAGATCCTCCTCGCTTTCCCAGGTTGCTTCCTCCTCTGAATGATTGCTCCACTGAACTTTGCAAAAACGAACGACCCTTCTTCTGGTGACACGCTCTGACACTTCCAAGATCTTGATGGGATGCTCTTTATAGGACAGATCCTCACGGAGATCCACGACCTCAATTGGCACTTGCCTCCTCGCACTCATAAGCACTTCTTTAATTGAGACACATGAAACACATCATGTATCCCGCTCAAGTTCTCAGGTAGCTCTAGCTGATAGGCAACTTCTCCCTTGCGCTTCAAAATCTTGAATGGCCCCACATATCTTGGTGCTAACTTTCCCTTCATTTGAAAACGCTTAACTCCTTTGAAAGGTGTGATCCTGAGATACACATAATCATTGGGCTCAAAGCTTAAATCTCTTCGGCGAGTATCAGCATAACTCTTTTGCCTGGCTTGAGCTGCTTTCAGCCTTGCTTGAATCAAGCGCACTTTTTCTTCGGCTTCTTGCAAACACTCTGGCCCAAATATCTGCCTTTCTCCTGTCTCCTTCCAATTGAGAGGGGTCCTACACTTCCGACCATACAAAGCCTCAAATGGTGACATCTGCAAACTGGCTTGGTAACTGTTGTTATAGGAGAACTCTGCGAAAGGTAGGCAATCGTCCCACTTGGCTCCGTGATCCAAAACACATGCTCTCAGCATATCCTCTAAGATCTGATTTACACGCTCTGTCTGACCATCAGTCTGTGGGTGATAGGCTGTGCTAAAATTCAGATGAGTACCCATCGCTTCGTGGAAACTACCCCAAAATCGTGAAGTGAACTGCGATCCACGATCCGACACGATCCTCTTAGGAACTCCATGGAGACTCACAATTCTGGACATATACAATTCTGCCAACTTATCTCCAGAATATGTGGTTTTGACTGGAAGGAAATGGGCTACCTTTGTCAATCGATCCACAATTACCCATATCGAGTCATATCCTTCCTTGGTCCTAGGTAACCCGGTGATGAAGTCCATGCCCACATCTTCCCACTTCCACTCGGGAATTTTCAACGGTTGCAACAATCCTGCGGGTCTTTGATGCTCTGCTTTCACTCGCTGGCAAACATCACATAGCGCTACATACTCCGCTATTTCTCTCTTCATACCTGGCCACCAATACTTATCCTTGATATCTTGATACATCTTGGTACTGCCTGGATGAATTGAATATAATGACTCGTGTGCCTCCTTAAGCAACAATTGCTTCAACTCTTCCTTATTGGGTACGCACAATCGCTTCTTGTACCATATGATACCCTGATCATCCTCCACAAAACCTGTCGCTTTTCCTTCTTTCAATCCAACCTTGATCCGCTGGATATTTTCATCCTCTGGTTGCGCTTGACAAATCTGACTATCCAAAGTCGGCTGCAAGTCCAAGGTGGCTAACATCCCTTCTTCAACCAACTCCAAGCTGAGCTTTTGAAATTCCTCGTGCAATGCTGGTTGACTCTCCTTGACCATAACCGTGTTGCAATACACCTTCCTGCTCAACGCATCTGCCACTACGTTGGCTTTTCCTGGGTGATAGTGGATTCCAATGTCATAGTCCTTTATCAACTCCAACCATCTTCTTTGTCTTAGGTTAAGGTCCGATTGGGTGAAGATGTACTTCAAGCTCTTATGATCCGTGTAGATCTCACATCGGTTACCCATCGTAATGGCGCCATATTTTCAAGGCATGCACAATCTTTGCTAACTCCAAATCGTGCGTGAGGGTAATTCTCCTCATGTGGCCTTAATCGGCGCGATCGTGGGCTACCACTCTTTTGTCTTGCATCAATCGCATCCTAAACCCTTGCGAGATCGTCACAATAAATCTCAAAGTCTTTCTTGATATCTGGCAAAATTAGGACTGGCGCTGTTGTCAGACTTTCCTTTAGCTTCCGAAAGCTCTTCTCGCACTCTGGCGTCCATTCAAACTTCTTTTCCTTTTTTAATAGCTGGGTAAGAGGTCGGGCTACACTGGAGAACCCTTCTATGAATCTTCGATAGTAACCTGCCATTCCTAGGAAGCTTCTGACTTGGGTCAGTGACGTGGGTGCCTTCCAGGTGAGCACATCTTGTACTTTCCCTGAGTCAACGGACACTCCCTCTGCCGTCAACACATGACCCAAAAAGGCAACTTCCTTCATCCAAAATTCACACTTGCTGAACTTAGCATACAACTTGTGCTCCCGCAATCTTTGCAATACCAATCTCAAATGCTCCTCATGCTCCTCCTCATTCTTGGAGTAGATCAGAATGTCATCAATGAACACAACGACAAACTTGTCCAAGTAATCCATGAACACCTTGTTCATCAGGTACATAAAGTAGGTCAGGGCATTGGTTAAGCCAAGGGACATCACGGTGAACTCGTATAATCCATAACGAGTTGAGAAGGCTGTCTTGGGTATGTCCTCGGTCGAATCCTCATTTGGTGATACCCCGATCTCAAATCAATCTTGGAAAACACTCCAGCTCCTTTTAATTGATCGAACAGATCATCAATTCTGGGCAACGGGTACTTATTCTTGATAGTAACTTCATTGAGAGCTCGGTAATCCACGCACATACGCTGGCTACCATCCTTCTTCTTGACGAACAATACTGGTGCTCCCCATGGAGAGGTGCTGGGTCTAACATATCCTTTATCCAGTAACTCTTGTATCTGCTTCTTCAATTCTGCTAACTCATTGGCGGGCATTCGGTAAGGTCTCTTGGAAATTGGCGAGGTGCCTGGTGCTAACTCAATTGCAAACTCCACTTCTCTTTTTGGTGGCATCCCGGGGAGATCATCGGGAAAAACATCGGGATATTCTCTGGCAACTGGTACTTCATTTAGGGCAATCCCTTTACTTTGGCACACCATCACTTTTTCTGGTTGCTTCATGTCGGCTTCAAATCTTACTTTGCTTCCATCGGGACCGTCCAAGGTGACTGCTCGGCTTCCACATTCCAACACTGCTTGATGCTTCTTGAGCCAATCCATACCCAAAATTACGTCTAACGATGGATATTCACACAACCAAATCATGGAGAACTCTACTCCTTGGATGGCTATCCTAACTTTGGGGCATCCTAGGTTTGTACTCATCTCGAGCACGGGATTGAACCAATAAAATGGAACCAAGTGCAACGACTTCCAACTTATGCTTTAGAGCAAAACTCAGAAACAAGCGAATGTGAAGCTCGAATCAAACAAAGCGTGGCGAGTACGAATTTATCGGGAACTTACCGATCACCACATCTGGCGCTGCTTGAGCCTCCTCCATGGTGACGTGGTTCACCTGGCCACGCATCACGGTCTGCGATCCTTTGTTGGGTTGATTTGATCCTTGAGGTGCTCCGCGTCCTGACCCTGCTGCAGGGGTACGGTCTGGTGTGGCTCCCAAGTTGAAGCGAACTGGTGTCAATGCAGTATTCTGCGGGCATTTGTTGGCATAATGTCCCGTCTCATTGCATTTGAAACAAGTGACTGCTGACATGGGCTTGGTAATCCTCTGCTGTTGGCTTCCCACTGGATTTGGTTTTGGCGCTGAAGAAAACTGACGGGGAGCTGGTGCAGGAGTTTTGAATCCCGACTGCTGAGGAACTCGAGCTGGCTGAAAATTGCTGAAGCGGGCTCTCTGAGCTTGGTGCATCTGAGATCCTTGCTGCGTCATTCTTCTCTTGCGAGATTCTTCCAACTCGCGACGACTTTCCTCAATGAGCATTGCTTTGTCCACCATGTTTTGGAACCGGCATAATCATGTCCCACTACGAACTTTCAATCCGGGTTCAATCCTTTCTTGAACCTCTTCGCGAGCATCATCGTGGCAACATCTTACGGAGCATAACGGGCCAATTGAGTGAACTTGTTGAGATATTCACTCACGGACATGTTCTTCTCGCGCAACTCCGAAATTCTTCCTTCTTCATTTCGATCACCCCATCCGGGATATGGGCATGACGAAAAGCTTCGCGAACTCAGCCCAAGTGATACTCTCGGATCCTCATGGCGGCACAATAATTTTCCCACCACTCGGTGCGGCACCCTCAAGCCGATGGGCTGCATACAACACCTTCTCGCGATCGTACCTGGGGCAAGATTAAGCTTCTTTTCCATTTGGCGCAGCGATCGCCGGCTTCTAATGGCTCAGAAGACCGTGAATAGGTAGGAGGCCTTGTTCTCATAAATTCTGCAAACTTGGACTGCTGGCGGACTGGGGGAGGCATGGCCATGTCTTGATTCTGTCGATTCATCATGGCGTTCATGTTCTGCATCATGGTGTTCATCAAGCTGGTGCAGGCTGCCATGAATCGACTCAAGGTTGGATCCAGTCCAGCTGGGTTTGCATGCTGCTCCGGAGTTGCCTGACTGCCCTCAGGGTCCTGACTCATCTGACCACGTCCTGCGGAGCTCCGGGTATCAACCATCTGAAAAGAAAGATCACTTGCTTGAGGACTGGCTTCACAGGGCTTACCAGGTAAGAGGGAAAAGCAAAGATAAGTGGTAAGTTCGTCTAAGGGGGATATTCTAATGGTAAATCCTAAACTAAACAATCACTTAGCCGAAAAGCTAACAAAAGAACAAATAAATCACTTCAATAAAAGATTTGATATGACTGCAACATATTGCTTTTGAGGGCAAAACTGCAGCTCACATCACACTCAAAGCAAACAAAAACCACTTCCTAACCGATGCTATCCTATGCTCGGCCTACTCTTCCGCTCCCACTCGGTCGTGCGAGTGCGGCGTCGTTCTTCTTCTTCTTCGCATCAACGTGGAACGTCCATCGGTTGCGGAACGCATTGTAGGCGCTCTTGGAATGGCAAGTCGTAGGTACTCTCGGCGATCATCGCCATCGTTGCCTTTCCTCGGGCTGGGCGGCGTAGGCGAGGCGGGGGTGTTGGCGTCCGCGAGTGTACTCCTCGAGTTCATACTTCCTCTTGTACTCTGGATGAACTTGGTCATACGATCTTGTACCGTCGATGAGTTGAGTAACGGCCTTGCGTGCATTGCTTGTGCATTTGAACTTTTAAAGCCGTGGTGTACGACGTGTCCTCAAGCTTGGTAGTGAAGTACAACCGTGTGAAATGGTATCCTCTTACTTCATCATCCATGGAACGTAGATTGGTGTTCTTTTGAAACCAAGACTTCTTAGCAACACTCGAAGAACTCTCCTCCATCCTCGACTGCTATAGTTGCTTTGCGACATCTCTGACAAAGGCACAAGACAAGAGTCGGTTTAAAACTTTCATTTTGCAGACCTTTAAGGTGAGAGGCAAGAATCCTAAGAATAAGGTAAGAGAGTAAAGAATTTGCTAAATATCAGGTTTGGTTGTTTTGTCTTTAGAAAATAGGTTTTGAATTCTTGAGACCACGACTATCGACTAGGGTTTCGTCCTCTGATCGATATGGCTCGATACCATCTCTGTCGAGACCGAATATACAAATCCGGACTCTCTGTGTGTTCTTGCACTAGTCGAGGATCACGCTAGTGCACACAGCGTAAACAAAGACAAATATCATCCACATCACGATACTCTAAAGGAAATCCAAATTATATTAATAACCATCAGTGCGACCTTATGGCCAAGCTTACAATTATGAGCCTGAAGGGCTTTTAAAGAAACTAGCAGCGGAAATCCAAAATTAAGCGTAGTAGCCACTCGACATGCCCACAGGCAATCGACTGGGGAGCGAAGTCCTAATCCGTGAAGTCCTCGTAGTAGCCTCCTTCTAGCAACTCCTGCTGATCTGGTCCCTCCTCTTCAACTGAGCAACATGGGCATAAAGCCGTGAGTACATTGGTACTCGACAAGTCGTTTGTAACAAATGAATGCAATATAATATGCAAAGCTTAACAATGGATGGTGAAAGGTTAGTTTTGCATAAAACACAATTTAGAGTAAATATGATAAATAGATTGAAAAGCAAATTTAACAACAGACACTAAGTAAATAAATCAAAGGAATTGAGTAGACCACAAGTGAACTAACCATTCACTTCCCATCTCAAGCCAACCAAAATTTCATAAAGACTCTACCCCTCGTGTGAAATCACCGAGCATTGTCCATGACCGAGGACACGGCTATTCGAATAGTTTTACACTCTGCAGAGGTTGCACAACTGTACCCACGATGTGATTAGCCTCAGCTTAAGGAAATCACAACAAGGCTTTTACAATGGTCCATCTCCACAGATCCCACTCGCTAAGGATTCGCCGTCGAGTAGGGTAACCCCTAGTCGATAATTGCCCCTCTTGCGCCACACAACATCGTAGTAAAACAAAGTGGAGACTTCACAAATTATTATGCCAGTCTATCCATACTAGACATGTGGTTTGCGATTAAGCTCGGATCAATGGCGCACAAAGTTAAGTCCTTAACAATTACCAGGTGAAGCATCCACATCCCAATGTGCATCCAGCACCCCTTTATTTGCACGATCATTCGCCCAAGTGAAAGCCAAGTTTGTATAACCAATGCCCATGACACTACCCATGTCATGACATACAAATTTTATAAGCTGTGGCTAACCACCACGTTCAAGTAAACCATTAAGTCGATTAATTAACCACATGCGATGCGGATCCCGAACTAATAATAAGCGAGCTAAGCGGTTGAACGTAACCCCATGTGACAATTATTATTTATCACTAAATAATTCCCAATCCTAAGGTGTCAATGGAATCATGGCAATCAAGTTATCATGGAGGGATTTAACCAATTAGGAGTATAACTACCAATTACGAGGTTTTATTAACAAATAGCCATGCATGATAATTTGAAACAAAATAATACATAATAGATTGGCGGGTTCAACATGATCAAAGAATACGACTTGCCTTGGCCTTGCTCGGATGAGGGCTCTTGGTCTTCAAATCCAACTTCGCTCCCTCGAACACGCGATCTAACGAGAGAAAACGAGGCGAAAAGAGAAAATAAATTCAAATAAAATTCAAATGAACTCCAAAAACTTTCAAACCTGAACCAAAAGGTAGAGCTCAATTTTAGATGAATTTAGAAAAAAGAACGGGGTCAATCGGAGCTAGGACGAGGGAGAACGGGCTCTTGGAAAAAAATTGGATTTTCTGAAAATCGGGAAAATTGGAAAAGTGCACTGTGCTGTGGACCGGGCGCACGGGAAGCTGGGTCTACGGTGGACTCGGCTCACGGAACAGATGGGTGGCCGGGCTGCTGGAGCAAGCGGCGGCCGTCTTGGCGTGGCGGCGGGAGGCGGACACGCATGCCCTAGGGTGGCGTGGTTTCTTGGTGGCGGTGACTCGGCTTGGTCCACGAAGTACGGTGACAAGCGGGCCCCACCGACGAGACTTCGGTGCACGGTGGGCGGAGTCTGGGAAGGCGAAAGTCACGGCGGTGGCGTCGGCGTAGCGTCGCGGCGATGCCGCGCGCGAGCGGCCCAGTGCGGCCGGCGCGGCGGGCGCGGCGGCGTCGTCGGCGCGCGGCGGCGGTTCGGCGGCGGCGGCCGGCGACGAGGTGACGGCGGCGAGCGCCAGCGGTGACCGAGGTGGCGGGGGCGGAGAACGCGGCGGCGGGCTCACCGGCGGTGGCGAATGACGGCGCCGCAGCGGCGGCGACGGCGATGACCACGGCGGCGGCGAACGACGCAGCCGCGCCAACGCGGACGGCGCGGCGCTCAGCGTCGGCGAGCAGCGGCGGCTTCGGGGCGAGGGAAAGACGAGCGCGGCGGCTTTATACCCGGCCGTCGAGGTGTTTGACTTCGAGCGCGAAGGAAAAGCGGAAGGCGGCGGCGTCCCGATCGGAGACGGGGAAGAGAGTCCCGGTCGGGAACGGCGACCCTGACAGGTGGGTCCCACCTGTCAGCGGCGAAGACGACGGGCGAGCGGCGAGGATGGCGCACGGGCGCGAGCGCAGGTGGCCGAGATGGTGACACGTGTCGCCCATCGGCAGGGACAAGGCGGGCGCGGGCGCGGAATGGGCTGGGCCGGCTGGTGGGTTTCGGCCCACTGGCCGGTTGGGATTTTTGGAGATTTTTCTTTTTCAGAAATTCAAATAAATTAATTTGAGCTCTAGAAAATAGCAAATAAATCCAGAAAAATCCAGAAAAATACCAATAAATTCCTTGGGACACAAGGAACTCAAATAAAATAACTTTGGCAAATGTTCATGTTCAGATTAATCATATTAAATCCTTTTAACTCATAAAAATTCATTTAAGCTTTTAATTAAATCCAGAAAAATTCAAATGGTGAATTTTATTTTAAAAGCTTCAAAAAAAACTCTGAAAATCAGGATGTTACAATCATCCTTTCCATGACCACTAACTCCATCTTCATTGTTGCTATCATCCTCATCAACACAATCAGTATTGTTGTGGCCCATCCCATTGTTACTACTATCTGAATCTTCTTTTTCATCATGATCATCTTCTTCCTGATCTAACAACTCATCATCTAATGGTTCATTCTTATATTCCTCCTTAGATGTATCTTCAGTGTCATCGTCATTTGGCCGTGCTCGTTTGGGCACTTATGCATTGCTGGTCCCTAGAATGTCACTAGAATTCCTTGAAGACTTGGTTGATCCATGATGCCATCCGGTGACCTCTTGAACAAAATTTGTAAACAATTTGACTAGTCTGGAAGATAAAATACCAATAGCCGCAAATAGCTTTATGTGTTCCTGTGAAATGAGAAAAAAGGGGGTATAATTCATAAGTTTGCTTTCATAAGAAGATTACTTAAGCCATACAAAGAAGATAAGTTATTAGGAGTCGTGAGGTAACAATATGTTCATACAAAAAAACATAAGCTCTTCACACACAAAAAGGTAAATTGATTTTCATATGAAGATAACTTATGTCTCCTAAGAAAATAACTTGGTAATGCAGGGTTATGAAGATAACTTAGTTTTTTAATTAAAAATCTTAGAAAGCATGGTTAGTTATCACCTTTTGTAACATCTGTTAAAAATCACAAGATAACTTTAGCAAAAAAAAGAGAGCAACTTAGGGTGTGTGATTTATTAGAAATGTAGATGATAACTTAGTGTGTAAAATGATGGTAAATGCGAATTTTAGACTGACATATGCATCCTTTTTACCAACATGATGCGTACATAGTAGATAGAAACTTGATTGAAGCCCACTTGTAATAAAGTTTGTGTCATTGCTAACATAGTATTCTACTGATGGGGAGTAAATTGTTCTGACAGTGATGACTTTAGTGTATCAGGGTCTTGGTAAATAGTTAGTTTAGATGGTGACTAACTATTACCCATATGGTAATTCTATTCCCACAATATTGATAACAATTTCCACTACTAACCATAAATTCTCTTTGCTGATTATGACAAGGAGAATTATTATCCTTCATAATCTGATTTTTCATAAGATACTTTGTTACATAATATGATAACTTAAGTAGAACATGATACCAACTTTGGTGATGTAAGAAGATCATTTGTATTTTCATTTATTCCCCTATATGGTAATTCTACTCCCACAATGTTGATAACACTTTGCACTACTGACCATAAATTATATAAGCTTTATCTTAACTCTTAGCTTATCCTTTCCACTTTTTTAGTACATTATTTTATTTTGGATGAATGCTATAAAGAATACGATCTGAGCAGGAATACTTACATCTGGAGGGTAGTTAGAAGACGTGTTGAGCTACATGAATTTTCAAACCCAATAGGTCCCCAAAAAAATGACAAACCACTGTCAACAAATTCAAGCAATAGCTGCAAAACAAAGTATGGTGAGAAAATGCAGCATGTTATGATAGACATAAAAAATTATCTAGGGTTTTAAATAGAATGTGCAATAAACAACAAAAAGATTGCATGGCTGACTTGCGGACTTCCATATGATCTATTAGATTTTTTTGTCCATTTCAACAACATCATCAACAAGTTGTTTTGTCCAAATGCTGACGCGAAAGGCATTATCAGACACTTCCAACCCACCAATATCCAAAGAATTTAGGTACAGTAACTACGAAACCATTATGACCAATATCCAAAATAAGAAAGGAAAAAATGGTAAAAAAAAAGCTACTCCGCACGCTACTGTGTAACCTCACTGACTTTGGAAGCAGACTCTGCCCATGTACAACACCTTTGTTACTATCAGGCGCTCAGTCATCTGTCACAACAGCATGCATTGAGTCTAGGACAAATAGAAAGGACAAAGAAAAAGAAAGAGAGCTCTAGACTTGAACAAAACAATTTATTTGGTTGACACCTAGCAGCTTGGCTCCAAAAAAAGGTCTGTAAACAAGATGCCATGCCCATTATTACCCCAAAAAGCCCATATATAAAATACAAACATGCAATAAGCCAAAAAGAAAAAATGGCATGTCATTTTATTTTCTTTTACAAAATAACATTAGAATCCTTTTTTCTATTTGTGCCATTAACCAATAAATTATGTTTGTGCAACTCAGAAAATTTGAAAAACCAACTAATAAATAAAAGGTACCATATGCACTTTTAGTAAGTTACCATCCCAAAGTAATATAAGTTATCATCCACACTTTTAACATTTATCACCCTAAACTCAAAAGTTACCATTAAATTGTGAGTTTATAAAAAGGTCAAAACATGCAATCAGTTAGACCCCAAATTGTAATCTCCATATTTTAACAAAATACATCACTAGTTCAAAATTGTAGTTATCTGTGTGGATTTGGAAATTTTAAGAAATTGCCATCATTTGTATCGTAAGTTACCAGCCAAAGCTTTAAAAACTACCATTAGTTGTGAATTTGAATAGGTTCAAAAATTACTATGAGTTGCATGATATGTTACCATTTCAATTTTCGACAAATTACCGCGCAAAAGGATCTATAAGTTTCCATATGTTCCATGACAATGCAAAGGAAGAAGTAAAAGTTATCATATTCATTTTTGAAAAATTATCACTCAAAACTCATATGAGTTATCATGTAATGTTTTAACAAAATACCACACTAATTTCAAAATCACCATCAATTTGTGAGTTTGTAAAAATAGTTCAAAACTTATTGTCTGTTGGACCCTGAATTATCATCAGCAGTTTAAAAGAACTACCACCCTAAGTTCAAAAAATCATTACCATTTTGTGAAATTGTTATCAACAATTTAACTCTAAATTACCATATGTAATTTTTAAAATTAGCAATCCAAGCTAAAAAAAATAACATTCATTTTTTTTACGAATTTGAACAAAATCAACAATTACCATCAACTACACCTTACCTTACCACCTATATTTTTAACATATTACTGTCCAAAAGTTCCATGAGTTTTCATATCACACATCATATACTATAAGAAGAGGTAATCATATAGCATAAGAGAAGTTACTCTTACGAGGTGAGCTATTTTGTACTATACAGTTGAGTTATAGTATAATGACATAATTCGATTAATCACACAACAACATGACAAATTAGATGCGGGATGGTTACTGGTTAGTAGTTTGTTTTCTACTGCTGCACTCATGTGATTGATTCAACTCAAAGTGAACATGTTACACTAGTGCATGTAATTCTAAGTGAACATGGGATTTCTAGAGTTACAAAAAAAAAGATGTATACTAATTCCTGGCACAGGGAGAACTATCAAGTAATGAGAATAGAACATACAATTTGTTGCTTATCTATTGTGCAATTAGAAGTCGTACTTTGCTTGCTCCAATTGTGTATATCCTTCACATAAAAAAATGATTCATTGAATCGCATGAAAAAAGCATATGGAAAAAAGTGAATTAGGGAATTAAACACTGATTGCTAAAAAAATATAGATGCCCAACCATTAGATCACCTCCCCTTTGACCTCCGATATTCCATGCTTCACTAAGACACGAGCACCACTCAGCCTAAAAAAATCACTCACTACCTCTCCTACTAACTAAACATCCCGAATCTCTAAAAAATCACATGTTTTAGCCACCGCGACTATGAGAACAACCCATGGACCACTACCTCCACATCACCCCGAAACCACATACTTCCACCGCACCGAGCGCTACCCCACCGTTGTCACCACCCCATGCTCACTACCCCACCGACATCACCCCCCCCCCGGTGCTATCTACTGTTTCAAGGTCAGTAGTTCAAAAATAATGAAATCAAACATCAGAATTTTTTTACTAGCTGGTCCTTCATCATTTTTGGCTAGATGGTAATATGACAGTATTCCAAAATGTACCACAAATTATTATTTTTGGTTTGGGATAGGAAATGCAGAGAACTACACAGTCATAGTTATAGTGATACCCTAAATCATATTTTTTAGATTTTAAAACTTCTGATTGGAGCACAAAGATTTTTTGTAGATTGTGGCAATGTATATCTAGAACATATGAAATAAGACATATTTTATCTATATATACATCATGATTTCAAGATTCCAATGCACAATAGTTGATTGATCTTTGCATTGAACACCTCCTCCTGAACCTACATGCCCTGCTTCTCCCCTTTCAATCTCCCGATGGACTAATCCGCTTGTTCTCCTAAAGCAACTTTGCCATTAAACAAAACCACACATAGAAAAAACAATGAAACATGCTAAGTAATGAAATAATAGGAACAAAAACCATCATGTGCAATGGGTTGTTCAAAATTATGAGCACAACTCATCCAAACAAATATCACTCACAACCGCTCCCTCCCCCTACTAACTCCACATTCTGGATATCTAAAATCACCTAGAAAAAACATACTTCAGCTGCAGCAGTGACAAGAACAACCCATCACCCCTTGTGATGCTACCCCCCATTGTCAACACACACAACCTCGCTACCACCACCGCCGTCACCCCCATGTGCTTCTGATTGGCCTAAAACAGCATACCTTCATCTACCACCTTCGCCACCCACCCAAACATTGCTACCACATCCTCACCTCGTCTCTATCTCCCCACCACACTCACCCACAAAGCCCCCCATTCCCCCTCCCCCTCCAAAAACACTAAATCTATCGCACTACTACTAGCAAAAATGCTACCAAAAATCTAACAAATGATACACACCTAAAAAATGTGGAGAATGCTAGAGAAAAATTGAGACCCTAGAAGAAGTTGCTGCCATTCGAATGAAGATGAGAAGAAGATGAGATGCCGAAAAGTGACGTGCTCTCATCGGGAAATTTAACTTTTTGCCACTCCTAAGAATGTCACATATCCAAATGCCACTCTCTTCATCGCAATTAACATTTTGCCACTTTTGAGCCCATGTGGCGCCAAGTCACATGACATGACATGCCATGTCAGCGCCAGCGCCCACGCCGCCTCTCCCGCGCGCCGCCGCTGCGCCTCCCAGCGCCGCCCCCCCCGCCTCCCGTGCCGCGCGCCCTCTCGCGCGCTTCCGCGCCCGCGCCGCCCTCCCGCGCCTCCTGCGCGCCCGCGCTCGCCGCGCTGCGCCTGCGCCTCCCGCGCCGCCAGGGAACCGGCGAATCAAACAGAGGAGGGGCGGCGGCGCGCGCGCGCCGAGGAAAGGGTGGGGCGGGCGGCGGCGACCGGAGGGGAAAAGGAAGAAGGTGGGGGGCGCATGAGGTACCAGGGGTCCGAAGGAGACTCACCGCGCGTTGGGCCAAGCCGGAGCAAACCCGAGGGGAGCCGGCGGCGTGAGGCGGGGCCGCGCAGTGGAGGCGCACGGCGCCGGCGAGGCTGGGTGGGCCGCAGCTCCGCAGTGGTGGGGAAAGGTTTGGCATGCCGGGCGCGCGCAGCGCGGGCGCGCGGCGCGGGAGGCGCGGCGCGGGCGCGCGGGCGCGGGAGGGGCGGCGCGGCGCGGCGCGCGAGGCGCGGCGAGGGGCGGCGCGGGGAGGCGCGGCGCGGGCGCGCACGGGGAGGGGCGGCGTGGGCGCTGGCGCTGACATGGCATGCCATGTCATGTGACTTGGCGCCACATAGGCTCAAAAGTGGCAAAATGTTAATTGCGATGAAGAGAGTGGCATTTGGATAGGTGACATTCTTAGGAGTGGCAAAAAGTTAAATTCCCCGCTCTCATCTGGGCAGAGAAGAGCAAATGGTGTGGTTCCCAAAAAGATTAAACATCGTGCAGAAATATTTTGTGTCAGCGAAGTCACGTTCGACACCACCACACCCTTCTAGAGCACCTATGAAGATTTACCCCATGTCCCTAAAATGTGGGCCCAACCAGAATGCATACCCCCTTCTCATATGAGTACCGCACCCATTTTGGTCATTCATTGTTTGGTCTCTACCGACTCGGCATGAATGATCGTGACCACCAATCGACGCTTTGACTCAATCGACGACTAAGGAAATGACACGCTGAAGCGCTATCGCGCTAGTGGTAGTGTCGTAGTAATTCCAAAATGTATTTGTATGTGAAATACGTATCGGACATGCAGTAGAGGAGCTAGAAATTATTTTCTATCAGAGGTGATGTTTTCATTTGGCCTTAAGTTGGCTGATCTTCCACATAGAGTAGAAAATTATTATGGTCCAAGGTATTTATTTTGTGGCATATTGTTGTACCAAATGATCTAAAGATGATGTTTGGGAGGTATCTAGCATCTATTGTACACGATCCTCCTGAAATTGATGGATTTTTATTGGAGGAAATGTCCAAGTTTCTGAATGATTCTCCTTATGGTAACAGTCCTGTTGGAGAGGTAGTTATAGCTTGTTCATTTCATAGTTTATCATTGGATGAATTCTTCTCTAGGCTAATTATCTTTCATGTTTGTTGCAGCATTCTGGTCTACCTCCATTGTCTGAAGCTGAGGCTTAAGCTCTTGAAGTAAACACTTGTGATCTCTATGATGAATTGGCTGGGTTTGCTGGGTTAGGAGGTGTGTCAAATGTTGATGGCTTTTGTGCTAGTGATATGGTCCATATGCTATCTTTTAATTCATCAGCTAGGATTAAATTCTTGTAATTTACTACATCTGAGCTAGCAATTTTTCACAATCTAACACCAGTTCTCTGCAAAAGTGCACATTCAGGTAAGAAATGTTGAATATGGCAAGAAGTATGGATTCACAAGTTGATAAACATCTAAGTTCTGATCACTATGGGAGAATACAAGGCTAAAGTAATTGACTGATTGCTACTCAACTTCATTAAAAATAAGATGGCTGGAAGCTACAGAAGGTACTATGTTTCCACCAAAGTATTTTTTTTTTATTGTGTAGTAGCCTAGTTGGTTGATATGCACACTAAACCTGAATTTTTGATGCATTTTGATTCAATTGGGTTGCATTTGGATCATGGTTTAATTTTGATGTTATGCAGCTCAAAACAAACAAAAACTCTTATTTCATAAATGTAGGAATAGTGTCTGCCTTGGCTTCATTGTATTTGCATTTACATGCTGGATTCTTGAACTGTTGTGATTGTGCTTATACTATTACATTTATATATATATAGTTGTGTCCCCATATCGGTATTTTTAGGAAAATGGTGAATCCCCATGTCCATGTCCGTGCAACATAGGATAGCACTAGCTCATGGTTGCACGAGACAAACCTAAATTATTATTTTTCTCAATCAGCAACAAGCAAAATGCCCAAGTATATATGCAAGAGGCCATGGTACGCATCATTTGCTTAGGAAAAGAAAAGGTAACACAGACATACTAATTCAGTAATTCACAACACATGAATTCCTTCAGAGAATGCTTTAACTATACCAATTATTCGCATTTTCCAATAGTTCTGCAAATGTGGACATAGATAAAAAAAAATGGTGTTGGGGTTCCTCACTGCTACCTCGTTCAGGTACCCCAACATGGCATTTGAGTGTGTACAACCCCATGCCTACAAAAAATGAATAATTTTAGTCTTTATGTAGCGCGCAAACAGAAACTTGGGAGAAAATAACCCAGCTAACAGAAACTTGGGAGGGCAAAAAAATTATTCCCAACCCAGCTAACAAAAACTTGGGAGAAAATAACCAACCTAGGTAGGAAAAAATAATGGTGGTGTCTAAGGAGTACTTGAGTACTTTGTTGCTAAATAGTACTCAAATTTTGATTCCCATCTAGATCCAATGCATAAAATCACTTTGCCACCTTCTATCTTATTCGAGTACTATTTTATCAAGAAGGACTCAATTATTTAGACGTTAGATGCATATCTGCCTCCTTCCACTAGTTTGCTCATTAGTTATTAGCATATGATGTGATATATTAAGAAACGCTCTTATATAGATTATTCTTTTATGCATGGCCTTTTTATATCAATTATATGCTAGTTTTATACTAATCAAATTATGTAAAAATGATGTGACAGTTTGTAAAAAGAGGAACAAAACAAACTTAAAGAACACAACAAAAACCCTACTTGTTCATTTATGTTGCAGCTTTTGACGACACTAAACAAATCGATTACTTCATTATCACATTGTTCACCCTGAGAAAATAATCATAAAATTAAAATCATAAAGCATAATATGGATCATAATGTAACATCCAATAGATAAAAAATTGAGTGCTCACAAACACAAAAACACTTGAGTACCATTTAGCAAATTCCAAAAATAATTTACATGGCACACAACAGGGACTGCAAGGGTAGAGAGTAGAAAGGAAAAGCTAGGTTGAATTTACAACATTGATGAAAGAATACAGAGGTCTATCCAGTGTAGCATTATATGCTACGGGAATGAATAGGCTGCAGCTTTGGATCTTTAAAGGCTCAGCTCTTCAAGAATTGGAAGGCAGGGATTGTGGCAAGTTCTGGTGGTGGGGCCAAGTTCTAAAATTCCTTGGCATCCATAGAATCTGCTATCTCAATTGATATGGGCATGCTGCGATACAAACAGACAGAATCCAAAACCCTAGTATTCGGCATATCATGAAAAGTATTCTAGAATTAGGATAATGGTATAATAAGTTTTTTTAAGCACCTTATTTCATCATCCAGTAAAAGAAAGAGATATCTCTAGCCCCGAGAAAATTGATCATTTGCCACTTTGAAGAGTGGGCTTCGCAAAATTGCCACTTTCAAAATTGGCTTCGCAAAAATGCCATGCAGTACATTTACCTCTTGATTACCATGCCATTTGAGCCATTTAACTCATTTAATATTTTTTTTCTAATTTCAGAGACTGGAAAAGACATTTCTACCCTTACTACCTGCAAAACTTAGCAAGGGGCTGCACCACGCCCTGCAGCTCCACTCCGGGCACAACGACTCGCCGCACCCGCACCTCACCCGGATCAGCATCGCCCTCCGCGATAGCCGACTCTTGCTTCTCCGATCTGTATCTCGTTGGATTGGTGAATGGTGATCTGCTAAGCAAAGAATGGATGCGAAGGGGAAGAAGAAAGATGAGATTTTTCCGGGTGTTACTGTTGGCGCCCGAGATGGGGTGCCAAATTGCCGCTTTTCCGCCCTTTTTCTTTCCTTGTTCCTGTTTAGTTCGCGCCAAAAAAAAAAGAATAAGGAATCGGTCCCATAATAATCTCTCTTTTTTTGTGTGTGACCATGGCGCAAGCCATTGGATTCAGAACTTGTCTTCCAGACCAAACCTTTCAGAGAAATCAGATGATCAGAGCGCAGCAGCTCGATGATGATCTGGTCCAGAACTCGAATGCGGTCAATCTCATTCTCATTCCCCTGTGGAACTCGAATGTATATCATGTAAACAATCACCTGAACGCCTACAACTTTGTTTAACAACATCTCCCTTGAGACAACAACATTCTACCAATAGCTAAAAACGTGGATCAGATCACACACACTGTCCTGAACAAACTAGCAAAGACGCAGTGAGGATAGCACCGGAGGCTAATGGCCTGAGTAGGACATTGAACATTGTTGGAACTCTGACCCTGAGCTCGACTCGAAGATATGGTGCGGAAGGGCAAAGTCGACCTCTGAGAATTCAGTGCCGCTGCCTCGCTGCCTCTTTGCCACCTTCATTGGTGCCACCTGCAAAACTTAGTAAGGGTAGAAAAATCTTTTCCAGCCCCTAAAATTAGGAAAAAAATATTAAATGAGTTAAATGGCTCAAATGGTATGGTAATCAAGAGGTAAATATAATGTATGGTATTTTTGCGAAACCAATTTTGAAAGTGACAATTTTGCAAAGCCCATTCTTCAAAGTGGCAAATGATCAATTTTCTCCTCTAGCCCCTTGATGTGGTTAGATTAAGAAAGTACATGACCATACCAAATGTGGTTGATGAGTCAATCACAACTAAGTAATACACTACGAATTCGAGTGAAAGATCAGACTATCATAGAATTACCCGCTTCTCACCTTGAGTTCCATTTGGTATCGTGAGGCAAAGGGATCGGTACATAAGCACTATATATATTCATCCGATATGGTCTTTATGTATATTTGGGAGTCATTATTTCTTGCTAGGGACTGCTATTGACTTATGGACTGGAAAAGAGTTTTTGGCCCATGGCTGAATATACATGAACCTACAGGGTCACACACTTAATGAGTTGGAACAATAAGAGTTCAGATAATAGACTCTGAGTAGGATATGATCTCTACTCATATTGAATCTAGTTGGAGGCTCTCCGAGTGGGATACAATATATACTCGTTGGATAAAGATCCTATCAGAGACTTTTCAAGTTGGACACTTATCTGGCCGTATTGGATAAGGATCCGATTAGAGGCTACATATGAAGAGAGGCACATCGGCTAGGATGCCCCGATAAGTGATAAGGGTACGTCGATATGATATTTTCCAAAAATAAGGATACGTCAATACAACAAGTATATATATTTGAAAATAAAAAAAATGAAAACAGGCTACAAGAGAGGGAGAAACTAAAATTACCTTGATGATTTGAATGTTATATGCCTATATATTCCATTAAGCAAATAGGCAAGATAGCACTTTCCAGTAGGTACTTTTGATTTCCTTGTACAATTGTAATGCATTAGATTTCCTTGTATTTTATATTAACATATTTCCAAAGGTATAACCATCAATGCTTGGCTAGTAATGAAAAAATGAAAATTGAAAAGTTTAAATGGTTATCCGTACCATAACAACTGTCTCTGGTCCTTGGATTATGATGGGAGAGTTCAGCATATACAACACCAGTATGACAAAAATAACAAGTTGATTGGGAGACAACAGGGGTGACACAAGCCCTAACTTGAGCCCGGCCTACCTCTCCATCCCACCTCTCCACCGTCGATGGCCGTGGCGCTGGCGGGACCTTCTACATGCTTGGAGGTGGCTTCGCACGAGAGATTGGGGGACCGAGAGCAGTTGAGTAGATGCAGGTAGGCACCTTGGATCTAGAGCGAGGTTGGGGGCCAGCGGCGGACCCCCAGCTCCCTGAAGTGCTAGGCATTCATGAAGGCTTGGTGCCGTAGGAAGAGGAAGGAGGTGGCAGTTGACCTCGTGCTGCTAGATTGGAAGGGGCCGATCTTACTCCATTGGATCAGGAGGAGGTCGATCTCATGCCTGCCGCCATGGGAGGAGGCCGAGCTCACTCTGTCGAATCGGGAGTAGGTTTAGCTCACACCATCCTTCACTCGTCGAGGATCGTCGGTCGCTCAACCGCTCTCCTCTAGAGTTTGCTCACTAGGGGAATGGGAATCACACACTGTCGGCTCTCATCACATCGAGGCAGAGCTATTATCTCATTGAGTTACTAGGCCGGTTTGTCGGGGATTTAATGGGCTTCGGTTTGATATGTTTTGGGCCACAATGTAGCAGAAGGTGTCGATACGTATCGCATGAGTATCATGATTAATTTTATTTATTTTTATAATTAAATTTTACTGATACTTTCTGATACCGTATAGCGCCATATCATCGTATTGCATATGTATCGCATATGGGTATTCTGTTATGGGCCATATCGATGCTTCATAGCCTATCGAAACTCTAGCCGCCACCTCTCAAAACCCCTGTTGTACGTGCTGGTGCTAGATGCATGGTGTTTCATCCCTGGACATGTGAACCTCAGTGGAGGGGCTGGTGCGACTACGGCGCTGATCAGGACGATCATGAGGAGGAGATGGTTGGTCAAAGGACGATCGATTATAATGAGGACATCCCAACTACACATTCATATTCCACTTCAACCCCAAGTGTGCATGATAATGAAGCTTCAAAGGGTCCTATGCAAGAGCAAGAGCCAAGTTACTAAACCAACATATGCTTTTGTTTCTTAACAAATCTCCTATTGATTTTAAGAATGGATTACTACCTCATGGCAATATTTTTTTCTGTCCTTAGATTTGAAGGAGTTGAAGCGTTGGAAGATGCCCAGCAGCTAAGGAAGGACTTGCTATGCACCAAATGAGAGGGAGACAAGCCTCATGTGGCCAGCCAAGGGCTTGTGGCCGAGTGGAGAGGGGAAAGGCCCATGAGGGCAAAACCCTAGGAGAAAAGCCATGTGGTTAAGAGAGGATTCAAGCCAAAGAGTCATTTGGCTAACCTAGGACCAAAATCTCTTCATTAGCAAATGTTTTCCATTTTAGGAGGCTATGTTTTCCATTTCGTGAGGCCATGTTTTCCCTTTTGTAAATCGGGCCAATAGAGTCATAGCTGTAATCTTTAGGCCTCCAAACTAAATAAGAGTGTTTACGAACATGGCCAAAGGGCCGAACGTATGTGTGAGGGAACCCTAAGCTGATGTGTGGGCGCGGGGCCCAAGAGGTGTGCACAAGGGAAGGGTGCCCACCCCTGTAAAGGCAGTCGCCACCCTTTGGAACATATCAGCCACGCTTTGCAAAGAATAGATTGTTTTGTTTGAGAGAGATTGTTTTGTTTGAGAGTTCTTCTATGGTGACCGAATTCATCATGATGGGAAATTGAGGGTTCATCGAAATCAGGATCGTTCAACCTTTCCACTGGGAATTGGGAGCACGATAGAACTTCATCTGGTGGTCGTGAAGTTCAGCACGTATGATAGGGCAAATTATTAAGTGCTAACTCTTGCATTGGCATCGGGGGATCACTACAATTCTTCAATTTCACGTGAGTATCCAATCCTACATCGAGAATATCGGGCAACCCCATATCATATTGGTAGAAAAGCGTGGTTTACTCGGTAGGATTTTATCCCTTTAATTTTTAGTTCATTACTTGCTGTCCTATAGTCCAACATAGCCAAAAATTTGCCTTACAAGATAAAAAAATCTGAAACCCTAGTTTAATCTGCTATTTTGTGTGAGTTTGATTAGGTTTTTGTCTGATAGAAAATTTGTTTTCATGCTGATCTTAGTGTCTTTTGCATTGCTTAATCATTGTCATATTAAACCTTTGAAAATCTGCTAGTTGATCCTTCAATTAGCTCCAATTTACTTGTTGAATCCTTGTTATTGCTTGTTGCCCACGTCACATTAGTCTGCAACCTAGAAACCCTAGCCACCCCTCTCTTTGATTGCGCAAGCAAAACCCTAGAGGGGGAAGGGAAGCCGAATTGGTGGGCTGCGGTTTGGGCCTTGGTAGGAAAGAGCTTGTCTCTCTTTGAGCCCAGCCAAAAACAAGGATATCATTAGTGCTTCATTTAAATCCTTTGAATACTTGAGACTAGTTATTGATATTATATTGTGGGCTACTCTTGAAATATCTACTTTCGGTTGACATTGGGCTTGTGCATTCACTCACTCGGCCGAACAAAGAAAAGAAGAAGGCTGCCACACCAAAAGAAAGAGCCATGCTATATTTAAAAGAATCAAGTTTAGAGAGAGTGTGTGTGTGAGTGATTTGAAGAGATTTGAGTTAGTGGCAGCCTAGCAAAAAAAATGAGAGAGCAAAAATAAAAAAAGTGAGAGAAGGCCGAATTGGGTGAGTGGCTCTAGTCCATAAATTCAATTTGAGTATTTAATTTCTTAAGCAATGTTGTGCCCTCTATTCACTTTCTTGCAATTAGCTAGCGTCTCTCTTAGTACTTGGTGCAAAACGAGATATTTGATCTTTAATTCCAGATTGTTTCCATTTAGCTCACTCCATTGTTTGCCTTGAGTCACATTGGTCTTTTTGTGTGCGTTCATACACTTTATTTAATTCTTTTGGATCAGCACTTAGATGAAGTTTCTAGCTTGGAATATTACTTAATTTTACAACATCGAGAAATTCAGATTGTGTAGTATAAATACTTCCATACCAAGCTCAACTAAATAACCGTTGTTGTGCAATTGGGAACACTCGTAAATTCGCTTGATCATCACTTTGCTGTTGTAGTTTCCACCAAGTGTAAATTTTTATTGGCCTTAATTCACTTTGGAAAGGTAAAAACTTTACTTGGGAGACAAAAGAGTGAGATTGAGTGATCTCCATAGAGTATCAATATACACAGCTATTTGTTTCTTACATAACTAACTATGTCAGGTGGAGGAGAACACTATGATGAGAGTGCTGAGATGAGTGACCCTCAAGAACTCATCAAGCAATATCAATTTAGGGCACTCTGTGAACACTTTTGATGTGAGTTACACCAAGGGCTCAATCAACTCCATGAGAAGCATAACACCTTCACTAATCACATTGCAAAGGAGGTGCAAAACATAGAGTTACAAGCTGATGAAAACACACGCCAATTGCGGGATGATATTGGAGCACTCACTAGGCTCGTACAAGCTCACAATGGAGGCGATGACACAAGTGTTCAAGGAGGAGAAGTTGTTGCCCAAGTACCTCCTGAACCACAACACCGAGTGGCGGACAACATGGTGCGTCCACCACTGCCCCGCGGACGAGGACTTTTGGGAGGATATGGAGGGTGCAGCTGAGGCCTAGGTGGTGGCCAGGGTGATGCTGCGCATGTGGCGGAATGGGATGGTGACTTTGAAATGCATCGCAATGACAATTATCGTCGACCACACAATGAAGATGATAGTTTGGGCAAGCTCAATTTTCCATAACCAAATTTGTAGGTAGAACTGATCCCGAGGAGTATCTCACTTAGGAATTGAGGTTGACAAGATATTCTGTATGCATAACTATATGGAAGAGAGAAAGATACAATTGGCATCCTTTGAGTTTGAAGGTTATGTTTTGGATTGGTGGGAACAATTGATCACTTAAAGAGCTAAGAATGGAGAAGATAATGTTGCTTCATGGCAAGAGATGAAGCAAGAAATGAGAGCCCGTTTTGTTCCTCGTCATTATAAACATGATTTATTTGATAAATTACAGAATATGAAGCAAAGAACACATTCCATGGAGGAATACTACAAGGAGATGGAGCTAGCCATGATTTGAGCCAAGGTTCAAGAACAAGAAGAATAAACCATGCCACGCTTCCTCTTAGGTTTGAACCATCAAGTGAAATGAATTGTTAATTTTCAGCCCTATAACAATCTTTATGAGTTAGTGCATCAAGTTACAAAGGCGGAACGTCAATTGCAAGAGGATGTTAAGTTTGCAATATGTACATCCTCTACTGCCCGTACACCATCCAGCGGAGGAAGATATGTTCCTAAACCGCAAATGAGCAAGTGAGCAGCTCCAAGTGGAGGTTCAAGCTTTCGCCGATCATCTAGTAAGAAAGAAGAAGCCACTCTCATTGTAAGGAAGACGTCATATCCAGCAGCTAGTGGTGCTTCTTCTGTGGGCTCCACTACTAGATTCCGACCCTTTAGCCACGAAACGCATCGCAACGACACTAAATTAGTTGCAATAGGTATGTACTATTGCAATGTTTTGCCAAAATCGTGGCGATATGTGCACAGTATTGCTTCTAAAATATTGTGTTGCGATAGTCATTGAATTCGTTGTAATAAGGTGGCTTTATCGCCACCATTTAGAAAATGGTTGCGAGTAGTATGACTTTATTGCCACGGTTGTCTTGCGTTGTGATAATATTGATTTTCGTTGCAATAGTTAGGAGGTATTGCCACCTTATAGAATTTCGTTGCGAGTGGGTGACAATATTGCTACAATTTTATTGCGTTGTCATAGTCATCAATTGCATTGCAAAAGGTTCCTAACAATGCGTATGAAATGAGTTTGTATTGCCACGAAATAAATTTGTTGCTATATATGATGATTGTTCGTGGCAATAATCTGTTATTGCAACGCTTTGTTTTCGTGGGCCTAACTGCTCAACGCAAGGGCCAAATTGGTGTGGAGGAATTATATTATCTATAGTTATTAATTGCTAGAGGAGATAAAAAAATTGAAAAGTGACAACTAAAACGCAGTTGAGGAGGTCTCACTTGACAAAACAGGAGTCACCCCGCCTCCACCATCCGCGGCATTTTTTTCTGAAGTACAATTCACTCCCTACATTTTCTTTTGCATTCTTCGTTTTTGTCCCAAAGTTAAGCAAGTACAGTATTTGCCTTAATAGCTTAAATCTCAGTTTTTTCAAAACTTATAATCTCACGTTTATAAATTTGTAGGAGTATTGATTTCAATTCAAAGCTTCTTCCTCCTTACAGTCATCATAGCTTTGGCCCAGCCCATGAATTCATGAGCCTCTCCGCACGTTTTGGTGTTTGGGCCGTATTAAGAACAAACAAAAGGCTGCAAGAAGAAGGACAACGAACTGGTTCCTCCTGTGATCGCGCTGCTCTAACTAGCTTCTAGCTTAATCTTTTACTTGTGATTTTTATTTTTAGTTAAAATTACATTATAACAGATTGTTAAATTTTTCTAAAAACAAATAGAAATAATTAAAAAAATTATTATATCATCACAAACAATGCAAACAAATAAGAGAAAAAAAGACACAAAAGCAAAAAAAAGCAAAAAAAAGCCTGAAGCTAGAAAAGGCCAGAAATTGAAGTAATTTGGAGTAGGACCTAAATATGGGTAAGAGATTCCTCGGATTGTGTGGCAAATAGTACGCAAAGCTCCAAGCATAAAAGATAAAGGGCATGTTTATATTGGGTTCTGCTTCTAGCTTTTGTTTAGAAAAGATAATATGAATATTCGGCTTCTTGAAGCAATTTTTCTACTTTTCTTATTCATGTCTTGCTCGGGATAAGATAAAGGGTCCCACTCATCCTGTTCGTGTCTCACGCGTATCTCTTACTTATTTTCCCACCGCTCACCCTCTCCACCTAAAAGCCACTTCTTTTAGCAAATAATATTTATTTTCAACTAAAAACTATCACCACAGTCAATATGAACATCTCCAAAGGTCATCGTTAAAAAATGAGAGAGAAGATATAAAAAGCTAGTATAGTTTTCAGACTTTTATTTCAGATACCCACTTTGTACGAGGATCAAAAGTGAAAGAAAAAAAGAACTCAAATCACTCGTCCATTAGCTCTTGCAAAGCTCATGAGGGGAAAAAAATTGTGATCAAATTATTGTCTCTGTAGCTCACATGGTAGATTCAGCCTATGTAGTGCAACCCTTTGCATTTGCTTTTTCAGTCTTGACTTTGCAAAAAAGAATGGATGGTGAGCCACCGGAATATGCTTGAACAGCTCTTGCCTTTGGGTTGGAACTTTTCAATGCATCATTATCATTGTAATAATAAGTAAAGCACCACAGAATGACAGAACTCTTCTATTTGCAATAGCGTGAAGAAGCCAAAGATCAACTTGGATTCTGCGCAAGGAGAAGGTCAATAGGATTTATCGGATGTCTTTGATGTGCAAGCAATCCTTAACTTCAGCACATCGACTTGGTGTTTGAGCTTCAGTGCAGGCTTGTAGAAACCAGATGCCTTGAGTACCATGTTCCAATATGGAAAAGGTGATCCTACACTACTTACTGGGGAAGAAAGGACTCTAAATTACGTTCAGACCAATACTGCAAGAAAAGCAATAAGCATGGCACCGAATTTCAGTGGAAGTTCAAATCTGATTGATGTTGTAAAACAGGAACAACGAAACTCTAGATTGAAAATGCATACTTAAGTTGGAGTAGTGAAAGGAGGCCAGACTGAATTCTGAAGCTTGAGACAGTCATTCGGAAATGAGAAAAGCATCTAGTAATTATTTACAGTAAGAAAACTGATGTACAGGAGGGAATAATTCTTTTGAATTTTCGATACCACAAATTTTATTGGAATTTGCATCCAAAGAATTCCTGTATAAGTCCATCCTAAAGCGCATCTCATTAGCCCCATGAACATTCAGTTCAGGAAGCACGCATGGCGGTTTCTTTGCGCTCGAGTCCTAGTACAGACGTGCTAACCTGCCTGTAGGCTGTAATCAGGTTGCTAAAGCTAAAAAAATGAATGTACATGAGAGAAGCGTAGCCGAGTACTGTACAATCCACCCCCCTGCTCGAGCTCTCTGCAAAAACAGAATCACAAACAAGATCAAATCAGCTCGACAGCTCGATTAACCATCGATCGCGAAAACATCGTCGTCAAGGCGTGCACGACATCGAACACAACAGAGATGTTACATGAGAAAGATGCATGAGAAGAAGCAAACCTTGAATGGCATTAGGGGCGATGGCGAGGCAGACGACGGCACGAGGCCTTTGAAGCCAAGATCAATGGAGACGCTGCCGTCAGCAAACAAAGGAACGACCTACTTGTAGCAAGTGCAGTTAATTACATGTTTGATTGAATTCAACTTCACAAAGGTGACTAAGATAGCACATAATCATTTCCCTGGATCAGTCACATTTTGTCATTTTCTCTAGAGGAATAAAGTTCTTAGGGTTAAGCTCCTTTGAACTAACGGATATTTGAACAAAGGAACGACCTACCGGCTACAATGCCAGTTGAATATCAACCTGTCCAAGTGTGTCCTCCCTTATCTCCATGACGAAAATATCAACTTTGTCCAAGTGTGTCCTCCTTATCTCTGGACCGGTTGTCTCATAGTGTATCTGCCAATTTTGATCAAAATCATAACTCATAAGAAACAAAGACCATTGAATTACTAAGTAATATACTCTACAAGATGAAGACTACGCAACTGACTCAGTATTCGCATGAGGATGGATATACCACTACTTGTGTTATTGGCTGTACTCAACCAAGACGTGTGGCTGCCATGAGTGTTGCTAAGCGGATTAGTGAGGAGATGGAGACAGAGCTCGGAGATAAAGTTGGAGGTGCTATTCGATTCGAGGATGTCACTGGCCCTAGCACTATAGTAAAGTATATGACAGATGGAGTACTGCTCCGTGAAACCTTAAAGGATGCTAAACCTGACAAATATTGTGTTGTCGTTATGGACAAAGCACATGAGAGATCGCTCAATACTGATGTTCTGTTTGGTATATTGAAGAAGGTTGTTGCACGTCAACAGGATTTTAAGTTAATTGTCACATCTACAACCCTAAATTCAGACAAATTCTCGAAATCTTGTTAGGCAAAACACCATGTGAAGACTATGTGGGCAACAAGAGTCATGATAACGGCGATTCAAAAGTCCACTCTTTGCTAAAGCTGAGGCAACAACCGAGCCCAAGAAATGGGAGGATGAGAAAACTAGTAGGGGCATGGTAAGTCTCATTCTTGGCGCAGAAGGAATACAGATGAATCAGCGTTGGTGGTATTAAATCCTGCCGACGGTCCGTTTCAGAGTTGGGGTTGGGATTGCAGTCCAGATCGGACTCTCCCCTGTAAATCACCTCATATATATTGTCGGATTGCAGTTGGGGTTGGGAATCAAGAAGTAATAAAGAATCTATTCTCACCTTTGCTTCCTTGCCGTTCTCCTGCTGGCGACTCGTCAAGCCGACGGTCCAGCCACCGCCGGGAGCGAGGCGACCATGAGCTTCCCACCAAGACGCCTGCGATCCCGGGAACAGGCGGGAGAGCGCCTCGGTCACCACCATCGTGAGGTTGCTGCATCCTCTCCCTAGGGCTCCTGCGGCTGCTATCACCTCACCCCTAGGGCACTGCGTAATAGGCACGGGGAGGCGGAGGAGTGGAGGCCGAGGGAGGAGATGGGGAGGTGGAGGAGTGGAGGCCGAGGATGAGATGGGGAGGCGCGGGAGGCGGCGGGAGCGAGATCGGGAGGGGAGGGGAGGAGGGGGAGGGGGGGGGGGGGCGGGGGGGCGGCGGGGGGCCGGAGGGGGGGCGGGGAGGCCAGGAGGGGGAGGGGGCGGCGGGGGCAGAGGGAGGAGGGCGGCGGGGGGGAGCGGAGGTGCGGGGGAGCGGTGGGAGCGGCGGGGGAGCCGAGGAGGGGAGGCCGGGAGGGGAGGCGGCGGGGGGAGGGAGGAGGGGGGGGGAGCGGAGGTGCGAGGAGCGGTGGGATCGGCGGGGGAGCCGAGGAGGGAGGCCGGGAGGGAGGGGAAGGAGGGGCGGCGGGGAGGCCGGGAAGGGGGCGGGGCGCAGGGGAGGAGGGCAGCGGGGAGCGGAGGTGCGGGAGCGGTGGGAGCGGCGGGAGCCGAGGTGGGAGGCCGGGAGGGGAGGGGAGGAGGCGCGCGGGGAGGCCGGGAGGGGGGGGGGGCGGGTGCGAGAGGAGGAGGAGGGGCGGTGGGGAGGGAGAGGAGACGTCGGGGGCGGTAGACGTGCGGGCGTGCGGTTACTTGAGATGGCAACGGAGGTTTAAGTTTTTCTGTTTTATTAATAAGTTTTTAATTGTGTATGTTGTGATTTTGCAGTAGGGTTAATTTGGACAGATTGGTTTTAATTTGTTATACTTTGATTGATAATCATTGGAAGCATGTCACATAATGGGAGCGATTGGATGCGGATGGATAAGTCAACATCCGAGTGGCAAAAGGATTCAAAAATTCATTGAAACTACTTTTGGAGGCACATCTAAAGGTTTAATCGCACCTGTCCTTGTTCAAGGTGTCGTTGCATGTCCTATAGATTACAATATGAGGTTGAAAGACACTTGCTAGTTAGAGGGTTTGATGAAAGTTTCATCCAAGAACAAGGTAATGGTGAAGCTTTGACTGACGATGACAACAAAGATGAAGGAGATTGCAATGAAGGTGCAACAGGTGATGGGGCTTCTATCAATGATCTAGTTTCTTTAATAATCAGTGGCGCTATTCGTGGTGACATCATCGGTTCTAATATTGAAGAGCCAAATAAACAAGCAAGGAAATTCTTTAAATTATTAAATGAGGCACAGAAGGAATTGTATCCAGGTTGCAAGGAGGTAACTAAGGTTTCTTTCATTGTCGAGCTATTTCAGATTAAATGCATGTATGGACTTAGTGCATTCCTTGGAGTCCATACTTCATCTGTTCTCGCTTGTGCTCCCTAAAGGACATTGTATCCCAAACACCTTGGACAAAGTGCAAAAGGTTGTTCGAGATCTTGGGCTAGACTACGGAAGATACATGCATGTGAGAATGATTGTGTGTTATTCCGAGGTGATTATGCTAAGATGGATACATGTCCAATATGTGGTGAGTCTAGGTGGAAAACGGCCGATTCCGTTGGAAATGATGAGGCTAGTGGCACGATGGAGCAAAAGCGTTCTCCACGTAAAATCCTAAGATATTTCCCACTTATTCCTCGGCTTCAAAGATCAGTATATGAATGAGACCACATCATCATATATGCGATGGCATAAGGAAGGATTGGTCCGTGATGAGAAAATGCGTCACCTGCGACTCATTGGCATGGAAGCATGTGGATGACAAGTATAAGGATTTTGCATTGGATCCTCGCAATGTTAGGTTGGGCCTTGCATCTGATGGCTTCAATCCATTTGGGATGTTGAATGTTACATACACTACATGGCCTGTGATCATAATCCCTTATAACTTGCCTCCTTGGTTGTGTTTGAAACAACCATATTGGATGATGTCGATGTTGATACCAGGGCCGAAATCTCCAGGAATGAACATTGATGTATATATGCAGCCCCTTATCGATGAGCTAAAGGATCTTTGGGAAAAGGGTGTTGAAACATGGGATGCAAAGTTGAAGAAAAATTTTACTATGCGTGCACTTCTACTTTGGACAATTAATGACTTTCCTGCATATGCAATGCTATCTGGATGGATACATGGCGAAATATCCCACACGAAGCCAACTGTTGAAAGACAGACTCGATGAACAATCCCGTGCTTCAGCTGCAGCCCAGCGAAAAAATAATGAGCTCGAAGATGAGGTGCAAATGTTAAAGGAACAAATTGCAAATGGAGTTGCTGAAAGGGAACAAACTAGGCGAGAGATGCAAGAGGAACTGGAGAAGGAAAGGAACGCAAGAGAACAACTTAGGCAAGAGTTCCTTTCATTGCTAGCACAACAGAGAGAAGCAACATTACAGGTAATACATCTGTACATACGCATCAGCAGCTGCTGCCTGTTTGTTGTTGATGGCTTGCAGCACCACCCACCCTAACAGTCCTAATGTTTTTCCTCATGGTCCATATGTAGGCTAACCAGGAAGTATATTAAGCACAAGGAAAGCGAGGCTAATCCAAGTGAGGAAGACGAAAACATGACAACATTGGACAAGGCTAACCCGGATAGTACATTGAACACCACGAGAAAAGACACTGAACATGTGGAAGAAACATTACAACAGTAACAAAATTTGCAAATAGTTTGCTGCCATAAGGGATTTGGACTTTGTACATTCTATTGATAACTCGCTGATGTGTACCTTCCCGAACTTCAATTGATGCATGCATGCTGAACATATTTTAATAGTAGTACACATCAGGATGCCAATATTTTTATTCTACATTTTACATTTGCGAATGACCCGGCAAGCATCGTGACCACACAAAAGGATGCTAGGCCACCTATTCGCATCACTCGAGCTTCTAATCTTAACCAAGCCTCTTCCAAAATGTCGCTGTTAATAATGGTTCATCGAACTTCATTCCTCCACAACAATTGAAGAATCTTGCTACAACTTGTTCAAGAAAAGGAGGGACTATCGTGTATGAAATGAAAATGTGACTAATCTTCATCATCATTGTTCTTATGTCAAATATAGCATACTGTTCTAAACTACTAAAAAATTATACCAGGTGAAGTAGGGCTACTACATATCGGTAAATGAAATGAAATTAAATAATTCTGCTGGAATCACTTGCTAAACTTGCACTATGATGTACTTAAGTATGTGCTGCTGGAATCACTTGGTAAACGCAACTGAACTAGAGAACTCAGGATTGCTATTTTCAGCTGTAACTCGTATATCTAAACTTGCATTATGATGTACTTAAGTATGTGCTGCTGGACAATACTCACATTAAGGTCCCTCTTTATTGTTCATGTTCTATCAGGATGAAACAATTTGATCAGAGCATACAGAGTCGTGGCGTCGTCAAGTCAGGAAATTCAACATGCCAAAGAAGCACGGACAAATGGAATGGAAGTGATAGTACTTTTGTTATTAGCTACAAACTTTGTAGTTTAAGTATGGAGATTGATATGTAATTCATGCATGAGTGGTGACACTTTTAAATTATTATGTGTTGAATTAATATATGTGTTTTTGATCCAGCCGTGTTCCTAATTTGATTATTAATTTGCAACAACAAATTATAATAAACTATCATATGCTTAATATGTTACCGCAAATTTTACCGTTGCGATAAACCTGTATGCAAAATTGGTATTTCGTTTTGATAGGCTGTTGCAACGCCGCTACTATGTTGCGATTCCACTATATGCCATGAACAATGTTCGTTGCTATAGGATCTATTTGCCACAAAACATATTTCGTCGCAATAACTTTATGGCAATGAAACGCCTTCCGTGGCAATAAAACATATTGCAACGAAACACCTCCCGTAGCAATATCCTGTTGCAACGAAATGGTCTTCGTGGCAATAGGGTCTATTGCCACTAACCATTGGCGTGGCAATAGAACCTATTACCACGCAATATTTTCGTGGCAAATGATACTATTGCCACGACCAAACTTCGTGGCAAAAGAAGCTATTGCCACGGAGTCAGCCGTGGCAATAGCCTATATCGCCACGACATCATTCGTTGCAACAACAAACAATTGCCACAATATATTGCATGGCAATAACCATAGGTATTGCAACGAAATCACAATCCGTTGCACAATCTTTTAAGCACGCAAGTACTTGCCACGCTTGCCAACGGAAGTGATGTGTTGCAATAGGTACATATTGCATCTATTTTTCCCCTATTGCAACGATTTCGCTCCGTTGTCCTAGACCTAAAAACTAGTAGTGCTCCATGATAAACAGTAGTGGCATACAATGCTTCAAATGCATTGGTCGAGGTCATATGCAAAAGGATTGCCCAAATAACAAGGTGATGTTGATGTTAGAGAATGGAGAATACGATTCTACAGGTGAAGAAGAGGATGCTCATCTTGCTGATTTAGGGACGTATGATGATGCACATGAGGAAGAACAGGAGGTGGCACAAGAAATTGAGTATTTGTAATCCTGGTGTTGGTCCTATACTTGTGTATGACCCAACGGTGCTGAGTGCATAACCAAAAGCATCCCATAAACAGCGCTACAATTTATTCCAAACAAGAGCTCAAGTTAGCAAAGATGGCAAATTTTGCAAGGTAATTATTGATGGTGGGAGTTGTCATAATTTAGCTAGCAAGGAACTTTGCAATAAACTTGGGTTGAAGCACAAGAAACACCCATACCCTACCAGATCTAGTGGTTGCATAAGAGAGGTTCGTTGAGTGTGGGATACACCATGGACATTGATTTTTAAATTGGCATTTATCGTGATACAGTGGAATGTGATGCGGTGCCTATGGATGTATGTCATTTGCTGCTAAGAAGACCATGGCAATATGATTGTGCCCTGATTCATAATGGGAGAACTAATCAATACAAGTTCTTGTGGAACAACAAACAAGTGTTGCTGCGACCATTGACTCCTTTTCAAATTATGAATGATAATGTACAAAAGATTGAAGTGAAAGTTGAGAGCGAGAAAGGAAGAGAACAAAAGAGTGTGATTCCACAAAAAGTGAATGAGAACCACAGGCCAAAACCTAGTGGTAAAATAAAGAGCGAGAGAGAGAGAGAGAAAGTTAGTCATAATAGCCACCAAATCAGATCTGAAAGAATGAGAGATGATCCCACTTTCATGCACTTTGTATTATTGTACAAGGATGCATTGCTTTCTACTAATGACTTAACATCTCTTCCTAGTATTGTTTCTCATATTTTGCAGGATTATGATAATGTGTTTCCAAAAGAGGTACCTGTTGGACTACCACCAATTAGAGGCATTGAACACCAAATTGACTTGGTCTGGGAGCCCCTCTTCCCAACCTTCCTCCATACCACAAACCCGGAAGAAACAAAGGAGATTCAGCGATAAGTACAAGCACTTGGACAAAGGGTACATACATGAGAGTCTTAGCTCTTATGATGTTTCTGTCATTCTTGCTCCTAAAAAAGATGGAACTTGGAGAATGTGCGTAGACTGTAGAGCTATCAACAACATAATTGTTCGCTATCGTCATCCTATTCCTAGGTTAGATGATATGCTTGATGAGTTAAGTGGTTCTACTATCTTTTCTAAGATTGAACTACGTAGTGGCTACCATCAAATAAGAATGAAACATAGTGATGAATAGAAAACTGATTTTAAAATAAAATTTGGCTTGTATGAATAGTTAGTGATGCCTTTTGGTTTATCTAATACTCCTAGTACATTCATGTGATTAATGAACCATGTTTTGAGATACTTCATTGGAAAATTTCTGGTAGTCTATTTTGATGACATTTTGATATATAGCTGCTCATTGGAAGAACATGCTGAACACATTTGTAGGATCAGAATTGGCAACAGAGGGGGGGTGAATGGTGCCTTTTAAAAATCGTCCCCAGAGTATTCACAAAACTCTCTACTCTCCGATAGCTATTGAAGCTATGAAGAAGGAGATAAATGCTCACTGGCCATAAACAGATCACAAACAGAAAGGTAAATGAAATAGTCCAGAGTGCATGAATTGGGTCAGTCTGACCAGGAACAAGGTCTTTCTTTTCAGACTTGGTTTTCGATTTTCACTCCTGAAGACAGAAAAAATATATACCGAGAACAGATACCATCAAAATATCACAAAGTCAAAACAAAGAGGACTGAACCAACCAGAAACTACTAGGCAGCAAACAAAAGAAACCAAAAAGAAAATAATGACCAAAAAGAAGAGAAACAAGTAGAAAAACAAAGCTGGCCGAAAAGACTAAGACGAAGAAAATATTTTAATCTGAAATGACAAAAACAGGGAACTCAAAAAGAAGTTAATTCCTCACTGGTGAAGCAAGAAATAGACTGATACAAAAACTAAAATACTGTCGGCAAGCAGAAAGCTACAAAGTAAGGACAAAAGATAACTGCATATAGCGGCTGCTTGCCACCCAAAAGTAATAGATAATTACTGGCTACTGATTTTCTTGACTGAAAAAGGAACGGACCAAAACTGCAATCTCAACTAAAAGCAGAAGTAGCAAACAGCAAACACAAAGGAGCAGCTGCTTGCTGGCCGAGAGTAATAAATGATTACCTGCTAAAAACTGCAATAAATATTGAGTATATGAATAGCTGCCGACAAATATAGAGAAAGGAGCTGCTAAAATAGAAAAACTAAGAAGAGAAGCAAAAACAGAGAAATAAACAGTAGCACAAGAATCAGCACACAAACTGCAATTTTTGTCGGCACAAAAGCCGAAAACTGCATAAAAGCTGAAATATCTCTCGGGTGCAAACTGCAGCCGGTATGTGCAGTAAATTGAACCAGTTTGACTGCAGGCTAGCAGCTAGATTAACCTGAAGAAAAGAACTCACGATTGAAGATTTAGAACCGAGCACTGCAGAAACTGAAAACTGCCGCTACAGGAAATACAGACAAAGTGATGAGGAGCAGAAAAATTGCCGAAGGTTCTCTGCTTCATTCAGACTGAAAAAACAGCGCTCTAAACTAAATAGCCAAGCACGAACAGGGAAGCATTAATTATAGAAATAACCGAAAAACTGAAGTACTGCAAAGAAAAGGGAAAGCAAAGAAATGAACACAACAGCTGCAATTCTTCTCTGGATAAGAGATCAAACACTCAATAGCTTTTGGTTCTTGAATCTTTTTATCATGAGTCTTTTGGTCATAGCCGAGTCATGTCCTTGGATCAAGAAAACACGCAGCCAACACAAAATCTCTGCCGAAACAACAAGAAAGAGAAAGCACTGCCAAAGGGAATAGTAAACCCTAGAACAGAGGAAGTAGGCAATCAAAATCTCTGAAAGTAAAGTGTTGTGGCTACTGACCAAACAGAGAGAGAGATGGTAGTGGAGAGTGATGAAGATAAGTGTAATGGCCTGGGTCCTCCCCATGGCTTGCTCGTATATATACATACACATGAGGAGTGCTTTTACAGTTATACCCTTACATCAGGTTACCCCCTCTGGGGCAGTTATGTCATTACACATGGCCTATTCTGGGCCTTATAATCTCCTACCAGGCCTGCTGGGTTTAGGTGGGGGCCACCCCTACGACAGGAGCCTCTCATGGTGAAGGGCTTCACAGGGCCGAAGCCATGTCGTCGAGTCCTTTGGCCCCCTCCGTCCCCTGCGGCCTGTGAATTCCTCCAAGCTTGTGGTTGGGGGCACGAAGTCCGTATGTATCCGTATGAGAATATAGTATTCCATATATTTATTATATATACATGTATATATAATAATTTTATAAGCGACACCATAATATTGAGTACATATTTTATAAAATATAAGGAATGGGCGTAGCACAATAGATATCTTGTTATAAGAAAAGCAAATCAACTACAAGCTGGAACCAAGCCACACCAGGGCAAACCATTGGCAATTGACAAATTCATCACCATTGCACCCTCCAAACCCCAAAGAAGTTTACATAAGAGAGGTTTACAAATAATTATAGCATCCATTTAAATCAACAGAGTTCACAACTAAATAAAAATCTAATATGCGATAAACACATGTCGGTAAAACATCCTCCAATTTGACACACATCTTTTTTTAAACTGCTATAATAAATCGTCAGGTCTATTTCTTCAATTAGAAAATTGTGCATCAGGTCTTCCACTCTGCATTTCTTTTCATAGTCCTCCATATCCTGCAAACATAGCAATATATGTAACAGTTGATTCACTTGAAAGAGCAGCACATATGTCAGTAGTGAAAAAAAATTCAACATTGTATATATGTATGATCGCGATACGAGATCTTCCAACTGTTGATCCCATTTACATTCCAGAAAACAGCAGGATTTTTAAGAAAAAAGAGGTGGCCTAGCTTGTAAGGATTTGACAAAGGATTACATGTGAGAGACAATAACAACAGTTTGTTCATTGGGATATTTACTATTTTCCGTAATTAAAATGTGAATGCAAATGGGAATAAAAGTAAGAGAACTCTTTCGTGATTCTTTCTAGGAATAAGGCATATTTCGAATAGAAGACTCTCCTATAAAAGGCATTCCAATATATTAACGAGATTGATATGTCAAGGATAATAACCATGCAATATATCATTCTTTTACCATTTGTTGCCCTATGTAATCATCAAAGGAATTTTGATTAACCCTCTATATATCAGGCTGATCTCTTGACCAGACTATATCCGGTAAGCTGTAACACGAGAAACTGAATTCACAACAATGATAACAATGACAAAACAAGTTCATGCAGAAAATAACGTCATATGCATCTCGCAAATCTTTCAGGGGATCAGGGCCATGTCTATGGTAATAGTATTATCAAATTGTCTATGGTAATTTGTATTCATCCTTGAAAAGTGAAACAAAACTGTGGAAGATCAAGATGTCAAAGTGACAGGACAAAATTAGATACTCATAATTGAAATTGATGAACAGAGCATATGCTAAGATTGGAGATATGCTTTAACACAAGTACACAACTAATGGAGCAACATTATTCAACTAAAGTGGCACTAACACACTTAAAGCAATACAATATAAGTATTTCAGGACCAAATTAGAAGATTAATAATTGTTATTAGCCAACAATTGTTGCATGTGAGAATGGAAGCTCCTTAGTTCTGTGAACAGAATAAGCAATTGTTGTCACTGTGAAACTTCATAAACATGATAAGACCTCGTTTTGGTATCTAACAAGCCTACATTCCCACATGATTATTAAAACCAGTTGGGATCAAGGCCCCTGCTGTTGCAATTCCACTAACACAAACATATCAGCCTTGAAGTTCGTTGCAATAAACATTAGATTAGTGCCTCTAATACGAAAATAAATTGGAAATCGGTGCACCGACATCTATTAGCTCTAACGTCGAGAAAAGCAAGCACCAAACAGCTTGCACAACAACTCGACATTACATACAACCTAACAAAAATGTTCTATTTTCTATAGATTCATTTAATGAGCGTCTGACTTTTTGTAGATCCAAGATGAAACTAGATGCATTATGCATGGCGCATTTCCTCGATTGAGCCTAACTCAAGCGACACTAAACAAGATATTATGGTAAGAAATACAATCAAATGAAATGTAGGATAAAAAAGCATTGTAGGGGATAAAGAAAGCATTGTAGCAAACTCGTCTACAATAGCGAATGGTATCAATGAGGTTTCCATGTATGTCGATGAAAACACTACATCAAGAACCAGAATTACAGTTACCTCTGAAGCAAATATTGGCGTCTGGTCCACCAAACTTCAAGCCTACTCCCTCGCTCTTCTCAAAAGCTTCGTACTTCTCCTCAATGTTTCAGATCGCTATCATCCGCATACACACCTACACAAATCAACATTTCAAAACTTCTTCTTGTTGCAGTTTTCTTTCTGGAAAGATTAAGGATGCGATTATTAGTGCGTTACGGCTGCCTCGGCGGGGATTGCGGAGCGATGCGGGCTCCACGGAGGCGGGCGGTGGCGTCGGCGAGGAGAGGAGGCAAGGGGGTGGGTGTGTGCGGCCGCCGGCGTGGTTTGGCGGTGAGGGTGAGGCCGGCGGCCGCCGCGGTGGCTGCTCTGCCGCGGGCGATTCGGCGGCGATGGCGGCGCGGTTGGGAGACCGGGAGGGGGAGACCGGAGGGTGGTGTCTTGTAATGCAGTGGTAGTGTGGTGTGGCGGATCTAGATCTCCGCTCCCCTCGCTCGTAAGAAGAGGCGGAGATGGGGCGCTCCGGTGGGAGGGCGGCGATGGAGAAGGCCGAGGTAGGGCTCGGTGGTGGGATGCCTCGCGCTCGCCCGACTCCCAACTGAATGGAACTCGACTCGCGGAGGAGGAGAAATGGAAGAGGCGGCTGCGACGGCGGGGATCTGCGAGTTACAGGCTGAAGCGCCGGCCGCGAGATCGGCGGTGGGAGGGGACTAGGGAGGAGATGACGAGGCGGCGCGTTCTCGCCGTCTCCGTCTGTGGGCGTGGCGTGTGGCATTTCCGTGTTTCGCGTGAGAGGTGGGCCGTGGCGTGACCGCGTGAGGAGGTGGGCCGTGCGCTGCGCCACGGAAGAGTTCGGATACATATTCGATTTTAATCGGATATTATCTGAATAACCGAATACGAACTTATTCGGTCGGATATTAGCTATACCGAATTCGCTATCGAATCCGTCTACACATATCCGTATCAGACCGGATACCAACCCGTTTACGAATTTGCTACGGTAGGATTGATGCGGATCGATCGGAAAAACCCGACCGTTTTCACCCCTAGTTTCAAATGATAAATAAGACATCTAAAATTTCGTCTCTATACATGAGGCGTACTCTAAAACGTCTCAGCGCCGTTTTAATAGAATTTAATAGCGTGCAACCCTTTAGAGCGTCTCAAGCTGCGTCTCTATTTCAATTGTGGTTCTAAAAGAGAGACATGATTCAAAGCGTCTTAAACAAAACGTCTTAATATGTTCATTTTGTTGTAGTGATGGTTGTAGCGAAAGCCGGCGCCTAGTCGTAGTAGATGCGCGCGCTCGTCCCCTACCCTTGAGCGGGCGGCGCGGCCGGCGCCCAAGCCGAAAAAGACGCGCGTGCTCGCCCCCTACCCTTGAGCGGGTGGCGCGCGGCCGCGCCCAAGTCGGCGAGACGCGCGCTCCGTCCCCTACCCTTGAGCGGGTGGCGTGGCCGCACCTGGTCGGCAGACGCGCGCACTCGTCCCTACCCCTCGAGCGGGTGGCGGCGGCCGCGCCCAAGTCGAAAGAACACGCGCGCTCCGTCCCTACCCTTCGAGCGGGTGGCGGCGGCCGCGCCTGGTCGGGCGTAGCGCGCGCTCCGTCCCCTACCCTTGAGCGGGTGGCGTGGTGGCGTCCAAGTCGAAGTAGGCGTCGCGCTCCGTCCCTACCCTTGAGCGGGTGGCGCGGCCGGCGCCCAAGTCGAAAATGAGGCGCGTGCTCCGTCCCTACCCTTTGAGCGGGTGGCGCTGGCTGGCGCCCAAGTCGGCGAGAGCAGCGCTCCGTCCCTACCCTTGGAGCGGGTGGCGGTGAAGCCTGGCGCCCAAGTCAAAGTGAGCGCGCGCTCCGTCCCCTACCCTTGAGCGGGTGGCGCTGGCCGCGCCCAAGTCAGTAGGCAGCGCGCTCCCGTCCCCTACCCTTGGAGCGGGTGGCGGCGGCTGCGCCCAAGTCAAAGTAGACGCGCGCTCCGTCCCCTACCCTTGAGCGGGTGGCGGTGAAGCCGGCGCCTGGTCGAAATGCGCGCGCGCTCGTCCCCTTACCCTTGAGCGGGTGGCGATGGCTGCGATCGGAGCTTGGCGCCGGTATGGTTGCGCTCGGGGCTGTTGTGACCTTGCGCCTCGTAGTGCGCTTTAATGGCGGCTGGAATTACGCCGGCGCTGGCACGGCAAAAGTCGGTTTGTCGCGTCGTCGATGCGCCATCTTGCGGTGGGGCACATGGCGACTCACGGCCCAGTGCGCCGTGGGATGTGGCGGTTGCGTGACGCGGCCGTTCGCCTCGTCCCCGAGAAGTTGGGCGCGTGTTGAAGAGGTAGGGCGCCGTGCGCTGCTTAGCCACCTACGGCGCGGCCCTCTAGGCCCCAGCCGTTCTTCTTTCCAAATCTTGGACAGCCAATCGCTGGGAATTTGATCCGTCTGCGTCTTTGAGCCACAAGGCGGCGGCGGCCTTTATAAGGTGCTAGTGTTGAGGTGGAGGCACCCTTTCTCGCTTGCTTTTGATCTGCCGTTTAGCTTGCGCCGTGCTAATTGTCACGCCGATTGCTCCTTTGCTCGCTTCTTCTTCTTCTCTCGCGCGAAGAGCGATGGCTAGCCAGCAGCGCCACCTACCACCCCGCTGCGGTTCCTTGCCTAGCCGGGCGAGGTGACCCATCCTTCCCAAGAGTACAAAGCGGGTGTGCGGGGAGCTCGCGCGCCAACAAGTGGTGGAACGCGATGGAGCACTCGGGAGGCTCCTGCTCCGCGTCTTTGGGAAGAGCCGCATGACGGAAGGGCGCCGCAACGACTTCGTGGATGAGGAAGATCGTGGATCGCGATGGGGCTCGCTTACCACGGCGGGGCGAGGCGGAGCCGGCCGGGGCCACAGAGGCAATTGTTTTCGTCCACGTTCTTGATGCCGGCCTTGGATGCCCTCCACGTTGTTTGTGGCGAAGTCCTGCGGGCCTATAAGTTGGAGCTAGCCCAACCGACGCCCCACGCGATACTCCGTCTAGCTGTCTTCACGTGGGCGTGCGGACGAGGGGTGGCACCCAGCGCGAGCTTATTCGCCACTCGCACGGCGCTGCCGCCGACCCGAAAAGGTTGGCGGGCGGTGTCCAACCGGCGGTGTGGACTTCGTGCTCGGCGTCTGCGCGCGCGTTGTTCCTCGTGGCAGCCTCATCGAGGCGATGGCGTCGGCTGGGCGCGTGGTGGTTCTATTACACCGTGACCGAGAAGAGCGAGAATGCGATGCGGCGGGCGATCTCGTTTAACGGCGCCGAGTCGAAGGCGGAGATTGACGATCTGCGGAAGCGCAAAGCCTCGTCGGTGTCGCCGTCGAATGGCGTCGCGACCTAGCCGAGGAGTTCACGATGCATGGGGCGGCGCCACTCTCCTCCCGGGGGAAGTATGTTGTGCAGAATGGCCCCCGCGAGGATGGGTTCGATCCCTCCGTGTCTCGGCTGCTTCCGCCCTCCGCTCCTTGTAAGTCGCCCAGCGTGCCATTGCATCTGTTTGGCTTCCGCCTAACTGACGTGATCTCCTGCGCAGTGGCTCGGCTAGAAGATGCGGAGCGCGCGGTTGCGGCGCTCCTCGACCCGTACACGCTTAAGGAGCACAGGGCTCGCGAGGCCGCGGTCAAGGCGGCTAAGCAGGGGCGGATAAACCGCACCTGCGATGCTGTAGGCATTGCCGTGCCCGAGCGTGTGGTGCCGGAAGAGCTTCCCGCCGGGACTTCAGGTGCTCAGGACGGTGATAGCCCTACGGGGGGGCTGTCTTCGCGACGCCGGGCCCGTTCCCCGGCTGCCGTATGCGACCCGGCAGCCACTCCGGCGGCTAGCCCAGCTGAGATGGGGCGCGCGACCGGCGGTGGGCGGGCCATCTGCCGGAGGTGCCCGCGCGGATCCCCGGCACCTTCTGCCGACGCCCACGAGCCCGTGCTCGGGCTCGCGGCTATCGTTGAGTTGGGACCCGTCAACCCGGGGGGTGGCGTCGTTCCTGGCGAGCAAACCACGGGGGACGGTGCGTTATCAACCGCAGCGGCCGACGATGGCGTGCCCCCTATAGAGGGAACCGTGGGGGCGACGGTGACCGGAGCTGGTGCTGCCGCGGAAGAATCGCCTGTGCCCCCACAGGCGAAACGCCCTCGGACGCAGTCCCCGCCGCCGACGAGGTCGTCGACATTCACGGGGCCTTGCCGGGATTTCGGCGGCCGGCGCGCCGAGAAGACCTTCTCCCGGCCGTCGGCGCCCGCCTCCCGGGTGGTCGACCCGGCGCCACTTCCTACCGTGACGAGGGGCGCAGGAGGTAGGTGTGAGTCCCTTCTTCACCTTACTTCGCGAGACTCTCTCCGATCTGCTTGCTCATTCTGCCGACATCAGGCGAGACGATGTCTCCCGTACGTGGCGAAGGATCGAGCAGCGGAGGTATGCGCGAAGTCGGGAGCCTCGTGCAGGATGCCCCGCAGGTGTCCACTGCTGCTGATGTGGCCGTGGCCGCGATAAATCCTGGCGTGTTGGGGCCGGGGCTCGCTCGCTCGAACTTTCTCCCTCGCCCGGAGGTATTTTGCGACCTCACCGCCGCCGCAGAGCGTGCCGACAACGGCCTCAACCGAGAGGTGCTGTCGTCATGCGCGGGGGACCTCCTAGCGCTCGCGTTGCAGGCCTCCGAGATGAGGGTAAGTATGTGCGCTTCGGCTTGTAAGGTACTGCTGGACGCCTGCTGATTTGTTGCTTCTGTCAGACGCTTGCCCTCAGCCGGTCCCTTGACGAGGCCCGCGTTCGGGAGCGGAGGGCTCTGGAAGCCAGCCTCCGCGAAGCAAACACTGCTCTCGCCGCGAAGGATGAAGAAATTCGTGCGCTGGAGGACGCCCTGGTGGCCGCACAACTTGCGGCCACGGAAGCTCGGAGCGCCGCGGCAGGGGAGCGCGCCGCCTTCGTGCAGCAGATCGCCGCCCTAGAGGGGGAGAACGCCCAGCTGGCGGAGTCTGCTGCCGAGAACCGCCTTGCCTTGGAAAATGCGTCCATATCGGCATGGCGGGCCATGGAGTCTCTGAACCAGGCCCTTCGAGATCTGTGCGTCCGAGTGCCGGATACCACGCACAGGCCGGAGGCCCTGTCGGAGATGCTCGGGCTGATCGAGGAGGGGGCCGGCGTTGCTCTTCGTGGCGTCAGAACCTTTGGCGAGCACTGCAACTATGTTGGTGCGTGCTTCGCCCTCGCCCTGCTTCATACTCGTGGGTGTAGGCGTACCCATGAGCTAGCGAATCCTCAACTGGATCCTCCCGACCGACCAGAGGTTATGTCGGACGCCATCCGCTCCATCGAGCCTAGCCTGCAGAACTTCCACCAACGGATGCAGGGCGCCGGGAAGGTGCGGCGAGTCGCCGTGCAGCAGACGTTGCATGGGGAGGGGGACCTCCTCTAGTGGCTTGAAGGGGTGCTTCAGCGCCACGGCGACGACGGCGCGGGCTCGTCCGCACCGCGCCAAGGCTGAGTGGTTGGTCGGGTAGGGTAGGGGGATTATGTGCGGGTTCTTACGCTTGTGACCATGTAACCCCTTTGCCTTTACAATGGGACCAAGTAGTACTTTATGCTTGGTGTTACGTGCCGCCGGACGTGGAGAGCGGGTTTGTGCATCTTGTTTATACTCCGTGGAGTGGCGCGTGCGGAGGCGAACCTCGACGCTACGACTTCCTTTATAGTCCGGAGACTCGCGCGTGCGGAGGCGGGCCTCGCCGCTACATAGTATTTAAAGTCCGGGGACTGGTGTGTGCGGAGGCGAACCCTCGACGCTACGCCTTCTTTATAGTCCGGGGACTCGCGCGTGCGGAGCTAGGCTCCACGCTACGTCTTATTTAAAGTCCGTGGACTAGTGCGTGCGGAGCTAGGCTCGACGCTACGTCTTCTTTATAGTCCGGGGACTCGCGCGTGCGGAGCTAGGCTCAACGCTACGTCTTATTTAAAGTCTGTGGACTAGTGCGTGCGGAGCTAGGCTCGACGCTACATCTTCTTTATAGTCCGGGGACTCGCGGCGTGCGAGCTAGGCTCAACGCTACGTCTTATTTAAAGTCCGTGGACTAGTGCGTGCGAGCTGGGCTCGGCGCCACGTCTTCTTTATAGTCAGGGGACTCGCGCGTGCGAGCTGGGCTCAACGCTACGTCTTATTTAAAGTCCGTGGACTAGTGCGTGCGGAGCTGGGCTCGGCGCTCGTCTTCGTTATACTCCGTAGAGTGCGCGCGGAGGTGTCCCCCCGCTGCGTCTTATTTATACTCCGTGAGAGTGCGTGCGGAGCTAGGCTCGACGCTACGTCTTATTTAAAGTCCGTGGACTGGTGCGTGCGAGCTAGGCTCGGCGCTACATCTTATTTATAGTCCGCGGACTCGCGTGCGAGCTGGGCTTGGCGCTCGTCTTATTTAAAGTCGTGGACTGGTGCGTGCGGAGCTAGGCTCGGCCTTCGTCTTATTTATAGTCCGCGGACTCTCGCGTGCGAGCTAGGCTCGGCGCTCGTCTTATTTAAAGTCCGTGGGTACTGTGCGTGCGAGCTAGGCTCGGCGCTATGTCTTATTTATAGTCCGCAGACTCTCGCGTGCGGAGCTAGGCTCGACGCTACGTCTTATTTAAAGTCCGTGGACTTTGTTCTGCTCAGCGCGGACAGGGGATGTTCTGGGAACAGCAACCTTTATTGAACTCCCGTTTGCGCGGGCGAGCATCGCCTAACAACGGGCTGGTGGCTCTAGCCTGCTGTCCTGCTTCTAGGCGTAGTATCGCCGCAACCTGTCCGCGTTCCATGTGTGCCGGAAGGCTTGTCCTTCGGCGTGGCGGCGATCGCCCCTTCGGCAATGCCTCCATTACGATGTCGGGCCTTCCCACTTGACTCCAGCTTGCCCACGGTTTCCGCTGAGCGCCACTCGAGGCGAGATCCCGAGCTTGAACCCCGCGGGCATATAGAGCGGTCCGAGCACGCATTATGCGCGCGCGCATACTTCTCGACATGGTGGGCTGCGTCGCGTATCCGTCGAGGAGGTCCAGGACACACGGCGCTCCTCTTGGTGCTTGGGCGAGGACCCTCCGCGAGCCGGCCTTGATTTCCTCGGCGTCACCGCCGTCACGAAAAGGAGCTTAAACGGCGTGAATCCGTCGGGCGTGTTACCGTTGTGCGGCGACCATAGAACGCTGTGAAGCTCGCTGGCCACTTGCCCTTCGGCAATCAACGAGCGCTTTTGATGGCGGCGAAATGGCGCCATTCGCCGTTCGACCGCCCGTTGGGTGGGGATGCCCTACCGAGGCGAATCGGAGGGTGATGCCCATCTTTGTCACAATAATCTTTGAAGAGGTGGCGTCGAATCGCAGGCCATTGTCGGCCGTGAGCTCCGAGGCACCCGGCGACATATGATGTTTGCCATAGGAAGCGTTGTATGGCGCGAAGTTACTTTGGCGAGCGATCGCTTCCAGCCACCGAGAAATACTCGGCGCGACTACCACGAACCGGAGGTCCCACGGGCTCGGGCAAGTGGTCCTACTATCTCGAGACCCCAGCGCGCGATGGCCACACCGGGAATTGGGTTGAGGCTTGTCGGGGCTCGCGGATGATGCGCGCCATCCATCGGCACCCTTGGCACCGACGGACGAGGTCACGGGCGTCGGTGATGGCGATCGGCGATGAAGCCTTGTCGAGCGCCTTGCCGACTAATGACCTTGGCGCCGGTGGGATCCGCATACGCCGCGTGGATTTCGCCAGAGCTCCTTTCCTCCTCGATCGAGAGCGCGCGAGGCGGCGCGCAAACCCCTTTCTTGTAGAGTGTCCTTGAACACCGAAGGACCGTGCGCGGTGCTGCAATCGTCGCAGCTCGACGAGGTCCTCCGGCTCGGCGAGGCCTTGTAAGAAATTGAAAATGGGCTCGCCAATCTCACGGCGATCAATGCGGTGGACAAGTGCGCGTCCGGTTGTCTGCGCGATGGCGCCTTTGCTAACACCTCGTAGAATGCCCCTCGGGCGGTTCTTGGTAGCCACCTTGGCGGGGCGTTGGCTTGCTCATTCTCCGCCGGGGATGGCCTTGACGGTGACACCCAAAAGTGCCTTTCCCTCGCCCTCACCGCCCGCAGGTACTTGCCCAACTTCGGGGTCCTTGGCAGATATGACTTGTCCACATGGCGGCCACCAAGCGCGAAGTCGGTGCGGACCAGCACCGTCTCGCGCCGCGCCTTGAGCCGCCGGGCCAAAGAGCGGTGCCTCGTATTCAGCCGTGTTGTTGGTGGCGGGAAGGCAAGCGCGCCGAGTACGCAAGCGCCGTCCCTCGGGCGTGATGATCACCGCCCCTACGCCCGCGCGGCGGCGCCGTAAGCTCCGTCGATTATAGCGTCGAGCGGGATCATCGTGCGTCGGCCGAGTTGGGCGGCGGGGTCCATTCGGCGAGAAAATCCGCCAGACTTGGGATTTAATTGCCGTCCGCGAAGCATACATCGAGGAGAAGGAGCGAGCTCGGCGGCCCATTTACCGATCGCCTGTGGACTCCTTGTTGTGTAGCATCTGCGCGAGAGGAGCGAGGAAGGCACTGTGATCGGGTGAGCGAGAAAATAATGCCAAAGCTTCACGAGGCCATGACCATCGCATAGGCGAGTTTCTCAAGCTCCGTGTATCTTGTCTTGGCGCCTTGAAGGGCCGGAGACAAAGTAGGCGGGCGCGCATGGCGCCTTCCTCTAAAACGAGGACGGCGCGGACATGATGGTAGCGGCGATAGAGCGGGGGGAGCCTGCAGTGCTTTGGGGCGACAGTGGGGAGGCTTGCCAGTGCTTTGAGCTCGTTGAAGGCCTTGCGCGATCTCCGTCCCAACGAAATCCATCGCACCGCGAGTGTCTTGAAAAATGGCGGGCCCGCTCCGCCGCCACGGATAGGAAGCGGCTTAATCTTTGCCATGCGACCCGCCACCTCTGGACCTCCTCGTTGTCTTGGGCGGTTCCATACCGGGATGGCGTCTACTTTGTCGGGTTCGCTGGATGCCCCGCCGGACACAAGGAAACCTAGGAGTTTGCCGTCGCACCCCAAAGACACACTTGTCGGGGTTGAGCTTGATGCCCGCCTTCCGAGGTTGTCGAAGGTCTCTGGAGGTCCGGCGTGTAGAGCACGTTGCGAGTTTTGACCACCACGTCATCGACATAGGCTTCAACGTTCCTCGAGCTGGGCGGCGGGGCAATGGCGGCGAGGCGGGTGAAGGTAGCACCTGCGTTCTTCAAGCCAAAGGGCATTACGGCGGCGAGCGTCCCAAGTGGTGTGATGAAACTGGTCTTCTCCTCGTCATCTTCGCCATGTATACCGGTGGTAACCGGAATAGGCGTCGGGAAGCTCATGAGTTCGCACCAGCGATGGCGTCAACGATTGATCGATGCGCGGCAAGGGTAGTTGTCGCCGGGCACGCCTTGTTGAGTGTCGTGAAGTCGATGCACATGCGCCAGGCCCCGCTGGCCTTTTTGACTAGCACCGGGTTAGCGAGCCATTCTGGATGGTGGACCTCGCGGATGACCCCGGCGCGAAGAAGCTTTGCCACCTCCGCTTTGGCGCCTCGCCAATCCATCGACATCGCGGAGCCTCGCTTGGCCGGCTTGGCGTCGGGCGGACCGCCAAGCGATGCTCGATTCTTGCTCGGTCGCGCCTTGATGTCCTCTGGGGACCATGCGAAGATGTCAACGTTGTTCTGAAGCACTCGGAGCATCTCCCGTTCGACCCCCGGTGGGAGCCCCTCGCCAATGGACACAAACTGCCCCTCCGCCTGGAGCGGCACCTTCTTGACGCCGCCTTCAAGCTGAGGCTTGGGCGTCCACCCGGGAGCGGAGGGCCCATCGCTGGGCGCGCGGAGAGGGCATGCACCGGGCGATGCGGGACGCGGCTGCGCCGCCGACGCGTCGGCAGTCTGATCGCGAAGATGGTGATGACACCCTCCGGGCCAGGAGCTTTACACACAAAAGGCGTGGTGCGGGATTGCCTCGAAAGAGTTGATGGCGGGTCGCGATGCGGCGTTGTAGGGTGCGGGATATCCACAACATCGAAGGTGACATGCTCGGTCGGATGTTACCCTTGTTACCCTCGATGGAAAGTGACAAGAAGGGACACGTGCCCGGGGCTGCGGCGGTTGACCCGAAGCCTTGAAGCGGAGCTCTTGGCTGCTCTAGCGGCCGGGGGGATTGCCATGCGGATCGAGGGCTTGCGAATAAGATGTTCGCGGGCTTCCGTCGACAGGGCGCGCGACTTCGCGGCATGCTATGTGGGCTGGATGACTAGAGGTCTTGGTGAGGTACTCCACGCCCCTAGCGTCGTTTAAGTCAAAGGTGATGTTGCGGGCAGCATCCACGATTCTGGCTGCTCCCGGGGGCTTTTGAAGAGGAGCCTCGGTGATGGCGTTGGCGGTGTGATGCTGCGCGCCCTCCGTTGTGGTGGCCGTATGGGGCCATCCCTTAGGTGCCCCGTGGGCTTCGGCGGGGCCGAGGAGGCGGGCCGAGATCTGGCCGTCACCCTCCGCGGCTCCATCACGCGATGCATGCCCTTGTGTAATGATCGCCGTGGCCGTGTACCTCGCACCACTTGCCATAGTGCGGGAGCTCTTGCTCTGCGTGGGGTTGGCCGTCGCAGTCAAATCCGCCCTCCGATCCCCGGTCTCCCCTCTGTGAGGTGGGGTCGGGTCCTTGTCGGGCGCTCTCGGTGACGAGGACATGGCGGGCCGCCTGCGACCGGCGCTGGCGGCGCCGAGGTTTAGGCCTGCACCGTGAAGAGCCTTCACTGCACTCGGCCTCACCGCCTCGGGAGGCCTCCTCGGGCTTCGGCTCGGCTCGGCCGAGGAGGACCACCCACCCGACCTCGCGCGGGCGCTCCTCACGGGCGAGGCCGAGGGCGGTGATGCTGCGTCTTCGCGCATCCTCCTCCGCCCGCGCATCAACTGTCGTGATTGGCCTCCGCGCGTTGTATTCGACCATCGGGCGGCGAAGGCCTGTATGGCTGCACTAACGATCGTGGTTTCGTTAACATCGTTTACGGCCGAATCTTGGCGGCGCTTGAAGTAACCCTGGCGTCTCCGAGGGTCCTTGCTTCACAGCGAAGAGTTGGTCGCATCGATTCGCTCGACATAATGTCCTTGAAAGTTGCTCTGGCGGTCGCGAAGCTGCTCCCACAGCGTAGATGGAGCCGGCTCTATGGTAAAAACCAAGAGAGCGCCACTCCGTGCGGTGCGAGGAGTCCCTCGCCTTGCGGTGTCGTCTCGCCCGCGGCCTCGATCGCGGTTTCGTTACACGCGCCGCGAACTCGCGAGGATCGGTGTCGCCTTTATGCGGGCGGTGATGCGAGGAACTTGAAGTCTTCGGGCCACGCCGCTGCTGCAGCCCGCCAAAGCGGGATTCGGATCCACACACGCGGCGACACGTGGCTGGGCGTGGGGCTTCACGGTATCGCCCTCTCGGCGTGGGCTCGGGCGCGACCAGCGCGCGCTGCGACTCGAGCCTCTGCATATCTCGGCGGCTCCGCGAAGGTCCCCTAGCTCCGCCGGAATGCATTGAGCCGCCCGGCGAGCACTTCATCGCCGGTGCGGCGGGTCGCCGATACCCCGACGGGTGGGTCGGCGCGGGGACGACCGCGTCGCGAGTCCCGAACTGCCGGTCGCTCCGTCGTGGCTACCTCGCGCCGCTGGTCGCGCCGCGGCGAGGGTTGCGATGGGGCGGCGAGTCGGCTGTCGTTGCGTCGGCGGGATCGGTTGTCGCTGCGCCCGTGTCGGCGTCTTCGACGCGGGGCCCGTCCCTGCGCGCCGTGGCGGGCGGGTCGTCGCGTGCCGGTGGCGGGGTTGGTCGTCGCGGCCGGTGGCGGGGTTGGTCGTCGCGCGACGTCGGCGTCTCGGCTACCGCGCTGCATCGGCACCGCGTCGCCGCTGCGATGCCGGCCTGGTACTCATCGACGCTCGAGCCGCCGCCTTCTTTCCCTTAAATCGCGGCGGTGAAGCTTTTTCGTGCCATCTTTTCCTTCGGTCTTGAGCTTGTCTTCGTCCTCCCACGGACGGCGCCAATCTGTTGTGGCTCTTGACCAAGCAGAGAGAGATGGTAGTGAGAGTGATGAAGATAAGTGTAATGGCACAGGTCCTCCCCATGGCTTGCTCGTATATATACATACACATGAGGAGTGCTTTTCGATTATACCCTTACATCGGTTATCCCCTGCAGGGCGGTTATGTCATTACACATGACCTATTCTGGGCCTTATAATCTCCTACCAGGCCTGCTGGGTTTAGGTGGGGGCCACCCCTACGACATAAAGTGTTTCAGGTGAATCCTCTCGGGCATATGCTAGTCAAAAGCCTTGAAAATACACCCACAGAGGAGAGATTTTGCCGCTACTCAAAAACTTCATCTCAGAATCAAAGGAATAGAGAGAAACAGAAAAGACCCAGAGCAGAGAAGCGAGAACTAAGATTCAAACCCTGAAATGGAGAACAAGAAAGCACATCATTTCAAACACAAAATTTCATATTGATCTTGATACAGAGAGAGGAATGCTTATACAGAATGTTTCTTACAGCCATCTCTCCAGACAAGAACACAAACTCAAGCAAGAGAGCAAGAACTCAAGAAATCATCTCAACTGATTTCTGTTCACCCAGACAAAAGCTAATACACAACCTGCTCTCTTCACCAACCCTCAATAGAAAGGAGAAGCACAAAGCAAAAGAAACCCTAACAACCTCTCCCAAGCCCGCTCATTCACCAGGAGATACCTCTCCTACTTATAGCCTTTGCTTAATGGGTTTCACACTCGCTTTACCCGCTAACTCAAAAACCAAAACCCGCTTCCTCATGCAGCTTTGCACTTTTACCAAAACACCCCTCCTGCACCTTCCGGGAAGCTTCTTCATTTCTTGTCGTCCAAGCTTCGCAACCACCTCTAGTCCTCGCCGTCTTCGGCACATCCCGACTGCTCCGACCTCAGCACCGCCTGTGCCTAGTCCGGTCATTCCGTGCCTCGCCACGACTCCGCCTCGATGTTCTACAGCCATCACAGACAAGAAATACATCACATAGCACCGCTCGAGATACAGATAACACAAAGTCGTATTAGAATTAATTGCTCACACCCAGAATAGCCCAACGATCGGTCAAAAAGAAAACAGGCGCCCTAAGCACATTCGACCGCGTTCGACCAGGTCCGACCACAGTCAACTACACCATGCAACGACTTGGCTCGAACCACTCAAACCAAACTCAAACTTTCCAGAACACGCTTCAATTACTCATCACACACACGGGGTCACCTCCACATGGTCTCTCAACATTAGACAAGTGCTGGAAGTGCTAAGAACTGAATAATTGTATGCTAATCTTGAGAAGTGTACTTTTTGCACAAACAAAGTGGTGTTCCTAGGCGATGACACAAGTGTTCAAGTGTACTTAATGCAAGAAAGAAAACCTGTTGCATATTTTAGTGAGAAATTTCACGTTGCACAGTTGAATTATGTTGTTTATGATAAAGAATTGTATGTTCTTGTGCGAGTGTTAGAAACTTGGCAACATTATCTTTGGCCTATGGAATTTATCACACATTTTGATCATGAAGCTTTGAAATACTTAAAGGGCTAAGCAAAATTAAATTGTAGGTATGCTAAGTAGATAGAATTCATTGAGACCTTTACATACATTGTCAAGTATAAGAAAGGTAAAGAGAATATGGTAGCCGATGCAATGTCCAAAAAAATATGTGCATTTGACTCAGTTGGAAGTAAAGGTAACAGGGTTAGAAAGTTTGAAAGATCTATATGCTTCTGATCGTGAATTTGCAGCTCTATATTCTAATTGCAAAGATGAAAAAGGGTAGGACAAGTTCATATCCATGATGGTTTTCTCTTTCGCATGTATAAGTTATGTGTTTCGGATTCTTCTGTGCATTTGTTACTGTGGTAGGAATCTCATGTAGGAGGTTTGATGGGATGTTTTAGGAGAGAGAAGACGTACACAATATTGGCCGATCACTTCTATTGGCCAAAGATGAGGCGAGACGTCAAGAGGTTCATTCAAAGATGCATCATATGCTATAAGGCAAAGTCGAAACTCAATCCATATGGTTTGTATATGTAGGATCGGATAGGCAACAAAGGGGGTGAATGGTGCCTTCAAAATCTCCCCAAGTATCCACTTAATCATTTTTCTCCAATAGCTACTGAGCTATGAAGACAAGGGTTGAAAGCTCACTGGAAAACTAAGAAGACAGACCGAACAGAGCAAGGAAAAACAAAGCTGGTCGGAATCTGACAGCATGGTCGGAACTTACCACATGGTCGTAAGTCTCAACAACATGGTCAGTAGTCGATGATACCCGAGAACAGAACAATAGAGAAAAGGGCACCAGAGAATAGACCATGATCGGACACTAGCATTGTGGTCCAAATGCGACAACATTGTCATAAACACGACAACGTGGTCGAAAAGAGAGCTCGTGGTCGTAAGCTCGACTATGTGGTCGATACCCAACACCGTGGTCATAAATTGCCCTAGTTGACAACCAGCGATACCAGAACCAACATGGTTGTAAGCCAACAAGTGGTTGAACAACTAATGTGGTCAAAACTAGTCTACAACTCAATAGAACAACGTGGTCGTAAAACTCTCCGGAAAATAGAGGAAATGTAGGGAGGCGTACGACCACAAAATCCAGATTCCGAATAACTTTTGATTCACGGTTCATCTAGTCATGAGCCTTTGAACAACACAAGAATGAGACCTCAAGAGATTGCTTTGAACTTTAATTGAAAACTTATTAAGAAAATAGAGATCTTCACAAGATTTTACCGAGAGCGCTCATGACTGAGTCTGAGAGGATGCAAAGACAATCAGACCTTGCTCATGGGAATAGAAAAGCCAAGATGGCTTTGAGCATGATTCCCGAATACACAGCAAGTCAGATCTTTGACAAGAATGTTCTCTCGAAAACAAGAAAGAAAAGAAAAGATCAAAGAATAGAGAAGCGCCAAGAAAGCATATGAACAAGAACAAATAAACTCAAAGCCATCCAGACAACAATACTCAAAGGATAGATCAAGAATAGATGTATACAGCTACTCCATCCAGGAGGACCAGGAGCACCATTGCTCCACACCAAAAACAAGAACACACGCAAGAAGAACAGAAAACCCTAGAGCCACTCTGGATGGGTAGCCCTCCATCCCTTTTATAGTCTCTAGATAGTGGGGATAACCCGTTAACCCCTACCTAACACCGATTTTCTCATGCAATCACCGAACATCAACCCGTTAGCTCATACAAGACAAAAGTGCTTTAACAGAACAACCTTCCTTTTTCAGGTCTTGGGCAAATCACCAAAATGCCCCTCTACCACCTTCCTGGAAGCTTCCTGCTTTTTGCCGTCCAATCCTTGTAGCCACTTTGCAAGCCTTAGTCATCTTTGACATCTCCCCAACTATTCTAGACCTCAACACCTTCCTATGCCTAGTCCTGGTTCTTCCATGCCTCACCATATCCTAGCTCTAAAGTCCTGCAACCGTCACAAACAAGCAAAGAATTATATAACACCGCACAAAACACGGGAATCATCAATCTGCATAAGAAGAATGCACTTAGAGAACAACCCAGCTGGTCTTAAACCACTTACAACTACTCAGATGCACTAGACATGAGGTACTCGTAGCCCTAGAAGTCCCACCAGCAATCTACGACCACTCAGCAAGTCGTTACGACCATCACACAAGTCACTACGACATGAAACAGCTACTACGACCATGTAGCAGACGCTACGACCATTGTTTACAGCAGCTACGACTTTAACGCACCTAGTCGCTACGACTTACGATCACACAGACAGGCACTACGACCATCGCTCACAGCCAGTAGAGTCTATGACCATCGACCACGGCCAATCAGATCTACGACCATCGACCACGGCCAGTCAGATCTATGAAGATCGACCACGGCCAGTCAGATCTATGACCATCGACTACGGCCAGTCAGATCTACGACCATCGACCACGGCCAGTCAGATCTACGACCATCGACCACGGCCAAACAGAACTACAACTATCAACCATGAAGTCGTAAAAGCCTCTACCGACCACCAAGTCGTAAAACCTACTGACGACCACAATGTCGTAAAATCGACTAACGACCGCAAAGTTGTAAATGCTACTACCGATAACAGAGGCACACAACATGGTCATAAAGAGCAAGTCGTAAAGGCACTCACAACCATCAAGTCGTAGCGGCGCCTACGACCATAAGTCATAACGGCACCTACGACCACCTGGTCATTACAGCACCTACGACCACCAAGTCGTAAAGATGACTGCCGATCACACAGAGACGAGCACAGAGGTTGTAAAGCCAGCAATCTTCTGCACAGACCTCAAAAACCAAACTCAGCCTTTACACAACTCTAAACCAAAGGTCAATTACTTATCACAACAATAGGGTGACCTCTACATGGTCTCACAGTATACTCCACTTCCAGTTCCTAGTGCTGCTTGGGAAGATATTAGTATGGATTTTGTGTTAGGACTACCTAGGACTAAGAGGGGGAGGGGTTCTATTTTTGTTATTGTGGATAGGTTTTTTAAGATGGCACATTTCATTCCTGTCATAAGAGCGATGATGCGTCACATGTAGCTAACCTGTTTTTTAGGGAGATTGTGAGATTGCATAGAATGTCAAGAACCATTGTTTTAGGTCGCGATGTCAAGTTCATGAGCTACTTTTGAAATACTTTGTGGGCCAAGCTTGGAACAAAGTTGTTGTTTTCTACGACTTGTCACCCACAAACCAATGGACAAACAGAGGTGGTGAACCACACATTTTTAATGTTGCTACGTTCCATGATAAAGAAAAACTTAAAAGAGTGGGAAGATTGTCTACCGCATGTGGATTTCACATATAACAGGGAGGTACATTCCATACTCAATTGTGTCCATTTGAGGTGGTGTATGGTTTCAAACCAATCACGCCACTTGATTTATTACCACTCCCACTACAAAAATGTGCTAATATGGAGGCTTCTAAATATGTTGATTTTGTGAAAAAGCTTCATGCCACAACTAAAGAGGTAATTGAAAAATGGGTACATGCTTATGCTTCCAAGGCTAACAAGTTTAAAAAGAAAATGCTTTTTGAACTAGGTGACTTAGTGTGGGTACATGTTTGCAAAGAACGCTTTCCAGAAAAGCATAAATCAAAGTTGATGCCATGAGGTGTGGACCTTTTAAAGTACTTACCAAGATTAATGAGAATACTTACAAGATTGAGCTTCCGGGAGACGATTATGGGGTAAGTACTACATTCAATGTTGCTGATTTATCACCCTTCCTTGGACAAGACTGTGTAGAGTCGAGGACGATTCCTTTTCAAGAGGGAGAGGATGATAAGGACATCCCAACTACACACTCATATTCCACTCCAACCCCAAGTGTGCATGATAATGAAGCTTCAAAGGGTCCTATGATAAGAGCAAGAGCCAAGTTACTAAACCAATAGGTGCTTTTGTTTCTTAACAAATTTCCTATTAATTTTAAGAATGGATTACTACCTCATGGCAATATTTTTTTTGTCCTTAGATTTGAAGGAGTTGAAGCATTAGAAGATGCCAAGCAGCTAAGGAAGGACATGCTATGCGCCAAAGGAGAGGGAGACAAGCCTCATGCGGCCAGCCAAGGGCTTGCGGCCGAGTGGAGAGGGGAAAGGCCCATGTGGGCAAAACCCCAGGAGAAAAGCCATGTGGTCAAGAGAGGATTTAAGCCCAAGAGTCATCTAGCCAACTCAGGACCAAAATCTCTTGATTAGCAAATGTTTTCCATTTTAGAAGGCTATGTTTTCCATTTCGTGAGGCCATGTTTTCCCTTTTGTAAATCGGGGCAAAAGAGTGATAGCTATAATCTTTGAGCCTCTAAACTGAATAAGAGTGTTTACGAACATGGACAAAGGGCCGAGCGTGTGTGAGAGAGAACCCTAAGCCCATGTGTAGGTGTGGGGCCCAAGAGGTGTGCACAAGGAAGGGTGCCCACCCCCCTAAAGGCAGTCGCCACCCTTTGGAATAGATAAGACAACCTTTTGCAAAGAATAGATTATTTTGTTTGAGAGTTCTTTCATGGTCACCAAATTCATCATGAGGGGAAATGGAGGGCTCATCGAAATCAAGATCGTTCAATCTTTCCGCTGGGAATTAGGAGCACGATAAAACTTCATCTGATGGTCGTGAAGTTCAAGACGTGTGATTGGTCGAATTATTGAGTGCTAACTCTTGCATTGGCATCGGGGGATCACTACAATTCTTCAATTCCATGTAAGTATCCAATCCTATGTTGAGAAGATTGGGCGACCCCGTATCAGACTATTTCCACTACACCAACGTGCTCTATGTTGAACACCGTATCAAACTATTTCCACTGCACTGTGCGTCTAATAGTAATGATCCATGATATCTTACTCGCATGGTTTCCTAGTTTATGTAGTAAAAAATTTTAACAATCCATTATATCTTACTCGCACGGTCGACAGTGAGTGCATGGGATGAGGCGAGCGAGCAGAGCTGCACTGGGGTGGTGCAGGAGCAAGGGGCCGGCCAGGCACAAGGCAGCATGTGTTGGCATGGGCGACAGTGGGCACATGGGCCGAGGTGGGCTCACACGAGTGAGAGCCATGTTTTGCAGTGGAGTGGTGCAGAAACTTGCCTCCTGCCTGCCGCGGTCTGGTGGCCACCCGGCACACTAGCCATGCCTTGCCACGCTCGCCGGTTCAACTGTGGTCGGGACGATGTGCCGCGCTCCGGGGCCGCAGTAGGAGCCATGTGTCACCGGCTAGTTTTTTCGCACTCGAGGAGGGGCCAAATTCTCAAAGAAAAAGCAACGGATCAGATTTGCAAAAAAGAGGGCAATGGGGGCAAATAAAAAAACTCCTGGTAGTGATGCGTTGTAGAGTGGATTAATCAATACTCGTGTAATGTACAGAGCACACAACTTGATATCAAATTTTGAGCATATTTGCTATTCAGACTTTCCCCTAAACAGAGAGAGGGCGAGAGAGAGAGAGTAAGTCACAGAGCATTCACACAAACTTGAAGACCAAACAAGTAATTGACTTTTTGGTACAACTGTGCACTCTTGCTTAACTTTCTTTGGCGCTAAAATGTCTATCAGGCAACACAGCCAGTCAAGCACACAAGACCTCCACTCGTCATACACAAGATAATTAGATAAGGGAGCTGGCAAAGGTTCTGACAACCTTTATATATGGGGACTCGCTTTAAGTACTGTTTCGGTGCATGCGGTGAGTGGGAGCCTCCTTTGTTATTAGCATCCTGAATTATATTTATTCTTAATAAACTGATCACATGAGTTTTAGAAAAACTGTCACTACTACAGAAAGTCTAATACTAGACAGCCAATCACAGACGGTTTGACAAAACCGTCTGTGATCGACACTAACACAGACGGTTTTAATTTGGACACCATCTGTGTTGGTGACGTCAGAGAAAACGAGTATCACAGACGGTTCTTAACGATGAACCGTCTGCAATACTTTAGTATCACAGACGGTTTGTGTTAAAAACCGCATGTGTCTTTATTTTGATCCAGATCTAGCCGGTGCTTCACTCATTCGCTCAGGAGGCAAGCTAGGCGATTTTAGGCCAACTAATTAGGTGGGAGGAGGTAGGGATTGAGCTTTGAAGATTCATACTTTCCTGGTTGCTCTAGATATGGTTAGTAATGAAATTTATTTTTCTTTGCATTACAATTTAGATGTAAGTAATTGGTGAGTGTTATTGAAGATGGTTTGCAAAATTGTTGGTTATATAATAGATGTTGTGTTTATAATATGAATTAAGCTAGCAAAGCCTGAATGCATGTGGTATATATATGTAGTAATAATTAATTAATTTAATTTTTAATACTAAATTGTTATATATATATACATAACATATGACCGAAGCTGGATGTATGCCGCGAGCCGTGTGAGTGAAGAGTACATTAATGGCGCATCTGCTTTTACAAGAGCTGCCGAGGAGGATATGTTGAATAAGGGGGTGGAATATATGTACTGTCCATGCATTGACTGCGAGAATTTAAAGATGTTTAAGAACCGAGGGCAAATTGAAGCGCACTTGATTCGGAAGGGTTTCAAAAAGGGTTATACGTGTTGGACCAGTCATGGCGAAGTGAATGATCATATGCCGCCAGATGACATCGCCGGTGAAGTGAATGATATGCCGTCGGATGACATCGCCAGTGAAGTGAATGATATGCCACCGGATGACATCGCCGGTGAAGTGAATGACATGCCGCCAGATGATGTCGGTTGTGGTTCGGATTCGGATAGGTTGCACGATGACAATCTAGATCAGATGCTTCGCGATGTAGAAGAGAACTATGATGAGAGAGTATGTTAAATTCTGGGGCTTGATGGAGGACTCGAAGAAACCTTTGTTCACGTGCTGCAGGTCAAAGTATACGAGGTTGTCGATCGTGCTTGAACTGTTGAAATTGAAGGCAAGCAACAGTTGGTCCGACAAGAGTTTCACGGCGCTGCTAGGTCTTTTAGTGGACATGCTTCCGGAAGATGGAATGTTAAGACACCTTGCTGATTCCGCCTAGTGGAGAAACATCGATAGGAGTTTTGTAGATTTCGGTGCAAAACCAAGGAATATAAGGTTTGGACTGAGTACAGATGGAATGAATCCTTTCAGTAGCATGAGCAGCCGACATAGCATATGGCCCATGACTCTTTGCATCTATAACCTTCCTCCTTGGTTGTGTATGAAGCGAAAGTATATTTTGCTGTCGATACTTATCCAAGGGCCAAAACAACCTGGGAATAATATTGATGTGTTCCTAGCACCGTTGGTGGAAGATCTAAAAGTACTATGGAACGAAGGGGTACAGATATGGAATGCATACAAACGAGAGAACTTCACTTTATGCTCCTTATTGTTCTGCACCATAAATGATTATCCTGCCCTTGGTAACCTATTGGGCCATAGTACAAAAGGTGCCAAAGCTTGTACTCACTGTTTAGATGGTACCGAGAGTGTGTGGCTGAAACACTCACGCAAAACCATCTACATGTGTCACCGCCGGTTCCTTCGGAGGGCTCACCCATACCGCAAGATGAAGAAACAATTTGACAGAGAGAAGGAAGACAGTTCAGCTCCAAGGCATTTAAGGGGAAAAGAGGTTTATAATATGGTTAAGGATTTAGATGTTGTCCTCGGAATGGACGTAAGTTGAGGGCTCATGAGAAGAACACCTGGAAGAAGAGATCAATATTTGGGACTTACCTTATTGGGAGTACCTAGATGTTCGACACTGCATCGACGTCATGCACGTAGAAAAGAATGTATGCGACATCTTGATTGGTCTCTTACTGAACATCGTGATAAAACAAAGGACGGCGTCAACGCACGGCTTGACTTGGCTGATATGGACATCAGGCCTGAGTTAGCACCAACATGCACTGATAATGGACGAACGTACCTTCCCCTGCGTGTTACACTCTGTCCAAGACTGAGAAAATAGAATTGTGCCAGTGCTTGCATGGTGTCAAAGTTCCGTCTGGTTACTCCGGCAACGTGAAGAAACTTGTTTCGATGCAAGATTTGAAGTTAAATGGCATGAAGTCTCATGATTGTCATGTAATGATGACACAGATGCTCCCTATTGCAATTAGAAATATTTTGCCGATCAAAGTCCGAGAGACAATCATGAGGCTATGTTATTTCTTTAACACAATTGCTCAAAAGGTCATCGATCCCGAAGGACTAGATGCTCTGCAGGACGAGGTGGTGATGACTCTATGTCATCTTGAAATGTATTTCCCTCCTTCGTTTTTCGATATCATGGTCCATCTCAATGTTCACGGGAGAGAAAAATGTGCGGGTCCGTATTCCTACGTAGTATGTACCCATTTGAGATGTTCATGGGAATTCTCAAGTCCTACGTACGGAATCGATCTCGGTCAGAGGGTAGCATCGTCGAAGGTTATGCAAGCGAAGAGGTCATTGAGTTTTGTGTCGATTATATGGCTCAGATTCAACCGATAAGTGTGCCTCAATCTCGTTATAAGGGGAGGCTGAAGGGTATCGGAACTATTGGAAGGAAATCAATCACTCCAGATATGGACACGTATACTCAAGCCCATTTCACGGTCTTACAACACATGACTGAAGTGGCGCCTTATGTAGACCAGCACAAGGATGTGCTTCGGCAACAGAATCCGGAGCAGCCAGATGGTTGGATTATGAGGCAACACAACAGTCGGTTCAACCAATGGTTGAAGGAGCAAATCGCTAGGAGCTCGCCAAGTGAGATGCTGACATGGTTGGCAAAAGGCCAACATTTACAGTTGTGACATGGCAAGGACATGACATAAATGGGTACACATTCTATACACAGTCTCAGGATGTAAAGAGCACTAACCAGAACAACGGTGTCCGCAGAGATGCGTTCAGTACCGATGGGTCGAGAAACTCATACTATGGGTTCATAGAAGAGATTTGGGAGCTCGACTACGTGGTTTTCAAGATCCCCTTATTTCGCTGCCGTTGGGTGCATCTCCCACAGGTGAAGGTTGACAAGTACGGTGTCACTCGCCGGCCGCCTCCCCGAGCCCCTCGTCGACCGCCTCCCCGAGCCCCTCGCTGGCCGTCCCCTGTCGCCACCGCCGCCGCCGCCTCCTCGCATCTGTGAGTTTCGCCGCCTCCTCCTCTCTAGTGACATGCCAGATCTGTGAATCGAGTGGTACTTTGTTGTGAATAGAGATCTTGTTTTGATGCTTATACGAATGTGCACCAACTTAGAATAACACATGGCAATATTTTTAGGTGTATAATTTGTAGAATAAAAATATGGATAGAATCCACAATCTTTGAGAAGTGTGGAAATATTCATTGTAACTCTGGTATAATAATCATTCTGTCATTCCAAACATACTACTGACCATTGTGTCAAATGAAGCCAACATAACATGTACCCAGCTGTTTCTTTACTGCATTAGCATAGTTTGCTATTTGGTTTATTTTGTAATGTTCATTTCTTGTAGTAAATTGTCTTTTGCTTGTTGTGAGTGTTAGTATATAGTATTAGCAACTAAAGTAGGTGCTAAGATAGGCACATCACCCCCTCTCTCTGTCCACATCACCCCTCCCTTCTCCCCCTCCCCTCTACTCCTCTCCTCTCTTCCTAACATTGAGCATCATGTTTCACTTTTTTTTTTGCTTCCTCATCTTACAATTCAATATGATCACTTTCTTATCTTATGGTATAGCACTTTCTTATCTTATCCGAAGAATGGTCGGAATAGTTGCACGAGAATGAATTGAGATCACATTCAATTCGTGGAAGAGCGTGCCTGAGACTTGGAAACGTGAGCTGCTGACCGAAATTTTGGCATCGTTCGAGATCCCAAAAGAACACCAAGACGTCGTGCAACGACAAACCTTGCTAGCGGCATGCAAAGCATGGAAGAACCTCAAGAGTACGCTTGTCAAGAAATATGTGGAGACGGATGAAACGCCTTTTCATAAATACCCATTCCTGGAACCACAATGGGAAGAGTTCAAGGTGATGAAGACGACCGAAGATTTCAAAAGTACAAGTGCGGCGCGCAAGGCCCTTCAGGCAAAAAACACACACCCCCACAGACTTGGCACAGCTGGGTATGCAGGTAAAATCCCACAGTGGAGGAAGGAGGATGACCTGGCAGCCCTGCAGGACATCGCCCCGCCATTTGCCAATATCCGGGATGACCGTGCTCGAAATTGGATTAGAGCAAGGTCATCTACAACGACATCGGGGGACGTCTCCTTTCGAGACCCTGCAGACCAACAAGTCTCTCAGCGCCAGGTAAGATATCGATCGAACTACGTAGCTTGTAATTACTCCACAACTTTGTACGAAGTGAAATGACATGTCCTGCTCTTGCAGGAAGAGCTGAGTTTTGAATCTACCCTGCGATCATTCTAGGGAACAAGGGAGAATGATATGCTCTCCGTGGCCTTGAGAAACAAGGAGCCCCCGGGTCGTACGAGAGACCTTGGGCTTTACGTTCCTTGGAAATATGATTTCCAAGATGACTTCGAAATGTATCGGCGTAGGAAGAGAACCAAAGCCGAGCGTGAGGAGTGGCTACGAGAAGAGATCAAGGTATCTCTTAGAGAGGAGCTAAGAGATGAGCTGGCTGATTATGTCAGAGATGAGGTGCAGAAACATACAGAAAGTTAGCAGGCCGCCACCACCGCTGTTCTTGTGCTATCTAGCCCTCACAACCGTCCGAGTAGTTGCGCGTCCAATCCGACGGAAAGCGAGGCCAGATTTCCTGTGGACAACATCCTGGTAATAATTATTATCTCTCGAATGCTTGCTCCATTGATAGGCCTATTGGAGTAGCTAATTTTGTATCGTTATGTAGGATCCTACGAAATGCAGGCTTCAAGTGAGATATGCCTCCGTTCCCTTGTACGCTGCTTGGGGCCAGGCATATCCGTCTGCTATCGGGGCCATGGTGCACCGTCAAGTTTTAGCGCCAGGCTACGCAAAAGTTAATGTGGATGGTATGCATGTCAATTTTGAGGTCGTCCCACTATCGAAGCCCCCCAACGACGAGATCGTGACTCTAGGGCAGGCCATTGGAACATTCATCCAGTGGCCCAAAAACGACATCTCCCTGGAGGCTTATTCACCGGTGGCCGGACCAGAAGGGCAGTGCGAACCAGAGCTAAATGCATTGGTGCTATCTCCACAAGGGCAGTGCGAACCAGAGCTACCTACACCGGTGCTATCTCCATGGGTGCTATTCTCGCCAAAGCAACTTGCACCGGTGCCACCATTACAGTCGACTACCATAAAGTCGACCTACAGTCGAGGCAGTGGCCAGAGCAAATCAAAGATGAAGGATGATGATGATATCCCGTACCTGCCATTGGCCCGCAAATTCGTGCTAGGCGAGCCGATGATATTCCCGGAAGAGCACCTCATAACCCTAGGACTTGGTTACCAAACATACACGCTTGGCATATGGAACAGTCCAATAAGCCAGAGGCAGAACGGCACTCAAGTATCACTGTCAAATTCAGGCGGGATCATTTCCAGCACGAATTTCAGGAATGTGTCTTCGCAATGACCTTTGACGATATATTTGGTCTTTTCATGCTCAACGCTCTCGACGTCTCATTCGTTCGATGCTGGACGCTGTAAGTCTGTACAATCACAGTCTTTGTTCATGTAATACCGATATATGTCACAATTTATTGCGTTTACGTGTGTGTGTGTGTGTATATATATATATATATATATATATATATATATATATATATATATATATATATATATATATATATATATATATATATATATATATATATATATTCATGATGACCCAAGCTAGATCATCGAAATCACCAATTGGTTTTCCTGGACCCACTCTTGGTCGTCATTGATACCATCAACGAGAATGCATCCTTCGTCGAGAGCTATATTACATCAACACTACTGGCTCACTGCGATAAAGAATTTGTTCTTATGTCATACAATGAGCACTTCCATTGGATTTTAATTGTAATTATACTAAAATGGAACAAGACTACATACCTTGATTCTCTAAGTAAGAACAAATCCAAGTACACAGCTATCGCCCAAATACTCAATAGGTAAGTACATTTTCTCCATACATAACTACATTGTACTCTTTCTTTCCTTCCGAATGACTAATCTAACTTTTTCGAATAACGAAGGTCATTCGCCATATACGTTGCACAAACATGTGGCTCGACGATAGGGGCCAAGCCCTTGAAATATGTTCGTAATTTTCGGGTATTCGCTAGCTACACATTAATTAATCCTATACAACACTTAGTAGTAATACCTCTTGATTTAACACATTCTATTTTTTGCAGTGCCACCAGCAGCAGTCGGGCTACACGTGTGGATTCTACGTTTGCCACCATATGAGACTACTCCTCGATTCCTCGAAGATCATGAATTCTAAGGTTTGTCAATCTTTCCACATTTATTTCATACTTGTCAGGTTATATATGTACGTGCATTGATATTCCTATCGACAGGCTGCGCCCATCTCTACAACTGCATTGAAACAACCGGACCTTGCCAAAATTCGAGGAGAGTGCGCTTGGTTTTTGTGGTCTAAAGTCATAAGATCAGATGGAGAGTTCTACTGCGCACAATGATTTTTTATTGCTCTTATCACTCCGGAATCGAGGTCTCGCGAAAGGAACAGATCCATAATCAACGAACTTGTAAGCTGCACAAGCAATACTAGAATGGCAATCATGCACCATCCAATATAGCTTGTGCAGCCTCGCAAGTTCATTGATTATGGATCTATTTCTTTCGCGAGATCTCGATTCCGAAGTGATAGCGCAATAAAAAAATGCAATGTTACCATCTAAGTGCAAATGCAATGTAGATCTTTGTAATTGTGTATTTGTTAATGGATATTTTATTTCATTTCAATTAATTAATTTGCGAAATGGATGATTTATGTTTGTGAAATGAAGTGCGATGTGAATTGAATGTTTTATGTTTGTGAAATGAATTGAGATGTGAATTGTATGTATACATGTACATGTTGATCTGCTTGTTTCAGAGGGCATGGCTAGCATTTCTTGAGGCTAGCCAATAAACAGGAATAGATTTAGGGGTAGAAAAGAATATCACAAACGGTTTGTAACTAAAAACCGTCTGTGATAGCTGATAATCACATATGTTTTTTAGTTACAAACCGTTTGTGATATTTACATCACAGACGGTTCGAAAACCGTCTGTGATAACCTTCGATTATCACTGACCTATAAATTCAGACGGTTCAGAAAACCGTCTGTGATGACTTTTTTGATCCGTCTGTAATACGGTTTTCTGTAGTAGTGTGTGAAGGAAAATTTCTGTAGTAACCTTCATTTATGTGCTGCTGAAACATTTTCTTAACATTTATTTATACTCGGGTGTCAAGGAAAGTTATATGGATGGATCATGCCTCAAATGCACTGTAACAATGCATGCTATTTGGAATATGTTCTACGGTGATCGGTCCTGGGACTGGGAGCCGCTCTAGCTCGCGAGTGACGTACGAACCTTTTGACGAAATTGGAATTCGCTGGCGTGCAGTCGCAGAGGAGCAGCTGCATGCATGCAGATAGCTAGCCACCTTCATTAATATGTCTGTGAATCCTACGTTATTCTAGAGCGAGAGAAATAGAAAGTCATTTTGGAAAGCCAGTGGTCATATTAAATTATGACTTTTTCTAGAAGATGTAAAAGTTAATATGAATATACGTAGAATTAAATTTTTGGTAGCAGCAGGTGGTCAGATGGATCGGCCAGCCACATTTGACACCGGCCAAACCGCAGCGCAGGTGCGGGCGGGCGGTGGATTAGCTGCTCGCTCGCTCGCTCCAAGGCAGGGATCCAGGGAGGCGGCCCGTTGCATTGCATGAGTGCCTGGTGGCCAGCGTACGTACGCGTGTGGAATGCAGGCGACGGCCAGACGCGCGCGCGCGCGGTCGAGCATGGCATGGCGATGGCGTCAGCTAGCCAGCTGCTGCGGCACGCACGCCGTGCAAAAGCAAACGGTACGTGCTCGCATGCTGCGTGAATGATCGATGCTTGCATCAAAGAGGACGGGGGCGGGTCGAACGCGAATAGTCGTGCCGGCATGCGTGAATTGATCAAACCGGTTGCGTCCAATCAACTCAGTTAGTGGTCCACATAGTACAGCTAGCTAGCTCCGTACAACTCCTCCCAAAGCCCGTTTACGGCCGGTATTGGCCTGCTAACAGATGTGGTGTGCAAACCCGTATGTAGCGTGGCGTCTGCACGTACATTGATTTTTCCTTTTTAACGGGATAAACTTCATGTCGAGTTGGATTAATTGTAGCCAGCACTTTGGTTTTTATATAAATATACGTTTCCATCATATATATCCATGGGCTTTAAACGTAACTCTATTTATTTATTAATAGATTGTTGTGAATATTGAGGCACCATGCACGTTTAATTTAATTAGTCTAGTCCGTACGTAGGATTTGCCACGTTAATTGAAAAATAAAAATTCCTGCAAATTCGAGTGGGAATTAGTACGTAGATCAAAGAATTAAAAATGTGCAAACCGTAAGTCTTGTTCACGCATAGATAGATTTGTAGGGCCTGTTCTTTTTTACTGGAGCTTATGATTTTTGGCTGCGGCTTGTGACTTTTAGGCTGCTTGTGTGAGAGATTACAGAGTAACAAAAACTTATATGCGGTTTTTGTCGATATAAATAAAGTCAGTAAAATATGTACTACAATTAACTAGTAGACTCTATATTAAAAAGATACTTTATTTAAAAGTTAGTTAGGCTGAAAAGAACAGGACGTAATATATTCAAAAACTATAGGAGGGGTTTCGAAATTCAACTTTGTAGTCAGTTTTTCCTTCTTCTCCCCCACCCCCAAACCTTGAAAGAGTCAGATATCCAAATTTAAGTGGACCCGTCGTAAACCAACCGCCACGTACTGCTTAATTTCAGGGTCTTGCACGTAGTTAAGATACATCATTAACATGCCCATGTTGCATGCACACACTATATATAGAGAGAGGTATCTGAGCTCAATACAATCCACTGCACCGAGGCTAGGTCTTCTTGCACCTTTTAGCTCCCACCAGCTCCAGTACTACACACACGTACGTACACACGCAGTGCCTATAATCTCGTTATCTAACCATGGTGAGCTTCACAGCACGTCGGAGTGAGCCCGAGCTGCTGCCGCCGGCGCGGCCGACTCCACGTGAGACCAAGGTCCTCTCCGACCTCGACGACCAGTGGACGCTGCGGTTCTACGAGACCATCGTCGGGTTCTTCCGCGTCCGCGGCTGCCCTGGGAGCAGCAACAACCGGCCGGCCGGCAACATGGCGAAAGCCGTCAGGGCGGCCGTGGCGGAGGCCCTGGTGTACTACTACCCGATTGCCGGCCGCCTGCGGAAGCTCATCGGTGGGAACAAGCTGGTGGTGGACTGCACGGCGGAAGGGGTGGTGTTTGTGGAGGCCGTTGCGGACGTGCGGCTGGAGGAGCTCGGCGAGCCGCTGTTGCCGCCGTACCCGTGCGTGGAGGAGTTCCTAGGGGACGCCGGCGACACTAGGGACATAGTTGGCAAGCCGTTGCTCTTTCTGCAGGTATTGTGTACCCGTATTTTCTTTTGAACTGCATTAGTTTTCTAATTTTCCCTTCCGTTTCTTTCTATAACAAGCATGGCTGCATGGCAGATATATATTGCTCTAACTTATATAGTATATATCATAAGGGATAGACTATTGCACAGGCGATTAAAATTTTTTTTATCTTTCAGTCACCTAAAATTGTACTTTAAATCATCTGAAGTTGCACATGTTTTTTTGGAGGGGGCTGCAATTTTAGTTGATTGAGAGTGCAATTTCAGGTCACCTGAAGTTGCACTCTGAATCACCTAAAGTTGCAGCTGTTTTTTTAGGGGGCTGCAATTTTAGTTCATTGAGAGTGCAATTTCAGGTGACTGAAACATAAAAAATTTCAGTCGCCTGTGCAATAGCAAAACTGATACCATAATCATAATCCAACAGAAGACGGTACTCTAATGCTCTTTTATACCCATGGTATAGAACAACTATTCTGCAAACTAGACATTTACTGCAACATGATTATCTATTATTGAAACCTAGTAGTATTTTGCTGCAGATTTTTATATATGCTATAGGATTAGTACTATTAATCACATTTGCTATTTGCATGGCATAATACTGTGTACACACTAACCAATTACTAGATGCATCCTTGTTGCAAAAAAAAGGTTTTTGATAAACATCACCTGGATGTTTTCTTCTAAACAATTATCCAAATTTCTAACCATTGGATGTGCGCGAAGATTCATGCGCTGCCACCTCCACCTTCTTCTCTGGCAACCTTTTCTCCCTCCTCGCCGGCGAGCTTAAGGGAAGAATCCCACCCCTACGCCTAGGGTTCACCGTTCCTCTCGGGCATAGAGGGAGACTGGGGAGTGGTGGCTCGGCAGTGGACCGTGGTAGGGGCGACAGGCGAGGGTAAGAGGGTGGTGGGCAGTGTCAAAGGACGACGGCTGAGGAAGGTACTAGTTATTAAGTTTGTTGGAGGCGGCGGGGAGGGGTAGGGTGGCGCAGTGAGGTGGCGGGGGCACCGCCGGCCACGGGTGGTGGAGGAGAGGGCAGGGTAGTGGTGAAAGGTGCACAAAGCTGCTTTGATGGTGCGGAGGGAGGCGGCGTGGAGGGGGTGGCGATGAGGAGGGACCGGCGCAGAGGGGGTGGCAATAAGGAGGGGATGGCATGGAGGGAGCGGTGGTGGCGGGGTTTGGTTGGGAGGCAATGGGATTAGGAGAGTGGAGGGAGTGGCGGCGGGGTCAGGATAGGAGGCGGCAGGGTCAGGGTCAAGGGCGCAGGGTGAGAGGCGGCGGGTCGTTTAGGGGATAGGAGAGGGGGGGTTATATAGTAAGGGAAAAGATGAGTACCGTTGGATCTTAATGCAAGGGTTACAAATTTTAGATGATTATTTGGAGAAAAAAACATCCAGATGATTACTAGACATACCAAAAAAAATACTAAATACAACCAAAGGTTTCTACATACTCCTATATATTCTATTCACTTACTGTATATATAGCATGTAAGGGTTTAGTACGTTTGTGATATGTACAATTTTCTTTACTGAATATATATTATTACTACAAATACGAGGAAAGATCACAGTCACTTAAATTGTGTTCTTACTGCAAATAAGTACTTGGATAAATACAAATTAAATACAACGAACAAAAAAGCCTTTTCGCATTCATGACTCCAAATCACAAAAGGAAGTTTTATTACTACCGTGAAAACTCAATATTTTGTACAATCCAAAGTTATGTGAAATAAAATTCATACACAGTAATGTTTTAAATATATTATGTGTGATATATATCTAGCTAGTGCAAACCTCTCTCTATGTTTCATAACAAACAATATACAATTTCCGCTTATTATACATATCAAGAAATGATGTAATCATCGTGAGAAAAGAACAATTTGACTTATATCAACCCCTAAAAAAGATGCAGTTAATTAATTGCTCAATGCTATTATTGATTGGGGTATACAGGTAGGATAACACGTACTGATTAAATTTAACGTTGCCTTTTTTTTTGTAGAGGTCACATATTATAACTCCTCGTGCGATAGGATAGCTGACTAGCATATTTTTTGACTTGCTTGTTTATCCGCATGCATGTGTTTGTAGGTGACGCAACTAAAATGTGGAGGATTTGTTATCGGGCTTCACATGTGCCATTGTATTGCTGATGGCTTCGGCATGCTACAATTTATCAAATCCATAGCTGACCTTGCCGGTGGTGAACCGCTCCTGTCTACTCTGCCTGTGTGGGAAAGAGAGCTCTTCACAGCACGTAGTCCACCCTCCATCTCGCATGTCTACCCAGCATACAAAGCGTTCCTGGATGGCTTGGACCGTGCTGGAGATGATGTGATGCTATCAACGCCACCTGAAAGCATGGTGCTACAATATCTCTTCTTTGGACCAAGAGAGATAGCAATTCTAAGAAGCCACCTCCCCGGACACCTCGCCCAAGCTGCCACAGCCTTTGAACTGATAACCGCTGTCATGTGGCGGTGCCGCACGTTGGCGCTGGGCTATGAGCCTGGTCAGCGAGTGCGTATCATGTTTACTTTGAATGCGCGTGGGAGATGGAACCGTGACACGGCTGTCCGACTCCCACGGGGTTACTACGGAAATGCACATTTCTCTCCCATGGCAGAAGCCACTGCCGACGAGCTGACTGGAAGGCCACTCGCACATACACTTGAGCTTATGCGCAGAGCCAAGCTGGACACGACGAATGACTGCATGAAATCCATGGTGGATTTGCTGGCAATGTGGCGTGAGCAGCCACCTTTCAGTATGGACAGAACATACGAGGTTACTGATACAAAATGGGTTGGGGGTGGTGCATTGCAATCTGGGAAGGCCGAGTTGGTTGCTGGTGGTAAACCCGCTGCTGGGGACCTCACTTCAAAGTTGATAAGCTATCACATGATGTGCAAGAACGAAGATGGTGAGGACTCAACAGTGGTGTCACTGCTATTGCCAAAGCCAGCAATGGAGATATTTACAAAGGAGATTGCAGTTTGGTTGAAGAAATTCGAAGGGAAGAACGGATATTGAGCCGCTTGATGTATATCAAGTATATATATGGTCCTTACTTGGGAAGTACGTTAAGATGACCAAAGCTTTGCTCCCATCTAGAATTGGTCCAAACGTATATCCTGATGTTCACTTTCATCGTTCCGAATTGGTTGTGTGCTATTATGATACAATTGGAAATTACATAGGGTGCCGGTCTAATGTTCATGTGTCACTCCAAAACTTGTATTGTTAACGTTTTCGCCAATCCAGTATTTATAAATAAATGAAAAGAATCTTGTTGTTTTGTGATGATCTTGCAATTCCACAGGGTCAGTTGAGGAGTGATGGTGTTTGGCTAATTTGAACATGCAAAATTCGTTAATCATACCCAGTGTAATCCATGGCAACCTCATGAGCATTAAGGTGCAAACACCATATATATTGCAACACCTTAGACTTCGTGGTTGTACCGTGGTTCCTTAGATGTTACGCATTCATATGCAGAGCCTATGCCTGTGACACGTATTGCATGGCCATGGCTTCTAGGCCTTTCAGAAACAAAGCACTATGGAAGCAAATAAACAACCATAGTATACATTAGGTACAAAAAAAGGGAATGGCTAGATATTATTCGGATGTTTTTTTAATTATCATTTAAATTTATGATTCTTAGATTAGAGATCAAGGGGTTTCTTGTTTTTGAAGGGGGAAGATGTTTTTTAAGGGGGAGGAGGCAGAATTCAAGGGGATGGCCATTGGATTTCTAATCCAATAGTTCTAAGGCCCCGTTTGGCACAGCTCAGCTTTACTAGTGAAGCTGTTTTTTTGTTTCAGCTTCACGAGTAGCTTCACCGGTGAAGCTAAAGCTGTTTTGGAAAACTGTTTGGCAAAACAGCTTCACCAACAGCTTCATGCATGGCTGAGAGAGGGCAATTGTCCAAGATGCCCCTGTCTACCTGACTTGTTCTAACATTTGGAGTTGTATGTTTGTATATGGTCATATGAATTAAAAAATAATATATTTGAATGAGTATGAATTAAAAAAATAAAATAATAAAAAAATTAAAATCAGTGCGAACGGTAGAGAAGTGCGAACGGGAGGAGAGGAAACAGGCGTGGGGACCCAGTGGCAAAGTGCTGTAATTTCTGTCAACTACAAGGGCAGTGGGTTCTTAGAACTGCGAGCCTGAGGGAGAGAGCTATGAAAAGCTACTATTTTCAGCTTCACCCCACCCCATTCCCTTGTGAGAGCATGATTTAAGGAGCTTCATCCATGAAGCTGTTTGCAAAAAGGGTGTTTGGCAAAAAAACAGCTCACAACAGCTCATGAAGCTGTTGTTGAAGCTGTACCAAACAGGGCCTAAATCTAGATGATAGTTAAGAAGAAAACATCTAGATGATAGTTAACAAAACCTAAAAAAAGCATTAAAACTTGACTACTACGTTTCTACTGATTGCTAGTTCACGTATTCCCTGGACCGAAGATACCCACACATAATTAAATATGGACGAACAGCAGAGAAAAGGGGCAAAAACATGATGAAAAGTGGTCTAGTTTACTGGAGAACAACGTCTTACAAGTTACAACGACCGTGCTCTCCCACGATGATCCGAGAGAGGAATGATTATAAAATGCAGTAAAAACTACTTGAGAGGGTTCTGTTGGAGCAGGGCACGATGGATATGGAGGACGATTGGTAACTGGTCCCTCTCTCTCTCTCTCTCTCTCTTATGTGTACTATAAGGGTATTTTTTTTATCCAACTATGGAGTGTTTTAAGCTGCTAGAGTTGGTAGCTTTTAGCTGAAACATTTGGTTTTTAACTAAAATAAAATAGTAACAACTATAAAAAGTAACTCTTGAAATAAAATTTTAAAAACAACTTTGAAAGATATGGACATAGAAGAAGCGACGGAGGCCGACTAGCAGTTTAGAGAAGCCGCTTTTACAAACCAAAGTATTTAAATTAGCTTTTGACATTTTTAAACAAAATAAAAAACAAAGCCGATTTGAACATTCTTCAGTGATCTGCAAGGATAGTGGTACATTAGCTCTGTATTCTGATCCCACCCCTCCACAAATAATAAACATTCCTTATGCGTGGGACGTTCGAGCCCTCCCAGTAGGGTGCAAATGGAGCGGATATTTCCCGACCGACTGTCCGTCCATTTTAATTCGAATACATTTCGGAGCAAATTTTTGGATATCCAAAAGTTTTGTCGGATATGGAAACGGATTCGGATATTTTTTGTTGGATACGGAAACTATCGTGGCTACAGACCAAACAGAGAGAGAGATGGTAGTGGAGAGTGGTGGAAATGAGTATGATGGCCTGCCTTCTCCCCATGGCCGGTATTCTATATATATACACATGGGGAGTGCCTTTACAATTATGCCCTTACAGCTGATCCTCCCCTTCAGGGGTATTTGTGTTATTACACGTGGCCTATTCCGGGCCTTATAACTTCCTACCAGCTCTTTGGTTTAGGTGGGGCCACCCCTCGACAGAGCCTCTCATGGTGAAGGGCTTCACAAGGCCGGCCATGTCGCCGAGTCCTTTGGCCCTCCGTCCCCGCGGCCCGTGAACTTCTCCAAACTTGACTGAGCTGCGCTGCGGCCGGCGCACGCAGCGGGGGGCGTTACCGCATAGGCAAGCGTGGCGGGCTCCTGAGCCGTCGCGCGGGCCTTAAACGATAAGGGACGCGCTGCGACGCTTGCTCTTCCGGCCGTCCACGTGGTGAAGCGTGCTTGGCGCGGTGCGGGCCTTGAGGCGCCGTGACCATCAATGTGGCGGCGACTCCGGCATTTGACTTACGGGCGCGCGCTCCGTAGTCGCTGCGACCTTGCCGCCTGGTGATGTGCTTTTGAGATGGCGGTTGGCTTTCCGGGGGGCAGCCTGTCGCATCGTGTAGTGCGCCTTCTCGTGAGTGGAGCGTGCGACGGTTTCCGGTGTGCACGCGGTGGGGGTGCGGACGGTTGCACTCACGCACCCCTGGTAGCTGAACCACCCGACGCCCCCGCTTGTGCTTCCACCGGTTGGCGTGCCGCCGATTGGCATCCCTCCACGCCGGCGGCTCTTTGCCTGGTGAGGCCGAGTATAAATATGTTGGCGCCGGGGGCCGCTCTCTAGACATCCCTTGCTGCACATGCCGTACCTGCTCATGGTTAACTTCTCATATGTAGGGAAAATTTTGTTCATCTGCGTATGATGACTGCGTCGACCGACGTCAATGCCCGCGAGCGCCGGTGAACAAGATACTCCTGTTTGCGGGAATGCATCACAGCTTGATGCGGAAATGGCAAGGCCTGACTTGCTCTCGTAGACAGATATGAAGTCATCCATACGCTCTGATCGTGCGAACGAGCATATGCAGGTGTGGCGATGCATATCTGTTTACGAGATCATGTCTGCTCTTGCCGCAAATTGACCTTTGCATTTTCGAGTTATGGTGGTCGTATGTGCTGTTCTCCGTTCTTCAAGCTCGCTCCATCCCCTATTCTTCGAATGGGTGGCAGCGGAGGTTGGCGCCGGGGTCGAACTAGACGCGCGCGCGCTCCGTCCCCTACCCTTCGAACAGTGGCGCGGCCGGGCGCCTAGTCGAGGTAGACGCGCGCTCCGTTTCCTACCCTTCGAACGGGTGGCAGCGAAGCTGGCGCCTAGTCGACGTAGGCGCGCGCTCCGTTTCCTACCCTTCGAACGGGTGGCAGCCAGCCGGGCGCCTAGTCGGGCGAGGCGCGCGCCCGCTTCCTACCGCTCAACGGTGGCGAGAAGCCGGCGCCTAGTCGGGCGAGACGCGCGCCGCCCCTACCCTTCGAACGGGTGGCGCGGCCGCGCGCCAGTCGGCAGACGCGCGCGCTCCGCTCCCTACCTTTGAACGGGTGGCGCGGCCGGCGCCTAGTCGGCGCAGACGCGCGCGCCGCTTCCTACCTTCGAACGGGTGGCGCGGCCGGCGTCCTAATCGGCGTAGGCGCGCGCTCCGCCCCTACCTTCGAACGGGTGGCGCTGGCCGCGCCTAGTCGAAGAAGACGCGCGCTCGCTTCCTACCCTTCAACGGGTGGCGCTGGCGGCGCGCCAGTCGACGAGACGCGCGGGATCCGCCCCTACCCTTCGAACGGGTGGCGCGGCCGGCGCCTGGTCGGGCAGACGCGCGCTCCGCCCCTACCCTTCGAACGGGTGGCGCCGGCCGGGCGCCTAGTCGGGCGACGACGCGCGCTCTCTCCCCTACCTTCGAACGGGTGGCGCTGGCCGGCGCCTAGTTGAGGTGGACGCGCGCCCATCCCCTACCCTTCAACGGGTGGCGCGGCCGCGCCTAGTCGACGAGACGCGCGCGCTCCGCATTCTACCTTCGAACGGGTGGCGCGGCCGCGCCTGGTCGGGCGAGACGCGGCTCCGGTTCCTACCGCTCAACGGGTGGCGGCGGCCGGCGCCTGTCGGCGAGACGCGCGAGCTCCGCTCCCTACCCTTCGAACGGGTGGCGCCGGCTCGCGCCTGGTCGGCGAGACACGCGCGCCCGCTTCCTACCCTTGAACGGGTCGCAGCGGCCGGGCGCCTGGTCGACGACGCGCGCGCTCCATCCCCAACCTTCAACGGGTGGCGCGGCCGCGCCTGTCGGCGAGACGCGCGCCCGCCCCTACCCTTCGAACGGGTGGCTGCGGCTGGCTCCTAGTTGAGGTAGACGCGCGCTCCGCCCCTACCTTCGAACGGTGGCGCGGCGGCGCCTGGTCGACGAGACGCTGCGCGCTCGCTCCCTACCCTTTGAACGGGTGGCGCGGCCGGGCGCCTAGTCGAAAGTAGACGCGCGCTCCGCTTCCTACCTTCGAACGGGTGGCGCTGGCCGCGCCTGGTCGGCGTAGACGCGCGCGCCGCCCCTACCTTCGAACGGGTGGCGCGGCCGGCGCCTAGTCGGCGAGACGCGCGCGCCCGCCCCTACCCTTCGAACGGGTGGCGCGGCCGGGCGCCTAGTTGAGGTAGACGCGCGCTCCGCCCCTACCCTTCCAACGGGTGGCGCGGCCGGCGCCTGGTCGACGACGCGCGCGCGCTCGCTTCCTACCCTTCAACGGGTGGCGCGGCCGGCGCCTAGTCGGCGCGACGCGCGCCCGTTCCTACCATTCGAATGGGTGGCGCGGCCGGCGCCTAGTCGGCAGACGCGCGCGCTCCGCTCCCTACCTTCGAACGAGTGGCGCGGCCGGCGCTTAGTCGGCGTAGACGCGCGCCCGCTTCCTACCCTTCAACGGGTGGCGCGGCTGGCGCCTAGTCGACGACGCCGCGCGCCCATCCCCTACCCTTCGAACGGGTGGCGCCGGCGGCGCGCCTGGTCGGCGCAGACGCGCGCGCTCCGCCCCTACCCTTCGAACGGGTGGCGCGGCCGGGCGCCTGGTTGAGGTAGACGCGCGCCCGCCCCTACCCTTCCAATGGGTGGCGCTGGCCGGCGCCTGGTCGACGAGACGCGCGCGCTCCGCTTCCTACCCTTCGAACGGGTGGCGCTGGCCGGGCGCCAGTCGGCGACGCGCGCACTCGCCCCTACCCTTCGAACGGGTGGCGCTGGCCGGGCGCCTGGTCGGCGTAGACGCCGCGCCCGCTTCCTACCTTCAACGGGTGGCGCTGGCCGGCGCCTAGTCGACGAGACGCGCTCCCATCCCCTACCCTTCGAACGGGTGGCGCGGCCGGCGCCAGTCGGCGCAGACGCGCGTGCGCTCCTTCCCTACCCTTCGAACGGGTGGCGCGGGCCGCGCCTAGTCGAGGTAGACGCGCGCGCCCGCCCCTACCTTCGAACGGGTGGCGCTGGCCGGCGCCTAGTCGACGACGACGCGCGCGCCCGCTCCCAACCCTTCGAACGGGTGGCGCGGCCGGCGCCTAGTCGAAGTAGACGCGCGCTCCGTCCCCTACCCTTCGAACGGGTGGCAACGAAGCTGGCGCCTAGTCGACGTAGACGCGCGCGCTCCATCCCCTACCCTTCGAACGGGTGGCAGGCCCACGAGCGTCGACCCGCAAGTGCTGCAGGCCTACGGTGCGGGACGCCTCGAGGACGCCTTCGAGGTGTCTGGGGTGAGGGTAAGTACTCATGCGACAACGCCTGATCTAGCTGAGCTTGCTGAGTCTTCTCCCTCTGCAGACCCTTGTGCTGGCGCAGCCTTGCAAGCGGTTTGGCGTGCGACATCGTCTCCGCGCACTCTGCTTCTAAGCGGCGGATGCAGTTGTCCTTGGCGGAGTGCGTCCCCTCGGCTGCGCGCAGAGCCTCTAAGGCGGCCCGCAACCGCCCCTCTAGCGCCCCCCGCTCGCGGGCGTGAGCCGCATGCAACGCCTGGGCCAGGACGAGGGTATGTACGATAAAAGGGTCAGCAAACTTCTAAAGGCCACACATAGTTGCAAGGTCAGATGCCTACTCTCACTCCTGACACCTCTAGTGCGTCTCCAAGGCGCTCCGTCCCGTAGGTTAGCAGCGCCTGCTGATCAATACTTGCGGTCGCGTCACTCGCAACCCCGCGCCATGCTCTCAGCACCTCCGGTTGAGGGGCAAAGTCCACTAAGCTCGGGCGTGTGGCGTTCGCGACGGCAGTTTCGGGAGCGTCGGACGCCCCTCTCAAAGGAACGACCCCGCGCCCCGAAGATCGCCTGTCCTCCGGGATGAGTGCCGCTGAAAGGAAGCATACCGGTTAGTCTTACGGGAGCAATGCAAAGCTATACCAAGCTACGTCCAAGATAGCCTACCCTCGGTGACAACCGGTGGACTTCGCCAGGTCATCCCCCAGCCTCGGACGGGATAACAGGGACGCCAGCACCCTCGGATGACGTCGGCCCTGGGGGCCGGGGAGTCTCCGTGTCGGAGTCCAACACCAACAACCCCCGCGCCTTAGTCGCCGCGGCCCGGGAAGGGGCCGGGGGGATGCTGGACCTGGGGCTTCGGCGTCGGAGTCGGAGTCCCACAAGCTCCCAACACTGGCCACCACGGCGAACCCCCTCGAAGTCCGGTGAGGAGGGGATCGTAGGCGTGGCCGCTTCGCCTTGGGAGAAGAAGGCAAGGACCCCGCCTTGGCAACTGCCGCAGGAGGGGGCTCCACAGCAGCAATGCTTGCGAGCGGGGGCCCCACTCTAGTAACCTCCGCGGGGGGCAGCTCCGCCTCGGCAACCAGCGTGGGCGGAAGCTCCGTTCTACTAACCCCCATGAAGGCCAGCTCCGACATTGTCCTCGCCGCGGGTAAGGACTCCGCACCGGTGTTGCCAGCGGATGTTAGCCCCACCTCAGCCACCACCGCGGGCGACAAAGCTTCGCCCTCCCGATCGCCCATGGCGCATTCTCGGTCCCCGGCGCCACCTAGAGACCCCTCGCCTTTGTCATCCGCGCCCGTCTCCAGGTCTGAATCGGCATACTTCGCGTCGATAGGAGCGACGGCAACCACCACGCCGGGCGCGGCCGCAGAAGCCCGAGCCTTCCCGCGAGATGGCACCTTTTTCCCTTTGGCACCGTCATCCCGATGTCGAGGTTGGCTCGGGGCCGGAGGGGCGTGCTCCGGCACGCGAATACCCAGGGCCTCGCACACGCGGTTTATCTGCCCCAGCAACGCCTCCGCGGTTGCAGCTGTGTGCAGGTCGTGCTCCCTGGCCGTATATGGCCCAAAGAACACGCTCACCGCGCTCTCCGCGTGTGCGCTCCGCGTCTTCCAGGCGAATTCCTATACGCGACAAGAGGCGAGGTTAAACACGGCACAACGGGCATAAACGGCAAACAGGACATGGTCGAGACTTACGAAGGCCGGAGGGCGCCGGTAGCAAAGACACGGACGGGCGGACATTGTTGACCCGAAGTTTCCCAGCCGGGAGGCGCCATTCATGGGCAAGTGGCGCCACGCCATACATGATGAACTCCTCAGCGAGGTCGCGCATGTTGAAGCGGGCGGTGATCCCCACGAGCCTTCGCGCCCTTCGCTTGTCCTTGGCGTCGATTGGTACGTTGGGCGTGGTGTTAAACGCCATGGGTCCGCCCGAGCATTCAAGGCCGCTACCGCTCGCCACACGGTGGTAAAACCACCGTCTCATCCAGTTCGGCTCCCGCTTCGCTCGGGTTGAGTTGGCAGGGAAGATCTTCCCGCATGATGACCGCAGGACGAAGTTGACACTGCCGAAGTTGGAAAACGTCCCGTCTTTCCGCTCCTTCGGCTGGCACCGCGCGTCATGGAGGAATGTGAACATCGACGCGCTGGGCCAGCAAGCCTCCGTACACAGGGCCCAGCTGTACACAGCAAGGCGAGCCAGCGTGTTCGGAGTCAGCTGTGCCAGCTCCAGTCCGAAGGTCTGCAGAACGTCGCCGACGATCATGGCGGCCGGGATACGGAGCTCGGCATCAAAGTAAGCGACGAAGACGATCGCCTCTGACTTCTCTGGCCGCGGCTCGGTCTCGTCGTTGGCAGGCAGTCGCACCTCCCGGTGATCTGACAGCTTCCCCTCGCGCAGCAGTGTGCGGATTGTCTCCTCCATCACAAGCGTGGGGCCCAAGACGCGGGAGCCCGGACCCTCCATCTTATCCGTCGCCACCCACCATTTGTCTGCTGCTGTCGAACAACGCTCCTCGAGCGTGTACTCCACCTCGAGCGGTGAGGACCGGCGGGAGATGACGGTGTCACCAATCGCCTGGGCGAGTTCTTCACCGCGCGCCATCGCTATCCGGAACCTGGGCAAAGGCGGGGGTAGCGTGCCAGCAAGGAAGCCAGGAAGAGCAGGAGTATTTAAAGCCCTTTCACCTCTAGCACCGCCGGTAAACGTAACCGACGGGAGGCGAACCGTCCGCCTCCCCACGACCGAAGCCGAGGCGTCGTGGTCGCCCCACGACCGCAGTTGTGCAAAGGCTTGACACCGCACAACGCGCCAATAGCGCACCGCCACGTGTCTGCTCCCCCAAGGGATAAGTGCAGGCCACATGGCGTAGCGATCTTCCGGCGCGTGTCGGTGCGGCTCTCGAAACCAGCAAGGTAGTAGCGCCCAGTCAACCTCAACAACTCCGACGGAGTCTCCACTTTAGCAGCGAGACCCCGGCTTCGGTCTCAGGCCCATCCCCGCGAGGGGACACCTCGCTACGCCGCCACAGGTCCGTGGCCCTAAGCCCGCACAACGGTGTGAGAAGCCATTGCGACCCCGGAGCTCGCGCAACGTCCCGGCCCCAGCCAATAGGGGTACAACCCCTGCACCCAACACAGCCGGGGTGCGCAACTGCCTGTCCACAGCAAGCTTTGACGTGTTCTCACAACCAGGCCGCCTTTTGTTCATCAACGCTCGCTGGTGTCACCGTCAGTGGACGCAATCATCAAACGCAGATGAACAAAAGTAGGCCTACTCGTGAGAAAATAACCGCGCACGGAAACAAGATGAGCAACCGGGGATAGGGATGCAACAAGTTGTGATACTGACATATTTATACCTGCCCTCGTCCAGTGGGGAGTCGCCAAGCTGACGGAACGTCAACCGGCGGCATCCCAATCGATGGGACTGCAACCGGTAGTCGCCTGGCGGTCCGGTTCCCGTGATCGAGGAACGCAGCCGCCATCGGCAAAGAAGTGCGGTCCCGCCACGCGTCCCACTTTTGGGACGTGACCAGGGCCCGGCGACCACTAGCAGGCCGGCCGCGTATACCCCCTTGCCAGGATAGCGCGTACGGCTGCGGCAGCCTACTCCTGACAATTCAGAGGTCGGCACGATCCTCGCTGCCATTAAAGCGCACTACCACGGAGCGAGGTTTGTCTCCGCCCCGGCTTCGACTCCGCCGCCCAAGAAACCTGCGGTCGAGGGGGGCCCGAGCAACCAGGTCGTGGCCACACTTCGCCAGTAGGCCCGCCGAAGGTGCGCGATCTCGCCCCGCTCCCGACTCTGACCCCGCCGCTGGAGGACCCCGGAGCAAGGACAACTTCGCCAACTCGCTCGGCGCTGTACCTTCGCGGTGGGGTGAATATTACACCAAGCAATAGGCTCCATCAAGCATTAGGGAAGCTCACAGGCCGCAGGGACGGAGGGGGCCAAAGGGCTCGGCAGCATGGCTTCGGCCCGTGAAGCCTTTCACCATGAGAGACTCCTGTTGTAGGGGTGGCCCCCACCTAAGCCCAGCAGGTCTGTTAGAAGGTTGTAAGGCCCAAAATGGGACATGTATAATGACATAAGTACCCCTGAGGGAATACTCAAATGTAAGGGTACTATTGTAAAAACACTCCCCATGTGGGTATATATATACACACACACACGATACCGGCCATGGGGGAAATCCTAAGCACTTGCTCACCTAACTCTTCACTACCATATTCTCTCTCTGTTTGGTCGGTAACCACAACAGTTACATTCCTGTCTACTTTTCTGCTCTTTCTGTAAATTCACTTTAGTGTCAAAGTACACCAAACTATCAACTCAAGGTTCTTTGGTTTGTATATGTTTTCAGTGGCAATGGATGTTTAGCATTTCCTAGACTGTGCATTCTAAAGTACCTACTACCAAAACTTTATGTTTATCTTGGCTAACCATGGGCAATCAACTGTATAGGTTGTTGCAGTGCAATTTTTTGGAATGACGGTCATTTTGGTCTTGGTAATACAAATACCCTCACCAGCATTGATGTTTCTGGACCTTTCATTGTACATTTAACGTAGACTTTCTGAAGTGCCCCTTCTCCCCATTTTCTGCTGATTTGACTAATGAATTTTAGCAGGGCATTTCAAGTTACTCCACATTTCTCTGTGGGATATTGATGTTCATTATTACATATGGATCACCTCTATTGCTTATCGGTGAAAGATAGTGACGATATCTCTACTCCACAGCAATTAAAATGGAGCTGCATTCTAGGTAAAATGATCACATTGCACTCTTTACTTCCTTTGCTCATTAATTCTGTTACGCAGCTTCGCACCGACACTACATCCTAAAGCTGTTATCTATTATTTGTATATCCTGTTCTCTGATATTTGTATCTCCTTACGTAATTAGTTTCTAATTGTGGGTTGCTCCGAACAATTCACCTTTTCAGCCTGCTAGGATCTTGCAGAAACATGGAAAGAATTCTTCCAAACCACCACTTGTACTAATTCTTGGGGAGCATCTATTCTTGACCATTCCATAGTATCATAGCTGCAAATATGCAGCTATATAGCTCCCAGATCCAAACCTGTTCTTGCACTAATTTGGCATGAGCAGGCGCACTTCCATGGATGGATGGGTGGTGATTTAAAGGTGAATTTTATCTCCCGTTTTTTAATGATTCAGTTCCATGTAATACATGTGCATTTGGTTTACTTTAGAAACCATTTGATTATTTGTGACCGGTGTTGTATGTTGTGCTAGGTGTCCTTGCCCTTTCTCCTATATGCAGAACAATATGAAAGTTGCTAATGGCTTGCTGCATGCCTAGCTTGCTATATGGAGCGACAGTTATAGCTAGATAGCTTTGCTTTAAGGTGTTTGGTCATGGAATTTCAATTAAAGGTAATTACCTTGTCATTTAGATAGCAGTTATGCAATTCTCTTCCTCCAACAAAAAAAATTGTCTATAATGAAGTTTTTCCTTTTCTTTAGTGCAAATACTTTTCTGCTCTCTCTAATATACTGAATTTACTCATATATAGGACTTTTGTTCGATCTTAGACATGCTCTTTTAGTGTGTTCAGCAAGACAAATCTTATTATCCTATTGCTAGCGTCTCATGAACATTTACCTTGTGGCTAATAGATTGTGTATTTACAAACTGCTTTGTATTGATAGTAACTCATATTGTACGTTGTTGGATCCTTGTGTGTTAGTTACTGTCACAATGCTACTGCCATGATTCGAAACAGAGTGAGCATTTAGGTTGTGCATTGCAAAAAAAGCTTGCCTAGGAAGCAAATACCTAATGAAATTCTCTTGCTCTTCCTAGATAGAATCTGGATGTGGCCTACAGTAGCCCTCTGCTAGAAAGACCTCATAGATTGCATTGCCATAATAACTCCCACCAGCTTCTATTACGGAGTCGGCTTCATTGTCAGTCCACTGATCCAATGTGCCTGACTGGACCTGAGCCAAGTAAATGTTGACTTTATGGTGATTACTCTCAAAGATGATATGCCAATGAAGATAAATGCTTTCTATCTGAGAATTCTGTCTAAATGATCTTTTAGTATTATGGGACAGAGTCCTTTACTTGTTACAATGCTATGCTGCTAAATAGTGATGAGGAATATAGTTTTTGGATCTTGTGTTCAGCTAGAGGGGCATTCATTGCAGCCATGGCTGTTTCTATGATTCTTTATGTTAGATCGTCTTTGTTGACTACTGAAATTGATGTCTCTTGTCTTAAGAGATCATTGAATTATCCGACCAATGTCAATGTGCAAGAGCTAATTAAAAAGACAAAATCCCTACAGTCTATTGCCATTGACGCGAACACTTGATCGTTATCTTTTCTATTAAAGAACGAATACTTCTATTCAAAAGCACCGGTCGCAGATGACGTCGTGCGTAAATCCTGTCTAGTGTTATTTTACATTTGACTAGAGGGGCCTTTTGCTGTAGGGTTGCAGCAACAGTAACGTGGACCATATTGCCAGCTAGAGCATCGGTTTGCGTGGAACCAAACCTGGTTGGCCAGATCTTGTTGTGTACTTTTCAAGATCACAATTGAAAATGGAAATTATGCATACAGAAGTCCAGCGTCAATATCAACAAAAATTTCCACATATTTATAACTTACAAAGTTATCATCCATCTATGTACAAATCTTAAGAACAAGAAGTGTTGATTTCTTGAGGTTTGGTCGCAAGGAGGTCTCGTCCTTCGATTATGTAAACATCATATCTATGCAATCATGCAACTAAACCGCAATTAGGCTACACGTGTTGATCCTACGATACTAAGTGGTGCATCATTCTGTAACTGCCTAACCGAATTCCTACAACATCGCAATCCAACCTCTCCCACATTGAAACAATGATTAAGATCACTCTCAATAGGTCCTAGCCAACAATGTTCGTAGCATTAATTAGTATGTCAACTAAGACTGGTACTGAGGTAAAAGGAAAATCAAATAAGAAAGTGAGAGACAGGAGCAATGTTTTGCATAAGACACTGCTTGGTTACAAACTCTACTCACAAGAAACAATCAAAATTTTGCATTGGAGAGTAGAATAATGTCCATAGCATTAAACCAATGCTTCTATGAAATCCATACCTCCCTCCCATCACCGGTGTCCCACCCGGCCTCCTCGCCGCCAGCGTGCCGCCACTTGCCTCGTCATTGGCGCCCTGCTTGCCCTCCTGCTCATCGCACCACCACCGGCTCAAATCTGGTCATCGTTGCCCAAACGTCACCACCGTCGCCCATTGTCACAACCGTCATTACAAGAAAACTTATTTATTGCAACAAAATTAATTGTTGCATTAAGTCTAAAATCATTGCAATATGCACATATTGCAACGAAATTAAAATCGTTGCTAGACATTGCAATAAACTCTATAGTAATAGCTCATTGCAACAAAATTTAAATCGTGGTGATAAATTATCATATCACAACAATTTTACTGTTACAATAGCATTCTATCACCACGAACTAAATACAGTGCAACACATACATATTGCCACAAAATATTTTTCATGGCAATAGCTTATTGCAACGATCTCTTTATCGTGGCAATAGCTTATTGCAACAACCAATTTTTCGTTGCAATAGCCTATTGATATTTCGTGGTAATAACTTAATACAATGGTCTAAATTTCGTAGATATAATTGCCACAAATTAGATTTTACATTACCATACATATATGGATTTAATTCACATTAATTCTCACAAAAACGTTTTATAGCTATTAGAATACACAAGATTAAAGCAATATGCTTTCATATATTTTATTGCGATCGGAGCACATCGACAATAATGTTGAACTGCTCAAATGCTACACTAAGATAATACTGTTTAGATACAACAAGGTATTAATATGGCCACATAATAATAAACCAGAAATGTTTGACATGCTCCTCATAATAGAGCCCTTCTATTACATCAAGCAAAGTACAATCTATTAGGTAGTATCTGATTAAAATATGATAGAGATGACGGAACTCCAATTAGATGGCACCATCCTGCAAAATAATAAACACGGTCCACCTTAGATGCATGTATATATCAGATTAAGTAACTTATTTAAATATCAGATTGATGTAATCACAGTTCCTATTCAATTCCAATATACTTATTTCTAACTTGAAGCCCTGTATACTGGCACACACATCTATAGCAAATTAACATTCAAAACTTCATTCAATTAGCTAGCTGCACAATTTAGTTCATACCTTGGCTAAATATTTAAGTTGTAATTCGTTATCTGATTTTGTTGAAATGAATAATCCTTGGGTCGCTCTTGGAATCTCCTAAAAAGAAATAGATACACCATTAAGACAGAAGTTGGGTCAGCTCAAGACAAGCAAAACTCAAAAGGCAAGTAGTGTGAAAGAATTATTGTATACTTCAAAATCTCTGGAAGAGCTGCATGATTCAGTAAACAAATAAATGATAAATCCATAATTTCACATGTGCCTAGAAGTTGTAACACTACAGGATGACGCATTGGTGCAAAGTGTGAAACCGCTTGGGAAAGTCACTATAGAAAACAATGCTATCGCTTGGGATTCTAGTTGCTACTACTCTCTATTCAGCTGCTTGGAAAATTTCCCAAGCAGTAGGTTCAGTTCTGAAAAAGAATCCCGAGTGCTACTAGTGCTTTAAATTTAGAGGTTCCCAAGTTGTACTACAGGTTTGTATACAATTCCAACCTATACAACTACTTTTAATTAACATAGGAGAGATTTGAAAAATAAAATGCAATTATGAATCAAATTTTAAACTTGACTATTATACGCCAATCGATAAGGATAACAATTAACTGATTACTCATCCACTATTTTTAGAACAAATCATGGAGGAAATATATATATATATATATATATATATATATATATATATATATATATATATATATATATATATATATATATATATATATATATATATATATATATATATATATATATATATATATATATATATATATATATATATATATATATATAGGAGCTATCTAGCACTATTCAAGTGCTAACATATAAATGCCAACCAGGGCTATTGGATCTACAATCTATGGCTTAGATTTGTGAAGGTGGAAGCTCCCAATCACTTATGTATTTTTCCCAAAACCCCCTGGCAACTACTCCCCTTTGCATCTGCGTCCCCGGCTCCCTCCCTGTCCCCGACCCTCACTCGTTGTCGCTTCGCTCCGCCTCCCTCACTCGCCTTCCGCTGCCGGCTTGCTCCGCCTCCCTCACTCTCCTTGCTCCGCCTCCCATGCCTCCCCCATCTTCCTCCGGGCCGCCGCCTCGCTCTACCCTCCACGGCCTCCCCCCGTCGCGCCCCGGCCCTCGACGCCGCCACCTCCCTCCACGGCTGCCCCTCAACCCTCTGGGCCATCGCCTCGCTCTGCCCTCCATGGCCCCTCCAAGCCACCGCCAGCCCTTCTCCTCACGCTTCCTGCTCCTTTAGCACCCAGGCGCCTCAACTCTCGTCCTCCAGGGTTAGGGTTAGGTGAATGGGGTGGCGACTCCTTCTGCAGCGTTGCCGCTTCCCTCCGAGCCGGCCTCCACCCTGAGCGCCGACGGCTCCCTCCGACCGGGCCTCCTCCTTGAGCGCCGACGCCTCCAACCCGGCCTCCTCCCTGAACGTCGATGCCTCCCTCCGACTCGGCCTCCGCCCAGCTCGGCTATCTGTTGCTTGTGATGATACCAAGAATAATTGTGTTCTTGTGTTTTGCATCATCTAGTAATGCCCGTCGATAACTCCACCCCAACGTCTAGAATGTATATTTCTCAGTGTTGTTGCAACATCTAAGCATCTAGATTGTGTTCTTGTGTTTTGCAGAATGTATAATTGTGTTCTTGTGTTTTGCCATTACATATTCCCCAGCGTCCAGAATGTATAATTGTGTTCTTGTGTTTTGCAACATCTAGATTGCTGTTGGAAATTGACCCGAGTGTTTCTCAGGTGATGAATGTGTGAAAATATAAGCATGTTTGAGCTATCTGCTGCTATCTGTTGCTTGTGATGATACCAAGAATAATTGTGTTCTTGTGTTTTGCATCATCTAGTAATGCCCGTCGATAACTCCACCCCAACGTCTAGAATGTATATTTCTCAGTGTTGTTGCAACATCTAAGCATCTAGATTGTGTTCTTGTGTTTTGCAGAATGTATAATTGTGTTCTTGTGTTTTGCCATTACATATTCCCCAGCGTCCAGAATGTATAATTGTGTTCTTGTGTTTTGCAACATCTAGATTGCTGTTGGAAATTGACCCGAGTGTTTCTCAGGTGATGAATGTGTGAAAATATAAGCATGTTTGAGCTATCTGCTGCTCCAGAATGTATATTTCTCAGTTGATGAATGAGTGTTTCTCAAGATTTCTGCTGCTCCGAATGTATATTTGTGTTGCTGCTCCAGCATCTCAATTCTCAGTACTGCTGCTGCTGCTCTAGAATATGTAATGGCATTGCACTGCCACTAGAACATGCTTTAGGAACTGATGATGTAGCAGAATTGAGATGAAGCAAACGAGTGAAATTGGTGGCAGCAATAGGCTAGCAACTATAGGCTGAATAAAATCCACAGGTTGACACAGCAAAATTACAAATCTAGGAAAGAAGCATCATATGTTTTAATGCTATTGAGATGAAGCATTGTTCAGTTGATGTTTTTAGGGCATCATGCTATTTAGATGTTTCTAAAATGAGACCATGAAATCTAAAATGAGAAGCAAACCTTTGTATCAGGTTTGCAAGAAAACCCTCGTACCGGGTTCTAAAATGAGACCATGAAATCTAAAATGACAAGAACTGGACAATGAACAATGAGCTCTAGAACAGTATCAGGTTCTAAACTGAGCACTGGGAGACTCTGCAAAATGGCTACTCAACAGGCATATTGAGAAACAAAATTGCATAGTCTGAACAGTATGTTCTGTGAAATGGCTTGTGGAGGGGCATTTACATTGGATTACTTTGTCTTCACAATACAGTGGCAATTTGTGTTGTTGCAGACATTTTCTTACACACATCACAGAACATAATCACAATTTATATATATATATTGCTAATAGGTAATTGGGTGCTAACATGCTAATGCAGCTCTGGGTCGTTAGATCTGCCCCCTACGGCCTAGATCCTTGAAGGTGGAAGCATCCAATCCACTTATACAATTTTGTGAAAACCCCCGCCGCTTCTCAATCTTTTTTTCTTCTCACCCCTCAACCCCAGTTCTTCCCCGCGACTCTCCGGCTTCTTGACGCCGCCCTACGCCGTGTCGTCCCGCGCGCCGGCGCCGGCGGCCTCTGCGAGCAGCATCTCCCATCCAGCCATGAACAGGTCGACGCCGCCCTTCGCCAAGCACAACGGCATGAAGATCATCAGCCCCTCGACGGGCAGGTCCGGCGGCAGGAACACGCACGGCGCCCCACTGCATGGGGTGAATCCGGCGGCCGGCGAGGAGCGGGCAGAAGCGGGAGAAGAACATCTCCAGGGAGCCCCCCGACCAGCGCAGGGTCTAGTACAGACGCTCCGTGAGGTTGATTGGCACCGTGCCGCGGAACGCGTCGGGCTCCATGGCGCAGTACATGGACCTGAAAAGGACCGAGGACGCCCAAGATTTCACACACACGCGCAAAGAACAAAGCTGTATCACAGAGAATGGAGGAGGCAAACTACAGAGAAGACACACACGAGAGGAAAACACACAGGAGTTGTGACGCCCATCAAAACTGCATCAGTTTTCTTCTTTTTTCAGACTAGACATAGTGTTTTGATGATGGAATGACAAAAACTGAAACTACTCACACACCCGCCAGACTTCAACAAACAGTCCGGTTTCCTAGCCACTTACATACGCATGACTCGGCCACAATCCTGACAATTCAGATCATGGACTAACAAGACTAAAACGGGATATTAAAAGACACTAACTGTAGTTCTGTACATACTCTGAAATTCAGGGACTACGTTCTGAATTTTAGCTCATACTGAACTTCAGTTCAGTTATTCCAGACTGCACACAAAACACTGACCTGAGATGAACCAAAACAAGATTAGTACTAATGCAGGACCAACGGTATCGAGCTGAGGAATGGCATCGACTTGCCGAACTTGTTGGGCTTGTTCAGGACCTTGGCATCGTCGGGCCGCCAATGAGGCGGGTCGGCGTCGTAGAGCGCTACGCGGCGGAACATGCAGCTGGTGCCGACGTAGGACCGCTGAACACCGTGCCCGGAGACGCCGCCGTCGACACCTACGCCTCGTCGCGCGCTGCCTCCCCGAAGTCCACGAATGACTGGATGTACCGTCTATATCTCTAACTCTATATCTCTAACAGTCATCTTTGCCACTATTCTTATCGCGGATGGTGCTCATCACCGCGGCGAAGCTGGAGGACAGGAGGTCCCAGACCTGCATCCTCGGGAACGCCCACAGCACCATGTTTCCGAAATAGTTCATGGGCACGGCCGGCACGGTGCGGCCGTGGCAGTTCACAGCAGTTTGCGGCGTAGGGCGTCAAGAAGCCGGAGAGGAGCCGTGCGCGTTCCTGCCGCCGGACCTGCCCATCGAGGGGCTGATGATCTTCGTGCTGTCGTGCTCGGCGAAGGGCGGCGTCAAGAAGCCGGAGAGTCGCGGGGAAGAACTGGGAGTTGAGGGGTGAGAAGAAAAAAGATTGAGAAGCGACGGGGGTTTTTCACAAAATTGTATAAGTGGATTGGATGCTTCCACCTTCAAGGATCTAGGCCGTAGGGGGCAAATCTAACGATCCAGAGCTGCATTAGCATGTTAGCACCCAATTACCATATATATATATATATATATATATATATATATATATATATATATATATATATATATATATATATATATATATATATATATATATATATATATATATATATATATATATATATATATATATATATATATATATATATATATATATATATATATATATATATAAATGAATAGTGGCAAAGATGATAAAGATGATAGAGTTAGAGATATAGAAAGAGATAAGAATAGAATGTAACTTGAATATATGGTTAGTTTGTTTCCTTGTTCGAGGATTGTAATCTCCGATTGTATACGCCACGCCAAGGGCTATTCTTGGATATAAATCAACACGTAATAATGGCTCGAAAGGGGTAGAACGCTTCCACCAAATTACATGGTATCGAGCCTCTCCTCCACAAACATCCGGATCGCATCTAGTGGAGCCATGGCGAGTTCCTTCAACGGAGCCACCGCCAATCCGTTCTTCGCCAAGTCGCCACCGAAGTCGATGAAGGCCAATTTTCTCCTGTGGAAGGCGCAGATCCTTCCGGCTGTACGAGGTGCCCGCATGGAGGGATATCTCACCGGCGCGACTGCTGCTCCAGCAAAGCTGATCGACGCCAAGGATGGGAACGAGATCGTGAAGAAAGCCAACCCAGCGTATGACGAATGGGTTGTTGCCGATCAGCAGCTTCTCGGCTTCCTTCTCTCGACGGTCTCCAAGGAGATTCTCACGCAGGTGGTGAACATGCACACCGCTGCACAAGCTTGGAGAGCAATCAACGAGATGTTCTCCACACAAACGCGTGCTCGATCTGTGAACACACGCATTGCACTCGCAACCACCTCCAAAGGGAATATGAGCGTTGCGGAATACATCACCAAAATGAAGTCCCTCGGTGATGAGATGGCGGCCACCGGGAAATCAATGGATGATGAAGAGATGGTGGGCTACATCCTTGCCGGCCTTGATGAAAGTTACGAGCCGGTGGTATCGTCTGTCGTCAGCAGGCCCGAACCGGTGACGGTAGCAGAGCTGTACTCCCAGCTCCTCAGTTTCGAGAATCGCCACAATCTACGCCAGGCCGGCTACCAAGTCAACTTGGCACGTCGCGGTGGGCGTGGAGCGCCAGCCCGCGGCGGAGGAGGCGGTCGCGACGCGCGCGCGCCGTGATGATAACGGCGGCAATTCGCGCAGCCGCGCAAAGACCAACAATGGAGGCAAACGACCTACATGCCAACTTTGTGGTAAGGCAGGACATGTTGTTGTTGATTGTTGGCACAGGTTCGATGAAGACTTTGCTCCTGAAAAAAGTGCCGCTGCTGCAACTCACTCATATGGCATTGACACAAACTGGTACATGGACACTGGAGCAACTGATCACATCACGGGCGAGTTGGACAAGCTGACCACCCGTGAAAAGTACACTGGAAAAGATCAGATCCACACAGCTAGCGGATCAGGTATGGACATTAGTCACATTGGTCATAGCACTATTCACACCCCTAGTCGTGATTTACATCTAAACAATGTCTTATATGCTCCAAAGGCTATGAAAAATCTTATTTCAGTTCATCGTTTCATATATGATAACTATGCCTATCTAGAAGTTTACCCTAATTTCTTCTTTATCAAGGATCGGCAAACGAAGAATGTTCTGCTTAGAGGACGATGTTACAACGGCCTCTATCCCTTGGAACCTACATCAAAACAAGCTTTTGGAGCCATCAGACCATCTTTTGCGAGATGGCACAGTCGGCTAGGTCATCCTTCTTTAGCTATTGTCCAAAAAGTTGTTAGCAATAATAAACTGCCATGCTTGGCATAGTCTATGAGTCATGAAGTTTGTGATGCTTGTCAAATGGCCAAGAGCCATCAGTTACCCTATTCTACATCCTCTAGTGTGTCAAAGTTTCCTCTAGAACTTGTTTACTCTGATGTTTGGGGTCCAGCATCTGACTCTGTTGGGGGCAACAAGTACTATGTCAGCTTTATTGATGATTTTAGCAAGTTTACTTGGATCTATCTCCTCAAATTTAAATCTGATGTGTTTCAGATATTTCGTGAATTCCAGAATCTTGTTGAAAGATTATTCAATAGGAAAATCGTTGCTTTGCAATCTGATTGGGGTGGTGAATATGAAAAACTACACCGCTTCTTTTCTCAGATAGGCATCACTCATCGTGTTTCATGTCCCCATACCCATCAACAAAATGGGGCTGCTGAACGAAAACACAGACACATTGTAGAAGTGGGCTTATCTCTCCTTGCTCATGCTTCCATGCCTCTCAAATTTTGGGATGAGGCATTCCTTACCGCTACTTATCTTATCAACCGCACCCCAAGCAAAGTCATTGAGTATTCCACACCCCTAGAGCGCCTGTTTCATCTAAAACCGGCCTATGCTTCTTTGCGAACTTTTGGTTGTGCTTGTTGGCCAAATCTTAGACCATACAACATTAGAAAACTCCAGTTTCGCTCAAAACAATGTGTTTTTATTGGCTATAGCAATACTCACAAAGGATTCAAATGCCTTGACGTTTCCACTGGCCGGGTTTATATATCTCGTGACGTTGTTTTTGATGAAACCATCTTTCCTTTTGCAAAGCTACATTCCAATGCCGGTGCGCGCCTGCGATCGGAGATTGTCTTATTGCCTCCACATCTTCTCAATTCCAATACTTCTGTTTCTAGGGGTGCAAATGTGCTTACTCCAGTGGCTAATGATCCTGATCTTGATGATACTAATGCGGTTGATGAGCAAATAGCAGGACATCCACAGGTGCCGACAGCAACTATAGATGCGGTGGCGAATGAGGATGGTGTGTTTTCCACTGAATCTGCCCAGGGATCGGCACATGATGCAGCTAGCGACGGCGTCAACTCGCTGTCTCCCGGGCCTCACCTACCGACGTCTGCCACGTCCTCTTCGATGCATGCAGCCCCTGGCAGTGATGCAGCGGGGGAACCAGGAGCTTCTTCGCCAGCCGAAGCAGCGTCCTCGGTGACACCATCCGGATCATCGGTTGTGCCTACGACAGCGCCTCGGCCACACACACGACTTCAGAGTGGAATTCGTAAAGACAAAATATACACCGATGGCACCATACGGTATGATAAGCAATCTTATTTTACACTTACTGGTGAACCTCAGAACCTAGAAGAAGCTTTCATGCACAAAGAATGGAAAAATGCTATGGATCTAGAATATATGGCCTTAATGAAAAACAATACCTGGCATCTTGTTCCACCTAAGAAGGGAAGAAACATCATAGATTGCAAATGGGTATATAAGGTAAAAAGAAAATCTGATGGGAGTTTGGATCGGTACAAAGCTCGCCTAGTTGCCAAAGGGTTTAAGCAAAGGTATGGCATAGACTATGAGGACACATTTAGTCCCGTAGTAAAATTTGCTACCATTAGAATTATTTTGTCCCTTGCTATCTCTAGGGGATGGAGCCTTAGACAGCTGGATGTACAGAATGCGTTTCTTCATGGTGTTCTGGAGGAAGAGGTGTACATGAGACAACCTCCTGGGTATGAGGACAAAGATAAGCCTGGCTTTGTTTGCAAACTGGACAAGTCACTCTATGGTCTTAAACAAGCACCAAGAGCGTGGTATGCTCGCCTGAGTACAAAGCTGTGTAATCTTGGCTTCATGGCTTCAAAGGCAGATACATCATTATTCTTTTACAATAAAGGTAATACTGTTATCTTCATTCTTATTTATGTGGATGATATTATTGTTGCTAGCTCCACACAAGAGGCTACTACAGCTTTACTCAAGGATCTCAATCAGGAGTTTGCTCTCAAGGATCTTGGAGAGCTGCATTACTTCCTTGGCATAGAGGTAAATAAGGTAAAGGATGGTATTCTCCTTACTCAAGAGAAATATGCAACAGATTTGCTCAAGAGAATTGGAATGACAAATTGTAAGCCTGTTAGCACTCCCTTATCTACTTCAGTGAAGTTGTCAGCTCATGAAGGTAGTCCACTTGGGTCTGAGGATTCAACACAGTACAGAAGTATAGTGGGAGCCCTGCAGTATCTCACACTTACCAGACCTGACATTGCCTTCTCTGTCAACAAGGTATGTCAGTTTTTGCATTCACCAACAACTGAACATTGGACTGCAGTTAAGAGAATTTTGAGGTATATACGCTCAACAACCAATCTTGGGTTAAGGATAGGAAAATCTCAGTCAACTAGAGTGAGTGCATTCTCTGATGCTGATTGGGCAGCGAGTCCTGATGATAGGAGATCCACTGGTGGATTTGCTGTATTCTTGGGAACAAATTTAGTGTCATGGAGTGCAAGGAAACAGGCAACGGTTTCACGTTCCAGCACTGAGTCAGAGTATAAAGCATTAGCTAATGCAACTGCTGAGATAATATGGGTTCAGTCCTTGCTCAATGAGCTACATATATCAGCACCGCAAGCAGCTCAGTTATGGTGTGACAACTTGGGTGCTACATATTTGTCGGCTAATCCAATCTTTCATGCTAGGACAAAGCACATAGAGATTGATTACCATTTTGTGAGAGAAAGGGTAGCAAGAAAACAATTAGATATTCAGTTTGTACCTACAGGTGATCAAGTCGCTGACGGATTCACAAAACCACTATCAGCTCACCAAATACAGAAATTCAAGTTCAATCTCAATCTTGATAAGTTGTGATTGAGGGGGAGTGTTAGAGATATAGAGTTAGAGATATAGAAAGAGATAAGAATAGAATGTAACTTGAATATATGGTTAGTTTGTTTCCTTGTTCTGAGGATTGTAATCTCCTGATTGTATACACCACGCCAAGGGCTATTCTTGGATATAAATCAACACGTAACAGCGGCTCCGAAAGGGGTAGAACGCTTCCACCAAATTACAATGACAAGAATAGACTTAGCTGAAAGTAAATTGTAGCTCTTCCAGCAGTCAGGCAAATTCACACGTACCTAACATACACTAACTGAACCATGAAGGGGATATATCTTCTGTAGTGCCATCTTGGCCCTGAAATTGCCGAACCATGAAATAGAAAAATCTTCAATTTTGTCTCCCTTTTAGCTGCCTTGCATGTTTAAGAATCAAAACACGGTGCTCTAACCTGTCAGAATTGAGAAACATGTATTGATGGCCAAACAATGAGTTTGTACATAGCCTTGACAATTATATATGTTTGAGGAACAAAGTTAGACCAATTAAGTATCTACACAAAATAGGAAATGTCAATGAAGTGGAGATGGTTGGTCCATTCTCATATACTGGCCAAACTGAAATATAGCTAAACTCATTAATTAATTATTGTTGTTAAGTGCCAAAATGGCCGAATTAGGCCCTGTTTGGATCCCTCCATCTAAAGTTTAGTCACTAAAATTTAGATCTAAAGTCTCCAAATATGTGGTCTAAAGTTAGATCTAAACTTTAGCTAACTCCTAAAAAACACTTTAGACCATTAGACCATAAAACTGAGCTAAAGTGGTCTAAAGTTTCGGTTTATCCCAGCTCCCGCACACAAAAGTCCTTTCTGCCCCCGTGAAATATCTACTCCCGGGCTCCCGGCTCCCGCACGAAAAAATTTCCCCATCTGCGGCAATTTCCCCGCTAGGACTCCAGACGCCCCCGCCGCGACCCAGCCACCCCACCGCCGCCCGGCCTTCGCACCGCCCCGCGCGCGACCCAGCCACCCCACCGCCGCCGCCCGCCGCCGCCCCGCGACTGACCCACCACCACCGACGCCCCGCACCCCGCCCCGCCGCGACCCAGCCATCCCACCTTTGAAGAAGCAGCGCCGCCGTGCCCTTCCCCGCCTTCCTCTCATGGATCCCGTCGACGATGTGTCCATGCGCCCCCAAAATCCCCTCCCCTATGATTTCTTGTCCCAAACCGATCCTGTGCCCTCTAGTCAAGACGGCTTGTTCGGTCTTGACATCAACTCGTCGGCAGCTCTTGATTTCCCGCACATGGGGTCGTACCAAGAGATTCTTGAATCGGCGTCGGTTGAAGATGGAAGCAGTGGTGGCCGTGGCGCTCGTGGCACCCGTAGCGTCATAGGCAGCCATGGCGGCTCGGCGGCGTGGAGGAACTGGAGCTGCTGCTGGCATAGGCGGCCGTGGTGGCCGTGGCGGCGTTGGTGGATCTGCCGCTAGCAGAGGCGGTTGTGGTGGCCGTGGCGACGTTGCTGGGCGTGGTGGCCGTGCTGGAGCTGTGCCGCGGGCTACTTCTGGCAAAGCCCCAGTGAGTGTTGAAGGTAGTAGCAATGGCCCAATGCCGTTCCGCGCTCCTCGCACGGCTCGAGCGCCTAACAATGGTGGGTGTGGAGGCTCTCGGTCCGAAGTCGCCACTACGGTACCATCCAGTGCAGCAGCCGCGGGTGGCAGCTCGTCAAGCCACCGAGGCCCTCCACAATTTGAAGTTCCTGTGGGTATGACCGAAGAAATTGGCGCAATAGGCGATGGCTTAGAAGGTGCTGGTATTGAAGAAGAGGATGAAACCCTTGGAAATAATTTTTCGGTGAGCACACCTTACTTGATCCAAATCACCTTTTGACAAACATCATAACCTATTTTTGCAGGACTGGTAATCCACAAACCACAACGAACATTGAATCTGCACAAATTTTATTATTATGTACCTGTTTTTTTTACCATACAAATGTTTGCTCTGATATATGTAAACTGACATTATCCATGGATACTATAGCGAGTATTGAGTTCTAAAAGCCATAATCATACCCGGCAAAGCTAGCAATGTAGATATGTCAAAACAATACGAATTCTCCAATGTAGCCATGCTCCCTGTATATACCGAATTAGAAGTTTGACAAATAAATTCTAAGATGCTCAGCAGAAGGCAATAAGGCCAATTCCGTAGAAAGGATCTTGTCAGCCGGCACCATGCACAGACAAAATTCTTGCAACACGAAGGATCCCTATTTTGTGTGCAACAATGTTAAATGACATGGAAAAATTTTGTGTGCAGTAGATGCATCTCATTTTCAGAATTTTTGCTTGACACAAAAGGTAACAAATAATTATTTCTGATGTACTGATGTATATATGACATACTGCTCTCATGCTACACGAAGGATCCCTATTTTCACTAGCCAACCAAACATCAATTTGCTTCAAGTTGCTTTCATTGTAATAAATAAATGGTGGACTTCTCCAAGTTGCTTTTATTGTAATGCTGATCCGTAGTCTATTATGTTTATGTCCATCCAGAGCTCCTGTTTACGAATGATATTTCAGTAACTAGATCGACCTTTTATTGACATTTTTTGTTTTATTTGAAACAACCTAGATGGGTAATCACTTTGACAAGGCAAATTGGTCTGTTGAAAATACTTCTATTTTCTGCGACATTTATCTTGAGGAAAAGAGGGCAGGCAATCATAGCAATGGATTCATTACTAACAGGGGTTATGTGAATATGGCTGAGAAGTACTACATTAGTACCTACCTAAAACACAGTAGGAAACAACTGAGAAACAGATCGGATCAATTGAAGGGGCTCTATCAGTTTTGGCTGTACCTCAACGGACACACTGGTTTGGGACGCAATGCTAATGGCTCAGTGGTGGCTGATGATGATTTCTGGGATAGACACACAAAGGTAATGATAACACCGCTTTTATGTCATGTTTAGTTTGTTAGTGGTAATCTTGTTTTGCCATTTATATTTGCTACTTATGACTATCCTGAGCCAGTGAGCCAACAAATAAAGCGTCCCATATTTGCACTCATGAAAGAACACCATTGTGAACATTTAATAGTTATGTTTTTCTATAAGAAACTTGCACTGGAGAAAACTGATCAACACTGCACACTTGTTTACTTTTTTTTCAGAACAAACCCGATTGGCGGAGGCTTAGAACTGGACCTCCAGACAATCTTGCACACCTGGAGGAAATATTTGAACATGTCGTTGTTGATGGGTTTTCATCATGTATTCCTGGTGAAATAATTGGAGATGGAAATGATGAGAGTGAGGAAGACCACGAGGAAGATGGGATGGAAGACAACCCAATGAGTGTTAGTACCAGGAAGAGAGGCAGCAGCACTACTACTACTGCTATGAGTCCTACAAAAAAACAAAGAGTCCTATGGTGAAGGTGCTGAAAGGAATACTTGACAACTTCAAGGAAGAAAGTTTAGGCGAGAAAATGGCCAAATCAATGAAGAAAGCTCTCCAATTGGCAGTGGAAAGTGGGGCAGCAGAAGATAGTATTGAGTATTTCATGGCTACCAATTTGTTTGTAAAGGCTGAAAACCGCGAGGCATTCTTCAATTTCACCACAAAAGAAGCTCGGCTTATATGGTTGAAGAGGTGGTGCACCATGAAGAAGTTGTACTAGATGAACTAGGATCGTGGGACAGTAGTAGTGCCTATCTTTATTTGCATGAACTTACTTTGAATGTTTGCATGAACTTACTATTAATGTTTGCTTATTATTAATGTTTTTTTGAACTTTGATTATTGTCAGCATGGTGTAATGTTGAAATAGTTATTTAATTGTGGCACTTGTGAATTACTGTAATCATGATCTAACATGCGGGGGGTGCCCTATTTGTAGACGAATTTTTCATCAAGTGATGATGAAGACAATGCACTTGAGGCAGCACAGGAACATCGTAGGAGGAAACAACAATTTGCTGCCATTGCTTGCATTATTGGTACGTACTATTTTGAAACTTACATGAACAAATCCAAGCAGAGGATTGTGGTTGAATCAGGCATTGATTGGGTTATGAGGACATTGAACAATTCTAGATCTTGTTACGACATGTTTAGGATGAGTAGGGAAATGTTTTACAGACTGCATGATTTGCTAGTTACATCATACGGCTTGAAGTCATCATGTAAGATGTCGTCGATAGAAGGTTTGGCCATGTTTTTATGGATGGTTGGTGCCCCTCAATCGGTTAGACAAGCAGACAATCATTTTGGGAGGTCAATCGAGACGGCCAGTAGGAAATTTGATGAAGTATTGCAGTGTGTTTACAGGCTCTCAGCAGATGTTATCAAACCAAATGATCCAGAATTTAGAACGGTTCACCCTAGGTTGGAAGGACCTCGATTTCATCCTTTTTTTGATAATTGTATTGGAGCCATAGATGGGACACATATACCAGTTGTTGTGCCAGTGTCAAAGGTCGTTCAACATACGGGTCGACATGGTTACACGTCCCAAAATGTGTTAGCCATTTGTGACTTCGATATGAGGTTCACCTTTGTTCTCGCGGGATGGCCGGGGTCAGTCCATGATATGAGAGTGTTCAATGATGCTACAAATAAATATGGTCACAAATTCCCACATCCTCCACTAGGTACAATCAATTATTCATATTGAATGTCATTTGGTATTTCATCTAATATTCATAGTTTTAAAATATTTGTGCTTGATTCATTTAGGTAAATTTTACCTCGTTGACTCGGGCTACCCTAACCGACCGGGTTATCTTGCACCATACAAGGGGGTAACATACCATCTGCCGGAGTTTAGACAAGGACCAAGACCTAGTGGACGAAATGAGGTATTCAATTTTCATCACTCATCGCTTCGCAATGTCATAGAGCGTTCTTTCGGCGTTTTGAAGATGAAATGGAGGATCTTGTTGGGATTACCGTCATATCCGATGCCGAAGCAAAGCCAAATAATACTGTCATGCATGGCTCCATAATTTTATTCGTGAAAGTGCAATAGCAGACGCGGACTTTGATAGATGTGATCGAGATGAAAACTATATGCCAATGCCTAAGGAACCTTCATTTGAGCCAAGGGGTCGCAATCGACATGGCGGTGGCGAGGATCATAACATGAATACCTTCCGTGATAACATCGCTAACGCGTTGTTTGCTAGGCGAGAGTGATGTAGTCTAGTCTTGTGCACCCTATGGGCTCTTTGGATTCAACTCTGCTCCAAAGTGATCCGAGATACAAGGACATTGCAATGACTAGAGGGTGGGAGAGAGAATATCTGATAATTCCCATCTTTAAGATGCTTCTGCCCTTTTTAGCAAAATTTGTCTTTTTTATTTCTCCATGTGTAGATCAAATTTAGATTTCAAATTTTGTGGTATGATAGGTTGTTTTTGTGTCAATGCTACCAAAATTTTCAGAATTGTTATGTTCATTTACACCATATTTTAAGGAGTGAAGTACAGAGCACCGTATCTCTCACAGAGGATGATGCTTTGAATTTTGAAAGTTTGTATTGATTACATGGTGCATTTAATGATTGTGATAATATATATCCCAGATATGTAGGTGACAAAACCATTCTCTTTCTTTGGTTGCAAAAATAAGTGCCCCAGTACAACCAAACATTTTTAGATTTACGTAACTATATCAAAAATATACCTATTATGTCATTAAGAAAACCTAAATGAAGCGTTCACGTGTGTTCGCTCTATGATCCTAGAAATTCGTACGTTAATCAAAGAAAAGTGAATAGCCTTAATTTTCTTTTTCAGCTAGAGCACACATGATAATTAGTAACGGATTAGTTCAACTGCTCAAAATTCTAGGGGTACAAAAGTCCATTTATTGAATCAGAACTAAACTTTAGTCCATAATCCAAACAGTCCTGTAGTCCTGTGGTCTAAAGTTTAGTGGCTAAAGTTTAGTCCTAAACTTTAGCCAACTAAACTTTAGACCTGAGAATCCAAGCAGGACCTTAAACTGGTAAGCAAAGAATAATTCACCCCAGCATGCAGCAGCAGTCCAGAAATCTAACTCATCAATGGTCATAGCTTTAGGTTTCGTAGAAATCCACAGAAAGGGATCCACCGCCACAGAAAGTACCACACAAATTAGATAAAAGTATCCCCTAATTACAAGCATTTGTAGCAGGCTACGACGTCAACTATTAGGCTGCATCAGCATTAGCACACTAGATTTCGCTAGCATGTCATGACAAAAATCAGCATAGGTGTAGAGGAAGAACAGAATTAGTAAATTACATACCTAATTGTGGCGGGGTGACTGACGACTTCTGATCTGGAGTCCAGGACCCGAGGGGCTTGTCAGGCTGGTGGATGGGGATGGCCGACCAGAGCTCGAGCAGGGTGCAGCGGTGGAATCGAGGCTCGACGCTGAAGGTGACGGCAGTGCACTGGGGTCTTCAGCAAAATGCCTGCCACAGTTGGCAGATGGCGCCATGGCTGGACAGAGTGGCTGGGACGAGCAGCGGGTAGGTAGAGCCCATGTGGACCAACGGCGGTGCTAGATTGAACCTCAGGCGAGATAGGGGTTGGGAACTTGGCTGGGATCGTTTTGGTTTCAGGTTTTAGCTTCCGGCTTATTTTTCATTATTCATAAATTTCATCTTTTTCTGAAATTTTGGCTTTTTGTTGAGCTTTTTTGCCGGATCTTTTTTTCCCGTATTTGTTTGTATTATACGTAATGGGCTAACATATTTTTTATATTTTTAAAATTTTAAAATTTAATTATGCTAAATAAGCCTCTGTCAGCTACAGTGTTTTTTCAGCCAGCTACGGTGCTTTTCAACCGTAAGCCACAAAAAATAAGCCCAAATGATCACCACCCAGCCATGGGAGGGTTTGAAGTAGGGATGGCAATTGTGTCCGTTTACCCGTGTGCTCATGGGTAAATACTCTAATGGAACTGGGTATAGGATGTTTTCTTTACCTATGGGTATGAAAAATGGAGGGATATTCTACCCGTCGGGTAAACGGGCACGGGGCATGGGTAAGCTTCACTCGTACCCGTCTCGCCCATTTACCTACGATATAGATTGACAGGTGGCATAGTAATTGTTGTTGCTTTCTGTTCAAACATTTATTTTGTTAGTTTTTTCCTTGACTCATTAGAAGCGCTCCTTGTTTGCAATTACCTGGTGCATGCTTGCTTGTATATGCGTATTTTTAATACTTCAATTAAGGGGATTTTCTTCAATTGTGTAATTCGCTTCTCTGTTGCTGTTACTTAGAACTAATCCTAGACTCTTTAGTTCCTGACCTAGGGGATAATTGATTTTCATAATAAGTTTGGAAAGGACCCTAGTAAGAAAATCTACTAGTTTGAAACTGAATTTAAATAGAACAAAAAAAGATAGCTATTATATTTTCTAACAACAACTGCTGCTTATATGTATTTGTCATTAGTTCAACTCTTAGATAGTGACTCTTAGTTCGCGGGTAAACGGGCATGCTCGCAGGCGATGGGTACCCTCGGGCGATAGGTATGGGCGAGGTTCTACGCCCGTCATCCTTCACGGGTATACTCATGGGTGTAAATCAGGGTCACGGATATGGGTATGAGCGAGCACTACCCGTGCCCGCCGCACCCGATTGCCATCCCTAGTTTGGAGATTGTGGTGAGATGGGGATTTGCGGATGACGGCAGGATGTGTGTATTTGCTTCCCTTTTTCCTTATCTAGTTGGGCCTAGTAAAATTACTTTGAAAATTGGAACTTTGCTCAGCGTCCGATTTCACTTTGGCCCGCCAAAAGACTATCGAGCGGCACCACAGCTCTGAATTCTTATCTATACCGGTCCTCATCTTCAATAAATAGTTATGCTCTAGACCTTCGTTGCGCTAAATTGATCGTAGTCAGGTCCTATCTGTCCATCTCCACATGTACAAGTGTACGTTACATTGTGTTTTCGTTGCAATAGAATATAACTATTACAACGATATAAAATCGTGGTAATACTTAATCATTAACGCAACGATTTCTTCTTCCGTTGCAATATAAATTACCTTTTGCAATGAAAATAAAAAACATTGCAACAATCGAAAATTGTGGCAATAACTTTAACTTATTGCAACAAATTATGTTTCATTGCAATTTTTCCTTCGCAATAGATAGGAATTCTTATAGTGCGACCATGGTCGTCTCAGATCCAGCCTGCCGCACTAACCTCACCTCGCCATTGAGCCACCCGCTCTTCACGCCGCCAACACCGCGCTCCATGCCAGGCCACCACACTCACCTTGCCGCCCACTCGCCGCACCACCACTTGCTCGGGTCTAGTCGCTGATCTGTGGGATGGTTGAGGGAGGAGAGTGAAGAGAGAAACATGTGAAAAGGTGTAAATTTATTGATTGGATCCACTAAGGGCAAGTACAATAGAAGAGGTGGCTGCCACCTCTAAGACTAGCCACATAAGCAAAAAGACTATATGTGGCTCATATGGAGGTAGCTAATACAATGAGTAGAGTAAAGGTTACCTCTACTAAAGCACTCAAACATTTAATACTTACATAAATATATCAGGGGTCACCTCTTACATGAGGGGTAGTTTATCTCTCTCTCCTCGTATAATGTGCTAGAGGTCACCTCTTGCATGAGGGGCAGCTTGCTTCTCTCTCTTCTTTTCTCTCTCTTCCACTTAGGATTGTGCTGATGTGGATTTCACTAGAGGCAACCTAGTCAGCACCATTGTACTTGCTCTAATAGATACTATGCATTAGGAGAGTAAAATACCTACAGTTGTTTCTAGATGACGTTGGGAATGCCCTTCCTGATAATTTTAATTGCTTCGCTGCTGCTTTTTATGTCACTCATTAAAACAATTTGATGCAGAAGTTGTGCTATCCTCTGCATAAACAAAAAAGAACGTAACGAGGGGAAATTGAACATCAAGGGACTAAGCAATAGCAACCATAGATGAGAGTACATGGAGAAAAGCATAGTTTGTTAAGACAATCGCCGCAAAATTGTTGATATCCAACGCAGATTGTCGTATGTTTAAATATGCAAAGAAAGCCAAAAAAAAAACAAAACAAAACAAGATTCAGAGCAATAAAAGATAATAGAACCTTCCAGTGCTAATCGTCAACAATCTATGTTGTGGAATATGAGAATAATGTCCAGCTTCAACGTTTTACAAGCAAGCTTGTGCACAAAAAAAAAAAAAACGAGTCGAGTAAATTTTAATTTAATACTACTTAACAAAGCTATAACCATCGGCTGACAAGATAGAATGCGCAACCTATTTGGAACTAGTGAAACATTGCCGAACACTACCTAAAATACCTAAAAGAAGAGTACAAGTCTTCTACCCATCGAGCCTTTGCTTCCCTAAGTTCAACCCAAACAAGGAATATTGATATTTTAATAAAAACAACATCAAGAGGCCAAGAGGAAGTGACAATCCATGACCATGAGGAACAGACCGACCATCAAAAGACATTATCAATGCTATAGGCCTCTTTCTTTTCGGTTATGTCTTCTTTTGAACAAACAAATAAAACAATTTCTCCATCGTCTTTTCAAATCGGCTTATCGGGACAGCCTTTTCGATGCAGCTTATCGGCATTCGGTATGTCCTCAAAAACATTCGTGCTAGGACTAAAAGCCATCGGCTGTAGCCATAAGCCATTAGCCGCAGTCGAAAAAACCCACCTATATACCAGCATCACAGGGGTGAATCAAGGATATCCATTAATCTCTTACCACCATCAACCATTGTAACAACTGATATAAAAACAGATTTCCTAAGGTTCATTCTATTCGTCAGCAGGTTCCTAAACATCCTCTTTTAGCTTGATCCAACATCTCACTGTACTGCATAGTGTATATGTAGGACCGGACAGGAAACAGAGGGGGAGTGAATGATGCCTTCAAATTCTCCCCAAGAATTCACTTAACTCTTTTCTCCAATAGCTACTGAGCTATGAAAACTAGAGTTGAAGTCTCACAGAAAACAGAGAAGCAGAACAAGGAAAACCGAACTGATCAGAAACTGACTGCGTGGTTGAGACTTACCACGTGGTCGTAAGCCTCAACAACGTGGTTGACAGCGATAAAACCCGAGGCCAGCAGAACAACAGAAAGAACGCATAAGTGGACAGACCATGTGGTCGTAACCCGTTTATGCGGTCAATAACCGACTGTGGTCGAACACCGACCTAGTCGATAACCACACAGACTTGAACCAGTGACTGGAATGAGTGCTGCTAAAGTTGACGTTGTCGTAAGCTAACGGGTCGATCAGACCCGTTGGCTTACGACAACGTGATCAATACTAGATAGCAGCGAGGTCGTGACCGACGCAGTCGAAAGCCAATGAATGATCGAGCAACCAACACAGTCAAGATCACGCTGGAACCAGAAGAACAACTGTGGTTGAAAGTGATTGAACTACGAGGGCCAATAAACTAAAAATGTGGTCGAAGGTGCTCTCGGGAAAACAGAGGAGGGTCAGTCAGGCGCACGACCACCAAGCCATGATTTCAAATAACTTTTGACTTAAAGATCAAATGATCAAGAAACTTTGCATACAACAAGAATAAGATCTCAGGAGGTTGCTCTGGATTTTAATTGAAAACTTATCAAGACAAAAGGAAACATCACCAAATTTCAACAAATGAGCGCAAAACGGAGACTGAGAAGAGAAGAGGGTAATCCAACCATGCAAGTGGGAATAGGAAGGCCACGAAGGCGTTGAGTATGATTTCCCAACACCAGGCAAAAGACCTCCACTCGGACTGATGCTCTCCATCCCTATTTATAGCCTTTAGATACCGGGGGAAACCCGTTAACCCCCATCTAACACCGGGTATTCACGCACACCTCTCTCTCCAACCCGTTAACACAGACAGGAGACAAAAACCCTTTTTCAAAAGGCTTTTGCAAAACAGCTTCTTTTGCAGGTCTTTTTTAGGTCTTGAGCATTTCTCCAAAATGCCCTTCCACGAAGCTTCCTGCTTTCTTGCCCTCCAATCTTCGCAGGCACCTCCCAGGCCTCAGTCATCTTTGGCATCTCCCCAACCGCTCTGGACCTCAGCACCTCCCTGTGCTTAGTCCCGGTCGTTCATTCCTCACCATGACCTAGCTCTAAGATCCTGCAGCCATCACAAACAAGCAACACATCACATAGCACCGCACTATAAACAAGATTCAGCAATCAGCATATTCTAGTGAATATTCATAGCAAAACAACTAATCGTAAACCACTTACGACCACTCGTATGCATTGGACATGAAGTGGTTATAGCCCTAGAAGACTTCCCAGCTGCCTACGACCACACAGCAAGTCGTTACAACCACAACGCAGGCCGCTATGACCATGAATGCAGACGATACGACCATCGCTAGCAGCTACGACTTTAACGCACATGTTCGCTATGACTTACGAGTACTCAGACAGAGCCCTACGACCATCGCTCACAGCCAGTGGAGTCTATGATCATCGACCATGGCCAGTCGAATCTATGTCTATCGACTACGACCAGTCGAAGCTACGACTATCGATCATGACCATACGAAGCTACGACTATCGACCACGTAGTCATAAAACTAGCTACCGACTGCAAAGATACACACCATGGTCATACAGAGCAAGTCGTAAAAGCACTTACGACCACCAAGTCGTAACAACACCTACGACCACCAAGTGGTAACACCGGCTATGACTACAAAGTTGTAAGATCGACTACGACAATGTGATCGTAAAATCGACTGCGACAACGTGGTCATAACATCAACCGCGACCAACGTGGTCGTAAAATCCACTGCGACAACGTGATCGTAAATGCCTCTACCGACCACGACGCTGCCGACAAGATGGTCGTAACAGCTACTGCTGAACAAGTCGTAAAAGCTTAAAACCTTCCAGAAAGAGCACTTAAAAATCAAACTCAATATCTCTAAACCAAGTATTAATTACTCATTACAAACATAGAGTCACTTCCACATCCACATGGTCTCTCAGTATACCAATGATCACACGGTGGGGGCACCGCACGTCCCCAACCCCGGCCGCTCAGGTGTTCCTCGCCACAGCACGGCACCTCCCCTATCCCCATAGCCACTCTCCACCACCATCATCATCCTCTCCATCCTCATCCACCACCTTTGCCGTCGCCTCCTTAGCCTCCCCCTCCAGGCCCTCATGGAAGCACGGTAGGAAGATGTCGCAGCAGTTGTTGAGGCTGCGGTCCATGGGAGTAGCCACGGCCGTAACGGTTGCGGTTGGGTGGACAAGCACCTAGTCCTCGGAAGCAAGGGCAGGTGGGGAGGGGGTGGACATGGCTGCGAGGGATGAGGAGGAGAGCGAGAGGGCCAAGTTGTTGATCCTTCGGAAGAATACATTTTTAGATAACAGAATCACACAACCTTGAAAACGAATCTCATCCTCATAGAGGCATTTCAACAAACACGTGATGGACAGGTGTATTGCATAAACTAGCTAACACATGGCATGGACAAGAACCAATTGTTTATCACAAGCAACCAGTAAAGAACTTTTGTCACAGGAGATTGTTGTTAACCAAGAGGATATATCATATATCACAGGTGATTTAATATCTATCCAACACAAAATTTAATCAAATCAGGAGAGCTCGGGGGTTAGGAATGGAGGGGCTCACACGGTGTTAGATCTGTAGCAGGCAGCTGCGGTTCTTACTATCCAGCAGGCGAAGCCGCAGAGGGTCATCGCCACCGTCGATTCCATAGCAAGTGATGAGGTGGGGACCATGATGCTGGTCGAGTGCGTCGAGGGTCACACGGCAAGCGCTTCTATGGATAGCTGGGTATGAGGACGCCTCCAGTGGTGCTGATGTCTAGGGTCTGGAGGCAGGACCGTCGTCGCTGCCACCCATACAGCAGCCGCGATGCCGAAGTTGGGAGTGCCGACGGTCGCCGCCGCCATGCACCCGGGATGGTAGTGAAGCACTACAACGAGATCCACAAATACAGAAATTGTGGGTAGTTAGGGCTTGATTCGATTGTTGGGGAAATAAAGTAGTGGGCTGGGTGGGGTCTTAAAAAACGCTGGGCTGGTCATGTTGCAACGAATGTTAAGTCCGTCGCCAGCAATTCGTTGGTACATGCATGTTCTTGTTGTTCTCTTAGATTGCAGCTATAGTTTTTATTTATGTTTTTCAAGACGATAAAGACACTGAAGCAAATGGTAGGTGGGACTTGGGCCAGGCTTCTTTGCCAGCAGGCGGCACGGCCGACGGCCCGCCAAGCACGCCCGCCCAACACGTGGCGGGCGTGCGCGCACGCACGACGAACGGTGGGCGGGCGGGCTTCAAAATCCGACGGCATGGGCGACGCGACGCGACGCGCAGATCGGGCGTGCTTTCGGCGACACGCACGAAGAGCACGGCTGGCGAAACTATTTAAAATTGATTTCTTAACTATAGTAAATTATACTCATGACTCTCCTTGAGCTTTTCTATTTGACTAGTTGGGTAGGCCTATGCTAGATTGTCGGGTGATGTCCACATACGCTATAGTCTAATTTGCACCAAGATATGCATTCCATTGGACTAGATGACCAAGTTCAAGGTGAAATGGCATGAGACAATAGAATCAAATTTTAAGTAGGTTTTAATAAGGCGGATACAAGAGAAAGGAAGATAGTGGCCACCGCTACCATTGTCGCTATCGCTTTGTCGTGTATAGTTACTTTGGCTGGGCTTGGGCTAGCACGCACGAACGCCAAGACGGTGTGCTTTGGGCCGTGCTTGGGCTCGCCGAAGATTTGCCGGCGGCGCGGCGCGGCGACAGACAGATGATCGGCGAACCGCACGCGCGCGACGCGGCGCGGTGGGCTGGGCCGCGCGACACGCGCACGCCCAATTCCCCCTTACGTATGGTTTTGGGTGATGGTCGTCGAGCATCTCCAAGAGATACTTTCTCACCCCTATCTTAAAACTCTAAAACACACCCAATAATTTTGGTACTCTAAATTGAGTTGGATCACCATCAAATATACGGCCTAGATAGTAATTTTAGGGATCCAAGTTTAGAGGAGCTGCAAGGAGGAAAGATTTAGAGGACAATTTTTTTAGGAAGACTCCCAATATGAGATTTTAGAGGATAAAATTTTGAGTCTCTCTTGGAGATGCTCTTAGGGCACGCACACACAGAGGCATGCGGCATCCCGGTGGCAAGTTCAGCGGCGTGCACGTGGAGGCATGCACCTGTTCCAATCTATTATGGCGCGGTGGCAGCATGCCAAAGGCGTGTGGTTGCCGGCTAGCGATGTTGCAGCCAAAGTGCGCACACTAAAGGTGTTTAGTTGATGGTCCATCAGTGGCGCACGCTAAAGGTGTGTGCTGGCCCAGCCTCAGCATGGTGGCACGTACGCTAAAGGCGTGCACCTGGTTCAATCAGTGGGAGAGACAGCGGTGATGCATAATAGTAGATAAACTAATCTATGAAAAGAAAAACATCACTGTGCAATAGAATTGAAAACTTGATCAAAGCAACATACCAAAAAGCCTTAGCTTTAGAGTGTTATCGTGCTGATAGCGTATTGTATGATCAAGGTTGCGTCGGACAATCGAAGGTCTCAACTCAAAAAGAAAAATTAAAGTAGGCAAGAACACAAATGAAGTTGTAGCCTTCTATATCTTTATTGATCTGTTTGTCTTTAGTCTTGTATGTATAATAAGAGCCTCTGTCCCTTTTATATATACGGAGGAGGTTGATCTTCATAGTTTAATAAGTAATATATGACTAAACTGGCTAATGAGCCTCGTGGGCCAGCAGCCCCCAAATGAGCTTTTATTTAGGTAACGTGTTCACACATAATCGGGTCTTAGATGGCCCATGTACAACAATATCTACTTAGTTCTGGTCGGTCAAGTTACAAAGACTTGCCGAATGCTATCTCTAGGATACGGTACACATCCTAGCTGAACACAACACAATCTCTAGTTTCTATCTTTAACAGAATGATTCAATCTGTCCTCATGTTTCACAGATCGATCGATAGACAAGAGGTTGCGTGTTGCGCAGGTAGGATGGCGTTTGCCTTGAGACTCTTGTTGCCTTCTGAAAATGGTGCAGTACCTAGTCTTCAAACAAGAAAAGGATAGGAAACTGCAATGGGGGAAAAAAAGGGGAAATTGTCCGATTATCCAAAACGCACAAAATATGCTATAAATGCAAATACACGCTATGTTCCAATCATGATTCTTAACCGTTGTTGGAAGAAAAACGAGCAAGTTAATTACGTGCACAATAAGTTTGTTTCATGTAACTGAAGATATGATGCTGGTGCAATCTTCTGAAGTTGATCGCTTCAGAGGAGAGAGAGCTACAATTTCCGAATTCCGGCATTTTGTTTCCTCAGTTTAGCACGTACGACAGGCCGGTGGTGGACAAACATGAGAAACCATATTTTCCTTGCTCTTTATGTATCGGCTTTGTGGTGATGTTTATTCCCATGTTTATATCGTTCCAATGGGAAAAGAAAAGACAAATCATTCTGTTGCAGACAAGGATATGCCGATTGGTTTTTTCACTCGTTCCGAGCATGAATTCCTTCGCATGGTGAGAATTTGACACGTCAACTTTAATGATGTCAGGTGTCATGCATGTTATTGAATTGCTGAGATGCAAATTAATTTAATCATGTGGCACAGCTCCTTCAAACTTAGGCTTGAAATGAAACAATCCACGTTCAAGATCCATGCTATTCTTCCAATTTCAGTAGTTTTAAAAGGGGAAAAAGGGACGAGGAAGGTCATCGTACTTTTATTGTCACTACTATACCTCTTAGTACTCCCTCCAATCATGAACAAGTGTCGTTTTGATAGGGACGGAAAACAGTAAAAGATAATCTGTTTTATTCGATATTCATATATGGAAAAACACGAATGTGATAAGCAAAATCCATATTCGAGAATGTTCGTATTCGTATTCGAGAATATACATGTTTGTATTTAAGAATGTTCGTATTCGAGAATATCCGTATCCGCATTTGAGAATATTCGTATTCATATTCGAGAATGGTCGTATTCGTATTCGAGACTGTTTGATTCATATTCGATCCGTTTCCATCCCTGGCGACCTCCCCAGGGATGATTGTAGGAAGCAATTTTCTAATGAACCAAGCTTTACAAGTAAGAAGTGAAATTACTTTGTATAATTTTCAACTCTATGCCCTATACTGCTAACTCGTATAGACGTGTAGTCATGTTACATAAATTTATTCTACCAAGATTTGTTACAGAAGTTTTAGAATATTCGCATTCGACTAAATTAAGTACATATTCGATTCAAATTCGTATTCCTAACATTCGATTCATATTTGTATTCGAGAATATTTGAATTCAAAATTGTTTTAAACATATGAATTTGTATTCTATCTGTTTAAAAAATATGGATCGTATTCATATTTGAGACTATTCGATTCGTATTCAATCTGTTTTCATCCATGCGTTTAGATAATGACACGGTCTTCCAAATATAACTGTGGTTACCACTTGCCATTATACGATATTTGTAAAGCCTACAAAATTAAAATATTATGATAGTATTTTTTGAGATCAATTTATCTTATTTTTATTTTATAGTTGATCTAATTATTAATAAAAATATTGTCGGTGAAAGTAAAAATTATTTGACGATACTGTTCTAAGACAACACTTATTTTTTTCCTGGAGGGAGTAGTCGTTAAATGATAGTTGCTAGGCAGGTGAAAGCATCTAGGCCCCTAAAATTATTTGTTTTGGTAATTAATGACGTTATTTGATTATGGGACTAATATGTGTTGAGTGTTTGTAAAGATTAGTCTCAAAGACAGAGAGAAGAGACACATAAAAAGAATTCACATGATTCAAAGAGATCTAAGACGGCAAGGTAAATAGTTTAGGGCCTTTTATTTTTACCGGTCTTAGGAGAAAGGCGGAAGACCGGATTATTGGGTAGATGCCGTACTATTAAGAGGGATCATAGCTAAGTGCTTGATCATATGCAAATATGCCCCATGGATCAATTTAGGATCATGCATGCACTTGGAATTAAAACTAAATTAAAATTTGTGCACTCCCAGAAATTTCGGTAGTACCGGCGTGTAATTCGCGGAACTACCGCAAGGTCGGAAGTTCCGGGCCCCGCGCGGAACCTTTTTTCCAGAGAGCGCCCGGAACTCAACTTAGTCTCCTGGAAATCGGAAGTACCGCGGGTTGAACTGCGGAACTACCACATGGGCAAAAGTTCCGGTTTACCGAGCGGAACTTTATTTCCAAAGAGCGACCGGAGTTGGACTTAGTCTCCTGGAAATCGGAAGTACCGCGGGTTGAATTACGGAACTACCGCATGGGCGAAAGTTCCGGTTTACCGAGCGGAACTTTATTTTCAGAGAGCAACCTCGTTCCACACTTCGCCTCTATGAGATCGGAAGTACCGGGGACAAGTCGGAACTTCCGGGAATCTGGAAGTACCGCACTTACAACGGCGGAAGTACCGCATTTAATGTCCAACGGATACTTTTGATCCACTGACATAGCTGTTCTGACCCACCTGCAGAAATCCGGAAGTACTGCACATTGCACTGCGGTAGTTCCGATTTCCCTGATTTTTCAGGATTGTTTATTGCAACGGCTAATTGAGGCTGGTGGGGGTATAAATTCGACCCCACTAGCACAAGGACATGTTGTTGAAACCTCATTGATCATTCTTGAGCATAGAGCAACCTCTCACACCTCACTTTCACACATTTGCATTCAATTGAGGTAGTTGAGTGAATTCAAGTGCATTGCATCCGTAGATTGATCCATGTGGCACTTGAGCGTGATCAAGCCCTGCGACGATCCATTCTCTTGGAGTTTGCCGACTCCTAGACGGCTTGGCGGGAAATTTGGTGATCTTCTCAAGAAGATTGTGAGAAGACTCGAGACGGTTGTGAAGGCTTGGAGCTCGCCTACCCGGAGCGGGAAAGGGCTACCAATAGTGATCGAGGTGCTTAGGCTCAAATTCGTGGAGCCGGTCCGATTCGTTCGGGCTTACCTCAACATGGACTAGGGGAGACCGGCAAGTCTCCGATCACCACGGTAAAAAGTAATCGTGTTCATTGTGGTTTGCTCTCTTGTGTAATTAGAGTAGCTTACCTTGTTCTAGCTAGAAGTATATTTGCTCTTAGGATAATTCTCTTTGTACTAGTGATCACTTGAGCCATATCATCTTGATTAGTTGTTGCCTTGCTAACTTGCTTTAGACAATTTGTTAAATTGTAATTGTTAGCCTATATTAGAAGAAAAATTTTAAACCGCCTATTCACCCCCCTCTAGTCGGCCTCCTCGATCTTACAAGTGGTATCAGAGCAAGGTCTCTCATTTATTAGACTTCACCGTCTAGAGAGTAAAGGATGGCTAGTGAGGGAATTGCTATAGGAAAGACACCTTTGTTTGATGGCTCTAATTATGCCTATTGGAAAATTAGAATGTCAATTTATTTAAAGGCCATGAGTCCTAGCGTTTGGAAAATCGTAAATGAGGGTTATGTTATGCCGCTTGATCCATTGCATTTAACGGAACAAGACGGGCGTAACACTCATTTAGATGCCCAAGCAATGAATGCTCTCTTTGGAGCCTTAAACGCGGATGAGTTTAATAGAGTGAGCAATCTTGAGACGGCTCACGCTATATGGACCACCCTTTCGGAAATACACGAAGGGACATCCCCGGTTAAGGAAGCAAAGTTGCATCGGCTAAGGATTAAATATGAGACATTTACGATGTTGCCCCATGAGGATATCAATGAGATGTACTCACGGCTCAACAACATCGTAAATGAGCTCAAAGGTCTTGGTACTAACCTTTCCGATGTTGACATTGTAAGGAAAATGCTAAGGGCATTGCCGGAGAAGTATGAAATGTTGGTGACTTTATTTCTCAACTCACCCGAGTTGCCAAGAATGACACCAACTCAACTATTGGGCAATCTCATCACAAATGAGCTATACAAGAAGGACAAGGAGGAGCTCTTGGAGCAATCAACCTCCAAGGTGAAGAAGATCACTGCTTTCAAAGCCAAGGCGGTGACAAGTGAGGAATCCGAGGATGAAGAAGAGGATTCCGAAGAGGAGTTTGCCCTTCTAGTGAGAAGGATGAACAAGTTCATGAGGAGGCGCTCATCTTGAAGCGCAAGTCATGAAAAAGGCAAGAAGTGACACTCCTCCTCCAAAAACAAGTATAGCAACATCCGTTGCTATGAGTGCGATGAGAAGGGGCATATAGCTTCACAATGCCCCACCAAGAAGGATGACAAGGAGAAATCATCAAAGAAGAAGAGTTACAACGGCAAGAAGAAGCTTTTCAAGAAGCTTCACAAAGATGGCAAGAATGAGGCTCATATTGGTGAGTGGGACTCCGATGAGGAGTATTCCGACTCCGACTCAAGCGAGGATGAGTCTCCCAAGAAGAAGGGACTCGTGGGCATCACCATCAAGGAGGCTCCATCGCTATTCTCCACTCCCACATGTCTTATGGCAAAAGGGGAGAAGGTAAAAACTCTTGACGATGATGAGCCTTCTTATGATGATTTGATGGATATGTTAGTAGAATTAAATGAATTTCTTGGAAAAGAGAAATCAAAATTCAAGGTTTTGAAGAGGGAGCACACATCTCTTCAAAAATCCTATGAGGAGCTAAAGGAAGCTCATGATTCACTTATCCAAGAAAGTCAAAAGAAATCTAATACTAGCATTGGAATTACTTGTGATGTATTACATACCATGCCTAGTATAGAAATTTCAAAATCTAGCATGTCTACATCTTGTGATGATCTTATTGCCATGCCATGCTCTTCAAATGTTTATTCCATGAATGCTATAACTCTTGCTCATGATCATGTACTTGCTAATGAAAATGAAAATTTGAAAGAACAAGTGCAAAAATTAAGCAAAAGTTTGGAAAGAGCATACAAGGGAAAAGACACTCTTGATAAATTGCTAAGTGACCAAAGATGCTCTTTCAACAAGGAAGAACTTGGGTATGTACCCAAGAAAGGTAAGAAACCGGTTTACAAGCCCCCAAGGTTTGTAAAAGAAAATGGTAAATATTGCACTAAATGCCGGAATGTAGGACATATGCAAAATGAATGTTCTAAAAGTAAATCACATTCCCATTGGTTTATATGATTCTTGCTATATGCTTAAGAAAACTATAAATGGAAATGTTATTGCTCATTTTATTGGCACCTCGATTTTGGGTGCTAAAAAGAAATCCATTTGGGTACCCAAAACCTTGGTTACTAACCTCCAAGGACCCAAACAAACTTGGGTACCTAAAAGAACTTGATTTTCTTTTGTAGGTGAACTACAAGACCGGTGGAACGCATTGGGTGTTGGATAGTGGGCACTCAACACATGACTGGAGACCGGAAAATGTTCACCACATTTGAGAGTGGAAGCAACGTCAAAATCACTTTTGGGGATAATAGCAAAGGAAAGGTATTAGGCTTGGGTAAAATCGCTATCTCAAATGACCTTTCCATTTCTAATGTGTCTCTAGTTGAAACATTAAATTTCAATTTGCTATCCGTTGCTCAATTATGTGATTTAGGTTTAACTTGCTCATTCTCAAAGGAAAATGTAACAATCTCAAAAGATAATAACAATGAACTTGTCTTTAAAGGTTTTAGATTTGGAAATCTCTATTTGGTAGATTTCACCTCAAATGATTCTTATCTAAAAACTTGTTTAATTGCAAAAACCTCTTTGGGTTGGTTATGGCATAGAAGGCTAGGTCATGTGGGTATGATTCAACTTAAAAAGCTTTTCAAACATAACTTAGTTGTTGGCTTGAAAGATGTGAAGTTTGAGAAAAACCGACTTTGTAGTGCTTGCCAAGCCGGAAAGCAAGTCGCTAATTCTCACCCTTCCAAAAGTATCATGTCAACCTCTAGGCCATTGGAGCTCTTACATATGGATTTGTTTGGGCCAACAACCTACAAGAGCATCGGGGGTAATAGCTATTGTCTAGTCATTGTGGATGATCACTCTAGATATACATGGGTTTTCTTCCTAAATGACAAAAGCGAAACCTTCGGAATCTTCAAAAGCTTTTCAAAAAGGGCCCAAAATGAATTTGGTTTTAAAATAAAGAAAATTAGAAGTGATAATGGTTCCGAGTTCAAAAACACTAAAATCGAAGATTTTTGTGATGAACTTGGAATAAAGCACGAACTTTCCACAACCTACACTCCGGAGCAAAATGGAGTTGTAGAAAGGAAAATCGTACATTAATTGAAATGGCTAGGACAATGCTTGATGAATATAATACTTCCGATAAATTTTGGGCGGAAGCTATTAATACCGCTTGTCATGCCATAAATCGCCTTCACTTACATCGGCTTTTGAAAAAGACTTCTTATGAGCTTCTCATTGGAAGAAAACCGAACATCTCTTACTTTAGAATATTTGGTTGCAAATGCTACATCTTAAGAAAAGGGTGTTCGGCTCTCTAAATTTCAAAGTCGATGTGATGAAGGTTTTCTATTAGGTTATTCTTCAAATAGCAAAGCATATAGAGTTTACAACAAAAATTCGGGTCTAATAGAAGAATCTTGTGATGTTCAATTTGACGAAACTAATGGCTCTCAAGAAGAGCAACAAAATTTGGATGACGTAGGAAATGAAGGATTGCGCAAGGCTATGGAGAATATGCAAATTGGTGACATCAAGCCTAAGGATGATCTAACATCGCCGAGTTCATCGAGACAAGTAGAGCCTCCCACCTCATCTACTACAAGTCAAGTCCAAATCATTGAAGATGAAGAAAAGGATCAACAACATAACCACATCAAGATTCACAACGCAATTGCCAAAGATCATCCAATAGATCAAATATTGGGTGATGTGAGTAAAGGTGTTCAAACTCGCTCTAGAGTAGCTTCGTTTTGTGAACATTACTCCTTTGTTTCTTCTCTTGAGCCTAAAATTGTAGATGAATCTCTAGATGACCCGGATTGGGTTAATGCCATGCATGAAGAGTTGAACAATTTTGCTCAAAACGAAGTATGGACCTTGGTGGAAAGACTTGAAGAGCACAATGTCATTGGTACAAAATGGGTCTTTCGGAACAAACAAGATGAAAATGGAATAGTGGTAAGAAACAAAGCAAGGTTAGTTGCTCAAGGTTATACTCAAGTCGAGGGTTTGGATTATGATGAAACATTTGCACCCGTAGCTAGACTTGAGTCTATTAGAATCTTGCTTGCATTTGCATCTAGCTTTGACATTAAGTTATTTCAAATGAATGTCAAAAGTGCATTTCTTAATGGAACAATCTCCGAACTTGTATTTGTTGAACAACCTCCGGGGTTCGAAGATTCAAAATACCCTAATCATGTTTACAAGCTTTCTAAGGCATTATATGGTTTAAAACAAGCCCCTAGGGCATGGTATGAACGCCTTAGAAATTTCCTTGTCTCAAAAGGATTTAAAATTGGAAAAGTAGATACAACTCTATTCACAAAAATCATTGGTGATGATTTCTTTGTATGCCAAATTTATGTTGACGACATTATATTTGGTTCAACTAGCAATGATTTTTGCAAAGAATTTGGAGATATGATGTCTAGGGAATTTGAGATGTCCATGATTGGAGAATTGAGTTATTTCCTTGGACTTCAAGTCAAACAACTCAAGGATGGGACTTTCATAAGCCAAACAAAGTATATCAAAGATCTTTTCAAAAGGTTTGGCATGGAAGATGCAAAGCCCATCAAGACACCTATGGCAACCAACGGGCATCTAGACCTCGACGAAGGAGGTAAGTCGGTAGATTTAAAGTTTTATAGATCCATGATTGGTAGTTTGCTTTATCTTACCGCATCTAGGCCCGATATCATGTTTAGTGTATGCATGTGTGCTCGCTTTCAAGCTTCGCCAAAAGAGTGTCATTTAAATGCCGTAAAAAGAATTTTGAGATATTTAAAGAACTCCCAAAACATAGGGCTTTGGTATCCTAAAGGTGCTAAATTTGAATTAATTGGATATTCGGATTCCGATTATGCGGGTTGTAAAGTGGATAGAAAAAGCACCTCGGGAAGTTGTCAATTCTTGGGTAGACTTTAGTGTCTTGGTCCTCAAAGAAACAAAATTCCGTAGTACTTTCAACCGCCAAAGCCGAATATGTTTCCGCCGGAAGTTGTTGTGCTCAATTGTTATGGATGAGGCAAACCTTGATGGATTATGGGATTAGCTTTGACAAAGTGCCTCTATTGTGTGATAACGAAAGTGCCGTCAAAATATCCAATAATCCAGTCCAACACTCAAGAACCAAGCATATAGACATATGCCACCACTTCTTGAGGGATCATGTTGGAAAGGGGGACATTTGTATTAGCCACATCTGGACTGAAGACCAATTAGCGGACATTTTCAGCAAACCCTTAGATGAAAGCCGCTTTTGCAAATTAAGGAGTGAATTGAATGTCATAGATTATTCAAATTTACGGCTCAAATAAATGTGTACTCAATTGGAAGAGTTTGAGAGATTGTGTGCAAAAATGAGTTACAAAAGGGTTTTGTTTAAATCAAAAGCCAAAACTATTTGAAAATAATATTTTGAGATACATAATGCACAATGATCCTTAATGATTTTATTTGAGTGCAAAAACTAGGGATCATTTGCATATACTCAAGTCTTAAAGTTCAAATCCAGAGAAGTTCCAGAAAAATCGGAACTACCGCCGTTATATCAGCGGTACTTCCGCTCGTTCCAGAAAAATAGGAACTACCGGCGTTATCTGCCTGGTACTTCCGATATTTCTGAAGAAGCGGAACTTCCGGCGTGTTGAGCGCGGAACTTCCGTTTTCTGCGGGAGTTAATGCCCATAACCGCTGTTTCCCGGCCGTTTCCCCTCTTTTCTCTCCCCCATTCAATTTCTTTTTTGACTTCTCTCTCTCTCTCCATTTCCTCTTCCAAACCGCAAGCCTCCTCCTTCCTCCCTCTTCCTCTCTCTCCCAAGAATCCACCCCTCTCACCATTCTTCAAATCCGAGAGGAGCTCGTCATTCTTGGGTGATCTTCTGCATTCCCAGGGTTCTCCTCCTCTGATTGATCGAGGTAAACAAGATCAAATCCCTTGTTTTCTTGCTTCAAGAACCCTAGGTCTAAAACTTTGGTTAAATTGAAAATGCAATGTTTTTTGCTGAAATTTGTTAGGGCAAACTAGTTAGGTTGGGTATTATAGTGTTTCTACAAACATGCATTGGATTCCATCCAAGAAATACCCCAAAAAGATCAAAGATTGAACTTGCCCTAAAAACAACCAGAAAAATCAGAACTACCGCTCAAGGAGCGGAACTACCGGGGTCCTGAAAGTTCCGCATGTTTAATGCCGGAACTACCGGACTTCCGGAAGTTCCGCTGTTTTGCCGTCGGTACTTCCGATTTTCCTGAAACAACAGCAATTTCATTCCTTTTCAATTCAAATCAAGTCCAATTTCATTCTAGCTCATTCCTTGCTACTTTCATCTGTCCTTGAAGATGCCTAGAATGAAGAACATCTCATACAAGGCCTACACCGGAGATCGTGGCCAATCCTCCTCGGCCGCTCCAGCTGCTGATGAGAGCAGGGGCAAGGAGCCCGCCTCTGACTCTGAGGTATGCCGTTCTGAGTCAGAAGAGAACGAGGAGTACGAGGCGTCTGAGGAGTCAGATGAGGAGATGCCTGCTGCAGAGGAGCCTCAGATTGACTTGACCCAGATCACAGGGGAAGACTATGCTATTTTGCGTCGCCGCAGCCAGTATGTGCTTCCAAGGAACTCGCAGAACCCAAAGTTCCATACACAGTTCCAGGAGCAGGTGTACACTCAATTGTATGGTCCTGCCAGGAAGTTTGCTCAGCACAAGTTCGTGGACTGGGACCACTTGTCACAGGTTGACAAGTTTGATGGAGCATACCAGCTCTTTCGGCAAGCGGGTGTTCATCAACTCGTCGCCTTCCAGTCTAGCTATAATGAGGAGATGATCAGGTAGTTCTATGCCACCTTGTACATCTCTCCCAACTTTGAGCATCTGCAGTGGATGACGGGACAGCAGCCGGTGAGCAACACCAAACATGACTTTGAGCTAGCCCTGCACACCGAGTCCAGCGCGTATGAGAAGGTCTTCAGCCGGCCAGCTCTGCCCATTGCTGCCTACACCGAGTATTATGACCGGACTGTTGGGTGTGTACCAGGGACGATGATAGGTTTACTCCCTATCCCCAGTCTCGTCAACAGGATCATCAACCACACCATCCTCCCGAAGAGCGGGAACTATGATGCGATTCGCGGCCATGCCTGGAATGTCATTGATTACATCATGCACGGCGAGAAATTTGATGTGGTGGATTTGATCATCCGGGAGATCAATGCCAACAAGAATGATCGTGTGCGGAGGATCAACTATGCACCATACATTATGGCGCTGATCACCAGGCAGACCGGGTACCAAGGAGCACGTGGGACAGTTCGCAAGCCACGTGCCGAGCCTCCAGTCCCAGCTCCTGCTCGCCCTCGTGCTCAGCCTCAGGCAGTTGCCGATCCTCCTCCACCTCCTCCTCCTCAGCCCCAGGGTGATGGCGATGTTTCCTTGTCCCAAATTTACTCCGCCATCCTGAGGATTGAGGACCGCCAGTCTGAGCTGATCTCCACAGTCGCATCGCTTGGGGATCGTGTTTCTTCCATAGAGAGCGCCGTGGCCCGTCCTCCTCCCTACTACTCCCATCGTCACCGCTCTCCTTCTCCTCGTGCTCCTCAGCAGTAGATCTCTCTTTTTGGTACCTTGATGCCAAAGGAGGAGAAATCTAGGAGAAGAAATTGGGAAAGAATAGAATAAACCTTTATCTATTTTATGCTATGGGTTGTAATGAACTATGTGTGCTATATTATGTGGGTGGTTAGTTTATGTTTATCTATGTGGATGGCATGATGTGATGTAATGGACTATTTTGATCATGCTATAAAATGCTTGTTTATGCGTCCTTGTGAAGTCTGAAAATATTGTGAAATGCTCATATCTCCTGTGCAATAATTTTATCATGGATGCATAGATTTAGGGGGAGTTATCAATGTTTTATTCTCAAAAATGTAAATATTCTCTCCATGCTCTAAAATTGCAAGATATTAAAATTACTGTGATATACAACTTTCAAATAAGAAGTATATCCACAAAACTCTTTCTTCTCAAAATTGTGTATATTGTCATCAATTACCAAAAAGGGGGAGATTGAAAGCATCTAGGCCCCTAAAATTATTTGTTTTGGTAATTAATGACGTTATTTGATTATGGGACTAATATGTGTTGAGTGTTTGTAAAGATTAGTCTCAAAGACAGAGAGAAGAGGCACATAAAAAGAATTCACATGATTCAAAGAGATCCAAGACGACAAGGTAAATAGTTTAGGGCCTTTTATTTTTACCGGTCTTAGGAGAAAGGCGGAAGACCGAATTATTGGGTAGATGCCGTACTATTAAGAGGGATCATAGCTAAGTGCTTGATCATATGCAAATATGCCGCATGGATCAATTTAGGATCATGCATGCACTTGGAATTAAAACTGAATTAAAATTTGTGCACTCCCAGAAATTTCGCTAGTGCCGGCGTGTAATTCGCGGAACTACCGCAAGGTCGGAAGTTCCGGGCCCCGCGCGGAACCTTTTTTCCAGAGAGCGCCCGGAACTCAACTTAGTCTCCTGGAAATCGGAAGTACCGCGGGTTGAACTGCGGAACTACCACATGGGCGGAAGTTCCGGTTTACCGAGCGGAACTTTATTTCCAGAGAGCGACCGGAGTTGGACTTAGTCTCCTGGAAATCGGAAGTACCGCGGGTTGAACTGCGGAACTACCGCATGGGCGGAAGTTCCGGTTTACCGAGCAGAACTTTATTTCTAGAGAGCAACCTCGTTCCACACTTTGCCTCTATGAGATCGGAAGTACCGGGGACAAGTCGGAACTTCCAGGAATCCGGAAGTACCGCATTTACAACGGCGGAAGTACCGCATTTAATGTCCAACGGATACTTCTGATCCACTGACATAGCCGTTCTGACCCTCCTGCAGAAATCCGGAAGTACCGCACATTGCACTGCGGTAGTTCCGATTTCCCTGATTTTTTAGGATTGTTTATTGCAACGGCTAATTGAGGTTGGTGGGGGTATAAATTCGTCCCCACCAGCACGAGGACGTGTTGTTGAAACCTCATTGATCATTCTTGAGCATAGAGCAACCTCTCACACCTCACTTTCACACATTTGCATTCAATTGAGGTAGTTGAGTGAATTCAAGTGCATTGCATCCGTAGATCGATCCATTTGGCACTTGAGCGTGATCAAGCCTTGCGACGATCCATTCTCTTGGAGTTTGCCGACTCCTAGACGGCTTGGCGGGAAATTCGGTGATCTTCTCAAGAAGATTGTGAGAAGACCCGAGACGGTTGTGAAGGCTTGGAGCTCGCCTACCCGGAGTGGGAAAGGGCTACCAATAGTGATCGAGGTGCTTAGGCTCAAATTCGTGGAGCCGGTCCAATTCGTTCGGGCTTACCTCAACGTGGACTAGGGGAGACCGGCAAGTCTCCGTTCACCACGGTAAAAAGTAATCGTGTTCATTGTGGTTTGCTCTCTTGTGCATTATTCTCTTCCAAGCAATTTACTTAAATAGAATCATTTGATTTCTTGTGTAATTAGAGTAGCTTACCTTGTTCTAGGTAGAAGTATATTTGCTCTTAGGATAATTCTCTTTGTACTAGTGATCACTTGAGCCATATCATCTTGATTAGTTGTTGCCTTGCTAACTTGCTTTAGACAATTTGTTAAATTGTAATTGTTAGCCTATATTAGAAGAAAATTTTAAACCGCCTATTCACCCCCCTCTAGTCGGCCTCCTCGATCTTACAGCAGACTAGATGAATTAGAATTGCAGTTTTACGTGCCCGTTCCTCCGTCTAAAACTAGGTATACTAGTTATGTACCCGTGCGTTGCAACGGAACTCATTGAATATATAGAGAATCGTACTATAGAAAAAAGTTGCTCTGATCAGTTGAAAAGTAGAGAATGGTGAGAAGTTGAGAGAATAGAGCGGTTGGAGGAGAATGGATGTACACCACCAACTCATTCTTTTATAATAGTAATGATTGTAAGGATGGTACTTTCTTCTGTCACAAAAGAGTAACATTTTTATTTTTCAAAAGCAAATTAAATAAGATGGTATTTTGACTACTAAATTTTATCATCATATATTTGTAAAACGATATAAAAACATAATATTATAAAAGTATTATTTATGATAAATTTGCTCATATCATTTCATATATTCAAACTATTCCAGATAATATATTTAGTCAAAAAATATATATTGTTTGACAGCGTACATTCTAGGGCGTTACTTTTCTTTCACTGGAAGGGAGTACGTAAACACCTACCTAACACACGGTACACAAAAAATAAACAGTTAAATTTGATTACCAAAAACTAATAAATTTAAGAACAAACTGAGACCAATAAAAATATCCCAGAATTCACTCGATCTGATCTGACCATGCGCACATACAAATGCCTGGACTTTGACTAGGCACTATCACACATAGAGTCATCACAGATAGTTCGTAACCATTACTATAGAAAATCTCATCACGAGATGGTTCGAAAACGTCACTGCAGACGATTTTCTGAACCATCTGTGCTTATGAGTCAATAATATTCTAAGGGTATTATAGACGGTTTTTGAACCGTCTGTGATAGTCTAATATTACAAATGGTTCTAGTTAAGAACCATCTGTGATTGCGTTATCGTATTCTTATAAATATGCCTCCTTCAGTTCATCAATATTCTCTAATTGCGCTATAAAACAGCGCAATCAGAGAATGCAGAGGAACCAAAGCATGCCTACTTATGATGGACGCCATATATTTGGTGGCTCATTGTTTAGGTTATAGGTGTTGTTGTTTTATTGGTTTGGTGTGTATGAGGTGGTTTTGTTCAACAAGGCTGAAACCCTCATCCATCAATTACCACAAGAACTAAGGCATCAATAATTAATTTTCACACGCACGAGCATCAAGATTCAGGGCGTAGCTAGGAATGAGCTGGGCCTCGGGCCCAGTCTATAAATAGCCCAAAAAAAATCATATTGTGGCATGTTAGCTACTGTATTGCATAATGAAGAATTTTTGGCTGGGCCTCGAGCCATTGCCCCGGCGGCCTGAGGCCCAGCTCCGCCACTGTCAAGATTTACATGGTTGAAACCCTAGCCATGCAACAATTTCGTAATTTCATATCCACGCATCAAGGAAGAGAGAGGAGGGGTGGAGGATATATCACCGGCGATGAAGGAGAGGTGACGGCAGCGTCACCGTTGTATCACGACAGTGACATTGCACAAAATACTCTTACGACAAGAGTGCCTTATATAGTAAACCGTGTTATCACAACCGGAGGCGAAGGAGCTCACGGAGGTAGTCAGCATCGTTGGGGGAGGCGGCGCTTCGATCGGTTTGGGGGAGCTAGCTAGGCAACGCTTCGGTTTGGAGTGTTTAGAGAGGCACGTGGGTAGCATATATAAGGGCATTTGGGTAGTGGAACCGATCAGTAGTTGAGAGGTCGCGATGCTACTTCAGTTTGAAAGTTTGAATAAAGGGGCAACAAAATCAGGTGGCGAAATATCACAAACGAATTTTAATACAAATCATATGTGATGAGTTAATATCATAGACGGTTGTTGTTAATAACCGTCTGTGATACTTCACAGACGATTTTCAACATGAACCGTCCGTGATATTATCTCTTCACATACGGGTTTTAGCGCTGCTAGTAACACAGACGGTTGCTAAACCAAAACCGTTTATGATTGTATTTAATACTGGTTGTTTTGGTTAATCGTCTATGATGAGCCATCCAGTATTAGCCTTTTTGTAGTAGTGAACCCTCATTAGAGATGGTTTCTGAACCGTCTGATTTATTGTATCAGTGACAGTCATAGACGACTCTCAAACCGTCCATGATAAATCACAACACAAACAATTTTTAAAAATAATCATTTGTGATACTCTATGTGTCAAAAACAATTTTGTATTAAAAACTATTTGTGATAATTCTTTGTATAACTAAAAAATTTCATGTTTTTTGGTTAGCTTAAAAAATGATAGCCACGCTCTCTGAAAATAATCAAGCAGATTACAATAAATGACAAATAAGTGAATTACAACAAACAAGTAAGAAGATTACAAATAAATAACAAATAAGTGAATTACAACTACTCAAAGTGATTTACAACTTAAAGTGAATTACAACTCAAAATCAGTTACAAAAGAATGTTCATGTATTGTCGTCAGAATTACAATTGAAGTACAATTGAATGAATTGCAATTAAATGAATTACAATTGAATCAATTTTTTGAACATGTATTAAGTGGTATCGCCAGAGTGAAACACTCCTTTCGAGTCATTGACCTTCGTCATGAAGAAGGTGGAGAGCCGTCCTTGAACGTCCGAGAGTTCATTCAGATCGAATGTACTTGATTTGATTGTCATGCCTTGTCGCTAGGAGGAGTAAAGTTGTAAGCATATATATTTAAATTAATAATTAGAAAATAATAATTGCGAGATTGACAAACCTCTGGATCATTCGTCTTAGCACTCATGATTTCATCTTAACATATATATAGGTTGCCTTGTAGCTGTTGGTGCCACTGCAAAAATAGAATTACATACATAAATATAGTCAGCTCGAGAGGCATTATTATGAAGTGTGATATAGGATTATTATGTTGTAGCGGGTACTGAAAATTGTAACACATGTTGTAGTGTGTGCGCTCGATTCTTTGTATCTCCCTTCCCGGCAACATAGGTGTTGAATGACCCACGTAATTCCAAAAATTTATCCTCGGCCATTGCAAATGAAGGGAAGACTATAATAGAGTTCTGTATGGAGGAAATGGGCATACCTGTCAAGTGTTTATTCCACAAGGATGAAGTCCTGGTTATTCTTGAGTAGGAAATCAAGGTATATTACCTTTTTTTCACTTTGGTACAATCACTATAAGCATCTAGTGCTACCTACTCATGTATGTCGCCATAGTCATCAAACTTATGTTCATGTTGCATATAGAGTACAAATGAAATTTATATAGCAACTAGTGAAGCACTGACCTCTGGTTGCAGGGCACCAATATGTACTCCTTGTTGCCCTGAGCAAGCAATCCCGTCGTTATGCAATTCTCGATGTAGGATGCATCTTCGTGATGCATTGCTCAAAGATCAAATATGGGTCAAAGAAACCCACTGGTTCTCATGATCGCTAGGCCTGTTGCATTATGTATCTATACATAAGCAATGACTTATGACATTTATTAGTATTATGTGAATGTAGAATTGATTGTACACGCATATAGTATCCAACATCATAGAAGTGAGGCATCGAGGTCGTTGAGGCTGAATAGTTCGAATAAGTCATCAAAACCCACGACGAAGAAGCCTGGCTCATGGAGGAAATGCCTCTTTGTGTATCTAATGGTGAATCTGGTAGGCTGGTTTGTCTTTTGCTTGTTGGTCCTCCGTATGTACTAGTTATGCAAACTCCTACAATCCATTCCAAGGCGGGGTAATAGTGTGTCGGGGACCAACAGTATTTTGAGAGAGTATGTCTAAGGCTTACAAGGCACCTTAATGTCATTTGGTTTTGACTTAGCGCCTTGTCTATGATATGTCTTCTCGAGAGATGACTCGGCATACTTTTCTTGTTTCTTCAGCGTCGTCTGCACGGGAGCTGATATGATGGCCTTTTGAAGCGGAGGTTGAGGTGGAGTCATTGAGGGTTCTATTGGAGAGGCATAGTTGTGTGAAGATCTTAGCACTGCAGGGTCTAGGGTGATGTCCCTCTTGGGCCACTAGAGAAAAGTGTGTACGACATCCCTTAGTGTTATGATGTCTTCACTCGAGGGCTTCTCTAGTGGGATGGCCATGAAAGGGTCATGTACCATATCCACCTGGATCTAGTGTAACCCTTTGCAAGCTGGGCACCATGTAGCACTATCCCTTCCTAGCATAGAAACGCCATCCTCCGCCTAGCCTTAATAGGAATGGACCCAACCAGCCTTACTTGGAGCTTGCAGGGTGTGGGCTCCTACAAAATGATACTTGGAGCATTCCATACATATACATTACTTGGATTTCATCGATCGGAAGTCGGGCGTTGCTTTAGTTAGATTGGTGTGTGGACATGCAGCTACTTTGGCGGTGTTGTGGACTAGCTTCCACAATAACGGGGGTAGCCTATGACTGGCTGAGCACTTGCTCTAGCCTTTCCTCCAAATGTGCCTTCCGAGAAAATTCTTCATGAATTTCCTCTTTTATACTCTCCTCACACTCGGCCTTCGATCTCTTTTGACTCTTGTACGAGTTGGAGTCATCTAGGAATCCCTACCTCTAGGGAATGTAAACCCCAAGGCCTCGCATATGACTCGAGTGCTCCTTGTTTCCCAGGGCCGTGGATGATATGCCCCTCTCCCTGACGGTCTAGAAGTTGCCTTGGGAAGATTCTGTAGTCAATGTTTCCTGCAAGAGGCCAACATGTTATTTTAGTTCCTATAAAGTTATGGACATATTACCAGTTAGGTAGTTCATATCTTACCAAGTATTGTGACACTTTTAGGTCTACCGGGTTCTTGAAGGATATGGTGCTCGAAGATGTGGTAGATGTCCTCACTCTTAATCAGTTTTGGGTGCACTCGTTTGTGATCCCAGAAAATAGTGGGGAGGCTTCTGACAGGATTGCCACCTCATCCTCCCTCTTCCATTGCGAGATTTTACCCGCATACCCAGTGGTGATGAGTCTGTGGGGGTGAGTGTTCTGGGCCTAGATTATCTTGTACGCTGTGCTTTCTTCATGAAATTCTATAGTCATCTTCATGCCCACAAAGGCGTCCCATGTTTCCAGATAGAGGAAAGGATATTTCATGAACGACATCCTGTCCTTATTCACGTACTTCATGACAAGCATGCTTGTCATCGCACGAGGCCTTGGGTTTCTCTTATAATCTCGAAGGACCTTGAGACTTCCTTCCAAAGTTGCTCTTTCTCTTCTCTTGCTAGAGACTTCCAGTTCGGTGTGGTGATGGGGACTCGTTGCCTTACAACTATCACACAGGTGGATCAAAATGCAGCCACTACTTTCTTGGGATGTAGAGCGATCTCAACTGGACTGACCTCTATGAGGGTCATTCAGCTCTCAGGCATTTTTGGTATGCCTCAGCCTTCTACCTTATTTGCTCCTTTTGTCTGGTCATCAGACATTTGGCAAAACTGAGCCCGTAGAATGTGTGGATATCATATCGCTTAGTTGCTATCTACGAATCATTCAAATTGCATTCAGTATGGGGGTATACAAAACACAAATTGAATACTCTACCTATTTCCAAAGATCAGCATGTTTTGTGTTCATCAACATGAGGTAACAATATTAAAAGTTCACAACATAGATTGCTAGTAGAGTGCATCATTAACATTTAAGCTTTTGTATTGAACTCTGAATGCAAAGCATGCTAAAATGTTAAGGTCATAAGGACTACTAGGTGCCTCAGACTCAACGAGCTACTTTGAAATAGGGAAGCTCATGTATTAAGACATGACTTGATATAGACATGACTCCATATATGACATAAATAACACAAAGAAGTTTATCTATATGAATTCAATTAATGTCCAGTAGCCCCTCTATATGATATTTCTATGTCATTGACACATTGACATGATCCTGCCATCCAATAAGCTATTCCAATTAATGGAGTTGTACATAATTGTACAACTGGTCATGGTAGAAAATCAACACTAGATTAAAAGGAATACATTAGAATGTATCATGGCAGTGTGCTAGATAGACCCCAAAACAACACTACTGTATTAATGTTTTCAGGCGTTGCTCTTAACTCTTAAAGAAAGTTAGTGAACCAACCTTTAATACATACAAATCCATCGAAGCAATAACCATCTATCTTGTTAATCATATCAATACAATCATTATACATAGTCACTGGGTGGCACCAAATAGTTAATCCACCAGTCAACTCATGTGGGGAGAGCTAATAGGGGTGAGACCTAGGGTTGGGGTGGGCGATGGTGGTCGAGGAGAGGAGGCCGACGGACAACGAGAGGACAGAAGCCAGTGGTCGTGGGGAGGAGGCTAGCGGATGGCAAGAGGAGAGAAGGCCGATGATTGAGGGGAGGAGGCCGATGGACGGTGAGAGGAGAGGAGGCTGGTGGTCAAGGAGAAGAGGCTAACGGATGAAGATAGGATGCTAGTGAACGAGACAAATTCTAGTGTTAGAAGCGAGGGTGGGTAATAGGGTTAGGCGGGCGAGAGCTCACCTTACTGGGAGCAGTGCATTAGGGGAAGGTATACTGTGATCATCGTGGAAATCAACGACATCACCGTTGGTGCCTCCGCAAGTCGTCTAGGTCACCCACTGAAGTCACCGAGGGGATGGGGAACAAAGGGGTCACTACTATAGAAAAGGTCGTTACAGACGGTTCAAAAACATCATCACAGATAGTGTCGTGAGTTGTCTGAGTTTATGGGTCAGTAAGGATATGAGGTCATCACAGATGATTTTTGAACCGTTTGTGATGTAGACTATCACATATGATTATTAACTTAGAACCGTCTGTGATAGTTAACTATCACACACAATTTGTAAATGACACCATTTGTGATAGCTAATATATCACAGACTAAACCATCTGTGATAGATTATGTATCATAGATGCTTTGCAGATGAAACCATCTATGATAGATTATGTATCACAGGTGCTTTGTAGATGAAATCATCTGTGATAGGTGATGTATCACAGACGGTTTGTCCTAACAAACCATCTGTGATATTCTTTTGTATTGGTAAATCTATTTCTATTTATTGGCTAGCCTTAGGAAAAGGTTGCCATGCCCTCTGAAACAAGCAAAAACACGAGTATATGTATACATCTAATTCACATTCATTTAAAAAATAAGCACACCCATTTCACAAATCAATTAACTCAAATGAACTAAAATTAACCATTCATGAACAAATACACACATGTACTATTAAGTTCAATTCTGTCCCATCAAGTTCAATCTACATTGTGGAGCTCCCTATTTGAGTTTATGACTTGAGACAACAAGAAGTACGCAAACTGTCCTTGAATGTGTTTGAGCTCAGCTTATTTCAACGCAATTGTAGCGATGGTCACAACCTGTCACTAGGAAGATTAAAGTTGCAGTAAATATGCATGCTTGGTAGAAATGACCATTAGGGTAATAAAAGTTGCTTTAAAATGTAAAGCCATTGGTATAAATGATAATAAAGGTAATTAGTGGCATGTAGTCTTTCGGACCATCCTTTTCTAAGCATGCTTGGTAGTAATGTACTCTACTACAGTAAGTTGATTGATGGTACAATCAGTAATGAAATGTGGATTGCATGTCCTATTAAATATCGGTGTGAATGTAATCACAATACAGCGCATAAACTATTCTGTAACCAGAATATCAGTGCTAATGTCTACAAATATTTAAATCGAGCTAATTAAACAGAACCACAGAATCACTAGCAATATCTCCCAGTAACAGCATCAAATCAATTCTAGATTTATCAACCAGTACAGCACATATATATGCAAAGTGATACTCAACAATTGGAGGTGGTGGCTTGTGCTCAAGGAAGAGGTGACAGGCTTGGGGGAGGAGGTGACAGGCTTGGGAGAGGAGGGGCACCAGGTTCGGGGAGGAGACGGCGGGCTCCGGGGGGAGGTGCAGGCTCAAGGCGGAGGCGCATCAGGCTCAAGGGAGGAGGGGCACTGGGCTTAGGGGAGGCAGTGGCTCATTCTCGAGGAGGAGGCGGCGATGGGCTCGGGGAAGGAGGGAGAGTTAGAGATGGTTCTAATCATCTACGTGGGACCACAGGTAAACCCTAGAGTCCGACTATAAATAGGATTGGACATCACATATGGTTCTAAAGTAGAACCGTCTATGATAAATACAAATCACAGATGGTTCCAATAATAACCGTCTGTGATAATATACATTCTCATATACATAAATATAAATTCACATATATATGACACATTCTCATATACGTAAATACAAATTCATATATATATATATATATATATATATATATATATATATATATATATATATATATATATATATATATATATATATATATATATATATATATATATATATATATATATATATATATATATATATATATATATATATATATATATATATATATATATATATGACACATTCTCATATACATAAAATGCAAATTCAAAACATATGACACATAAACATTTCATTCATCATTTCACTTGCTTATTTCCTTTAAAAATTAGCACTTCATGATGATCGACACGTATGTAGCTAGTTTCATCACGTTATTCTTCCTCACCCTTATGCCGTTTCTGAAAGGAGGCAACTCATCTAATTGATTATATTATTCCTTGTCCACTACATTCTCAACTAAAATAATATGCCTTTTTCCATGAAGAACTATGTGGTGTTTCTTATTTGCCTAGTCAGTTACATAGAAGACTTGAACAAATTGGTTAGTGAGTACAAATGGTTCATCTTTGTATTCGACACGTCTAAGATCCACGGTAGTGATGCCGTACTTGTCGACTTTCACCTATGGAAGATGGACCCAATGGCATCGAAATAGGGGGATCTTGAAAAGCACGTAATCGAGTTCTCAAATCTCCTCTATGAACCCATAGTAGGAGTTCCTCAACCCATCGGTACTAAATGCATCTATGCGGACACCATTATTCTAATTAGTGCTCTTTATATCTTGAGCCTGTGTATAGAATATGTATCTATTTGTGTCTTGTCCTTGCCATGTCACAGTTATAAATGTTGGCCCTTTTGCCAACCATGTCAGCATATCACTTGATGAGTTCCTAGCAAGTCACTCCTTCAACCATTGGTTGAACACACTGTCTTGCTATCTCGTGATCCAAACATTTGGCTACTCTGGATTCTGTTGCCATAACATTTCCTTATGCTGGTTGATATATGAGGACACTTCAGTCATGTATTGTAAGACTGTGAAATATGCTTGAGCATATGCATCTATATCTATAGTGATTGCTTTCCTTCCGATGGTCTCGATACCCTCAACTTTCCATCATGGCGATATCGAGGTACACCTATCGATTCAACCTGAGCTAAGTAATCGATACAGAACTCAATGACCTCTTCGGTTGCATAACCTTCGACGATGCTATCATCCGGCCATAGGACTTGAGAATTCTTATGAACCTCTCGAACAAGTACAAGTTACGTATGAACATAGGCCCGCACATCTTTATCTCCCTCACAATGTGAACAATGAGATGGACCATGATATTGAAAAATGTAACATCCTGAAATTTGTAAGTCCAAAAATTTGCAAAAATTTAAAAATTTTCATTGAATCATATTTGCATTTGAATTTCTTCTACAATTTTATTTGAAGTCTTTTGAATTTTGTGCTATACATTTAATACTATGAATAACTCCCAAGTGAAAATGCTAACAATAAAATCAGAAATCAAAATTCGAAGGCAAATCAAATAAAGAGGAAAAAGATATTTCATATCAAAATAGTTGAACTAAGATTTGAATTGAAAATCCAAATTTGAAACCAAATTTCAAGCAAAAATCCAAATCCTGATTTTTGCTCCCTTTTCTTCTCCCTTTCTCTCTCCCCTCTCTCTTACATGTGCCCCTCCTTTCTTTTTCCCTTCTCTCTCTCCCTCCTTTCTCTTCTCTCGCTGCTGGTTTCCCTACTCCTGACATCCTAGTTGGCCTCTTCCCCTCTTTCTTCTTTCTTCCTCTCCCTTCTCTCCTCACTGCTCCCACGTTGGTGCTTCATTAGTCGGTCCCGCCTCCCCTGTGCGTGGAGTCGCCCCATGCCTCCTATAGCAGCGCCCGAATGATGTCAGCTGCCATCCCTCTCCACCCTTGTTCCAGCGTCAGCTTGCCCTGCGCCACACACGTCCCCGCCATGCCCTGTGACAGCCGTCGCTATCACCCCATGTGACGCCCATGTCCTGCCGACCACCTTGGCGCCTGCCCTCATCGAGTCACCTCACCCATGTGTTGCTCTACTGCGGCCATCTCGTCGTCCGACCAAAGGCAACGTTGTAACACCATGCTAAGTCCTGCTCTTTGGTTGTCGGCCATAGCACTAGCACGGCATCCCCCCTCTGAGCTATATGTAGCCTCTAACCTCCTCTCAACCTCCCTACGCCCTCCTATTTCCTCCACGTTCTTCCTTAAAGCCCAAGGCTCCCCCTGCCGCCACCTTGGCCGCATGCCTGCTGGCACCTTCACACCATTCCGGTCACCACAGCTAGTCTTTCCCCAAGTTGAGCGTGTCACAACGTGTCCCCGCTCCCCATCTGCCTCCCCTCCGAGCTAATTGGATTTCCGTGCACCAAAGCTCACTGCCACTGCTTCTTTCCCAATTTCGGCCAAATGTGCCTCCACCAGCGCCATCTCCTCTCCACAGCGCCTCTGGTCAATTGCTCCCTTTAGAAGCATCACCAAGTCATCCTCCATCATCCCCAACCACCGCCAGGTGCCTTCCCCTGCCCTAGGCCACCGACACCGTGAACCTCACCTACACCACCCCTGGCCTCTGCCGCTGGCTCGCTCCGGCCTCTCTCCAACCACAGTGCCACCACAGGTGAGTTCCATGGGGTCTTCTCCCACCCATGCTCTCCCCACTTTCTTCCCCCTCCTCTCCCGCCGCTGTTGCCTTGTTTTTGCCTCGCCTCCCCCACGACCCATTTTCTGGTCACCGCTGCCCAACCGGCTCTCCTCGCCATTGCCGCTAGTGCCAGGAACCCTACACTGCTGCCTCCCCTATTTCTCTGGCCGCTCCTCTGCTCTCCCTCTAGTCCAACCGAACAGAGCAGCCCCTATCTGTCTATCTCTCTCTTCTTAATGATAGGTGGGCCCTCTTCCAATTAAGAGGTAATTCAATTAATTAGTTATTCAAACTATAATCCATGTAAGGCCAAGTTTATATCTATTAATTCTTTTACTAGTAAATAATTATGTGAGATTTCAGTGATTAGTATAAATTTAAATAAAAAGTGAATGACAAATTAAGTTGTTTCATTCAATTAATTAACCGATGCGTCATAATCAGTGAAAATGAAATACACATTTAAATTAGAAGGTCATGATTAAAATATAATCTCTATCATAAACATGATGCTATTAATTAAATCTTAACATTAGATTTAGTCAATAATAATGTTGAGATATGATTGTATATAACAAGCTAGGCCGCATAAATGAATATTAATTAAAATTAAACTATAGTAGATAATAATCAGAGGTACATAAAGTAATAGCGTGCTTTAATCTAACTGACATCTTTAAATAGAAAAATCATGTTAAAGAGATATGCAATTTCATGCGTCAATTAAAATATGATGACTGCTGGGTCATCAGTTATTAAAAAATAAGACTCGCTAATCTATAGTTGAACTATGTAGCGATAGGGCCAATAAATTAAACCTTGCTAAGATAACTTGCTAGCGCACCAACCAGTGGTGATCTAAAGTTTATGAATACCCAAACCTAGTTAAGAGTTGTATTTTATTGGAAATGCCTTTAAACCCTAGGATGGTTCGCCAACCGCGGGATGATAGTAGTCTAAATAACGTGAACCGTTAAGTAACAGTGATTAAATAAATAATACCAACCTATAAATAAATTAGTGAGCTAATCATTCAATTAATTTAAAATTAAAAACCTCATAAAATATCACATTGTGAAATGCCACAAATACAAACTCTAAGGATAACCCGATAAGCTAAAGTCATACTCATCACAAGTGGAACTCATGCCCTAACATTCAAAAGATAACAGTCGCCAGATAAATACTTAATACTCAGCTAAGCTCATGCACCTATCCATAGGTCTAGCCTAACTCGTGAAACTTCCTTAAAAAATATAAAAATAATAAAAGAACTTATTAATAAAAAAGATCAAACCATGGTATTCTACATTCGGCTATGCCTAGCCATCCTTGAACCCCAAGCGGAATATTCCCATGAATATTCCTCTTGTCATGAACCTTCCTTGACATCCGCCTTGGCGGATTTTCCTCTATCATTCCTCCCTTTGCTCAAACATTGTTTGACTTCGGAAATAACCCATGCCAAATAAAACTTGTCTCAGATCACCCGTGCAATCACAATAAAACTAAATTGAATATATTTGAATTTATTTGGGCCTTTTGAGTTACTTGCATTTATTTGGATTCAGTTGTTTAGCGTGTAATTAGAAATTAGAGTCCTGAAGATTCAATGGATCAAGCGAAACCGAGATCCAGATGAAGATGAAGACTAGGAGCTAAAGGCCATCGAATGAGAAAGCTTGAGTGAGCTCAAGACCACGGTAAATTGCACAAGGTAGGTCAATACTTTGATCATGTTGAACCTACATTTTATGCAATCTATTTTTGTTTAAATTATCAAATTGCATACCATTATTTTATATGCAAATCTATGATTGTTTTAAGATTCTAGTTACATGCCTATTATTTATCTTGCGAGTATTACATTCCCTAGGAACATTTGAGCATTCGAGCCTTGTCGCCCTAAGAAAACTATAATGGTAACTTTTGAAAATAAGTCTACATCCATATGCTTTGCTTAGTACTGCTTAGATACTCGAGGGCATTAACTTGCCCTGGCATCATTTCAATATGGAAACTTGGTTTGGGTAGCCATTGATGGAAGGTGGTTGATGTGTTGTAACATGGATATTTAATACTCCCAAGAACCTCAAATTGCTTAACTATCTGGGCGGATGGTTTGGGGGTGTGGTGCAATGGTGCATGAGAGTGTAGTTAGAGGTAGAACCACCCAGATAACGCTAAGGACCGAATCTTGTGATGACCTCCTAGTGTATAATAGTACAACCAAAATCTGGTAAATTGTATTCAGGGCTAATAATTTGCATTGACCTAGTGTGGGTTGTGCCGGTGTGACCATGGGCGGGTAGAGGATGGCCACATCCTTTGACGTGACGGCACAAGAGGGGACTTCTAGAAGGGTGGTCATACCCCTAAGGGAGTGAAACCTTGCAGACGTGGCCGTACTAGGGGATGCATTGTAATAGCCTTGTTATGATTACTCAGTTGCACACCTAAGAAAATGTGTATTGGCCGACATTATGAGATAATCATATCTTGCGGGTAAAGTGTACAACCTCTGTAGAGTTCAAAACTATTCGAATAGCCGTGTCCACATCAAGGGTAGACATGGGAACTTAACCAGATATAGTTCTATTTCAAAAACTTTGTGGGTGGAATTGGAAAAGTGGCGGGTAGTGAAAAGCCCTGATTTGTGTCGCCCTAGGTGCCGCCCCAGTGATAAGGTAAGCGGTTATAACGCTAAAAGGTTAGCATATGGTGCAGGAGCCATGTAACAATGGATAGAATCTGTGCTACTATTATTACAACATTCTTTTTACCCAATATCATGTTTTAGTTCAAACTGCTAGGTCTTAGAAAATTTCTATTTATCATATTTTGAAAGCAATTTATGGCAAATAAAATAACCCGAGCCTTCTCTTGATAAGCCATGCATGTTATCATTTGTATCCTATGTATTAGCCCATGGAACACAGTGGTTTGTGTTCATCCTCGCTCACTCAATTAATCTAGAATCAGGAGTTAGGTCACTATGCTTCAGCAATACACTTAGTCATGATGGTGAAAAAGATGAAGAGGTCAAGAACTAGGTCGTGAACCTCAGTTGGTTGCCTGTGGGCACATCCTGAGGGTCCCACCTGCGTGTTCCATTTCTGCTGCTGCATTTCATTAATTTCGATCTGATCGGCCATGAGTAAGTCTACTATTATATTTACGCTTCCTCATGATATGTATTTTGATGTTCAGTACTGTATCTATGAGTACTATCTACTGATTCAAGGAATAGTGTGGTGGAATCATAGAGGATTCTGGATTGTAAAATCCAGGTTTGACAAAAAATGATTACGGAAAATACATTTCAAGATGACCTTGAGTTGTCACACCTTGTCATGTAGAGCATCTAGTCCTTCGGGATCGATGATTTTTTGAGCAATTGTGTTAAAAAATAACATAGCCTCATGATTATCTCTTGAGCATTGATCGACAAAAAACTTCTAATTGCAACTAGGAGCATCGGTGTGATCAGCACATGACAATCATGAGACTTCATGCTAATTAACTTTAAATCTTCCATCGAAATAAGTTTCTTAATGTTGGTGGAGTAACCGGACTCAATTTTCAAACCATCCAAGCACTGGCACAGTTCAGTTCTCTCGGCCTTGGACAGAGTGTAACAAGCAGGGGGAATGTACATTCATTCTTTATCTATCTTTGTCTATGCTAACTTAGATCCAATGTCCATATCAACCATGTCAAGTTGTGCATTGACACCATTGTTTGTTTTGTTATGAATGTTCAGTAATAGACTAATTAAGTGAAAGCTTCTAGGCCCCTAAAAATGGTTTTGATAATTAATGATATTATGTGAATATTGGACTAACATGTTTATTGAGTGTTTGAAAGGTTTAGTCCTGATGGCATATGTGACATCATGAAGATGCATGCTACCGGAGAGTGGAACTACCAAACTTATAATGGCGGTAATATTGCGCCACATTTCAACTGCTAGTTCAGAAGCTCTGTTATAGACATTATTGTTGTGTCAGAATAGGTGAGGTAGTATCAGCCGATGAACGGCGGTACTATCGCTCATCCTAATTTTTCCAGGAATCCTCTTGTAATGGCTACATTTGGTTGGTGGAGATATAAATACCACCCCACCTTCTCAAGGATAAAAGTAAGAGACTTCATTTTAACATCTCTGAGCATAGAGCACTCTCTACACACTTCACTTAGTCTCATTGCATTCATTTTAGGTAGTTGAACCAAAAATTAAGTGCATTCATTCCAGATTGATCCTTGGCACTTGATTGCTATCAAGCAAAGTTGTGATTCATCAATCTTGGTGCTTGCTGGCACCTAGACAGCTTGGCGGGAGATTGCGAGGTGACCTCTTTAAGGAGATTGTGAAGAAGCCCGATGCCAACTTATGAGTGGTTTGGTGTTCACCATCTCAGAGTGGAGGAAGAACAACCACTAGTGGAAAGAGGAAAAGGGCTTAATTTGTGGAGACGGTCCAAGTCACTTGGGATATCTGAAGGAGAACGGGTAGGCTACGCTAGCTACAACATTTGATTTTCTACCGCGTTCAACCAGAAAACATGCGTGTAAGGGAGTCATGGATAGTTACCACTAGATGCGCTGTGCAGCGGAAGAAGAGTTGGAGCAGCCCGGTCCAACGTAGATGCGCGTTGATGAAGAAGAAGCAGTCGATCGTTTTACGAACTGAATGTCTCCTTCTCGCGTCCTAGCAATAGCCTTGCGCTTCTCGCCGATCAGCACAGCAGCAACAGCAACGGCGCCTCCATGGAGTCCACACGTTCGGGATGGAACGCCGTGCGCTGGTGTGCTAGCACCGCGCGCCCGGCTAGGGTTTCGGGATACGGCCGAGGGGAGGTGGCGGCCAGGGTCTTTAGCATAGTAGTCTATCTTAACTGCAGCCTCACCTCCACATATTTATAGAGCATGCTAATGGGCTTCCACGTTGTAGGCCCATTAGAACCCTAATCCCATATGGATCAATATCCCTTTTGGCCTATAAAACCGAATTATTTATGATTGCCTCTTGGGCACATCACTAACAATCTCCCACTTGCACTAGAGACAATCATATAGGCAAGCTTTCCAATTCCAATCCCTTCAGTGTGTGACCCGTTAGATTCATGTGTAGACAGCTATGACCCGAAAACCCTTTTCAAGCCATAAGTCAATGGTGGCACCTAGCAGGGCATTTTGACTCCCGAATACACATAAAGATCATATCGGCTAAACCTTGATATACACACACTTGGATCCCTTTGCCACACGATACCAGTTGAACTTAAGGCAAGATTCATGCCACCTTTGTCATAGCTCAACCTGTTGGACCGAAATGGCGACAGAGGGGGGGTGGGGTGAATGTCGACTTTAAAACGACCACTCAAAAGTATCCACGTGCGATTCACCTCTCCAAAAGCTACGTAAGGCTATGAAGAGGAAAATACATGCTCACTGGATAACCAACTGAACAACACAGAAGGGAAACAGAGAGATCAAAACCAAAGAAGGAAAAATAGCACAAAAATGAAATTACAGCAGTCACAGCAACAAGCCGGTCTGACCAGTGGTAATGGGCCAGTCAGACTGGTCTTTCAATGCCGGTTGAACCGCACCAGTGCCGCCGGTCAGCCCTCTGTTGTCGGGTCGGTCTGACCGGCGGTCAATATCCGCTCTGACCGGTTATGGCTCGGGCAGAGGCTGACCAACAGGCTGAAAATTCAGAATAGACCACAACTTCACTCAGAGAAAAAAAATTGAAGGTTTCCCTCTAGATTTTTCAGCCCAGAAAAGCAGAACTAAGATCAAATTAGCATGTAGACCCTAGGAGACCAAGAAAAGACAACTCAAGAGGAAGAATTTCAGATTTGGAACATAAACCTGAAAACATACAGAGTGCTGCCCTCAATCTCAAATTCCCATTCAATCCTTGATCCTTTGGCCATGAAACTTTAGGAAAACAACTTAATAGTCTCAGGGCTCAGCATGCCAAGTTTCATGCCATCTCAAGAAGGAAATCAAGAATCACACCAAACCCTAGAAATGAAAATAAGAACAGAGGAGAGCCAAGATACAAAAACTAAAATTAAACTTGGTTTGCTCTTAGGATTGACTAGCCAAATGGCTTTTGAGCATCTCCTAGATCACAGCAAACCATTTTGGGCATTCTCCACAAGAATCAACTCAAAAACACAGAAGCTCAGAAATCAACCAGAGGGAGCATCGAAGGGAAAAACAACCAGAGAAGCAAGAACTCAAAAGAATTCTTGAAAACAATCATTCCCATAGCAACAAGGATCACAAAGGAGTCCCCATACATGATTACAAACAGAGGAATGATTACATGTTGGCTTAACTCATTCCATCTCACCCTAACTCAAGAACTCCTCTCTCTGTCTCTCAAGAACACACACACACACACAGGAGACACGAAGGAGACACACACAACAGAACCTCTGTCTCTCCCAACCACTAAAGCCTAAAGCCAAAACAACCCTCTAAAGCCCATTTTGACTAAAGCATGCCCTACCAACTTCTCAAACCCTAGAATCCATGGAATGCATGCAGCCACTCACTCCTATTTATAGCCCTTGGCTAACGGGTCTCCAACCCGTTACGCCCGCTAAATCCAACGGAACCCGCTCCCGCTTGTGCAGCCTCGTGCAATTACCAATTCGCCCCTCCTGCACCTTCCGGGAAGCTTCCGCGTCTCTTGTCGTCCAAGCCTCGCAACCACCTCGAGTCTCCGCCGTCTTCGACACATCCCGACCGTTCTGATCTCAGCGCCTAGTCCGGCCACCTCGTGTCTCGCCACGACTCCGCCTCGACATCCTGTAGCCATCACAAACAAGAAACACATCAAATAGCACCGCTCGACATATGTAAGCATAAATGCATTAATGAAACCACATTAAGCATGAGATAGCCAAAACCTAACAAGTCAACATAATATGCATCCTAACCACTTTGGCCAGGTTTGACCAAGTCCGACCGAGCCCGATTGCACCACGCATCGTCAAGGTCCGAACCATCCAAATCAAACTCGACTTTCCTAAACCGATGTCAATTACTCATCACACACATGGGATGACCTCCACATGGTCTCTCACAACCATTCAGTCGATCTTGTGGTGGATAACAACCATGACTAACCCTTTAGTCACATTGTGATTAACTCTTTAATCACCTTGGCATGGCCATGCACTTCCCTAATCCAACCACATCGAGGGGCCCAGAGATATCTCTCCTGTTATGTAAGAGGGGAAAATTCCATCTTAATCCGCTCACATCCCATTCCATGTTTCATGATACACCTGAAGACCACTTTTACAGCTACCCAGTTACGGAGTAGTGTTTGGCAGCCCCAAAGCGCACCACTACACATAGTGAGAAACAATGGCGATTTCAGGTCGAAGGATCCAGTAGGTATACCACTCGAGATCGCTTGATGGCACATATTAACATAACAATCCCAGCAACGTCTCGAAGTGGGTCAATCCAACACCATGTTCTCTAACATGTGTCCACATTATTGATTTGATATTCCTATATCCATGATCCGTGAAATATGATCATCAATCAATACATGTGCTAGTCCATAAATTATTGTTGTCCCACGTAATGACATAAGACTAGGGATCTTTAGAATAACATTAAATAAAACAAAGATTTTCACAAACAAGTCACATACTTGCCAATCAATGCATACAATCATTATTCAAGGAACCAAATAACACCTTATTCAAAATTTCATAAACATAGACTTGATGCAATTATCTCCCACTCGCGCTAGAGTCAATCATGTAAGAGCAACTCCAGCAGTAGCCCTCAAAACAGGCTCCCTACTTTTTATTTGAGGGCTCTCCCTACTTTTGAGGGCTCTGTTTTTTGGGCTACACTCCAGCAGGAGCCCTCAAAATAGGACCCTCAAATTCATTCTTAGAGGGGATGACACATAGGACCCACTCTCATCCTCATCCTACTTTTGAGGGCCAAGGGGCAAAAAACTCACTCCAGCAGGGCCCCTACTTGAGCCCTCAAAAGTAGGGGCTCCTTCCAGACCCCCCCAGGAATGAGGGCTCGAGGGGGAGATTTGAGGGCCCCCTACTTTTGAGGGCTCAAGTAGGGGCCCTGCTGGAGTGAGTTTTTTGCCCCTCGGCCCTCAAAAGTAGGATGAGGGCTCAAGTAGGGGCCCTGCTGGAGTTGCTCTAAGTATCTAATATCCATTGCACTTGTGTGCGCCTCATGCTTTGGTTGTGGGAGAGGCTTCGTCAATGGATCAGCAAGATTCAAATCCGTGTGCACCTTGCAAATCTTCACTTTACCTCTATCAATGATCTCACGGATAAGGTGATAGCGCCGAAGTATATGTTTGGACTTTTGGTGTGACCTAGGCTCCTTTGCTTGCGCAATGGCTCCACTATTATCATAATAGAGATCCACTGGACTGGACACACTAGGGATCACACCCAACTCAAAAACAAATTTTTGATCCAAACAGCTTCCTTTGCAGCTTCAGAAGCTGCAATATACTCAGCCTCAGTTGTCGAATCAGCTACCGTCTCTTGCTTGGAACTTTTCCAGCTCATTGCCCCTCCAATGAGGCAGAATACAAAACCAAACTGCGATCTGCTATCATCTTTATCAGTTTGGAAACTAGCATCGGTGTAACCTTTTACAACGAGCTCTTCTTCACCTCCAAAAATAAGGAACATATCTTTAGCTCTTCTAAAGTACTTAAGAATATTCTTTACAGCCACCCAGTGAGCTAGACCGGGGCTAGATTGATACCTACTTGTAACACTTAGAGCATATGAAACATCTGGGCACGTACAAAGCATAGCATACATGATGTGATAGGAACGGGGTCCCGATCTTCCAACAGGTTCTGGATATGTTCGATTTGGTGGAGGCGCGACACAAATCGATCCGGCTTCCGAACAACATGTTCCGAACCCCGCAATCGCAGCACCACGTGTCCTCAGGTTATCAACCGTGCGCAGCCCGGTTGACCTCGCCAAGAAGGCTAATCCTCGCCTGCGAATCGAAGAACACAAGCAAGAACAAGGAAGAACACAACTGAATTGCAGATGTATTGATTTAGCACTCAAAAGTTGGGGTCTCACAAACCGATGAACGGCGAAACTGTTCAAAGACAGAATAATCTAAGCAAAACCCAAACCCTAATGGTGGGGGTGGCGGCTGGATATAAAGCAGTGAGGGGTGTGCAAAACCCCTGGACGCGCCCTAATGGGCTCCAACACGATACAAATCCGAACGGCCCAAAAGACGGTGGTGCAGCACCCTGATAAATTCTGAATGCCAACTTGTTTTGACGATTCTTGTTGACTCAGAAGGCATTTTGACATGGGACCAGAGCCATTGGAAAGGTCGTCTTCTCAGCTTTCCATCCATATGTAGAACGTCTAAAACCGAGCCCGGATGCGATCTGGGCGTCCGTTTTAGTGCGGCCTGGTCCTGGACTCCGAATTGGATTCGAAGTCGGCTTGAGTTGGCCCTCCAACATGATTTGACCGCCCTTGCTGGACTTGTGCATCTCGTAGTCCTTCTCCAAGTACTTCTAGGTCCTCTCCATGGTTCCTAATCATAATTAAATCATTAGGTAGCAATCGATTCTCTCCATGTCTAACAAGGTCCGGTTCCTCCGTTCAGATACCCCGTTCCACTGAGGCGTGCCAGGCGGAGTCAGCTGTGGAACAATTCCACACTGTTTTAGATGTTCACCAAATTCATGGCTCAAATATTCACCTCCACAATCAGATCGCAGAATTTTAATTGTCTTGCCTAGCTGATTTTGTGCTTCATTATGAAATTCTTTAAACTTTTCAAACGATTCAGACTTGTGCCTCATTAAGTAGATGTATCCATATCTACTAAAGTCATCGGTAAAAGTAATGAAATACTAAAAACCACCTCTGGCTACTGAGCTCATTGGTCCACATACATCGGTATGTACAAGCCCCAACAAGTCATTTGCCCTCTCACTATGACCGGTAAAAGACGCCTTTGTCATCTTGCCAAGTAAACAAGACTCGCATGTCTCAAATGATTCAAAATCAAATGAGTTGAGTAGACCATCTTTATGGAGCTTCTCTATGCGTTTCTCATTTATATGACCTAAGCGACAATGCCAAATAAAAGCGGGATTCAAATCATCAGGCCGCAACCTCTTTGCATTAATATTCTAGACAGGTTTATCCTCAAGATCAAGAACATATAACTCATTCATCAATGGACAATGTGCATAGAGTATATCATTTAAATAAATAGAACAACATTTGTTCTTTATTACGAACTCATAACCACCATCTTCCTCCAAACATGAACAAGAGATGATGTTCTTACTCAATGCTGGAATGTAATAACAATTATTTAATTCTAAAACTAATCTTGAAGGTAATGACAAGTGATAAGTGCCGATAGCTAGTACATCAACCTTTGCTCCATTGCCAACATGCACGTCCAACTCGTCTCTCGCAAAACTTCTAGTCCTTCTTAGATCCTGCAATGATTTGCAAGTATGAATCATCGATCCGGTATCAAATACCCAAGATTCACCAGAAGAAATTGCAAGATTAATTTCTATAACATTTATACCTAAAGCAGAAGTCTCGCTTCCCTTCTTCTTTTTCAGATCCTCCAAGTATTTCTTACAATTCCTAGACCAATGCCCCTTGACATGGCAGTGGTAGCATTCATCATCAGGAGAAGGGCCAGATTTGACCTTCCCATTTGGCTTTGGCTTAGAGCTAGGGTGCTCATTAGGAACCTTTCCTTTGCCTTTGCCTTTGGGCGTCCAACGCTTCCTCTTTTTATTCTCCTTTTGAACCATCATCACATGATTGGTGTTTTTCTTAATGCTTTCCTCTGCTGTCTTAAGCATCCCATGCAATTCAGTCAATGATTTCTCCATGCTATTCATATGAAAGTTCATAATGAACTGCTCATAGCTCGGAGGGAGAGATTGGAGAACAACATCCATAGCCAGATCAGGATTAAGGGGAGGACCAAGCTTCTCCAAGCTCTCAATGTAACCAATCATCTTGATCACATGAGGACTGACTGGACTACCTTCCGCTAGCTTGCACGCAAACAAGGACTTTGAAATGTTAAACCTCTCGGTCCTAGCTTGGTTCTCAAACATGTCACGCAGTCCTTCAATCATAGTGTGAGCATCTGCATTCTCATAATGCTTCTGAAGCTCAGAGGACATAGTAGCAAGCATGAGACAGCTAACGTCGAGTGAATCATTGCAGTGCTTCTCATAAGCTTTGCGGGTGGCAACATTTGCACCCTTAGGGAGTTCATCAGGGTAGGATTGCTCAAGAACGTATTCCCTTTTTTCTTGTCTGTGAACAATTCTCAGGTTGCGGTACCAATCAATAAAATTCATTCCATTAAGTTTTTCTTTCTCAAGAACAGATCGCAAGTTAAAACCGGAATTGTTACTAGAAGCAGCCATGATCTACAACAAAAAATAAACAAGCAAAGTTCAGCACTATGTTATGTTTGATCTTCCATTAAACAATTTAACAAAAGACACTCCCACTATATATTTTGTAATCGCCTTCCCTCTAATGACATATAGTGGTCAAGATCTATGTTCATCTAAGTTCTAGTGAGCTTTGGCATCACCGCTAGAAACCTAGTGACGTAGGTAAGCAACGCTTGCTAATCACATCTTATGTGACTCTTGTTTGTTGGGTGGCATCCAATGCCCCGGCTCCCAACACCATGCCCCAAGGCCCAAATCCAATTTGATAGCCTTGTCAAGTAAACCAACACTATGCATGTGGATGTCCGACATCCACCGTATTAGATCAAGATATTTGATGGTACTCTGCTTTGGCAGACCTACCAAACAATAATCGTAATTCTTATAGGCGCAGCAATTGGAAGGGCATCAAATAAATTCTTAACTTTTCTGAGGGAAGCTATTCTGCCATGAAAAATACATCCTCTACAGGTATAGCATGAAAGAATAGTATGACAGGAAATAAACATCACATGCATATAATCACATTATACTGTGAATGGTATGGCCTTTTGAATCGTAGTGGTCGCCATCACCATGGTTCCACGGTGATGTCCTTCGCCACACTTCCTGTCCTCTTTGTCATCATGCTTGAAGCCTCCATGGTAAAGAACTAAACTATTACAACTAATAGCTAGCAAATGAATTACATGAGGAGCACAAGCATCACAAGTTGACACGCAGTTCGTTATACCATTAAAGAACAGCCTCAACCCAGCTGTGATTAATACGACACACAGGCCGCCAAAACACACATGCATCACATATACATCTATGCCATACCATTCACATCATTCCCTACAAAAACAAGTTAAGCGTACAATGCATTCTACCGCCCTGACATGAATGTGTTTGTATAACAATCTATGCGTGTACGCAATGGCTGTCCCGCTGGCTGGTCAGCGCCCTGAAAACCTCACGGAATTATATAGATCACATATATGAAATCGCTATGAAAATCTCATTGGGCCGATCAAATCAACCCAAATCCGAGCCATTCAAAATGATGAGGACATCACTTCTTCAGATACATACAACACTCCTCCACTTGACATTCAAGGACCAATCACTAGAGCTCGCGCCCGACAATTGAATTTACAGGTGAGCTCGTTCCTAAGTACTTCCTTTTGTTCATTCGAGAATAGATTGCTACCTAATGATTTAATTATGATTAGGAACCATGGAGTGGACCTGGAAGTATTTGGAGAAGGGCTACAAGGCGCACAAGTCCAGCAAGGGCGGTCGATTCATGTTGGAGGCCCAACTCAAACCGACTTCGAATCCAATTTGGAGTCCAGGACCAGACCGCACTAAAACGGACGCCCAGATCGCATCCGGACTCCGTTTTGGACGTTCCACATATGTATGGAAAGCTGAGAAGACCACCTTTCCAATGGCTTTGGTCCCATGTCAAAATTCCTTCTGAGTCAAAGGGAATCGTCGAAACAAGTGGGCGTTCAGAATCTGTCAGGGTGCTGCGCCACCGTCTTTTGGGCCGATCGGCTTTGTATCGTGTTGGAGCCCATTAGGGGTGCGTCCAGGGGTTTTGCTTAGATTAATTCTGTCTTTGAACAGTTTCGCCATTCATCGGTTTGTAAGACCCCAACTTTCGAGTGCTACATCAATACATCCGCAATTCAGTTGTGTTCTTCCTTGTTCTTGCTTGTGTTCTTCGATTCGCAGGCGAGGATTAGCCTTCTTGGCGAGGTCAACCGGCTGCGCACGGTTGATAACCTGAGGAGACGTGGTGCTGCGATTGCGGGGTTCGGAACGTGTCGTTCGGAAGCCGGATCGATTTGTGTCGCGCCTCCACCAAATCGAACATACCCAGAACCTGTTGGAAGATCGGGACCCCGTTCCCATCACAAAATGCCTCAATTTTCATTAGATCAATCACATTGATCATCGCGATCGGTATACTTGAGGAGACCACAACACAAGACCTCGATCTGTTGGCTCGATCTACTGACTGTGCGCGCAGTTAGCCTCGATGGTGATTCCAGCTGGTAGGGGCAAGTCGCGTGTACATCAAAGAAGGAGCACGAACTAATCTTTTTGGCCACATGATGCTATCAACTCATACATATTTCAACCCCTTATGACCGATTGATCTAATCAACCCGTGCACCGAAAGATCCATCACATGAACCTAGTATAAGAACAGTAATAAATCGCATCTACTACAAACAACATATCATCTACAAGCGCATGATCCAGACCACATACTACGCAGCTTTGCTCTGATACCACTGAAGGAGAACGGGTAGGCTATGCTAGCTACAACATTTGATTTTCTACCACGTTCAACCAGAAAACATGCGTGTAAGGGAGTCATGGATAGTTACTACTAGATGCGCTGCGCAGCGGAAGAAGAGTTGGAGCAGCCCGGTCCAACGTAGATGCGCGTTGATGAAGAAGAAGCAGTTGATCGTTTCACGAACTGAATGTCTCCTCCTCGCGTCCTAGCAATAGCCTTGCGCTTCTCACCGATCAGCACAGCAGCAGCGCCTCCACGGAGTCCACCCGTTCGGGATGGAACGCCGTGCGCTGGTGTGCTAGCACCGCGCGCCCGGCTAGGGTTTCAGGATACGACCAGGGGGAGGTGGCGGCCAGGGTCTTCAGCACAGTAGTCTATCTTACCTGCAGCCCCGCCTCCATATATTTATAGAGCATGCTAATGGGCTTCCACGTTGTAGGCCCACAATATCTCTTTTGGCCTATAAAACCGAATTATTTATGATTGCCTCTTGGGCACATCACTAACAATATCCTCACCGTGGACTAGAGAAGACCGACAAGTCTTCGACACCTTGGGAAAAAACATCGAGTGTCTTCTTGTGGTTATTTCTTTGCCTCTACATTCCACACTTATATTTCTAGCAATTTGAGATTGTTGAGATTGTCATATCCACTTATGCTAGGAATATATTTGTAGAGACTTATTTGTTGGTGTAGGATCGTATGGCGCTATCTGGGGGCAAATGACCGTCTCCACTTCTTCCGTTTCGCTCTTCTAATCATGATCGATAACAACCACTCTAACAACGCGTGTCACAGCGAGAATCAAGTCTAGGCTCATGGAGGAGTTGAGGCCCAGAACGATCGAGGATGCTAGGTGTGACAATGAGCTCAAGCATGGCATGAGAAAGGCGGGAAATGTTGAACACGAGTTCGAACAACAGGATGATGCCATGTGGCTTGCACCGGGAGCCGTGATTCAGTGAAACCAAAATGAAAGAGACTTGACAGCGCGTGGTAAGCTAGTGGTGCACAAGGTTGTTAGAGTTGTGATTCTAAATTGGATCGGAGATACTCTGGTAGGATCACATCTAGGGTCGAATTGTAGAACCTAATATCCTACCCGATTCCACCGAAAACATAGTTTTCTAATTTACTGTGTATTTCAGTGAAACCTAATATGAGTGTTTATTTGGTCATTTGGTATCTAATTTGATTAATAAATATATCTTATTCACGACTAGAATCATAATTTAAATTCTACGTCATTGGGAGCTATGACTAGAAGAGCGATGTTATCAATATTGCCATAATCTAATCATTGTACATAAAAATATAAAATCAATAGATAATTAAATTAATTTTTGTTATTCCAAACCTCCAAATCTTAATGTAAGCTATTAACTACTTAGTATTTAATATACAACTTGAATTGAGGGATATGACACAACCAAACACTTAAGTCTTTCATAATCTTGGATGATATGTGATTCTACACAATTTTGCTGTGATTCTACATGATTCTACGATTAGGATCACGATTCTACCACGATTCTACCAGGTATGACTCAGATGCAATTTTGAGTCAGATTGGCTTCGTGGGATCATAGAATCATACGATTTTATGACTAGAATCATGAATTTAACAACCTTGGGTGCATCTACACGTGGTAAGCTTGGTGATTGCTTGCAATGGTTGATAATGACTGGCTCGAAGAAGGGTAAAAACCAATTTGAATCAAAACCGCGGTGCATGAGTGATGCGCTAGAGAGCGATTTAGGTCAAGGTGGAGCTGGTATGATCAAGGTGGATCAAGGCTAATGATTTAGTGGATGCACACTTGTGCACTTTGAAAGCATGCATAAGTGAACTTGTGTGACTAAAACCCGTGTGTGTGGGGTAATAGTGGATAGTATCCACTAACATGAATAGGTGACTGGTTGCCCACCTATAAAAGGGGGTTGGGATGGAGATATGTAAGGTTAACCATTCAACCCATCTCTTGTGCCCTGTTCTCTAGGGTTAGGGTTTGAGAGTGAGTACCTTGAGTGCTCTTTGTCGTCTCAAGTGGAGTGGCTATAAATATACCTTCTCAAGTAAGCAATACATCGATCTTTGTTCAACTCTTGAGTCCCTCTTGTTTTTGATTGATGTGCTTGACTTTTGGTTAGTTTCGATCTCTGCTCTTTCCTTCTTGTGATCTTGTTGTGCTAAAGATGTGTAAGATATGGAGATAGTCCTTGGGAATTCATCTCCATCCATCTAGGCACTTCGATAGCAAGATTTACGAGAAAACCTGTTTTCACTTGATTTAGCCTCAAAGTGTGAATTTTTAATCCAAGGGTTTTTGACGTGATGTTTTTCATGATCTTGCTTGCTGGGATATGTGGAAATATATATAAAGCGATCTTGGCCATCGTCCACCCACGAGCAAGTTGTATTCACTGATTTTGGTTTTGGCTTAGTTTCGGTGCACCTTTCCTTCACACTAAAAAGGGTCTCATCTTTGGCCATGATTTTCATAATCATTTGTTGGAATAGATTCTTAATAACCTAGAGAAGATCCTTGCAAAATTTTATGCCATTGGATCTACGAATCAAAAGTTCCATCAATTTTCATTTTTGAACTTGGGCTAATTTCACTGTGAGTGACCATGTGGAGGTATCCCCATGTTTGTGATGAGTAATTGACGCTTGTGTTAAAGAGTTTGAGTTTGTTTGGGTATTCCAGGGTTGAGTACCTTTTACTAATGCTAATGATGGTTATGCTGTTTTGTACAGTGCTATGTGACGGTTTGCTTGTCTGTGTGACTGCAGGACTTCGGAGCTAGGTCATGGTGTGGCGTGAGAGGACCGGGACTAGGCACAGGAGGTGTTGAGGTCCAGACGGTCAGAGACGTCGAAGATGATCGAGGCTGTTGAGGTGGTTGCGAGTCGGGAGACGAGGAGCCGGAGCGGGAGTTACCGGTGGTGGACACGACGGGTAACGACGAGTGGACCGGGACTAGGCTCAGGGAGGAGTCGGAGGTCCAGACAGTTAGATGTCGGTTGCGGTCATGTGCAACGGAACAGACCAGGACTAGACTCAGGTGGAGTCGGAGGTCCAGTCGGTCGAGTCAGGTGGACACGACGGGTAGCGGCGAGGTGGACCGGGACTAGGCTCAGGGAGGAGCTGAGGTCTAGACGGTCAGGATGCCGGGTGCGGTCGTGTGCAGCGGAGTGGACCGGGACTAGACTCAGGGAGGAGTCGAGGTCCAGACGGTCAGGGTGCCGGTTGCGGGAAGCTTCCGGGAAGGTGCTTGAGGGGCAATTTGGAGAATGGACTCAAGCTTTGAGTGGAGTGGCTGGTTCCCTCCATCCTTGTGTTGTGAGAGGGTTTGACTTCTTTGCCTCATGTGTGTATGGAGCAAGGGAGTGGATGTTGCCCTGCACTTCTTGAATTTCCTCTTGAGGCTGTGAGTCTGGCTTTAAGAAGAGGGGTTGGTAGTGTAGAAGGCAAGTAAGAAAGCAAGGAAGCAGTGGTTGTGTGCTCTCCTGCGTGTGAGCTGTGGGGTGTGTTCTTCAGTGATAATCATGTAGTGAGTGGGGTGTAGAAGGACCATGTATAATCATTCCTCTGTTTATGAAGCATTCATGGTTCTGTTTCAACCAAAAATTTCTTGAGCTTGAGTTGTTTCTGTCTCCCTGTGTTGTGCCTCCATTTCCTGCTGTTCTCTGTGATTTAAGTGTTTTTATTGATTCTTTAATCAAGAGTTTGCAAAATGGATTGCTTTGACCTGGGAGATACTCCAAAGCTCTTTAGCTAGCTCATTTCCAAGACCAAGGATCCAAAATAGAGGTTTTCCATTTAAAGAATGTCTTCGCTGCTCATTCCTCTGTTTCCTAAAAATTAGGGTTTGAATGCAAGGGAGTGATGGTGCCTCTGATTTCTTGGCCTGATTGTGCTCTTAGTTTGTCTACTTAATCTTAAGGCTATCTCCTGCTATTATTCCAAAGCCTCATGGAAAAGATTCAAGAATTAAGAATTATTTTGGATTTTGGGTTCCTAGCTACTCTCTTTTCAGCAAAATGAGCTTTTACTGTTTCTTCTTGCAGTTCCTCAGCATTTTCTCCTGTGTAAGGTCTTTTAGCTATTTAAATTGAAGCTCAGTTGTTTTGACCAGAGGAGAACAACAATCACTAGTTAAAATCAGTGATTTTCGGTTGTGTGCTGTATTTTCTGTCGGTCTGCAGTTTGCTCTGTTTTCCGTTTCTCTGCAGCTTCTGTTCGGCTGAATTCTGCAGCTCCTATTGCATTTCGGCTGCTGTTTCAGCCTATGCAATCTGTGCCGACAGCACACAGTTTATTGCTTTCGGGTGCTTTTGTTTCCTGCTGCTCTCAGGTGAAAAACTGCACTCATTTTTGCTGTTTTCAGCCCTGTAGTATTTATTATTTTGCTTCTCATCTTTGCTGTTTGCTGCTTTCAAAAGAGTGTTTCAATTTGCTGTTTTCAGCAGCCTGCAACCAGCAAGTTTCAGTTCAAATTTCAGCAGTAGCATCAGTTTTCGGCCAGAGACAAATCCTTGCAGTTTCTGCCATTTTCAGTGTAGTTTTCTGTTTTCAATCAATGTTGTTTTCAATTTTCAGCTGAGAGTTTGCTGCTGTTTTCATATTTCAGTTTTTCATTTTCAGTTTTCTGGGAACTGCAGATTTCAGTCTTTTAGTTTTTCTATTTCAGTTTTCAGTTTCTTCTCTTCAGTTTTCAGTCTACTCTTTCAGTTTGGTCTATGGTGTTTTGTTTGGTTCTCTCGTTAAGTCTTCATCTGTTCTCTAATCTTTGGATTTAAGGTTGTTCGGCTGTTATAGTTGAAGTTTCTTTTTAGGTCGACTGTCCCAAGAATATCAGGTAGTTTGCTCATAGTTTTGGCTGTCTTGCGTTTCTATCTCTTTTCATCATTGTTGTGTTCTCTCTGATTGCGATTTGCTTGTGAAGCATGAATCTTCTTCTTCATAGCTTCTATAGCTATCGGAGAAAAAAATATGTGGATACTTTGGGGTGATTTTTGAAGGTACCATTCACCCCCCTCTATTGCCATTTCCGATCCTACACACTGTTTATTGGCGAGAGGAAGTACCATAGTTATAACTGAGGTACTTCTGATTTTTGAAAGTATCGTAGTTATAACAAAGGTACTTTCGATTTCCCTGATTTTCTCCAAAATTTTAGAGGGTTGTTTTGCTTGTTTGGTGGTGGTTTCTCATTCCAATCTTCATAGCTTTATAGCTATTGGAGTGAAGAGTATTGAATACTTGGGAAAAATTAGAAGGCACCATTCACCCCCCCTCTGTTTTCATCTTCGGTCTTTCAATTGCTATTAGAGCCTGGTTAGCTCTTCTCATAGATCTTAACTAGTATTTAGAGCTATGGCAGCAGACAAGAATTCCACCAAGCCGCCTTTCTTCGATGGGGTAGACTATCCCTTTTGGAAGAGTAAGATGGAGTCTTACATACTGGCTCAAGACTATACGATTTGGAGCAAGATTAAGACCAGATTTGTTGTTCTTGCCGATGAGCATATCATGCCTATGAATACGCTAGATGTGGAGGCTAATGTTAAGGTAAGGAACATCATCATTTAAGGTCTTAACAGAAGTGAGTTTGATCGCATCTCTCATCTCACATCGGCATACGACGTCTGGGTGACCCTCGATGCATACCATGAGGGCACCACCAAGATCAAGACTGTCCGATAGGACTAGTGCAAGCGAGAATACAACATGTTTGAGATGCTTGCTGGTGAGTCCCTGGATGAGTGATTTGGAAGATTTCACAAGATTCTAAGCAACCTCCGAGTTGTTGGTCTTATATACTCAGACTCGGACAATGCTCATCAGATGCTTTCTACCTTCACAAGATTCTAAGCAACCTCCGAGTTGTTGGTCTTATATACTCAGACTCGGACAATGCTCATCAGATCTTTCTACCTTGGACATCAGTGTTTGAGAAATGAAAATGACCACCATCAAAGACACAACTGATTTGTCGACCTTGACTCTTGACGCATTATACTCACGCCTCAAGACTCATGAGATCGACATCATCTCTCACAAGACAAAGTTGCAATCGATGGCTTTAGTCATTGATCTCACATTTGCTTCCGGAGCATCTTCTGATAGTGTCTCTGGTTTTTCCTTGGCTACTCTGTGCGAGATGAGAGATGACTAGTTTGAGTAGTTTCTGGAGAGTGAGCTATCCCTCCTGGCCAGAAAGTTCTCACAAGAGGGTTAGAGATAGAAAGAGAGGAGGTCTAGTGATTTGCTTTAAGTGTGGTGGCCCCAACCATATTCGAGCAAACTCCCACAAGCTGGAGAAGGGCAAGAACAACTATGGCAGTGTGAGCAAGAATGACTACATTAGCAAGAACCATAACAAAAAACCCCCAGCTCGTGATCAAGGCAAGGACGAGAAGTACCACAACTTTAGCAAGGCCAAGAAGCTCTTCCACCATGTCCTTACCGCCTTCAACAACTTTGACTTCAGCAACATGGAGGGCTGAGCACCGACGTTGGCGAGGATGATCCACAAAAAGATACAAAGGATGACGATGGCTTCACTGGCATGTGCTTCATGGCTAACGGGAACAACATCAATGATGACGATCTCTACAGCCACTTCAATGAGGTATGTCCGTCCTACGACTAGTTCAATGATGTTTTTCTCAAGTTAGGAAAGTTTTATGCTAGGTCTAGAACTAGGTGTGGTAAGTTAGAGGAGGTAGAGAGCTTGCCATGGGAGCTACTTCACTTAGATCTGCTTCCTCCCATAATGATTGCGATGTATGTGCTTCCTTGCTTGGCAATATAGAGAAACTAAGGACCTCATATGATAGTGTGATTTATGAGATGAACTTGCTTTAGGTGCATAATGTTAGTTTGTTACCTGAGTTAGAGTTGTCTAGGGTTGCTCCTTTACATTTTGATTCTATTGAGACTACATTCTGTACCTCATGTGAGGATAAGGACAATGCTTTTAGAGGTTTGTATACCATGCTCCTTGATCTGCCTGAAATCTGTAATAGCCGTACAAACTTAAAGATTAATTTAAAGAAGGCATATCATAAAATCGCTGAAATGCAAGCTGCTTTGATGGAGCCAGTTGCTTCCTGTGCAAATTATCCAAAATTAACTACTGAATTTGAATATGCTTCCAAGCAATTTCTAGACATGTGTGATCACAATAAGAAAATTGCTCAATATGCTTCTAAGGCACCTGTTAGCTTACATGTAATAATTGTTAAAAATTAAAATTTGAGTTGATTACATTGGATGGAAAAAAATGTGTGAAACTAACTAAAGATCTACTATAGAAACCACAATCTACTTGTTTATTTTGTGCTAAATTAGGGGAGAAATCTAAAGAAATGCAAGACACTTTTAAGAAGAGTTATGAGGCCCAGATGGCTAGTATTAGAACTGCCCCTGTGTGTTTTGCAAAGCCCTCAAAGTTGAGGTGGGCATGCATAAGGACAGATATACACGTGCTATTCGATCTTCTCCTTCGGGTTCTTCACCCTGTCCATAACCATGTGCTTCATGTGCCTCTCTTTTTTAGTAATGTGAGAACCTCATGAACACTCTTAAAAAAATTTGTTGGACGCAAGAAAAGGCTCAATATTATCCTAGACAAATTTAAGATTTGCATGTTCAATCAATGTTAAGGATATGATTTCTTAGAGAATGTGAGAAAACATCCACCTGCTATTGTTAGAGCTGTAGCAGCAGGTGTAATTGAGGTTGAGCTCGAGCCTAAGAAAATAGTATTTAAGTCTATAGGTTTTGTCCAGGGGATTTCTGATAGTAAGGTTTTTCCACCTGCTACTTCAACCTCTTAGAAGGTGAAGTCTCTTCTTGCTGCTTCGACCTCTCAGAAAGTAAAGTATCATTGCACCTTCTGTCAGAAGGATGGACATGTGGTTGAGTTCTACTTCAGGCATGCCAAGATTGCACGAAGAGACTATGTTCGTGCTCTTTGGAGTATTCAGAGTCAGCCCTAGACTCAGAGTGCTCCTAAGACCAACATGAGGTCCAAAGTCATAGGTAGCTCTCTTGATTTGCAGGGTTCTAGGTAGCGTCGAGAACTTGGTTTTTAGGTTTCTTCTAGTTTTGGTCCTCAAGTTGCTTTTGGTCAGGCGTGATCAACATATTGCTATTGGTCAGACCCGCTCTTCTATAACGATCAGACCTAGCAGAGGCGTGAGGTCTACTTCTAGACCATCTAGTTCTATGAGAGACGGAGTGCATAGTGTTGCTAGAGGTTAGTCTTTTGCTTCTGTGACTAGATCTTCTACTCGTCGTGATGGCTTCTTCATATGGACACTTTTGGTCCAACTAGAGTGCAGTCAGCGGGTGGGAGGTGGTATGTTCTTATTGTGGTTGATGACTTCTCGAGGTTTTCTTGGGTGTTTTTCTTAGCCTCAAAGGATGACACCTTTAGCCATTTTTGGGGTTTGTTCGGTAGGTTGTCTGTTGAGCTCCCTGGTGCCTTACGAGTGATCTACAGTGACAATGGCATGGAGTTCAAGAACTCTTACTTTGAGAGCTTCTGTGATGAGACAGGTGTAGAGTGTTCATTCTCTTCTTCGCACGTCCCTTGACAAATGGCGTTGTAGAGAGGAAGAACCGTACCTTAGTCGAGACGGCTAGGACGATGCTAGACGAGTATGCTACACCTAGTAAGTTTGGGCTGAGGCTATAGCCCCCATGTGCCATGTCTCGAATAGAGTTTTTCTAAGGGCACACTTGCATTGCACTACTTATGAGCTGAGGTATGTGTGAAAGCGCAGTGTCTCCCATTTTCGTGTTTTCGGTTGCAAGTGTTTTATTCTGAAGTCTGGGAACCTAGATAAATTTGAGTCTTGTTCTTCTAACGGTACCTTCTAGGTTACTCAACTTCTTCGTGGGATTATAGGGACTAGAACTACGAGACTAGTACAATTATAGAGACTTGTGAGGTTACCTTCATTGAGGTTTCTCTTGGTATTAGGCTCGACATCTCAGGTCCAGTAGTGCAATCCGAGACCATCTTTGTAGATGAGAAGAAGGATGGAGATGAAGGTTCTTTACCTGATCCAGTCTATCTTTCCCTTGAGGTGCCTGCTTCTACCGTTGCACCTCAGGGAGATCAACCCTTACCTTCTGATTCTTCTGGAGCTTGTGGCTCTGCTCCTACCTCCTTAGCTCATGAGGTAGAGGCCACTTCTTCTTCTCATCCAGAACCTCCCTGACACATTTAGCATCGTCATCCCCCGGAGCAGATCATAGAAGATCTTCTTGAGTGTGTCACATACTCAAAGTCTGGTTTATCTCACTTCTGTCCACATTCTGCCTTTGTCGCCTCTTTTGAGCCCAAGGATATCTACATACACTTTCTAATGAGTCTTGGGTCAATGCCACGCATGAGGAGTTAGAGAATTTTGAGAGGAACAAGGTCTGGTTTTTTGTTGAGCCCCTAGTGGTCATAATATCATAGGAACCAAGTGGGTCTTCAAAAACAACAGAGTGAGGATGGGGTAGTCATTCCAAACAAGGCTAAACTGATAGCTAAGGGTTTCTCTCAGGTTGAGGATTTAGATTTTGAGGAGACCTTCGCCCCTGTAGCTAGGCTAGAGGCCATTAAGATTTTGTTTGCATTTGCCACGTCTAAGGGCTTTAAGCTATACCAGATGGATATCAAGAGTGTCTTCCTAGATAGGTATATAGAGAAAGAGGTTTATGTTAGACAGCCTTCAGGTTTCGAGAACCCCAGATACCCAAACCATATCTTCAAGCTTTCCAAAGCCCTGTATGGACTTATGCAGGCCCCTAGAGCTTGGTATGAGAGGCTTAAGTCCTATCTCTTGAGTCATAAGTTTGAGATGGATAAGATAGATAAGACCTTGTTCAGTTGTAGGCATAGCAATGATCTATAACTCGTCCAAATTTATGTTGATAACATTATCTTTAGTGGCTCTTCTCATGCTCTTATTTCCCAGATTTCTGATGTCATGAGTACAGAGTTTGAGATGGGCATGATGGGCGAGTCGAGCTTCTTGCTCAGCTTCCAGATCAAGCAGACTCAGGAGAGTACCTTCATGCATTAAGGCAAGTACACTCGAGACCTTCTGAGATACATCAACATAAGTGATTGCAAGCCAGTGCAACCCCGATGGCGACCTTGACTACACTTGATCCTGACAAAGATGACGAGCCTATAGATAGAAGGAGTACCGCAACATGATTGGCTCCCTCTTATACCTCACTACTTCAAGGCCGGACATACATTTTGCTGTGTGTCTGTGCACTCAATTTCAGGCTTCTCCTCATGCTTTCCACCGTCAGGCGGTGAAGCACATTTTTAGGTACCTTCGAGCTACTCTAGACTATGGTATCTAGTACTCTTCTACTTCCTGTCTTTCCCTTAGAATATTCTCTGATGCAGACTTTGCTGGCTGTAGGATAGATAGAAAAAGCACTTTTGGCACTTACCAATTCATTAGCACTTCTCTTATCTCTTGGTCTTCTATGAAGCAGCCCAGTATTGCATAGTCCACTGTAGAGGCTGAGTATGTTGTAGCCACTAGTTGTTGTAGTCAGCTTTGTATGGTTTCGACCTTGAGGGACTTGGGTTAGCCATAGATAGTTTTCTCTTTTCTGCGATAATACTTCTGCCATTAACATTGCCAACAACCCAGTGCAACACTCTAGGACTAAGCACATAGATATCAAATATCATTTCCTCAGAGACCATGTGGAGAAGAGTGACATAGTGCTTCAGTTTGTGAAGGGTGACTACCAGTTGGCTGACATTTTCACTAATCCTTTAGATAGCTTGAGGATCATGACCTTGCGGGGAGTGCTTGGGGTGGTCTATTCGTATGGCTTAATCTAAGGCGAGCATCATGTACTTTTTGTATTATATGTACATTTTCATTCCATTGCACTTTGTTTATTGGGTGCATTTGGGTTAGCCTTTGTAGCGTGGATTAGGGTGATTCTCATTCTCAGATGGTTAGAATTCTTCCTCTCATCTTGTGATCCTAAGATGCTGCTTATTAGTTGCTTCTCTTCTCAATAGGTTGAGTTTACCCACTTCTTTTAAGTCTAGCAGCGGTTGGGCCCCTTGGGTAGACAAGGAACATATTTTCTCTTTTGTGTTTTACATGACCAGCTAATAGTCCTAGAGTCACATGGGGTAGATGAGAGCGAGTCTAAGCCATAGTAATCCTTCTATCTTGTCTATGCTGTAACGACTGACATTTCTTCTTTCTGTCCAAGCCTATTCTCTCTTGCTTATTGCTTTGGTTGAGGGAGAATTCAATTGAGATTTTCTGGAGCTTAATGATGACATAATTCAATTTGAACCAAATTGTTTCTAAAATTGACTCACCTGCTAAAGGGGAGCTAGAATTTCTTTTTATTGCATCATATTGCATGTAAATTTAGCAATGTGCATTGTAATATAAATACATGGAGCCCTGATTATTATCTTTGTATGACATGATAAACATGTTTTACATCTTACCATGACTTGTGTTAGATTACAAGATTTATCATGACCTTCTATGTGTAGCTTAGTTCTTGCCATGCTAGCTTCTTTAAATATGAAAAACTTGAATTAAATCATGCCTAACTATATTGAATCCTTTTATGATTCATGCCATGTCAAATAAGCTAAGTTGAGTCTTGAATCTGATTTGAGCTTTAGATTGAGCTATATTAGTTCATTAGTGAAGCATGAGTTAGTATTAACTCTTTATTTTTGAACTAAGTCAAGAAAATACAAAAATATCTCTTTTATGCGACAAAACTTATCTCGCCAATCCTTTCTTTTGAGACAGCTTGATGTTGCACTAGGTATAAACTTAGGGATAGTTTTGGATGACTAGGATCACTTCCTTAAGCTTCTTGCTTGGAATGGTCACATAAGGCTTGAAATCTAGTACGTGGATAAAGAAACTAAATTTTTTGAAAAATGGTTGAAGCTTAGCTAAAACCAAAAATGAATTCAAAATTTACCAAATATGCTAAATTTTCTCAATTATAAGTGATATCAAGTGCTTAAACAAAAATTTTCATTTTTGAACTTGTAGCACTCTAAATTGACTCATTGATAGCTTCTTGGTTCCATTTAGCATATTGATATGGCTTGGCTCATTTTAGATACTCTTGGCTAAATTATGAACTTGAGCACCTAGACATGTTAACAATCCATTTAATTTCAAATCAATGCTAATTTGGCTTTAGCTTGTCTATATATGGCTTGACATGATCTAGATAGTACTTTCACTTTTTATGGCTTGATGTAATATTTGAAAAATCAATTTGGATAATTTTCATGCCTCATAATGCTAAAAATGAATAAAATATAGCCATTTCATTTCATTCATGCTCTATCTTCTTCCACGCATCTTGATGACTCTATTGTCAAAGGGGGACAAAGATTGGTAAATGCATATCTAGAGCATGATTTGGACTTTGTGCAAAATTTTTCTAATTTAGGAGTTTTTGATCTCATCTCACCATGACCAAGGTCAAATCGAACAATTATTCTTTTATATGGACCTAGAGTGAGATTTTCCAACTCATTTGGTGGATACGAAGCGTTTCGTGAAAAATTGTCATTTTCAGCATCTATCTATTTGTCTCAAATGGTGATGTTTAGCTCTTTGTAATCTTTGTTTGACCATTTGGAACTCTCATTGCAAAATTCTTCCTTTATTCTTCTAAAACCACCTCTAATTTGTATTCTTAAAGAATTGCCAATGGGTTCATCAAGAGGGAGATTGAAGGATCATGTGAGAAGATCCATGATACTGTTGCGATGAACCATTGTAACATTTGTAGAGTGGTCAATTGGTTTTTGCAATGATTGTATTTGATTTGGACTGTTTTCTGGTAGTGTAAGGAAAATTGAAAGTACCGCATGTATTAGTATGGTAGTTCGGCTTTTCGAAAGTACTATAGGCATAAGTGTGGTAGTACCATTCGGCGGAAGTACCGGATTGAGTTGTGGTATGTTTTTTTTTCAAAGAGCACCAGGTGAGGTTTTCAGCGTGTGGAAGTACCATTTTGGAAAGCGGTAGTACCGTAGTGCGGAAGTACCGATGTGTTAGGCGTGGTACTTCCCATCATCCCAGAAAAGCAGGGGTTTGGGAAATTGAGTCATGGATCGAGTTTGGATGACCTAGGTCATTGGATTAAGGTTGCATGATACTTGTCTTGGCTAATGTAGGTCAAGTTATGAAGAACTTGTACCTGAAAATGATTTTTTGTTTTTGAATGTGCAGAGTCGCTTGAAGTCAACTATGGTCAACAATGAGGATCTGGGCTAGGCTCAAGGAAGAGTTGAGGCCCAGAACGATCGAGGATGCTGGGTGAGACGGTGAGCTCAAGCATGGCACAAGAAAGGCGGAAAATATTGAAGGCGAGTTCGAACGACGGGATGGCGCCATGTGGCTTGCACAAGACAAGTGAGCTGTGATTCGGTGGAACCAAATTAGAAGAGACTTGGTGGCGCGTGGCAAGCTAATGGTGCACCTACATATGGTAAGCATGGTGATTACTTGCAGTGGTTGATGATGACCGGGTCGAGGAAGGGTATTTTGGTAGTTTGACAAAAATATCAAACACCATCTTGAATTAAAACCACAGTGCATGGGCGATGCGTTGGAGAGCGGTTTAGGTCAAGGTAGAGCTGGTTTGATCAAGGCGGATCAAGGCTAAGCATTTAGTGAAGCACACTTATGCACTTTGAAAAGCGTGCATAAGTGAGCTTGTGTGAGTAAAACCCATGTGAGTGGGGTTAACAGGTTTTTCTATTGTAATAGTGGATAGTATCTAGTAAGGTGAATAGGTGGCTGGTTGCCCTCCTATAAAATGGGATGGGATGGAGACATGTAAACCATCCAACCCATTTCTTGTGCTCTCTTCTCTAGGGTTAGGTTTGAGACTAAGTACCGTGAGTGCTCTTTGTCCTCCCAAGTGGAGTGGCTGTAAACCCACCTTCTCAAGTAAGCAATACATCGATATTTGTGCAACTCTTAAGTACCTCTTGTTTTTTATTGATGTGTTGGCTTTTGGTTGGTTTTGATCTCTCCTCTTTCCTTCTTGTGATCTTGCTGTACTAAGGACGTGTAAGAGATGGAAATAATCATGTAGAATTCATCTCCATCCATCTAGGCACTTTGATAGTAAGATTCACAAGAAAAAAAATCTTTTTTGCTTGATTTAGCCTTAAAGTGTAAATTCTTGATCCAAGGGTTTTTTATGTGATTTCTTTCATGATCTTGCTTGCTGGAACATGTGGGAACATATGTAAAACCATCTTGGCCATCGTCCACCTACGAGCAAGTTGTATTCAGTGATTTTGATTTTGGCTCGCGTTCAGTGCACATTTCCTTTAAAATGAAAAATGTCTCATCTTTGGCCATGATTTTCATGATCATTTATTGGAATAGATTCTTGATAAACTAGAGAAGATCCTTGCAAAATTTCATGCCATTTAGATCTACGAATCATAAGTTCCATCAATTTTTGTTTTTGAACATGGGCTGATTTCACTATTCAATAGCGATTGTACCATAGTTATAACTGAGGTACTTGTAATATTTTTGGAAGTACCGCAGTTATAACAAAGGTACTTTCGATTTTCTTGATTTTTCTCCAAAATTTCAGATGATTGTTTTGCTTGTTTGGTGATGGTGTCTCATTCCAATCTTCATAGCTTTGTAGCTATTAGAGTGAAGGAGTATTGAATACTTAGGAGAAATTTAGAAGGCACCATTCACCCCCCTCTGTTGCCATCTTCGGTCTTTCATGAGCAGTTGTAGCATGTTTCTTATTTATGCTGTGGGCAGAAACATATAGCTAGCAACATATATGTCACATTAGTGTGAGCAATTTTTTTACTCATATAGAAATGCAATTGACTCGATCGTCTGAGAATGTCCAACTACTACAACCTGAACAACAGGTACGGCTATAAAAAAAAGCTCGAGACTCATGAGTTGCTCGAGCTCAGCTCGCTTTGGGCTCGATTCGAGCTCAACTCGAGCTCCGAACAAGCTGAGTTCGAGCTTGATCCCAAACTTGCGAACTTCAATGAGTCGAGCTCGAATACCACACGAGCTTTGGCACTAACATGTAAGGCTCAGCAAAAAAAATACTACCTCGGTCACATCCCCTCGCCGCCACGCAAAATATCTCTCCTCTCTCTCTCATCCCGCCTCCCACACCCAAAATTTCCCCTTGCTGGTCTCCACTTTTGTTCACGCTCATGGACTCGCGACCATCCCCTTCCCCTCTAGCCTCACTGCATCCCTCCCTCGTTTCTCCGTCACTGGCTCGCCACTCGCACCTCCACTTCTGTACTACGTGTCTATGCCCCTCTGACCTCGTCGCCTCTCTCCCTCGTTGACATCCCCTACCGGCTCGCCGCCTCCTCCCCCAATGGCCTCCCCTACCGGCTAGCCTCCTCCTCTGGCCAGACCTACCACCCGCAGCACTCTCCATTGAGATCTATGAATGTCATTGGATTTGGATCTGGAGGGAGCTAAGAGGTGGCGCAATCTGGGCATCATCCATCCCCATCCCATGGAGGACTTCACATGCGCGATGGAGGACGGGCTCAAGCTATCCAACGGCTAGTGCTGCTGCTGCCGAAGCCATTAGCTGGTTTGGAGCGGGGGCCTAATGCAACGAGTGCCCTACTGCTGCCCTCGGTGCCGACGACGTACGCGGTAGTCGCCGACCCCAGTGTAGTCAACACCCCCGATGTGCCCAGCTACTAGCCCTATGTGTACAGCCGCCTCGCCCACCCACGCTAATCCCACGCAGATGAAGGAGGTCGACGTAATGGTGGACTGCGTGCTAGACGTGGACGCCGTCACTATGCACGCGGTGGTAGCTGCACTGCATCACACAACTGTGAGTGCGACATCCGACTCGCCGTGCCCATGGTGAGCCGATTGGATTTGCTGTGGTTAACAACATTTTACATTTTATTTTGGATTGTGTTGACTTGCCTCATTAGATTCAGTTCGGTGGGGGTTGAAAAGAATGATTACTGTTGCAGTATTATTGGGGATGTTTTTGTTGATTATGTGATTCATACGCTACCAAGCCTACATGAGCCGAGCTCAAGCTTTACCCGAGCCGAGTTCAAGTCCAGCTTAAAGCTCTACGACAATCTCAAGCTTGCTCGAGCTTGCCAGACTAGGCTCGTTTACAGCATTAACAACAAGAGGCATTTAGGCTTTGTACTACCTATAACAAAATAATTTTTCCCACATGTTTGCTTTTCTATCCAACAAAATAGTCACATGTGCGGAGCCCATATAGGCCATCTCCAATGCAGTGGTGAGGCCAGCCCAGAGACTATTCTTTAATCTTGTTGCAGGACACGTGGAAGATACCGATGGAGGGAGGTTGATTACGACGCTAAAAAAGATGTAGTCCCGCTCATTTCGGCTTGAGCTTCTAACTTCTGATTTATTTTTCATTATTCATAAATTTTGTCTTTTTCTGAACTTTTAGCTTTTTTGAGCTTTTTTGCTGGTTCTTTTTCCCGTATTTGTTTGCATTATACGTGATGGGCTAACATGTTTTTTCTATTTTTAAATTTATTAAATTTAATTATGCTAAATAAGCTACCATTAACTTATTCAAGATTGCAAGAATGAGAATTTAAGGGTATATTAAACATTTCAATTTTATATATGACTCATCAATACCCTTATGAGCCAATATATATCAATTATTTTAGCTTAAATAGCAAAACTCACTCAAGTGCTAGTTGTGACCACTTAGGTCAACTTAGGATTTTGGATGAATTTCAAAACCAAATAACTTTTATTTAGTTGGCCTTTTGGGAAACTTTTGAATACCAATAATGTTTGAAATAGCCAACTCTAGGTTTTTGCTACTTAACACTTTTTCAAATTTCTTTTAGAATTGATTTTGACCAATTTTTGAGTTTAAGGCCAAAAAAAGTTACTATATTGCTAGTATTGGGTTAGAAACTTAATTTTACTTTGAAGTAAGTAAACCTTTGTTTTTTCTAAAGCCAAAATCTTTGGAAAACCTTTGAAACACATTTGTATATATTTTTCAACCAATTTTTCAAAGATATACTAATATTTTCACAATCTTCACTTTTGGGCTGATTGGCTCAATTTTTCAGAAGCAATACTAGCACTTAATTTATTTGAGCACACTTAGGTATGTGATATACATGAATATGATTTAACACTCCCATAAATGTGGTTCTTAAATCTTACTCATGATTTACAATAATTAGGTTTTAGAACAAGAGCAAGAACACCCCTTTTAATTGATATCTATGCAATGCAACCTACACAAGGCTAGGGGCTAATTATATCAAATGTAAATACTTGTTACTGAGATGACATTGGTTCATGATGTGACATTTTCATCCTCAAACTTTGCTCCAAATTTTGCATATGATGGAATTCACCTCTTCAAGAATGAGCCAAGCCTCCAATGCCTCTCCAAGTACCTATTAAGCACTTAAGCATATTTTGGTACCCAAAACTAGGTTGGGTCCGTGATGTTAGTCACAATAAATTTGGACACCCAAATAACCCTAACAATAGACTTTGTTGAGCTAACATTTCTAGCAAACACATTGCCATATTTATCTTTTCTAAGCAAATGATGTTCGTTAACAAGAGATGGATTAGAAATGATACTTTTGGGACAATCCATACTAAAATGTCCCTTTTCTCAGCAATTGTAGTAAGTTAGGCAATTGTTACTCCTTCTTGTCTTCTTGCCTTGCTCATTGTTGGTTTGCCTCTTCATTGATGGATTTTTAATGTTTTTCACCTTGTTGGGGCACTTAGAAGCGAAGTGATCCTTCTTGTTGCATGCAAAGTATTTAACATTGTTGACTTATTTTCTAAATTGCTTTGGGGTACTCTTTACCTTTTTCTTAGAGGTAAAACTGATATCTCTCTTGTTATTTGACTTTCTTTGACTCCCTAATATTATGTCAAGAGAGGCCTTCCCTTTGTAGCTTTTCTCCAAGCCATGGTTCAATTTTGTAACTTGGTCCTTGTGCTCTTTATTTTTCTCTAGAAAGCTAGTATTGCAATGCATAGAGGAAGTAGAAACATTTATTTTTAAGCAGCAAGGCATATCAATTAAATTCTCACATGAGGTGGATACATTACCTTTAGATGAAATGCAAGAGATAGGAGCTACACATGGCATATCATATAGTAAATCACATATAACGCCTATATCCACCTTAGGCTTACAATATTCCTTGAGAAGAAGAATTCCATGTTCTTCTTTTAGCTTGTTTAATCATTTTTGAAGCGAGACATGCTCGTTCTTCAAAATCTTATACTTAGCCTACTCCTTCCCAAGTAATTTACTAAGTTCTTCTAGCATATCCATCAACTCATCATAAGAAGGTTCATCACTGTTATTATTATTATTATTTACCTTCTTATTACCTTTTACCATGAAGCATTGAGTTGATGTGGAGGAAGTGGTGGATTCTTCATCATTGGAGCTAGAGGTTGAGCATTTTTCTCCCGACATCCACTCTTGTAGACAATACTCATTGTTGATGTGGATATTTCATATTTGTCCTAAATTTTTATTCACATATCATAAGCGCTATCAAGATTGCATATAGTGTTGAACACCTCTACACTCAAAGTACTAAATAGAGCGTTAGTTGCTTGAGCATCGAGATGTGAGCATTTTTCCTCCTCGAATGTTGGAGCAAGAGGAGGAAATTTTTGAGGAAATTTTTTAATTAAATTAATTTGGGTTAAAATAAAAATAAGTGTTTTAGTTGACTATTTTTTAATGTTGCCTTAACCAGATTTTCTGTTTTTAAAAAGGCTTGATTTTGAAAAGTATTTTAAGTAAAAACTCAAAAATATTATTAAATAAAATATTAATCTTTCCTGCTTCTAGGTTTCTTGCGTCCCAAACATCCACGAGCTACCACTTAACTATGGCTTAGTTCACCTTGTATATATACACCCATCCTGCTCAGCTAGCGCTATACCATCGCATCCGCGTAATAGCCTGCTCAGCTAGCGCTAATGCCATCGCATTTTGCTGCGATAGATATCGCATTCCTTCTGTATCAGTATGCTCTCCTGCTATGACGTTACGTACGCTCCTATATGCAATATAGCTTTGGAGTTTGGACTGATCAACCTGCAGGGGAAACTTAACATGTCGATGGAGGCTACCGGTGTGGAGAAGAAGAAGCCGTGGACGGCGGAGGGGCTGCTGCTGCCGATGAGCATGGTGCTGGTGCAGGTCTTCACCATGGGTGCTCTCCTCCTCTCTAAGGTCGCCTTCAACGTTGGCATGGAGCCCTTCGTCCTCCTCGCCTACCGCAACCTCATTGGTGCTATCACCGTCGCCCCATTCGCCTTCTACTTTGAGAGGTACGTCCCTACCTAGATAAGCTACGCATTCCCGTGAGTTCTTTTTCCAGAAATTGCATGGTGCCCAGGGGAACCTGCGTACCCATTAGCTAATCCACTATGATGCGATGTTTCAGAAATTCCAGAAAAACATGACGAATAAATTTGATTATGAAATTAGAATTTCGCAAGTTTACATAAATTTTTGTGTACTACGTCCACGACTTTTTTTGGTACTTTTAAAGTGTTATGTCATGGTGAATTTGCTAATGGGGAAGCCAATTTCCGCACCAGCACTACACTCTTCTTTTTTGTCTTAGAATTTATGTGTTTAAAATTTCTGAAATTTGACCCTCAATATATTGAAAACTACCTAGACTGGCCATACAAGAACTATATCATTAGATTTGTCGCAGAAAATACTTTCATATTATTATAATTTTTTTATTTATATCAATATAAAATTATAAAAAAGCTCACTCCGTTATTTCATATTTGATGTTATGTGGTCCCTGAGATGTGACTTAGGACATATTTTTTATAAATTTATAGTAGTATAAATTGACAAAACTATAATATAATTAAAGTATTTTAAATGACAAATCTAGTTCTATAGGTCAAAATTTATAATGTTTGGCGGCACAAATTCTAAACAAGCAAATAAAAAGAACAGGGGAGCAACCACATAGTCATTAGTCACATCTCTTGAAGACCGTAGGAACACAATAACACTAAATAGAAAAGAACAAACGCATAGAATGTACTAACTCCGACCTTTTCTACTTCTCATCTTGGGCATCAACATGTTCTGCAGTACACTGATTTGACCTTTACCTTTTAAATTAAATTTTAGAAAAATTATTCAAAATATAACAACATACAATTACCTTTTGGTGACAAATATACTAATATAATTTTTATGTGACAAATATAAATTTTTTTTACGTATATCTATAGTTAAAGTTTTGAATAGTTGATTACAGACATTCTAAAGAGACAACTAAAAAGCTACGGGGAGTGTTTTACATTTACCTACTCTCTTCAAATGGCTACCTTGTAGCTTGCTTTTTGCTCGTTGAGGGAGGAGTAAAATAATGGATGATGTAAGTTATCCTCGTGCTCCGTACGTGCATATATGTACACAGCTTCATGGATGGATCGTCAAGGAGTGGTCTGCATTGCTGTGTTATGCGAGCAGGATGGCCTTTTCTTCCAGACTATTCTTTTTCGTGAATGCAAGCGTATTGTCCAGTACCTAGCCTGTCTTCAAACAAAAAGAAAACGAACGAGATATATCGATCCACGTGTGTCAACACACAAAGATGGGCTAGATATGCGAACACACGCTATGTTTGAATAATGAATTTTAACCCCTTTTGGAATAAAAATGAGCAAGTTAGTTAAATTACGTGCACAATAAGCCAGTGTCATGTAACGATTGAAGATACGATGATCACTTGATACGACAGAAAGCTGCAATTTGGGCATTTGTTTCTCAGTTTAGCAAGACAGGCGGTAGACAAACATGAGAAGCAACGTTTTCCTTGCTATACATGTGCGTACGATCTACGTACGATGTATCAGCCGCCTTGTTTGTGATGTGTAACTGCATACCAATCGGGAAGAGACAACAAAGCAATTCTTTTTCTGTTACAGAGAAGGGTGCTCACGCCTACTGGATGTAGTATACATTCGTTAGCACTTTCGTTCTGGGCATCAATAGTTCCTTCCGTTCATAACGATTGACACTTGGATAGGTCAAGTTTAGCCATGTGAAGCATGTCACTGATGACTTACTGGCATGCAAAGTAGTCGAATTTTTTTAAAAATTATTAGAGTTTGTAATCTTGTTTTTAGTTTAGAAGTCGAAGTCGTATATGAGTTATCGTGGTCGTGGTCGTGATCGTGTATGAGTATGAGTCAATCTTTTGAGTCCGTGTCAGGGTCGTAGGAGTAGTAGTCATAGACGAGTCCGTCCCGTAATCGTAGAGCAGGGTATAAAAGGCAGAACATTGTACCGAGAGATTGCAAGGAAAACAGAGAGAGCGATCGAGGTGACCATATCGATCAGTGTGATCGAGAGAAAATAAATAAAGAAGAGAAGAGCAGTTTGGCTCCGGAAAATCCATTGAGTTCATTGTATACGCAGACGTAGTCATAAACAGTGTTACGACCACGGTGATCGAGCGAAGGTATCCGCAGGAGCAGCAGACGTGGTCGTAAGCGAGTTACGACCATGGTTACAGAGCGAGAAGACGTGATCGTAAAGGAGTTACGACCATGGTCATGAAGCAGCTAATGTGGTCATAAGGGTTACGACAATAGCAGTCGATAGAGCCTTCAACATGGTCGACAGAATTACAGCGTGGTCATAATCGAGTTAGGATTACGGTGATCGAGCCTACTATGTGGTCGAAGGAAGAGCAGCGCAGCAGCGGTGAACATGGTCGTAACTTCAGATGAAGTTATGACTACATAGTCAGAGCTGGGAGGCGTGATCGGAGCAGTCACAACGTGGTCGTAATGACTACCTGGGTGATCAGAGAAGCAACAGAGCGGTCGTAATGACTGCCAGTGTGGTCGTAAAGGCTTAGACGTGGTTGTATGACTGCAATGAGTGGTCATAGACTACAGCAAGTGGTATCAGAGCGTGTTGAAGATCATAGGTGACAACGCGAAAGCTCAGGGTAGGCTAATCTCCCTCCAGTACCCTCTCCTAACGACCGATAATTACCAGGTATGGATAATGAAGATGAAGGCGAATATGCACGCCTAGGGAGTTTGGGGTGCAGTTGATCCAAAAGGGAAGGACAAGGAGGTGGACGACAAGGTGGATCAGGTAGCTTTAGCCATCATCTACCAAGCGGTGCTAGATGCAATGATGCATCAGCTCATTGGCAAGAAGATGGCACGAGAGGTGTGGGAGACGCTTTAGATGATGCACGAGAGAGTTGATCGTGTCAAGGAGATGCGGCTCTAGAATTTGCGGAGCGAGTTCAAAACGTGAAGATGGGAGAGGCCCAGTCGGTGGACGAGTTCGCTGAAAAGCTGAGTTCGTTGTACAATCAGATCAACTCTCTTGGCGACAAGATGGAAGAATCTATGATAGTGAATAAGTACGTGAGCGTATTTCTAGAGAAGTACATACCTGTTATCACCACACTTCTGTACTCCTCCGATCTGGACAACAAGAGGATAGAAGAGATCACTATCTCTCTCAAAGCCCATGAGGAGTTACTGAAGGGATTTCAGTCACGTAATGAGTAGGGATCTCAGAACAAGCAGGCGTTGCTGATAAAGGGAGATCCGAGAGATAGTCATGGCTCATCAAACAACCACGGGAGGTGGCGCGGTTAAGGCAGCCAGAGTGACCGAGGCGCAGAGGTGGCCGTGGAGACAAGGCTAGGCAAGGCAGTGAAGATAGATCCCATGATAAGTCACATATCAAGCACTTTGAATGTGGCGAATACAGGTACTAAGCGTCAAGATGCCGCAGCCATATAAAGTGTTTTAACTGTAACGAATATGAGCACTATGCTTCGGATTGCAGAAGCAAGAAGAAGGACGGGGAGGTGAACCTCACTAAAGGCGAAGAAGAAAATGATGAATCGCTAGTACTTCTCTCCTTATATGTTGAAAAGGCACCAGTCATGGTGAAACTAAATGAAGAGAACATAGTTCCAAAACTACGCATGAAGGAAGGTAGCCACGATCACACGAATCAGTGTTACTTGGACAATGGAGTAAGCAACCACGTGACGGGAGGTTGCTCCATGTTTCATAAGCTCGACGAGAAGATTTCGGGAAAGGTCAAGTTTGGCGACGGCTCCATGGTGAAGATAAAAGGCAAAGGGACGATGATGTTACAATACAAGAACGGAGATAAGAAGTTGTTGACAGGGATTTATCATAACCAAGTCTACGCAATAACATACGTAGTCTCGGGCAAATGATAGAAAGAGGGTGCAAGGTGATGCTACAGGATGAGTTCTTTCATGTGTACAACAAAAATAGAGATTTGTTCATGAAGGTGAAGAGATCTCGAAATCAGTTATACAAGATTTCTTTAAAAACTTGTAAACATGTTTCTGTGAAGAGAGGCACAGATGGGCGAGGTGCAGAGGCAGCAGGAGGCATGCATGGCGCGCATGCAGGCATGACACTCCAACCTTGTGCAGACAATGCTGAAGGAAGTGGCTTGAGTCAAGGTGGGTCTCGTAGAGACACAACACATGCAGTCAGAGTGAGAGGCAGTGGTCTCACCTGTGGACCACAGGCGCATAGTGTGCACGTAGCCAGTTTAGGAGACGTATGCGGCACACATATAGGTCGAGCACATGCAACGCAAAGGGAGATCAGGGCGAGGAGGTGCACGAGGCGCTGGAGTGTTCCAGGCCAAAGCGGGATACGCGAGAGTGACGTCAGTGGGACGGGCAAACGCAAAGACCGGAGGTGGCGTGATCTCAGCTGAGATATGTGTTGGAGAAAGATGGGAGGCTTAGGTAATGACAAGGTGGTTGTGGGATCAGGTGCTCCAGCCTAGGAAGGCATGTAAGGAAGAAGAGGAAGCAAGAGAGAAGATCAGTATGATCAAGATGGAAAAACAAGATTAAGGAGGTGATTGTTAGAGTTTGTAATCTTGTTTTCAGTTTAGAAGTTGAAGTCATGTACAAGTCAGAAGTTGAAGTCGTATATGAGTCATCGCGGTCGTGTTTGTGGTCGTGTACGAGTACGAGTCAGTATATCGAGTCCGTGTCAGAGTTGTAGGAGTAGTAGTCGTAGACGAGTCCGCCCTGTAGTCGTAGAGTAGGGTATAAAGGGCAAAGCATTGTACCGAGAGATTGCAAGAAAAATAGATAGAGCGACCAGGGTGATCGTAGCGATCAATGTGATCAAGAGAAAAGAAATAAAGACGAAAATAGTGGTTTGGCTATGGAAAATGTATTAAGTTCATCATATACGCAGACGTGGTCATGAATGGAGTTATGACCACGGCGATCGAGCGGAGGTGTCCTCAGGAGTAGCAGATGTGGTCGTAAGCGAGTTACGACCACAGTCATAGAGCGAGAAGACGTGGTCGTAAGCGACCACAGCGGGAAGATGTGATCGTATAGGAGTTATGACCACGGTCGTGGAGCAGTTAACGTGGTCGTAAGGGTTACAACAACGGCAGTCGATAAAGCCTTCAACATAGTCGACAGAATCACTGCGTGGTCATAATCGAGTTACGACTACGGTGATTGAGCCTACTACATGGTCAAAGGAAGTGCAGCGTAGTGGCAGTGAACGTGGTCGTAACTTCAACTAAAGTTACGACTGTACAGTGGGAGCTGGGAGACGTGATCGGAGTGATCACAACATGGTCGTAACGACTGCCAGGGTGATCGGAGAAGCAATAGAGCGATTGTAATGACTGCTAGTGTGGTCGTAAAGGCTCAGACATGATCATATGACTGCAGTGAGTGATTGTAGAGTACAACAAAAAATAATCTATTTTTATTTTAAATTATAGTAATATACCTCCATTTTTTAATTTATAGTAATGATACTCTGTCGGTCCACCGTTGAGCGACTTGAGCTAGTCACCTAATGGTTGCGCGCCAACTGTTCAAGTCGCCCGATTAGCCTTAGTCGCTCAACCAATGGGTGACACGTCGACAAGTCGTGCACTTGTTGGGCAATTTAAAATAACAATATTATTATATTGATCAGATGGAAACAATTGTAAGGGAATAAAGGGCAATTTTTGTGGATAATACATTTAGCAAATCTTGTTTATCGGTTGTTTTTTCTGGAAATAAAAGGGCAAACAAGGTAGGTTGGTCCATTTGTGATTTTCATAGATTCTCAAGGGTACAAAATCTGTTAGACTTGCAATAACATTTTGTGATCATCATATGTTGTTGCAGTGTGATAATTTTCTAAAGAATTTTGTGAGGACGATTGAGATAGCAATAATTCGTAAGTAGGAAGGTAAGTGATATTGCGATGCAATAGGAAATTCATACATAGAAAACTTTGGATAAATGGTGTAATGATAGGGAATTCATACATAGAAAACTTTGGATAAATGGTGTAATGATAACAACATGATAGCCAATCTAACAAGGGGGTTACATGGCACATAGGCTAATGAACTAAGGACAGTACACACATGCCTTTAGAGAACTAGAAATACATGGAACATATGAATGAAGTAGGTCAAACTACTGCATGGAATGTGGTCATTTGCCCTTGCAGCCTAGCTCAACATTGTACTCCTCGCCTTGCACCTTAGCTTACATCGGCCCTCTTCCGCAACCACTCGGCCTCCCGTCGCTTGGCATGCTTGCGCTTCTGCTCCTTGTGTAGCCTCTCCCACCTCTTGTTCTCCTCTATCTCAGCCTGCAGCTCTACGATATGCCTTTTACAGCCCTCACACTCCTCCTTGGCCCACCTCTTCTGTGACAGTAGCATCCACATGTCGTAAGGGTGGATCTTGTTGTCGCATAGGTGCGGAGGGACTACGATGGGAAGAGAAATGTGGTTACCATGTAACAGGAAGAAAAATAATGGTGTGCACTGAAATGTGATTTCATTACCAGCTACCTATAGTATGGCGTGTCAAACATACGGTTGAGGTAGTCTATGCAATAGTTTGGGCAACACCAATAGCTTGTTCTTCTTGACGTGTGCTATCTAGTGTGCTCCTCCAACATCTCCCATAGCGCATCGAATTTATGCTGTTAGTTCTGCAACGCCAGCCTCTTGAACAACTTTATCAACAGTTTTTGTGGGAACTGTTTGAAGAAGTTGGCCCCTAGATGACGGATGCACCATCTGTTCCTCATGTTTGGCCAAGGGAACGGCTCATCGTGGTCTTACTAAAGTTTTCTTATGGCCTTCATCATATTGGGGTGACGATCATGGTTTATATAGATATCAAGACATGCCCCAACTACTCCCTCCTTGAGATGTTGAAGGGACCATAATCAGCTGTCGAAATTCTCACTTTCGATGAATATGATGGCCAAGGGTAAAATCTAATTGTTGCCATCAATGCCAATCGCTGTCAGGATCTACCCCTTGTATTCCCTATTAGAAACATCCCATCGACTGAGATCACGGGCAACATGTACCTGAAAGCATGATGCAGGCACCGTAGGCTAAGAAGGCCATCTACAAAACCATGAAACATGGTGATCTTCTAAATGACTTGTCCTTCACAGCAATGTATGTGCCCGAATTCCTACCTGCAGCACCTAAGCATACGAGGAAGGTTGTCATAAGCCACCTGGAAAGAACCAAATCTCCTTTTTAAAGCCTTCTACTTCGCATGCCATGCCTTCGCATAGCTAATCTTATACTTGAATTATTGATCGACAGCCACCATGATGGGCTTGGCCTCCATGTCCTTCTTCTTCACTATCTCTCCATACATGAGATTGGCTATGAAAGTGGTCGTTAGGGTACGCTGCTTCAGCAAAACACTACTGAGCACGCCAAAGTGCACCTTCACCATGGAAACAATCCAATGAGTCTCATACTTGGGTCTGCATGTGTGCACATACCAATGATAACCAATCTGCTCGTAGACCACAGTGTACTGCTCCTTGCTAGATTTTAGGATCCAAAATGTTCACTGCATGGACAAGGCCCACAGATTAATGGCATCCTTAGTGATCCCTTGTCATCAAACATTGCATAAAGCCGAACCTCCGTACCATGGTACTCTCACGGTGATTAATGCTTGTCGTGCATAGCAAGACCCTCAATATCCACCCTGTTCTATCCCTACAGCATGGGACCTTTGTCCTCATTGGAAGAGTCATTGCCATCCTCTTCTAAAACTTCCTCCTCGGCCCAAGCCATCCAGTCATCGATCTCCATCTGACGCATTATGTTGTCGACATACTCCCATGCATCCGCCTGTCCAGTGGACTCAGCGTGCGTTGTCCGATCTTCCTGTTCTTTCTCAGCAACATTTGCATCCACCTATCCAGTGGGCTCAGCGTGCAGTGTACGATATTCCAGTTCTTTCTCCACAACATCGGCCACGCATCCTCTCATGAACCACACATTGCGCACCCGAGTTGCTCGCACCAACCGGATGATAGCTGTCGGTAGGGCCTCCTGTGACTCCCTTCAGACATACATCACATTCACACTCGTATCCACACCACCAGCAGCCTTTCACAAAGCCCTTCTATACAACCATGCACATCAATCTCCTCAACTCCCACCTAATGTGCGTGGTAGACTGACTCCAAAGCCCATGTAGGACAACATACACACCTTGGGGTCCATGGAGAAGCTGCATGTGAGCTAGTGCAGGACATCTCCAATTAGAGCATTCTTCGCATCCGGGTGTACCAAACTGACTTACGGGAAACTACTCAGGTCAACACCGTATAGACCTTCATGGATCGTACCAACACCGTAATGCACTTTTAATCTTGTGGGCTCGGACATGATTGATTTCTCACTACAAATATTACCATTTGTCAACATGCATTTACTAAATACGAGCTAAACCAATAAGTAACGACATGTTGCCTACATTCAAATGAGAACAAGAACGGATGAGACTATAACCTTCACGCGAAGACCTTTTCTCCTTATCAACGAGCTTCCTTCATCTGTCTCTCTTACCTCACGAGCTCCTCTCCTCTCCTTCTCTCCCTCTCTCGGGCTCCTCTCCTCTCCTTCTCTCCCTCTCCCGAGCTCCTCTGCTTCTCCCCCTCTCGAGACCTTCTCCTTCTCTCCCTCTTATTTCTCTTCTCCCAAGCTCCTCTCGTTCTCTCCCGAGAACAATAGTGCAAGAGACTGTGAGGGGTCGAGTCAAAGAGAAGTGGACGATTTGTCGATTTGGCTGTAAGTAGTCACTGAATGGTTAAGCAACTAGAAATGGTCACTCAACAGTTGACCATTAAGCAACTAGCTCTAGTCACTCAAACGGTTGGTGACTTGGACAGTTGGCACACAACTGTTGGGTGACAAGCTTAAGTCACTCAACGGTGGAGCCATAGAGAATCATTAGTGTAAAAAATGGAAGTATATTACTATAATTCGAAATAAAAAAAGTTTATTTCAAAAAAATTCCAAAGTAGTCTAGTCTTCCAACACAAATTCATCAAATTTAGACTTGAAACGAAGGAAATGCTTTGAACATCAAACGTTCTTGTTCCAATTTCAGTAGTTTTAAAGGAGTGAGCTAGAAGGGTCCACATACTTTTATCTGTCACTGCTACCTCTCACTGCTACCTCTCTCTCCCAATTAGTGCTACTCACTGTTATTTTTCAGTATCATTTCTGATGCCTACTTTTATCATTAGTACATTTTCTAAAGGGATCATACCATCATTACCAATCATATATCGTTCCTCACAAGCTGCACTCATTTTCCGGGTGTTTTTGAGGAATCTCATGCTTTTGTTTGGTTTGAGGAATGGGTAAGTTAGATCCATCGCCATCTCATAACTCAAATGCACAAGGCTGTTAAAAAAAAATGAGGAATCATCAAATTCATGGGATGATCTCATGATGGATGGAGTGATCCCTTAAACCAAAGACAAACATTCTTACTTTTGACACCATATCTTCGTTCTAATCCAATACTTTTGACAGCTAGCATTTTCTCTAGTCAATTTACACTTGTCATGACTCATGAGTGTAGGGAGATGGTCAAAAAGGTGAACCTCAAGGTATGGGGCTGGATCTCAATCAACGCTTTGTTCGGGTCAGTAATGTACTTTGCCATACTTCGAAAAGAAAAGGCTGCAGGAGAGCTGCTTAAACAACTTTGTATCGTACTCTGAAAATTCTGATTTGGTCTGCTGATTAATCCAGGATTGTGCTAGCAATGGGACTGCACTACTACGGCCTGCGCGCCACAAACGCAGCCTACTCTGTCAATTTCCTTAATCTGATCCCCGTTTTCACATTTATCATAGCCGTCGTACTCCGGTATGTAGTGGTATTTTTCTGCATTAGCTACATCTATTTCGAAATGGAGGGAGTAGTTATTATTCACAACATTGCTGCCGGAAGCTATGAACTTAGCATTAATGAATAGGACACATGTGCACTTACCTGAATGTTGAGCTAGCAAATTAAGAATGTTGATCTATAAAATAGTTCAGAGCGGAGAGTCTGAAGATCACGACAAGCCCTGGCAAGATGATGGTTTTGGGCACCGCGATCTGCGTGGGAGGGACGATGGTGTTCAGCCTGTACAAAGGCAAGCTGCTGCATCTCTCGCCTACCCATCTGCTGAGGCCACAGCTGCAGGCGGCCGGCGCCACCTCCTCTCACCCTGGCCACCACCACATGCTCATTGGGACACTGTTCCTGTGCGGCAGCTGCCTCAGCTACGCCTTCTGGTTCATCGTACAGGTAGGCTGAGTTAGCTGCAGGTTCTTGATTCATGTACCTAGAGTTTCTGAAACTGGCAAATCGTACTAAAACTGCGCGCAGGCTCGAGTGGCCAAGGTGTTCCCGTCCAAGTACTTCTCCTCGATGCTGGCATTCGCGTCGGGGACAGCGCAGGCGGTGTTGATCGGGATCGTGCTCGACACGGACCAGTCCTCATGGGCGCTCAAGTGGGACCTGCAGCTGCTCGCCGTCGTCTACTCGGTAACTAGTAGCAGTTTGATATACCCATCCCTGAGCCCTGAGCCTCTTTCATGATTAATATTATGTCGAGCTTGAATGATCGGGGTTCCTTCCTTGCCAACGTACATACATAGGGGGTGTTCAACACGGGGGTCAGCTTCTGCTTGATCTCGTGGGCGGTGGCTCGTGGCGGGCCCACCTACCCCTCCATGTTCAACTCGCTGTCGCTGATTATCACCATGGTCCTCGATTCCTTGCTGCTTGGCACCGATGTCTCTGTCGGGAGGTGAGATTAGATTCCTCATATGTGTATATTCAGCCTTGTAGTGTTCTTACTGTAGCAGGTCCGGCAAACTGCTGGAAGTACCATAAGAACAATATAGCAAGGGTAATGCTGATGGATATGTCATAACCTGCTTGCCTGCAGCTTGCTAGGAGCTATCCTGATTATCATAGGGTTGTACACCTTCCTCTGGGGCAAAGGGAAGTGTTGATAATCAAATTTGGCTTGGAACCACAATCATCGTAAAGCCAAAAGCAGGTTAACAAGGGAAGGTTGTGCCTATATCATGGTCGTGAGTAGTTACGACCACGGCAAAGCAAGTCGGAAGCCACTAAACCGGTTACGACCACGGTGGTCGTAGTTGGAAGGCAGTTACGACCACGTGGGCAGTCGTTACGACCACGACAAAGCAAGTCGGAAGCCACCGGACTGGTTACGACCATGTTGGTCGAGTCGGCGCGCTTCGACCACGCTGGCGCCGTCGCGACCACGGCAAAGCAAGTTGGAAGCCAGCTGGACCGGTTACGACCACGTTGGCCGTGGTCAATGGCACGACCATATCATCTTTAATCGGAAGCCAGCTGAGTTGACTACGACCACGTTGGCCACCACGTTGAGATCTACGACCACGGTGAAGTCTACGACTACGTTGGAGGCTACGACCACGGTGGGATCTACGACCACGTTGAAGGCCACGATCACGTTGGAGTCTATGACCACGTAGAAGTCTACGACTGCATTGGAGGCTGCGACGACCACGATTGGCCACGATTAGAAGTCTGGTTCACAGTTGATGACATCAGGGTTGATAGTCGGCAGCCGAACTTACGACCACGATGAGAAGTCGGTAGCTTACGATCACGTTATAACGAGAGCGGTAGCAACTCCGACCACATTGAAGGAAGTGAACGTGATCGAAAGGGTGGTTCGACCACGTAAAAATCTTGATCGCCAAAGATCACCGCGTGCTCATTGAAGGTTTCGATCACGATATTTTGAGCGGTGAAGGAAAGACGGCGCAGCGATACAATGAAGCGATCGTAAATCGCTACGAGAAGTTTACGATCACAAAGGAAAACTGATTGGTAAAGCAATAGAAGGATCGAATCGGTCGTAAGCATCCGTAACCAGTCATAAATAGTTCTAACCATCGTAACGATTCTAACCAATCGTAAACGGCCCCGGAAGTCGTAAGAGACACCGACCGTTATCGGAAAAGGTTCGACCACGCAGAAAGGCCACGGTCACGTTGAAGGCGGTCGTAAGGAGCAGCGATCAAGTTGAGAAGGTCAAGACGCGCTAAAGGTGATTCCACCATGTTGAAGGAAGTGAGCATGGTCAAAGGGATGTTTTTGGAATGGTCGACGCATCAAGAGCACTCGGGATCGGTCGTAGGCGTCTGGCTGGTCATAAACGATCTTGGGAAGTCATGACACGCGCGACATTAGTTTGGAAAGGATCAAGAAACAATCTTGAAGCGATCTCGCGCGTGGTAAAATTGCAACCGAATAAATTAAGATAAGTTTTATTCACCGACTCGATTCAATTCAAATAATCATTGTTTCCAAAAGAAGCTAGGACCAGCTTCCCCTATATATATGTGTGTAGGGGTTACGGCTGATTGACAACACACAATCGAAACTCATCTATTACATTATTTTGCAATCTGCTATTTTTTCCTCTACCTTGTTTTTGCTTCTTGTTCTTCGTTGTCGTTTACTTTGTTGCGATAACGAATCACAAGGTCCTAGGGGCGGTCAGGCCGACCTAGGACAGCCCATCGCTGCCGCCACCGACGGGTCCTCCCGGCGCGTGGGGTGTCGGGTCTCAAGAGCTCGCGCCGCGTGCCTGCGTGATCGCGCTCCCGGCGAGACTCCTCGGCGACGTGTCTCGCGTGACGCGCCGACGCCGGGGCACACGGTGACGTGTTTGTGTGCGAACACACTTTTGGCGACTACTGGGAAAGATCAAGGAACATTGACGCCGCCAATCACCATGACCGGCGTAGTAAAATCCCAAAGCCCGGGAGGTTAACACCGATAATGTCGCAAGCCCGCCACGATGAATTATCGGAAGAGCATCGCCAAGCTTTTGAGGCATACAAGAAAAGGCGTGAGGAGGAGGATCTACGAGCGTGCCTTGCAAAATTCAAGAAGGATCGTCAAGGCAACATAACCCCACTCGGCGACATCACGCTCCTCCTCCGCATTGCTCTGAAAAGGTAGAACCCCTTGTAAGTGCCGCATCAACTCCTTCATCTGTTGTTACCAATTCATCTAGTGTTACCATGGAGCAAGTTCAGCACATGCTTAATGAGAACACTAGAGAGATCTTTGATTATATGCATCGATGGCAAACGTTAAAAATAAATAGTGCGCCGTGGGTACAAGTCGTTGGCACTTTTTCTAGCGTAGAACTTTCTAAGCCGACGCCTATCAATTCATCGGCAAGTAGTGGAGTACCAAGCATACAACCCCAATGTAGCATGCCGTTGAATTTCTTTTCGGGCAGCCAACTAAACTCGGAGGTGAACTAGTAATAACGCCACATATTCTAATCATATCATGAGCATGCCACCATTGGGAACATCAACATCGAGCGATATAAGTATGCCAAGGTCCTTGCCGTATTCTGTTATACCGCCGATGCCGCTTCAACTGCCTACCATGGTGACCAACACCCCTATAGCTCCTTTGCAGTCACCTATCACAGCTTCGGCCAATATGGACGAAGCATTGGCAAAAATTAGAGATGATGTGCGCAGGATGTTTGTTGAGTCTTTCAGCATTGAGCCGAGAATTAGAGCCCGCACTTATCAGAAACCATATCCATCTCATTTTGATACTATTGCTTATCCCCAAGGTTATAAGCTTCCTGAGTTTGTTAAATTTGATGGTGGGGACAGCAAAACGACATGGGAGCACGTTAGCCAATATCTCGCCTGGCTTGGGAGCAGCGGTAATATAGATGAACTTAAAGTTCGTTTGTTTTCTTTGTCTTTAATCGCACGACTTTTTCATGGTTTTCCGCTTTACCCCCTGGTTCTATTACTACATGGTCGCAGCTTGAACAAAAATTTCATGATCATTTTTATAGCGGTGACGCTGAGTTTAAGTTATCACATCTTACATCGGTTAGGCAAAAAAAATGATGAATCAGTTTCCGATTATGTCAAAAGGTTTAGAGATGTTAAAAACCGATGCTACAGTCTTGTGATAAGTGAAAGAGACTTGGCTGATCTTGTGCTTAACGGCTTGAGAACTCACATTAAAGAAAAGTTGGAAAGTTATGAATTTTTAACCGTTAACCAAGTGTTGCAGCGAGCTTTGGCTAAAGAAAGCCAAAGTAAAGATATCAAAGAAAATCATAAGACTAGAGCTGACCCTCCTCGCATGAACGTTGTTGATTATTCTTCTGATTAGGATGATGAAATTGATGTCTATGCTGCTGAATTTGTTTGGCCCTCAAAGGCTAAACCATATGCATGTAACGCTCTTAAGCCAATTCGCAAAAATCGTGAAGAGGAGTTGAAGTTTACTTTTGATGTTACAAAATGTGATAGAATTTTTGATGCTTTGCTGAATGATAAGGTTATTAAAATTTCTCATACTTTACCGCCGTTTGAAGAACTGAAGCGGCGAGCTTTTTGCAAATATCATAATTCTTTTTCTCATGCCACTAATGATTGTAATGTTTTTCGGCGACAGATCCAATCGGCTATCAATGATGGACGATTGAGTTTTGCTGAAATGCAAGTGGACAAATCTCCCTTCCCCATGAACACGATGGATATGGGGGGCAGGAAAGTGTTGCTTCGGCCTGAACATGCCGAATCAACGAAAGGGAAGCCAGGTGTTGTTATCGGTGAGCCTAGAGTGAAACACGCCGATGACAAGGTTTTAGGAAGAGAGGTTGTATTTGAGAAATCTCCAAACGGAAAGGAGACATTGAAGATCACTATGAGCACTTCTGTACCCGGAGGGCAAGTGCGGCATGAGATTTGCAATAAGTTTATCAAGCCCAAGAGTCCGGAGGTTGGCAAATGGAAGGTAAACAAAGCAAAAGTACAGCGAAAGCGCATCAAGCCAACGTTCGATATGCTGCTGTCCAAATATGCTAACCAAGCGGCTACTTCTAACTCTAATCGACCATCACAAATGAAACGTCCAAGATCACCTCCGAGACATCAAATACAGCGCCGGTTTAGCCAGATGAGCCATGGATGCATACGCAATGGATGACACCTCTCTCCTACACACCATACAATCAGAATGGCGGATGGGCGCAGCCTCCAATGATGTCATATGCTTTTCATCCTGGGTGGACAACACCTAGACGATCAGTTTTTGAGAGGCTAACCCACTCTACAAGAGGTTGTTCTGGTGGTGGTGCTAACCGACCATCCAATGCCTCTGCAACGAAGAAGATTATGAAGCAAGAGTGGCATGTTAAATCGCCAAGTGCTGAAAATTCAGAACTTAACAAGCAAGAAAGCAGGGTTGCTAGTACTGCAGAGGTGTCAACCAAAGATCTTGGTAAAAGGCCAATTGTCATTAATAATCCGGCTAAATCCAGTAGTACTATGGTTGCTGTTCAGCCAGGTTCAGCAGCTAATGATCATGAAGCTAGCAACAGCAGCGCAAAGGGAAGAGATCCCAAGTATACCCGACCAAGGTGGTGTCCTTCCGGTCTGACCAAAGCTCAAAAAAGAAGGTTGCAGCGCATGCAAAATCAGCAGAAGGTCGAGGACGCAGCGAAAACACAGAGAGACGAATTTTTCAATAAAATTCGGCCCATGAAACATGTATGGAGGCCTAAACCAGTGAATGAGGCTGCAGACACTACTCCTATCGCAGCAGGGTAGCATATGTTGATAATCACTGTGAGCATATGTTGATAACATGGCCGATAATAACTTATCGCCCTTAGACATATAAACATGGCCAATGGATGTGTTGACATTGGCCTTGTTGGTCGAACAAGTAATCCTTATTTTTTGGCACACAAGTGTTGCCAAAAAACAGGGGGGCATATGTTGATAATCAAATTTGGCTTGGAACCACAATCATCGTAAAGCCAAAAGCAGGTTAACAAGGGAAGGTTGTGCCTATATCATGGTCGTGAGTAGTTACGACCACGGCAAAGCAAGTCGGAAGCCAGCTAAACCGGTTACGACCACGTTGGTCGTAGTTGAAGGCAGTTACGACCACGTGGGCAGTCGTTACGACCACGACAAAGCAAGTCGGAAGCCACCTGGACCGGTTACGACCATGTTGGTCGTAGTCGGCGCGCGCTACGACCACGCTGGCGATCGTCGCGACCACGGCAAAGCAAGTTGGAAGCCAGCTGGACCGGTTACGACCACGTTGGCCGTGGTCAATGGCACGACCATATCATCTTTAATCGGAAGCCACCGAGTTGACTACGACCACGCTGGCCACCACGCTGAGATCTACGACCACGGTGAAGTCTACGACTACGTTGGAGGCTACGACCACGGTGGGATCTACGACCACGTTGAAGGCCACGATCACGTTGGAGTCTATGACCACGTAGAAGTCTACGACTGCATTGGAGGCTGCGACGACCACGATTGGCCACGATCAGAAGTCTGGTTCACAGTTGATGACATCAGGGTTGATAGTCGGCAGCCAAACTTACGACCACGATGAGAAGTCGGTAGCTTACGATCACGTTATAACGAGAAGCGGTAGCAACTCCGACCACATTGAAGGAAGTGAACGTGATCGAAAGGGTGGTTCGACCACAGAAAAATCTTGATCGCCAGCATCACCGCGTGCTCATTGAAGGTTTCGATCACGATATTTTGAGCGGCTGAAGGAAAGACAGCGCAGCGATACAATGAAGCGGTCGTAAACTGCTACAGTAAGTTTACGATCACAAAGGAAAACTGATTGGTAAAGCAATAGAAGGATCGGAATCGGTCGTAAGCATCCAGAACCAGTCATAAATAGTTCTAACCAGTCGTAAACGATTCTAACCAATCGTAAACGGCCCTGGGAAGTCGTAAGAGACACTGACCGGTTATCGGAAAAGGTTCGACCACGCAGAAGGCCACACCACGTTGAAGGCGGTCGTAAGGAGCAGCGATCAAGTTGAGAAGGTCGATGACGCGCCAAAGGCGATTCCGACCATGTTGAAGGAAGTGAGCATGGTCAAAGGGATGTTTTTGGAATGGTCGACGCATCAAGAGCACTCGGATCGGGCGTGGCGGGCTTTGGCTGGTCATAAACTATCTTGGGAAGTCATGACACGCGCGGGCATTAGTTTGGAAAGGATCAAGAAACAATCTTGAAGCGATCTCTGCCGCGTGGTAAAATTGCAACCGAATAAATTAAGATAAGTTTTATTCGGTCTGGACTCTGATTCGATTCAAATAACTGTTGTTTCCAAAAGAAGCTAGGACCAGCTTCCCCCTATATATATGTGTGTAGGGGTTACGGCCGATTGACAACACACAATCGAAACTCATCTATTACATTATTTTGCAATCTGCTATTTTTTCCTCTGCCCTGTTTTTGCTTCTTGTTCTTCGTTGTCGTTTACTTTGTTGCGATAACGAATCACAAGGTCCTAGGGGCGGTCAGGCCGACCTAGGACAGCCCATCGCCGCCGCTCGCCCTGACGGGGTCCCTCCCGGGCGCGTGGGGTGTTGGGTCTCAAGAGCTCTCGCCGGCGTGCCCTGCGTATCGCGCTCCCGGCGAGACTCCTCCGGCGACGTGTCCTGCGTATCGCGCTCGATGCCGGGGGCACACGGTGACGTGTTCGTGTGCGAACAGGAAGCAAGTGCAACAGCAGCAAATTAGCAAGGGCGACACGATGATGAATAACGGCGTGGGAAATGTGCAGGTCGGGGATCATGAGGCGCGAATTCGCGTGGAATTGAGCAAGATAGATAGATAGAGAAACAGACGGCGTTGATGGACCAAAGCAAGGCAACAATTTAATGGGCATGATCGATGGACATCGATATAGGTTGGCATTAATCTTTACGATCAGATATGTCGATTCTTCTTTTGTGGAAATAATGATGTAGTGCACCTTTTCACCCATCGATCATGTGCTTGCCGGCATTCCCTGTACCATGTTTCTTGTATCTTATTGGTCTTCCCTTTTTGCCGCAAAAAAATAAGTTTATTGTACCGTTGTTCTCGTTGGAGCATTGGCAAACAATACAGAAATGAGAGATATTAGAAGCAAGGCAAAATTAATTTTTTGGGGGGTGGCTATAAAATACTATAAAATGTTGGCATTTGCTCGGGGGACACCCCAAATCGTGGTTTGACTAAAAGACAATCCAAAATAGTGACAATTTGCCATAACACATAGGACCGGTTAAATTAATATTTTCTTGTGTTTCGGACAGAGAATATCTCGAATATGCCCAAATTGCACCTTTTGTTGTTAATCCAAAAATTATAAAATTGAGTCCAAAAATTCTGAGAAAGATTAAAGATTCCAAATAAAGCATTTTGAACTCAACTAAATTACTTTTATCACACTATTAACCTCTAACCACAATATATATTTTTAAAATTCAGAGCATTGAAATTGGCTTTCCAATATCCATAATAATTATAGAAAACTCACGAAAATTCAAAAATGACATTCCAAATTAATTTGAGCCAAAGTGAAAATTTTGTGGTGTTACGGGGTGAAGGGAGGAATAGGAAGAGAGTTTTTTTAAAAAAAACAATTTTGTGCCATGGGAAAATTAGACATTTCGCACACGTTCTCTCTCCTACTTCTTGAGACAATATTATTCTAGTGGTTGTAGTGTGTTATGGTAAATGGTCACAATTTTAGAGTGTATGCTAGCCAAACCACGCTTTTGGAGTGTCTAAGGGCAAATACCAATATTTTACAATATCTTGTAGCCAATTTTGCCTACAAGCAAAATAGTGTTTGGCATCAGCAATCGGTATGCATCTTGCATGGTGATGCTGCAGATCTAGCATATCTAGAAAGTCAAGATTATGCTCTTGGTGTCCATCTGCTCATATTGGTGACAGGTGTTGTATATTTGGGTAACATTGCCGGTGATGTAGCATTTAACTCAAGAAGAATATAAAGGTAGAACAAGAGATACAGGATGTAGTCTGTAACATCCCGAAAATTTGAAATTGAACACGTGTAGTCTTTGAATTATTTGGAATGAATTTTTCTTGAAATTTGGAATTTTATGGTGTTTTTCTGAATTTTGGTTGAGGTTCAAAAAAATTGAAGAAATTCAAGAAAGACAAAAACAAACATTAGTAATGCCATAAAAGGAAATATGCAAATAATAGAAAACAAAAATTTTAAATAAGAATATGAAAAGATGATCCAATATAAGGAGGGAGAAACCTGAGTTAAAATATAAAATCTCACTTTAGAAATAATAGCAATAAAAGTAAATGAATAAAAATATATATATATATATATATATATATATATATATATATATATATATATATATATATATATATATATATATATATATATATATATATACATACAGATTAGTGCACATGCCAGGATGAGTTTAGCAGTGAGGGAATACAAATATGAAAATTAGGTAAGCAAGCAAAACGAAAAAAATATAAAATGTATATATACAAATATACATACCAAAATAAAGCATAAAGAAAAGAAGAAAAAAAGGGGGGAGGAACCTCGCCGTAAAATGGCTCTGCCCACCCATCACCCTTCTTCCTTCACCACCAAGCTGCGCTATCCGCCTCGACTCACTGCGCCGGCCACCGTCGCCTGTGGCGCCTCTTCCCGCTGCGAGCTATCACCTCACCCGGATGGCGCGCCTGCAAAAACCACCCCGCCCCCGGTACGGTGCCACCGCCCACCGTTTCCCCTCGCCCGGTCGCATTGTTCGGCCACGCGGCGCCAAATGCAGCGCAAAGCTGCAATGTCGCACCGAGTTGTCACGCGTGAAAGCTCCCAGAATCCCGCTGCAGCCGCCGCCTGCTCCCGAAATGACTACACGGCCATCGCCCGTTGCCAGCCCCGCCCCGCCGTTTATAAAGCCCGGGCGACCCTCCATTCACTCCGCCACACTCAGCTCCACTTCCTACCCCGAGCAATCGAGCCCCCGAACATGGTAGCCACCGGTGAACCCGTTCTTCCTCAACTCCGATCACCCGGCCCGCCGACGAATTGGAGCAACGCCAAGCCAATCCCTCATCCCCGGAGCATTCTTGGAGCAAGGAGAAGCCATCCCCGCCGCCGCCCAAGCTTCTTGCAGCCTGAGCTGAGCTGAGCCGTGCCGTTCTCCTTCCCTGGCTGTCGTCGCCGCTTGCCGCTGAAACACCACCGCCGTCCCCAAGCCGCGCCGACCCCCGAGGTAGGCTCGTACCGCCGCCTAGAAGCTCCTCTAGCATTTAATTGCACTGTAATACGGTATATTGCTGAGCTCGCTCTCTCCTGTTCTGCCTCCGCCCCTGGCCACCGCCGACCACCGCCGCCGCCAAATTGGCCGGTGGGACCGAGCCCCGGCGTGCGCATAGCTAGGAGCAACTCGTTTTGCCAGTTCCCATGCCTAGCCGCCGCTCCCTCCGCCGATGGTGAGCCCACCGTCCTTCGGCCGGAGGAAGGAGCCGTAGCCGCACCATTAATTAGTGTTAAGACAGATTAATTAGTGTCAAGACATATTAATTAATGATAAGACATGTCATTAATGATAAACTGGTTAGTTAGTTTAAATCTTTCACCAACATGTGGGCCATACCCCATTAATTAAGACCAAACCCGGCCCCACCTGTCATGTACACAAAGAAAGGGTAATAAAAATAAAAGAATAACCTAAAAATAGGAAGTGGGGCCACCTGTCAGATTTTTAATATTTTTCAGATTTAATTGAACTGAGAACTTTAAACAGGCATAACTTATTCATCTTAACTTCAAATTGAGTGAAACAAATTCCTAAATTCATCTAAATTAAAGATCTATCCAATGGGACCAAAACCATGATTTTTGAAGCTCATTTTAATGTTTAGTGAAATTTTGTTGGTTTGCTAATTTTTATCCAAATTTTCGCGCATCGGAAAAATAGCGTACGAAGCTCAGGAGAAAGAAGCCGAAGCCGAAGCCAACCTCGACAGTCAGGACCAAGACACCGGTGATCAAGGCGAGTCAACACTTTGATCATATTTGAACCCATGTTTTTGCAATTTATTTCCTTTTAAATTATCAATATGCATGCTATTATTTCATGTGTTATTTTATGTTCGATTTCAACATGTTAGCTATACGCCCATTATTGTACTTATGAATATTACTTCCCTTGACAACTTTGGACATGTAAGCCTTGTCACCCTAGCAAAATTATAATGTTATAACTTTCTAAAATAAGTCCCTAGATATATGCTGTGCTTAGGAATGCTTAGATATTCGGGGGTATCACAAATACCCCAAAGTCATTACCTTTGAACAATGAGAAACTGATTTGGGAGATTATGGTGGAAATGTTGGTATATTTGCTGAGAATAATTATATGTTACCAAAAACCCCAATATGCTTATTTATCTGGGCGGATGGTATGGGGGGCATGTATGGTGCAGTGGAAGCACAAAATAAATAGTGGTAGAACCGTCCAGATAACCCTAACGATCGAATCATGTGATGACCTCCCAGTGTACAACAGTACAACCACAAGCTGGCAAAATGTAGGCAGAGCTAAATAATTTGTATAGATCTAAGGTGGTTACGTGAAGGTGTGAACATGAGCAAAGGGATGGATGGTCACATCCCCACCTTTGCCCATGATGTCTCATGGGGGACCCTTCTTGAGGGATGAACACATCCTACAGAAGGCAGAACCTAGCGGCGTAATCACAATAGGACTATGCATCGTAAAGGTTCTGTGATAATTTACTCAATCGCATGTCTAAGGTATCGTTTGGAGCAATGAGTGGATTATCTCTTGTGGGTAAAGTGTGCAAACTCTGCAAAGTAGAAAACAATTCGAATAGCCGTGCCCACGGTCAAGGGCGGACATGGAAACTTTACTTGATATAGTGTTGTTTCAAAATACTTTATGGGTGGGATGGAAAAGTGGAGGGCAATGAAAAGCCCTAGTTTGATTTGCCCTGGGTGTCGTCCCAGCGATGAGATAAGCGGTATAACACTGAAAAATAGCATATGGTGCTGATGTCATATGAATGGAATCTATATTGCTAATGTTATGATCTTATCTTACAAAATTTAAATATGATTCAACACTGCTAGGTCTTAGAGATCTTTAAGTAATGTATTTAAAAGCATTTTGTAGCAAAACAAAATAAGCCTGAGCCTTCCCTTGATAAGCTGTGCATGTTAATTATTGCATATTGTGTGCTGGCTCGCTGGGCACGGTGGATTTGTGCTCACAATCGCATTACCAAATCAGAAACAGGAACTCAAGATCACTACGCTCATGAGGATGCCCCTGCCACTATTGGAGGAAGCAACGAAGAAAATTAGGGCGCTTTCTACGTTTTTGGGTCATAGAGAAGAAGGCTTGATGGAGATTGTGTGCATATATATTACCTAAGTTTAGATAGTATATGTTGCACATATCTACCCCCAGTCGCTAGCCTGTGGCTATGGTCTTACTTTTGCTTCTGTTTTCGCTGTTATTTTGTGATGTAGATATTTGGCCGGTTTGGCCCTATTGTAAACTGCCACCCGATGTGGTGTAATTTAATTCTGATCTGTTATATTATGTTCTTATGGGATGTATGAGGTGATACAGCAATGTACATGTGTGCACTATTTACTGATCCAGGGAATAGTGCAGTGAAACACAGTGGATTCTGGATTGAAAAAAACCGGGTCCGACAGAGCTGGTATCAGAGCATATGATTGTAGGGTAAAAGCCTTAGAATGGTTGTTAAAAAGGGTCTAGGATTATAAATTTTGAAAAGTTATAAAAAGGAGTTCCTAAAACTATAGCCTAATATTTCCTTTCTTATCCTTCCTAGCTTTAATCTCATCCATCTTTCATTGGTATTTGGAAAAGATACTAACACTAGTAATTTACTTTACAGATGGCGGGAGCTACATCTGAGGGTCATTGGGACTTTTTGGCTCACGGCCTTCACGGGGGGGAGTTTGCGTGCATCTTACGCAAACTGCTACACTATCTAGGATAAAAGGAACAGCCCATATATCGTGGGCGTAAGTCCAACGGAGGAGGAGAGGAATCCTAGATGGTTGAAGTGTTCATCTATGCCAAAGATGAATAGGACCGGCCCCACATCTTCAGAACCGAGCACCAGCGGTGTACGTTCTTGGTGGCCCTTCAGGATGCCACCCGCTTAGCAGCAGCGTGGCTTTGTGATATACATGGACCACCAATATGGCAGACCCCATTTTGCTTTTACCCGTCGCACCAGGAGGGCCCGTTATAATGAGACCTTCATGCCAACCACTGAGGATGACCCGATGCTCACGCATCAGGTCCATCTTACCCGTGCTATGGGGGCGGCTCACACCGCTGCCTTAGAGGAGATCTGTGCCCTTCGGTAGCACTTGATCGCCAATCACACCGAGATGGCGATCCAGCAGGAGAAGCTCGCCAAGTGCGAGCAGGCTCTGGCAGAAGCGGAGGTAGAAAAAGCCACCGCTCTCGCCCAGCTTCAGTAGGTCCCAGCTCCTGCTGCCCCTCTAGCACCTACTGCTCCGGTCTGATCATGGCTAAGTGGACCCCGCACCCTACTCACCTCACCGCACGCAAGAGCGTGCGACCGCTGGGCCCCTAGTCAACTATTTGCATGGTGGGAGTTTGTCATAGTCGCAACCGCTCTCGCTCTTACTTCGACTCATCGGAGTTCAGCAGTAGCCGCTCTCGTTCGCAGTCTCTGGGTTACAGTCCCTCCTGCCCTGGAGCCAATCTGATGGAGCAGTAGGTAGACTAGTACAGTACTTGCCAAGTGTTGTGCAAGCACTGACCCTCGTAGCCGTAGTACGTTGTGTTAGTCCTTCTGTTCTGTAGTCGCAACCGTGATGAACTTTAAAATATTTTGTTCTACCCGTGAAGTCCAGTTATAAAAAGCTGGCTATGTAACCATTTGCTATGTCTAATGTATGGCCAAGTTATGGCCTTGTGTTGAAAGATTGTTTTGCCACTTGTTCGACTGGTTTCTTTTATGTGTTTGCTATGGGATGATACCCCCATCCATTTGACTAGTACTAGCACCTAAACTATGGAACTATAACTGCAGATGGCCAGCCAGAGCCCAAGCTGGTGCTAACCTCCACCTCTGGACAGAGGTAGACACCCACCAAGGGGAGTAGCCTACAGGGCAAGGTAGAGGCCAAAACCAGGGAGTCGATCTTCCACCACCACCAATCAACCCTACCATGGCGCAAGTCATGGCGCAGCAAACCCAGCTTTTGCAAGCCATCTACACCAGACAGCAAGGCAACAACAACAACCATAGGTCTGACTTGGCCGATTTCAGAAGACTCGGCCACTCACTTTTGCTTCAGCCAACGAGCCTTTTGAAGTAGAAGATTGGCTCAGAGATACGGAGAGGAAGCTTCGCCTCACCAAGTGTGTGGAAGAAGACAAGGTGGTATTCGTTGCACATCAGCTCCAGGGAGCTGCGACAGCTTGGTGGGAGAATTACCTAGCCGCCAGAGGACAAGAAGATGCCACCACTGGTAATGACATGGAGGTCATACCATGGTCAGAATTCAGGACAGCCTTCAAGGCCAATTTCATTCCGGCTGGGGTGATGAGGATGAAGCAGAACGAACTCCACACTCTCAAACAAGGGAACATGACTGTCAATGAGTACCTCACAAAGTTTACTCAACTTGCCCGCTACGCCCCTAAGGATGTAGCGGAGGAAGAAGAAAAGATTGACAGATTCTTTGAAGGCATGAATGGGGAATTGAGAGTGCAGCTAATCATCCAGGACTTCACAAGTTTTCACCAATTGGTGAACAAGGCAATGATCCTAGAAAATGAGAAGAAGAACCTAGAGGCAAGCCACAAGCGCAAGCTATCAGTGCAGCGGCCCCAAGGAAGATTCATTCAAAAATTCTTCAATAACCCCTCTACTTCAAGGGCTAATCAATCCAAAGCACTTGCCCCAGCGCCTTGTCCAAGCGGTACTTCTTTCCAATCACCACGCCCGGGAGGCTAATCCACGGGTACAAATCTCGTGGCCTCACTCAACTGTAACAGCTGCGGGGAAAAGGGGCATTTCGCCCATCGATGCCCATACAAGAAAAATGCCCTGGTGAAGGTCAACAAGGGAACTGCTCCAGTCCGTGGCCAAGCATTAGGGAACAGCAGAGGGTACCAAGCTTCCCAGCCCAACAAGATTGCAGCAGCAGCCAATAGAGGCCGTGTCAACCACATCACTATCGAAGAGGCTCAAGAGGCCGTAGGAGTACTGATGGGTACGTTTTCTGTCAAGTCAATACCAGCGCAAACTCTATTTGATTCAGAGGCTTCACACTCATTTATATCTAAGGGATATGCTGATAGGCATGGGCTACCTATTTAACCCCTAAAGAAGCCAGTAGTACTTAGTTCACCCGCTGGTATAATCACTGCTACCCTAGTATGACCTGGGGTAGAAGTTACTATGGAAAAAATGCGAGTTCCTAGCAGACCTGATAGTATTGAGCTCCCAGACCCTAGACATCATATTAGAAATGGACTGGTTAGCCAGACATCATGGAGTCATAGATTGTGACACGAGGAGGGTGAAATTGACCAAATGCCCCGGATTAACCATAGATGTAAAGGTAGACCAACCCTATCGATGGGGCCGTGCAGTATACTATTGTGAGGATATACCCCTAGAAGGAATGCTGGTAGTACAGGACTATCCAGAAGTATTTCTAGAAGAACTGCTGGGTATGCCCCAAATAAAGACATGGAGTTTGTCATCAACCTGAAACCGGGAGCATCCCCAGTTTCCAAAATGCCCTATAGGATGACAGTTGATGAGTTGGAGGAGCTGAAGAAACAACTCCAGGAGTTGCAGGACAAAGGATTTATCAGACCTAGTTCCTCACCATGGGGATCTCCGGTGTTGTTTGTGAAGAAGAAGGATAGTACCGCTAGAATGTGTGTAGACTATCGGGCCTTGAATGAACTGACCATCAAGAACAAGTACCCCCCTCCCGAGAATCGATGATTTGTTCGACCAGCTAGGTGGAGCTATCATATTCTCCAAGATAGACCTAAGGTCGGGCTATTGTAACAGCCCAGGTTTTTGCTAAAAAAATATAAATAAATAAAATTAATTAAAATTAAAATAAGAATTTTTGTTGCCTAAATTTTATTTTTGGATTTTCCCTAAATCTCTGTTTTTGAAAAAAACTAGATTTAAAAAATATTTTAAGTAAAACCTAAGAATATTATTAAATAAAATGATATTTTGATTTTCTATAAAAATTCTATGTCAAATTAATTATTTGGATTTTTTGAGTTTTCTGGAGTTTTAAAATCTATTTTGGAAATTAAAAAGTATTTTTGGTATGAAAATATAATACCAACATTTGTTGGAAATAATTTTATTAAGTTCAAAATGTCACAAGGAGCTTCTGTGAATTTTCCTGGAATTTTTGGAAGTAATCTCATATTTTTCTGAGGTTTAATGAAATTTCCAGGCTTTTCTGAAAAACCTTAAATCCGAAATAAAAATTCAAACCCTAGCCCCTCCCACCAGCCGCCACGTGGACGACCGGATTGCGCCCACGTCACCTGCCGATCCCGCCTCCCCCTTTTCCCCGCTTGCGACACGTCCGGCTCGGATCGCCCACACCCCGCACCCCGGCCCATCCACCCTATCCATCTCCCCCTCCTCCTCGGGCCACCCGATTCGCCTCTCCCCCGCGTGGCGCCATCCTGGCCGCCCGCACCCCCCTCTCTCGCTGCGCCCCGCGCCCACATGTCGGGCCCGTCTTCCACCCCGCCTCCTCCTTCCTCCCGCACCACCCCCGGCCACAACCGCCCCCCGCAACCACCACCCTGCCATTTCCGACCCTCCTTCCCCCTTCCCCCGCGTGCGCCGCCCACTCCCCACCTCCCCTCCCGTGCGACGCGCTCCACTCCGCGCCCCGCGCCCATGTTCCCCACCTCGGCGCCCACCTCCTCCCCCCAATTCCCCGTAACCACCGCCGCCACCTTCCCTACTCCGGCGAGAAATTCCCGGCCACTCCTCCCTCCCCGACCCCTATTTAAACCCTCCCGAGCTCCGCCTCTCCACACTCGTTCTCCCCCGCCACTCCTCTTCCTCTCCCGGCCTCTCCACCACCGTCGCGCCGTAGCCCCCGAGCCGCCGCCGCTTCTTCCTTGCTGCCGGCCGCCTCCCGTGCCGCCTAGCTGCGCACGAAGGTAAGCCGGACTCCCTGTCGCCCCTCCTTCCCCTTCGCCCCTCGCCGCCGCCGCCGCCGCGAGCGCCGGCAGCGATCGTCCCGTGGCGCACTCCGCCAGCGGCCACGCGGCGTGCCCGTGCCAGCGTGGCAGATGGTGTGGCACCACATCGGTGCCGCGTCGTCACCCCTTGCCCGATCAACGCCACTACACCAGTGTGCCACCTCACCAGCTCCCCCGATCCATGGACCTAATCCACATGGACCCGGGCCCATTGTCAACCTCACACCTCATTTTCCAAAAGAAAAATAATTCGGCCAAAAATAGAAATACCCATGGCTGATGTAATGCTGACGCCATAAATCTCTTTTTCAGTAGAAAAATAATTCCCAAAAATTCAGTTTTTCATTTTCTCTCTTTTTAAATTTCTCGGAGCCCGTTCTTATTCGTCCTAACTCCGATTATGCCCATTCAAATTTCTAAATTCATCAAAAATTCCCTTTATCCATTTCTAGACTCAATTCAAATATTTGAAGTCAATTTGAATTTATTTGAATTTGGTGGGTTATTTTCACATGTGGACTTCGACGATTCGGGAAAATTCTTCGACGAAGATTCAAACCAAGTTGAAGAGCAAGGCAAGTCACACTCCTTGATCATGTTGATCCCAGTTTTCAAAATAAAATTATGTTGATTTAAATTATTCTGCACACATATTTTTATTCAATTATTTCAATTCAGTTTTGAATTTAGCTATTGCCTACTTGATATTATCTCCGTTGACCTTGAATTACCCTAATACCTTGTCACCCTAGATTAAAACTCTAGTTGGTACACTAGTATTGGCTAGAGATTATTATATCAAATGCTTAGACCTGTGTAGTTGTAACATTAGCTTTGGGATACCTTTTCACATGAAATGATAAACCTTTCACATAAAATGCTATACTTTTGTTATGTACTCTTGACTTTGGTGAGTCAAGGAGTGTTATGAAATATTTTGAAAACAAAATATAAAACTTGGTTTAGACTTAGGCAATTGGTTAGATTGGTGGGTGCAGGCATGCCCTGTCGGTTGGAGCTGCAGTGGTTGATTGTCGTGCACAGGGGTATGTGGTTGGGCCTAAGTCAGATTAAGGACCGGTCTGTGAGCTACTGTTGCAAAGCCCTATCGTACTACCACATGGCTGGTATGGGACAGCCCTGGCTGAATAATTTGCAATGTCCCAATCTGAGTCAAGTCGTAGGTTGAAGGTGGGCGTGGTTGGTGCCATGTGAAGTCCCACTTGAGTGAGCGCGATTGTAGCCATGAGAAGTCTTACTCAGGCTTAAGAGGGGGTCCCGGTCTGGTGGATTCCTTACTGGGGTGAAACCTTAGAGTTGACTTGGCCAAGTTGAAGGCTTTGCATTGTAAAGGCTTTGTCACGACTCCTCGCCGCACACCTAAGGAAGTGTGTAATCGCGTGGCAATATGGGATGATCGTGTCTTGTGGGTAAAGCTGTACAACCTCTACAGAGTGTATAATCTATCCTGGATAGCCGTGCCCACGGTCATGGGCATGCTGAGTAAAAGTTTTTCATGGATTAGATTTTGTTTTTCAAAAATGACTTTCAAAAACCTTATGGATGGATGGAATCCATGAGAGAATGAAAACCTTGTGGGTGAATGGAACCCAGGAGAGAGATTGGTAGCTTGTGGATGGATGGAATCCACGAGTGTTTGGAAACGTGTGGATGGATGGAATCTATACGTGATCTTTTCGAAAAGATGGTCCGGGTGGGATGCCCGTGGATAGGTTGGTGTTTGGTCAGAGCCAGCACTGACAGTATTATTTTCAATTACAATTATTATTTTTACTTACTGTGTTAAATTCAGCAATTTCAATCTATCTATTGTATTTCATTAAATGCTGCTTTATGCAAACTAACCCTATAAGCCTTCCATTGAAGCCTTTATCATTATGTTGCATTCTCCGTGTGACTTGCGGAGTACAAGTTTGTACTCACCTTGCTATCTCCATACAGAGGAAGATGCCTTCGACAACGGTGAAGATCAGGATGAGTAGATCGTGTCTTACTGTCGTTTGCCTGTGGGCAGGCTTGGGCTTCGCTATTTATCAGTTTGCTTCCGCAGTTATTTCCTTTATTTATTTTGCCAATGGGCGTTGATGTAAGACTTGGGTAAAATTGTAGACTTTGAGAGCTTTCCGTTAGTAAGCTTGCAGACTTCGCTATTTAATAAATGACTCTTTTATTTTGAGAGATGTTGCCTTGGTTAGTAAGCTGCAGTATAATTTGCTTTCCGTTTCTCAGCTTACCAATGACAACTTTGAGGTGAGCTTTTAGAAAAACAATTGCAAAATTCTTGATTCTTCGGGTAGTCTGGTTTGCGGGATTTCTCATTTTGGGAGGATCTTTTGTGCTGATTTTTCTGAGTCTTCTGGTGATCCTCTCAGGTGTTTAGTTGCTTCTGAGTCCTGCGACCTTTCATTCTGGCATAGGAGACTTGGTCATATTGGGTTTGACCATTTGACTCGAGTTAGTGGCCACGATCTCATTCGTGGTCTGCCGAAACTCAAGATGGTCAAAGATCTAGTTTGTGCTCCTTGCCGGCACGGCAAGATGGTTGCCGCTTCCCATCCACCGATCACAGTTACTATGACCGATGCACTAGGACAGCTACTCCATATGGACACAGTTGGACCAGCTCGAGTGCAGTCTGCAGGAGGAAAGTGGTATGTTCTTGTCGTGGTCGATGACTTCTCAAGGTATTCTTGGGTGTTTTTCTTAGCCTCAAAGGATGAGACATTTTCACATTTCCGAGGTCTTTTCAGTAGGTTTTCTGTTGAGCTCTCGGGTGCCTTACGAGCAATCCGCAGTGATAATGGCACGGAGTTCATGAATTCCTACTTCGAGAGGTTCTGTGATGAGACAGGTGTAGAGCACCAGTTCTCTTCTCCGCACGTCCTATAGCAAAATGGCATCATGGAGAGGAAGAACCGTACCTTGGTCGAGATGGCCAGGACGATGCTTGATGAGTACTCTACACCGCGGAAGTTTTGGGCTGAGGCTATAGCCACGGCGTGCCATGTCTCAAATCGAGTTTTTCTTTGGGCACACTTGCATCACACTTCTTATGAGTTGAGATGCGGGCGAAAGCCTAGTGTCTCTCATTTTCGTGTGTTTGGTTACAAGTGCTTTATTTTGAAGACCGGGAACCTAGATAAGTTCGAGTCACGTTCTTGTGACGGAATCTTTCTAGGTTACTCGACTTCTTCGCGAGCTTATCGGGTTTGGAACTGCGAGTCTAGTAAGATGGTAGAAACCTGTGAGGTGACCTTTGACGAGGCCAGTCCGGGGACTAGGCCAGATATCTCAGGTTCTTTAGAGCAGTCCGAGACCATCTTTGTGGATGATAAGGATGACGGAGATGAGGGTTGTCTACCCGATCTAGTTTTTCATCCACCCCTTGAGGTGCCGTCATCCACCGCACCACGAGGCGATCAGCCTTTGCCTTCTGCTTCTTCTGGAGCTAATGGCTCTGCTCCTACCTCGTCAGCTCATGAGGTAGAGACCACTTTTTCATCTCATCCTGGACCTCCTAGACACATTCAAAAAGACCATCCTTCTGAGCAGATTATTGGAGACCTATTTGAGCGAGTCACTCGTTCAAAATCTGGCATGTCTCAATTCTGTCTCCATTCTGCTTTCATTGCCTCCTTTGAGCCCAAAGATGTTTCTCATGCTCTTTTCGACGAGTCTTGGGTCAATGCCATGCATGAGGAATTAGAGAACTTTGAGAGAAACAAGATCTGGTCGCTTGTTAAGCCCCCGCGAAGTCACAATATCATTGGAACCAAGTGGGTGTTCAAGAACAAGCAGAGTGAGGATGAGGAAGTCATTCGAAACAAGGCTAGACTGGTAGCTCAAGGGTTTTCCTAGGTTGAGGGTCTAGACTTCGAGGAGACCTTTGCCCCTGTAGCTCGACTTGAGGCCATTAGAATCCTACTTACCTTTGCAGCTTCTAAGGGTTTCAAGCTTTACCAGATGGACGTCAAGAGTGCCTTCCTCAATGGCTTTATTGAGGAAGAAGTTTATGTCAGACAGCCTCCAGATTTCGAGAACCCCAAATACCCAACCATGTCTTCAAGCTTTCCAAAGCATTGTATGGACTTAAGCAGGCCCCAGAGCTTGGTATGAGAGGCTTAAGTCCTACTTGTTGAGTCATGGGTTTGAAATGGGTAAAGTAGACAAGACCTTGTTTATCCGTAGGCTTGGCAATGACCTTCTTGATCGTGCAAAACTGCACACCCGCAAGTGCACGGGCTGCCGCTAAGATAGCAGCGAGATGTCGTGTTCTCCACAGGGACTAGAGTACCGGTGGCCCGACACTTAACCAAAGCTAAATCGCACGAACAGGGAGTTGAACACTAATTGCAGAACCCGAACAACTAAAGGCCAGAAATCAGAACTGCAAAAGAGTGGAAATAAGAGAATTGAAGAGCTGAAAGTGCTGGGAATAGGACTATCTGGGCAGGAGAACCCAAACAACTAATCCTATTAAGAGAGAGAGACTGGAGAGAGACTAATTAGAAGTAAAACAGAAAGAGCCAAAGGAAAAGGGAGAGATACAGAGAGGGAGAGAGAGAGAGAGCAGAGGAGAGAAAAGGTTAGGAGTTGGCTAGGCTAGCAGATGAGGAGGAGAAAGAAGGCAAAGATAAGAAGAGAGTGAAGGAGACTAGAAGACTAGAGAAGAGATTGAATGCTAGAGAAAGTCGTGAGGTGAGAAAGAAACTAGAGAAGAGATAAGAGTAAAGAAAGATCTACAGAAGCTGAGAAGACTGAGAATTAGAAAGGAAGAGAGGGTAAAGAAAGTAGACAGAGATAAGAAGAGAGATAGAGCAGAAGACTAATAGAGATAAGAAGAGAAAGCAGGAGACTAACTGACTAGAGAAGAGACTGACTGCTAGAGAGAGAAGTGAGGTGAGAAAGAACTAGAGAAGAGAAGAGAAGCAAGAAAGATCTAAAGAAGGCAAGAAGACTAAGAATTAGACAGGAAGAAAAAAAAAGAAGAAGAGAGGAGATTGCTACTAACTCTACAGAGAGAGAACGAGGGGCGCTGCTAAAGATTTGCTAGCTAAACGCAAGGCTAAGCTAACGAGAAAGAGGAAGAGGAACAGAGGAAGGAAAGAATGCGCAGGGGACTGTCGAGAGGACGAAAAACTAAAACTACCATCCCAACCCTTCTAATCCGGCAATCAAACATTCAACTACCAGATAAAGATAAAGACAAACATTCACCATGCAAACTATTCTACTGCAGGTATACGAAAGTAACCTAACTTAGGAATGACATTAAAAAGCATGAAATCCAATTCTAACAGAGATTAACAGAACTGCATGCACAATAAGAAAACTCTAAATAAAAGGATCTACTCTAGCATGAAAGCTGATATCAATGACATAACAAGAAAAATACCTACAAGATGAAGCATCAGACTTAAGAGTAACTAGTGACTATCCAGCAAGATATATAAGACTAACATGAAGAAATGCTCAACATAATCAGCTCACGTGCGCAAGAACAATGAAAATGCACTTTATATCCAGATCTGAAATATGGAGCAAATGCACATAACAGATCCAACCATAAGCATCTCAGGCATAGCAAAAATAGAACAAGCATTCAAGGTACCCAGATCCAACCGACATTACATGCACATCACAGATCCGATATTCACACATCCAAAGCAAGCCATCACAATGTAAAAGATGTAGATCGGGAACGAGTCAACCATAAGAGTTGAAGATCTGCTGTTGATGACCGTCAGTAGAGGATGCAGGCAGGAAAGAAGCAGAGCTGATGCAGGAGCCGAAGGGGTAGCCGTGTAGAAGGAGCAGATCAGCCGTAGATGTAGTAGGGGAAGCAGATCCTGGGGAAGAACCCGTAGGGGTAGCAGGCGGTAGGGAAGCAGAGGAGGAGTAGCAGATCTGTGCGTAGAGGAAGAAGAGGAAGCAGATCCGCGCTGGCCACCGTAGAGGAAGCAGATCCAAGCTGAAGAAGTCGAGGAACTCGCAGATCCAGGCTCAGTGAGGGCAGATCCGGGCGTGGAAGGGGAAGATCCGTGAGCTTCAGATGTTGATGTAGCAGATCCACCCGGTAGAAGGTGTAGGAGTGGCTGGTGGAGGTGCTCGGGAGAGGGGAGGTGAGCGGATGAGATCTGGGAAGAGGCTAGGGAGGCTGCATGTTTGGGTGGAGAGGTGCTGAGCGGTGAGGAGGCGGTGGAGTGGGGCGGCCGAGTGATGGAGCTCGGTGGAGTGGAGATCGTGGAGGTTCTGGAGGAGATGGAGGGCTTCGGGAGTGTGGTCGCCAAGGAGGATGGGTGGCGGCTGCTGGTCTTTGAGGTGGAAGAGGATGGGTTGCGGCAGGTTGTGGTGTCTGGTCTCAAGCAATTGCGGCTAGGGTTTTCAGGTGTGTCCTCTCCCCCCCCGGTGGAATGAGCTTATATACTTGCGGCGGCTGGCTAGGGTTTCCATGTCCATTTTCATTTTGGCCCTTCCCCTTTGGCAGATTTGCAACCCTAGCTCCCTTTTAGTGCTGATTTTATGTTTGCACCCCTAGCTCCTTCCCATTTGATCTTCTGTAGATTTTTGCGCCTAGTTCGCGCCTACCTGCAAGAGAATTACAAAACACTGTAAACAGTCCAAAAGGATGATGAAATGCAATTAATTAATGAATTTATGGCAGTTTTCATTACTAATAACAGGGTAAAGATATAAAAATTTATTGTAAAAATGATGCATATCATATACCCCCAAGCTTAAACATTTGATTGTCCTCAAGCAAATGATATGATGAATTTCGAACCCAGGGAAACCAGAAAACAAGAAAGGATATAAGTGAAGGCTTGCAACTAGTCAAATTGCACTCAATAATTCAAATGAGGCTGACTGATCTACTTTTTACAAGCTGTTCAAGATCAGAACTAACAATCCAGCAAAGACATCAAAGTGATACTAGAGTTTTTGACCAAATCAAGTTACTCATAAGTACTGAATCGCACTATATGATCACATGGATTTAACCAGAATTGAAAAGTAATCAAGACTAGATATCACAGTTAAGAATAAGCATATCCTAGAGTCATTCTTAGGCATTTACTATTGTAGATGAAGAGGCTAATGCTCGCATGAAGTTTATGAAAAAGCCCACACTTGAGCCAAGATACTTTACTTTTGCTGATTTTTAACAGGCTTTCAAACACACCATGGGCACAAGTGCCACTTATTCCAACTCTTGGGCATGCTTGCCACTTATTCAGACATTCAAACTTCATTTGGGCAGATCTGCCACTTATTCAACTTTTTTTTTCATGTGACAAAGCCACTTATTCAACTCACACTTTGCAACACAAAACAGAAATAAAGATATTTTCTTTTCTTTTCTTTTCTTTTTAAGCATCATTAACCGGTTTTCATTATCTCTAAGTACCATGTGACATGGACTTAGGTAAATCAACCCAATTATTGGCTCAAGATAGGACTACCGCTTTCACAAACTTATCATTCGAGCAGTAGCATCAATGTCTAAAATAAAGTATTATGTCCAAGCATGAATTCTAGGATATTGTTATTCTAGAAGTGATAACTAGAATCAATACAGTTCGCAAAAGGTAAAGATACATGTGTAACTTGCAATGAATAAAAAAAAACTAAAGGATCACAAGATTTCTAAGCCAACACAAGATTTCAATGTATATAAGAGTAGACCAATTGGATATCACACAGAATTGATATTTACCCCAGTTCAATTAAACAATTTTTCAATGTGATAACTCGAATTAAACCAAGACACCACATATCACGCACCAAGTATTCAATCAGCAGATATTTCAGCACATATTAATGATCAGGGCAGTCACATGTAATCAGCAATAACCCAACATGAGAATGATACTAGCCATAAATCATCAATTACACATCATCAACTTCAGTGCCCATGAGTATGACAAGAAGAATATGCAAACTATCCATATAAGAACAGATCCTCCCCCAAGCTTGAGTCAAACATACACTCTGAAATAACAATTTAGTATTGGAAACAGCTCACCGGGTGCAAAAGTTGAAATAGGCAGTATCTCATCATCCCTCTGCCTGCCATGCCTGGATGAGTGCATGTACCTGAAAATGGCAAAATAAAAAGGGAAAGGATAAACCGACAAAAGATAAAGTAAAAGAGGAAAACTAAAGTAAACAGCTCCAGAAAGAATAAACAGCTCAGGTTGCCTCCTGAGAAGCGCTTATTTTGGGTCCTTAGCTTGACCAACGAATTATCATCAAGTAGGTTCAAAAGAAATTGGAGGATCAAGGTCAGATCTGACTTGATCTCCATCAATATCCTCATCACTGAGTTCAGGAAAAGGTTCTCCTACAAAATAGTGTTTCAATCTTTGCCCATTGACCTTGAAAATGCCCCCAGATTGACTCTCAACCTCAAAAGCTCCACTTCCTAGCTCTTTCTTGACTAAACAAGGCCCAAACCATCTAGATTTGAACTTTCCAAGGAATAAATGAAACCTAGAGTCAAAAACTAAGACCAGCTGTCCAGGGTGGAAATCACGCCTCAAAATGTGACGGTCATGAATCTTTTTAGCTCTTTCTTTGTAAATCCTTGAGCTTTCATAAGCATCAAGCCTCAGTTCATCAAGTTCACACAGCTGCAACTTCCTATGTTTCCCAGCTAGACCCATGTCCATGTTGAGCTTTCTAATTGCCCAATGTGCTCTATGCTCAAGCTCAACAGGGAGATGACAGGCTTTACCATAAACCAACCTAAAGGGGAACATTCCTATAGGTGTTTTGAATGCTGTCCTATAAGCCCACAATGCATCATAAAGCTTAAGGGACCAATCAGTCCTGGATTTGGACACAACCTTTTCAAGGATTTGCTTTATCTCTCTATTGGAAACTTCAACTTGCCCATTAGCTTGAGGATGATAAGGGGTGGTGACTTTATGATTATGGACTCCATATTTGGCTAGAAGAGCTTCAAACTGCTTGTGATTAAAGTGAGACCCTCCATCACTAATCACAACTCTAGGAATTCCAAACCTAGGAAAGATGATTTGCCTAAACAACCTGCACACAGATTTTGAATCAGCATGAACAGTGGGTATAGCCTCAACCCACTTGGACACATAATCTACTGCAACCAGAATGTGCTTGTACCCTTGAGAAGAGGGTAAAGGTCCTATGTAATCTACTCCCCAAACATCAAAGAGTTCTACCTCAAGAATACCATGCTGAGGCATCTCATGCCGTCTTGACATGATCCCTGCATGCTGACAGGGGTCACAAGACTGAATGAAAGCATGAATGTCCTTAAACATGGTAGGCCAATAAAATCCAGCTTGAAGAACCTTTGCTTGGGTCTTGGCAGTACCCGCATGACCACCAAAAGGAGCAGAATGACAGTGAAAAATCACATTTTGAACCTCCTCATGAGGAAGACAACGTCGAACAACCCCATCTGCACAATGCCTATACAGATATGGGTCATCCCAAAAGAACTTACGTGCCTCATGTGTGAATTTCCTACGCTGCTGATAGGAGAGATCAGGAGGTATAGTGTTGCAGACCAAGTAATTAACTATATCTGCATACCAAGGGGTGCGAGACTGAACAAGAGAAACTTCTAATAGATGGTCTCCAGGAAGAGAGTCTTCAATAGGAAGTATAGAAGCTGAATCTGAATGGGGCAGTCTAGATAAATGGTCAGCCACTAAGTTCTCAGCCCCCTTTTTATCCCTAATTTCCACATCAAACTCTTGCAGCAAAAGAATCCAACACGAATGAGGCGAGGTTTAGCATCCTTTTTACTCAAAAGATACCTAATGGCTGCATGATCTGTGTACACTATGCATTTTGAGCCAACTAGGTAAGATCTGAATTTGTCAAAGGCAAATACTACAGCTAGCAGTTCTTTTTCAGTTGTAGTGTAATTAATTTGAGTGTCATCTAATGTTCTGCTAGCATAGTAAATGACATGCAGGGCCTTTTCATGCCGCTGCCCCAAAATAGCCCCCACAGCAAAATCACTTGCATCACACATAAGCTCAAAAGGAAGATCCCAATCAGGAGATTGCACAATGGGTGCAGAAATGAGGGCAGTTTTGATTTTACTAAATGCATCCATGCAAGCCTCATCAAAAACAAAAGGAACATCACAACCCAAAATATGAGTGAGAGGGCGAGCAATCTTAGAAAAATCCTTAATGAATTTGCGGTAAAAACCAACTTGCCCCAAAAAACTGCGAACACCCTTCACATTAATAGGAGGGGGCAGGCGCTCAATCACTTCTACTTTAGCTCTATCCACCTCAATGCCTCTAGAAGACACTAAGTGACCCAGGACTATCCCCTCTCTAACTAGAAAATGACATTTCTCCCAATTGAGGACCAAATTGGCCTCAAGACAGCGCTGTAAGACAGTTTCAAGGTTGGCCAAACATCTCTCAAAGGTCTGTCCATAAATAGTGAAATCATCCATGAAAACCTCCATGATTTTCTCAATAAGATCAGTGAAAATGGACATGACACATCGCTGGAAGGTCCCTGGGGCATTACAAAGCCCAAATGGCAGCCTACGGTATGCAAAGGTACCATAGGGGCAAGTGAATGTGGTCTTTTCCTGATCTGATGGATGTATAGGAATCTGCAAAAAACCTGAATATCCATCAAGATAATAGAAATAAGAATGACGGGCCAGTCTCTCTAGCATTTGGTCAATGAAAGGCAAAGGGAAGTGGTCCTTGCGAGTGGCCTTGTTGAGCTTCCTATAGTCAGTACACATGCGCCAGCCCGTGGTTGTCCTTGTGGGAATTAAATCACCTTTTTCATTGGCAACCACTGTCATGCCCCCTTTCTTGGGCACAACATGAATGGGACTGGCCCATTGACTATCTGAAATGGGGTAAATGATGTTGGCATCAAGAAGCTTTAGGATTTCTTTCTTGACAACCTCCTGCAAGTGAGGATTAAGCCTACGCTGGTGCTCACGAGTAGGCTTAGCATCATCCTCAAGGTGAATATGGTGACTGCAGGTGGCTGGATCAATGCCCTTCATATCATCAATTGAATATCCAATGACGGCTTGATATCTACGAAGGATCTCAAGGAGTTGATCAGCCTCTTGAGGTGTCAAATGATCACTAACAATAACAGGGAAGGTCTGATCTGGTCCAAGAAACTCATATCTTAGATGTTTTGGAAGTGGTTTCAGCTCTACCTTTGGGGCTGTGGGTTGTCTAAGGTCTGGGATTTGGGAAGGCTCTACAGGAGCATCAATGAATGCCACATGATGAGAATCTGCAGCAGTGCACTCATCCTCAATTGATGTCACTTCCTCAACAGTTTCATATGTCTCAACAACACATTTGTCAACCAAATCAAGTGAGAAACACTGATCTGGACAGTGAGGAAGATGTGTAGGATGCCTCATATCAAATGACAGCTTCTCTTGACCAAATTGGAGAGTGAGCTTGGCATCCTTGACATCTATGACAGCACCAGCAGTGGCTAGGAAAGGTCTCCCAAGAATGACAGGTTCACTTCTATCCTCCATCTCTAGGACAACAAAGTCCACAGGGAAGGCAAAAGTGCCTATGACCACAGGGACATCCACTAAAATACCGGCTGGGTGACGATATGTGCGATCAGCCAACTGCAGTGTCATTGCTGTTGGCTACAGATCGCCCAAAGGAAGCGCATCACACACTGAGAGAGGAAGGACATTGACACTAGAGCCTAATTCACAAAGAGCTCTAAAGTTCTTGGGGCCTAAAATGCATGGAATGCAGAAGCTACCAGGGTCATCTAACTTAGGAGGTAGCTTATTCTGAATGATTGCACTACACGCCTTAGTTAGAGTGACCACCTCAAGCTCATCCATACTCCTTTTCTTGGTAAGCAGCTCCTTAAAGAATTTGGCATACATTGGAACATGTAGGACAGCATCTAGTATAGGAATGGTGATCTTAACATCCTTCATCATCTCTAGGAACTTAGCAAACTGCTTGTCCTCATTTGACTTTTCTAACCGCTCAGGGAATGGCAATTTGGGTTTTGTGGAAGGGACAACTGCTGTAGTGGATGATGAGGGGATATCATGTGTTTTGGCTGGTGTGGTGGAGTTAAGTTGGTGCAAATTCTGCTGCTGTGAGTCAGGATTAGCTTGCTGGACAGACCTAAAGACAGGGGGCACATACAAGGGTGGTGTAGGAAGAAGAGGTTCAGATGTGGTCTTGCCACTCCTGGTTGTGATAGCTCCACAATGGCCACGAGGATTGACCTTTGGCTGTGCAGGAAGCCTCCCAGGTGTGCTGGATGAAGCCTGTGATGCTTGCAAACTCTCCACACGACTAGTCAAATCAGTCAATTGAGTCTTTGCATCATTGTATTGAGCTTCCATCTTAGCTACATGTGATGCAAGGAGCTGTTCTATTCTGGTCAACTGATCTGAATTAGAAGTGGAAGGTGGAGGGTTTGGAGCATGCATCATTGGCTGCTGGAATGAGGCATGAGAAGGGGCTTGCTGCTGTCTAAAGCCTTGAGCTGATGTACCCACAGGGAATGATGAAACACTTGGATTAGTGTTCTTGTAAGACAGATTTGGATGACGCCACCCTGGGTTGTAGGTTTGAGAATACTGCCCATGTGATTGAGCATAGTTCACTTCAGATGATTCAGCTGTGGAAGTTAAGGGGCACTCAGCTGGAGTATGCCCTTGAGATCCACAAATCTGGCATCCAGTGGCTATATGGGCTGAAGATGAGGGCATGAGCTGAGCCATTTGACGTGTGAGAACTTGAATCTGTGCAGATAAGGCATCATTAGAGCTCACCTCATAGATTCCAGGGCGTGGAGGAGCAGAAACTCGCTCATTGGACCACTGAAAATGGTGGGAGGACATACTCTCAATTAATGTGAAGGCTTCATCTAAAGTTTTGTTCATTATGCCTCCACCTGCTGCAGAATCTACAAAGGCTCTTGTGTGGTGAGTAAGGCCTTTGTAAAAAATCTGCAGCACCAGCCACCTTTCAAGACCGTGGTGGGGGCACATCCTAAGCAAAGTTTGATACCTCTGCCAGGCATCATACAAACTCTCACCCTCAAACTGCGAAAACCTAGTGATCTGGTCACGCACTTCTGCTGCCTTGGATGGTGGAAAATACCTCTCAAGAAAGGCCTGCAGTAAGTGCTCCCATGTGTCCTTAAGATGCAGGGGCAGAGAATGCAACCAAGTCTTAGCACCATCTCTAAGAGAGAAAGGGAACAATGAGAGCCTAATGGCATCAGTTGTGACTCCATTGCACTTCAAAGTGTTGCAATATTCTAAGAAGGTGCGAATGTGTTCATTGGGATCCTCAGTGGGAGAACCTCCAAATCTGGTCTGCTGGACCATGGTAATGAGTGCAGGTTTTAGCTCAAAGTTGTTTGCCTGAATGGCAGGTTGGACAATTCCAGGGGCTATACCTTGGTCTCTAGGAATCCAAAGGTCACGAAGAAGAGGTTGGGGGTTCTGATCACCCATTTTCTCTTTATGGGGAGGTTGATTTTCTCTCTTCGGCTTATGAAAAGTGCGTTCAATCTCAGGATCAAAAGGAGCCAACGAATGGTCTCCACTCCTGCGCATAAGCTGAGAAGTCAGGCCGAAAAGGGAGGAAGGAAACTAAAGAAATGACTTAGACTATGGTCTAGCGCGATCACCAATATCTAGTCCCCGGCAACGGCGCCAATTTCTTGATCGTGCAAAACTGCACACCCGCAAGTGCACGGGCTGCCGCTAAGATAGCAGCGAGATGTCGTGTTCTCCACAGGGACTAGAGTACCGGTGGCCCGACACTTAACCAAAGCTAAATCGCACGAACAGGGAGTTGAACACTAATTGCAGAACCCGAACAACTAAAGGCCAGAAATCAGAACTGCAAAAGAATGGAAATAAGAGAATTGAAGAGCTGAAAGTGCTGGGAATAGGACTATCTGGGCAGGAGAACCCAAACAACTAATCCTATTAAGAGAGAGAGACTGGAGAGAGACTAATTAGAAGTAAAACAGAAAGAGCCAAAGGAAAAGGGAGAGATACAGAGAGGGAGAGAGAGAGAGAGCAGAGGAGAGAAAAGGTTAGGAGTTGGCTAGGCTAGCAGATGAGGAGGAGAAAGAAGGCAAAGATAAGAAGAGAGTGAAGGAGACTAGAAGACTAGAGAAGAGATTGAATGCTAGAGAAAGTCATGAGGTGAGAAAGAAACTAGAGAAGAGATAAGAGCAAAGAAAGATCTACAGAAGGTGAGAAGACTGAGAATTAGAAAGGAAGAGAGGGTAAAGAAAGTAGACAGAGATAAGAAGAGAGATAGAGCAGAAGATTAATAGAGATAAGACGAGAAAGCAGGAGACTAACTGACTAGAGAAGAGACTGACTGCTAGAGAGAGAAGTGAGGTGAGAAAGAACTAGAGAAGAGAAGAGAAGCAAGAAAGATCTAAAGAAGGCAAGAAGACTAAGAATTAGACAGGAAGAAAAAAAAAGAAGAAGAGAGGAGACTGCTACTAACTCTACAGAGAGAGAACGAGGGGCGCTGCTAAAGATTTGCTAGCTAAACGCAAGGCTAAGCTAACGAGAAAGAGGAAGAGGAACAGAGGAAGGAAAGAATGCGCAGGGGACTGTCGAGAGGACGAAATACTAAAACTACCATCCCAACCCTTCTAATCCGGCAATCAAACATTCAACTACCAGATAAAGATAAAGACAAACATTCACAATGCAAACTATTCTACTGCAGGTATACAAAAGTAACCTAACTTAGGAATGACATTAAAAAGCATGAAATCCAATTCTAACAGAGATTAACAGAACTGCATGCACAATAAGAAAACTCTAAATAAAAGGATCTACTCTAGCATGAAAGCTGATATCAATGACATAACAAGAACAATACCTACAAGATGAAGCATCAGACTTAAGAGTAACTAGTGACTATCCAGCAAGATATATAAGACTAACATGAAGAAATGCTCAACATAATCAGCTCACGTGCGCAAGAACAATGAAAATGCACTTTATATCCAGATCTGAAATATGGAGCACATGCACATAACAGATCCAACCATAAGCATCTCAGGCATAGCAAAAATAGAACAAGCATTCAAGGTACCCAGATCCAACCGACATTACATGCACATCACAGATCCGATATTCACACATCCAAAGCAAGCCATCACAATGTAAAAGATGTAGATCGGGAACGAGTCAACCATAAGAGTTGAAGATCTGCTGTTGACGACCGTCGGTAGAGGATGCAGGCAGGAAAGAAGCGAGAGCGATCTTTGGAGCCGAAGGGTAGCCTGCGAAGGAGCGGATCACCGTAGATGTAGTAGGGGAAGCGGATCTCGGGAAGAACCCGTAGGGGTAGCAAAGTGTAGGGAAGCGAGAGGAGGAGTAGCAGATCTGTGCGTAGAGGAAGAAGAGGAAGCAGATCCGCGCTGGCCACCGTAGAGGAAGCAGATCCAAGCCGAAGAAGTCGAGGAACTCGCAGATCCAGGCTCAGTGAGGGCAGATCCGGGAGTGGAAGGGGAAGATCCGTGAGCTTCAGATGTTGATGTAGCAGATCCACCCGGTAGAAGGTGTAGGAGTGGCTGGTGGAGGTGCTCGGGAGAGGGGAGGCGAGCGGATGTGATCTGGGAAGAGGCTAGGGAGGCTGCATGTTTGGGTGGAGAGGTGCTGAGCGGTGAGGAGGCGGTGGAGTGGGGCGGCCGGGTGATGGAGCTCGGTGGAGTGGAGATCGTGGAGGCTCTGGAGGAGATGGAGGGCTTCGGGAGTGTGGTCGCTAAGGAGGATGGGTGGCGGCTGCTGGTCTTTGAGGTGGAAGAGGATGGGTTGCGGCAGGTTGTGGTGTCTGGTCTCAAGCAATTGCGGCTAGGGTTTTTGGGTGTGTCCTCTCCCCCTGGTGGAATGAGCTTATATACTTGTGGGGGCTGGCTAGGGTTTCCATGTGCATTTTCATTTTGGCCCTTCCCCTTTGGCAGATTTGCAACCCTAGCTCCCTTTTAGTGCTGATTTTATGTTTGCACCCCTAGCTCCTTCCCATTTGATCTTCTGTAGATTTTTGCGCCTAGTTCGCGCCTACCTGCAAGAGAATTACAAAACACTGTAAACAGTCCAAAAGGATGATGAAATGCAATTAATTAATGAATTTGTGGCAGTTTTCATTACTAATAACAGGGTAAAGATATAAAAATTTATTGTAAAAATGATGCATATCACTTCTGCTCGTCCAGATCTATGTCGATGACATCATCTTTGGCGGCTCTTCCCGTGCTCTGGTTTCACAATTCTCGGATGTCATGAGCACCGAGTTTGAGATGAGCATGATGGGTGAGTTGACCTTCTTCCTTGGCTTCCAAATCAAGCAGACTCAGGAGGGTACCTTCTTGCATCAAGGCAAGTACGCTCGTGACCTCCTGAGACGCTTTGACATGAGTGATGGCAAGCCAGTGTCAACTCCCATGGCGTCTTCTGCTTCTCTTGACCGAGATGAGGATGGCGAGCCAGTTGATCAGATGGAGTATAGGAGTATGATCGGCTCCCTCTTGTACCTCACCGCCTCGAGACCGGACATACAGTTCGTTGTGTGTCTTTGTGCTCGGTTTCAGGCTTCTCCTCGCGTATCTCATCGCCAGGCGGTGAAACGCATTCTCCGGTACCTTTGAGCTACTATTGACTATGGTATCTGGTAGTCTTCCTCATCCTGTCTTTCCTTGAGACCCTTTTTGGACGCAGACTTTGCTGGCTGTAGGATAGATAGGAAGGGCACTTCTGGCATCTGCCAATTCATTGGCACTTCTCTCGTCTCTTGGTCTCCGAGGAAGCAGTCTGGAGTTGCGCAGTCCACCGCAGAGGCCGAGTATGTTGCTGCAGCCAGTTGCTGTAGCCAAGTGCTTTGGATGGTCTCAACCCTGCGGGACTTTGGGTTAGTTATCGACAGTGTTCCACTCTTTTGTGATAACACTTCTGCGATTAATATTGCTAAGAACCCAGTGCAGCACTCTCGGACTAAGCATATTGATATTCGCTATCACTTCCTTAGAGACCATGTAGAGAAGGGTGATATTGTGCTCCAGTTCGTGGAGAGTGACCACCAGTTGGCTGATATCTTTACCAAGCCTTTGGATAGCTCTAGGTTTTCAGATCTGCGGGGAGAGCTTGGGGTGGTTTGTCCTTATGGACTGCTGTGAGGGGGAGCTTTGTGCTTTACTGCTTTACTATATTGATTATGCTCTTACTCCTTTCTGTTGCATTGCATATGAGTGCATTGGGTTTAGTCCTTCTAGCATAGGTTAGAGTGCTTCTCTGGTCTAGTTGCTTAGACTTCTTCCTCTCATCGTGTGATTCTAGGATGCTGCTTGTTAGCTATTCTCTTCTTACTAGGTTGAGCTTACCCACTACTTTTAGTTTCTAGCAAGGGTCGGGCCACCCTTGGGTAGACAGGGTACGTGTTTGCTCCTTAGTGTGCTAGATTACCGGCTAATAGTCCTAGAGTCATATGGGGTAGATGAGAGTCAGTTTGAGCCATAGTTGCCTCTATATCTTTTCTATGCTTTAGGGACTACCTGTTCTGATTTTCTTGCCAGCTTCTCGATCTTATTGCTCTGGTTCAGGGGGAGTTCATTTGGGAGCTTCTGGAGCTTAATCTTGACATAACTCAACTTGAACTAAAAGTTGCATCACATGTTCTGGGGGAGCTGGATTTCTTGCATGTCATTCTGCATTGTAAATATCTACATTGAGCCTTGATTATTATCCTTTCATGCCATGTTTACTTTGCTTTACATCCTGCCATGATTTATGCTTCATTGCTAGATTGATCATGACTTCATATGTGTAGACCAGCTTTTGCCATGATACGTTCATAAAAATTGCTCAACTTGAATTAAAACTTGTCATGGTAGCATTTGAGACTAGTCTCTCTCTAGTTATCCTTTTATGATTCATGCCATGTCAAATAGGCTGAGTTGAGCAGTGAACCTCTATTGAGCCTTAGATTGAGCTATTTTAGTCTCTTGATGCTACATGAGTTAGTACAACATGTTAAAAAGCAAAAAGATCTCTTTTGTGCGAAAAAACTGATCTCACCAATTCTTTCTCATGGGACGGCTTGCCATTGCACTAGGCATGAACTCAGGGGGAGTTTTGGATGACCTAGACTATCTTCTTAAGCTTCTTGCTTGGAGTGGTCGCATAAGGCTTGAGATCTAGCACATGATAAAACAAAAAACTGGTTGGCATCAATCATGAGATTTCTCAAGAAAAACTTATCATTTGTGCTCAATTTGCTAAAATGACAAATATTACAACTACTTAAACAAATGTTTCACTCTTGAGCTTGTAGCACTCTATTTTGCCTCAATACAAGCTTCTTGGTTCCGTTTAGCTTATTGACATGGTTTGCATCATCCTTGGATACCTCTAGTTAGACTTTGATCATGAATGACTTGACATACTCACAAATTGCACTAAATTTCATATTGTCATCTATTTGGTTTAGCTGGTATATATATATCTTGTCATGATCTAGATAGCATTCTATTGAGTTATGGCTTGATGTAATACATTATGGTCGTTTTGGATAATTCTCATGGCTCTAAATGCTTAGAATAAATCAACCTCAGCCATTTCATCCATTTCCATGACTTGTTCTCTTCCTTGCATCCTTGATGTGTTTATTGCCAAAAGAGGGAGAATAGTGGTAGAAAAAGCCATTTCGGGAGCTTTGAGGAAAACTTGTTCTTTCTTTTGCTCCTTGTGTCGACATGATCATTAGCTTCATTTCCTTCCTTTGGACCATATTTGACTTCTTTCTTGCATTTCAAACTCAACTTTGTGCTTTTTTTTGGGGTTTGTCAATATACTCATCAAGGGGGAGATTGAGAGACCATGTGGAGGTCATCCCATGTATGTGATGAGCAATTGACATCAGTTTAGGGAAGTCGAGTTTGATTTGGTTGGTTCGGACCATGTCGTTGCGTGGTGCAATGGACTCGATCGGACTTGGTCAAACCTGGTCTAAGGGTTTAGATTGCATATTATGTCGACTTGTCAGGTTTGGGCAATTTCATTAATGCATTTATGCTTACATGTATCGAGCGGTGCTATGTGATGTGTTTCTTGTCTGTGTTGGCTGCAGGACGTCGAGGCGGAGTCGTGGCGAGACACGAGGTGACCGGACTAGACACGGGCGGTGTCGAGGTCAGAACGGTCAGATGTGTTGAAGACGGCGGAGACTCGAGGTGGTTGCGAGGCTTGGACGACAAGGAGCGCGGAAGCTTCCCGGAAGGTGCAGGAGGGGCGAAATGGGAATTTCGCGAGGCTGCACAAGCGGGAGCGGGCTCCGTTCGGGTTTAGCGGGCGTAACGGGGTGGAGACCCGTTAGCCAAGGGCTATAAATAGATGGTGGTGGCTGCATGCCCACTCATACTCACCAAGGGTTTTTAGGGTTTGCTTTAGTCAAAATGAGCTTTAGAGGGTTGTTTTGGCTTTAGGCTTTAGTTAGTGAGAGTGGGTGGAGGAGGCAGAAGGCTGTGTCCCCTTCGATGCTTTTCTCTGTGTGTGTTCTTGAGAGATAGGACATGGGTTCTTGATCTTTCAAGCATGTATGGGGTTGTAGGGATGGTATGAGCTGATACTCTATGCAATCATGTATCTCTCTTCCTCATTATCAATCCAAGATGATCTTATTTGAGTTTGTTTGAGTTCCCAGTCTCTCTGTTGTTTTTGCTCCACGATGCTCTCTTAGCTTGATTTCTTGATTTCATGTTTTTGAGTTGTTTCTTGTTGGGAAGGCCCAAAATGGGTTGCTCTTTGATGAGATGGTGCCTCAAGGTCATTTGATCGTTTTTCCCAAGAGCAAACTTCGTTTAATTTCAGATTTGGTGTTTGGGCCTCCTCTGTTCATGGTTTTCATTTCTAGGGTTTGATGCTAATCTTGATTCCCTCCATAATTTGGCATGAAACTTGATATCTAGAGTCCTAAGGCTATTGAGTAGCTATGCTCAAAGTTTCATGGCCTAAGATTCAAGGATTGGATGGGATTTTGAATTTTGGTGCAGCACTCTGAATATTTTTATTTTTGCCCCAATTCTTGATTTCTTGATCTTTAGCTGATTTCTTTGTTTCCTTGGTCTCCCCTTGATATTTAGGCCTTTTTTCTTGCTTCTGGATTGAAGAGAACAGAGAAGAACCAAAGTTAATTGAATGGATTAACAAGGCTTGCTGTTCTCTTTATAATCGAATGAGTCAATTAGCAAGATTCCCCTTCGCGGTTGTGCTGCAAGTTCCTAATCTCTTTTATTTCTCTTTTGGCCGACTGCAATATTTATTGGGAGTCTAACTGCTTCTTCATTATTTTGCTGTTGTCTTCCTTTTTAATCTTCTTTTGCCATTTGGTTGGCATTGAGAATAGGCAAGCTGCAGTACTACTCTTTTCGGTAACAGCAGAGTATGTACTGTTCACTCATTCTTCAGTCCTCTTTGGGCAGCAGCTTGTGAGTCTGTTTGCCTTGAGTTTTCAGTCCTCTTCCTTCAGTTTTCTGTGCGGCTTGATTGCAGCCTCGCAGTTTGGTAGACTGCAGATTCGAGTGCCTCGGCCAGCAGTAAATTTCGGCAGTAGGCTATTGTCAGCAGGAACCGAAATCTGCAGTTTTTGTTCACAGTTTCCAGTGCATCCCTACATGCTGAAATCTCTAAATTTTCGGTCCCAACTCCTTCGTTGCAGCAGCATTATGCAGTCTTAAGCTCTCCTATCTCAAGTGTTTTATTGCAGTTCAAAGAATCTCTTTTAGTACAGCTCTTTCACAAATATTTTTGATCACCTTTTAAGCTTGGCAAATCTGAGTATTAGTCAAGCCAGGAAATCTTTTTCAAGTGGGAGTTTAATCTTGTTGTTTTTTGTCAGGATTTTGTTTGGCTATCAGTGTGAAATTTTTATCTGTTCTTCATAGCTTTTTATAGCTACCGAAGAACTGAGTTTTTCATGAATACTTTTTGGGGAAATTTTAAAACGCACCATTCACCCCCCCCTCTGTTGCCGTTTCTGATCCATCAATTGGTATCAGAGCATGTTAACTATAATCTATAGATCTTAATTGGTCTGTGAGCCATGGCGACAGACAAGTACTCGACCAAGCTCCCGATCTTCGATGGGATCGACTATCCCTTCTGGAAGAGTCGGATGGAGACCTACATCCAGGCTCAGGGCTATGCCATCTGGCGTAAGGTCAAAGTACGTTATGTTGTTCCTGCCGATGAGAACATCAACGCTGGAAACATGCTTGATGTTGAGGCGAATGCGAAGGCAAGGAACATCATAATCCAGGGGTTGAGCCGCAGCGAGTTCGATCGCATCTCTCATTTGACGTCGGCCTACGACATCTGGGTGACCCTCGACGCATACCATGAGGGCACCACCCAGATTAAGACGGTTCGACAGGACCAGTTCAAGCGTGAATACAACAAATTTGAGATGCTTGCTCGAGAGTCACTTGATGAGTGCTTTGCGTGTTTTCATAAGATTCTGAGCAACCTCCGAGCGGTCGGTCTCACATACCCCGACTCGGACAATGCTCGACAGATGCTCGCTGCCTTGGACCTGCGTGTGTCGGAGATGAAGGTGACTACCATCAAGGACACCACAGACCTCTCGACTTTGACTCTTGATGCGTTGTACTCACACCTCAAGACTCACAAGATTGACATTGTCTCTCACAAGTCGAAGTCGCAGTCGATGGCCCTAGTCACCGATCCCAGTCTGATTTCCGGTTCTTCTTCCGACTCGCTCTGTGGTTTCTCCCTTGCTGCTCTGTGTGATGTAACTGATGATCAGTTAGAGCATCTTGCAGATGATCAGTTGGCTCTCCTTGCCCGGAAATTTTCTCATGCCTACAAGAGAAGGAGAGACAGAAAGAGAGGAGGACCCGTGATTTGTTTCAAGTGTGGTGGCCCCAACCACATTCGGGCAAACTGTCCCAAGCTGGAGAAGAGCAAAGGCGACTACGGCGGTGTGAGCAAGAACGACTACACCGACAAGAACCGCAACAAAAAGCCTCCAGCTCACACCCAAGGCAAGAAAACGTCCCGCAACCTTGGCAAAGCCAAGAAGCTCTTCCACCGTGTCCTCACCGCCTTCGACGACCTCGACCTCAGCGAGGTGGAGGGATGGAGCGACGACGATGGGACGGGAGATCAAGAACCCAAGGATGGCGGCTACGACTTCTCCGGCATGTGCTTCATGGCCCTTGAGGGCGAGATCAGCGACAGCGAGCTGTACTCCGACTCCGACGAGGTATCCCTTCCTATGACCAGCTTAATGATGTTTTTCTTAAGCTAGGTAGATTTCATGCTAGAGCTAGAGCTAGGTGTACCGAGTTAGAGAAGGAAGTAGATAGATTGTCATGGGAGCTTACTTCACTTAAATCTGCTCCCTCCTATGACGATTGTGATACATGCCCTGCCTTGCTTGGTGACATAGAGAAATTAAGGACCGCTCATGATAGTTTGTCTTCTGAGCTTGATATGCTTAAGGTGGAGAATATTAGTCTGCTTGCTGAGTTAGAGTTGAGTAGGATAGCTGTTGCTTCACCTAATATTGTTGAGACTACTTCTTGCACCTCATGTGAGGATAAGGACAATACTTTTAGAGGTCTTTATACCATGCTCCTTGATCTGCCTGAGTCATGTGAAAATTGCAGTAATTTGAAATTGAACCTAAAGAAGGCAGATCATAAAATTTCTGAGTTGTATGCTTGGTTGCTTGAGCCAGTTGCTTTATGCTCGAATTGTCCTAGATTAACTGTTGAACTTGAATCTGTTTCCAAGCAGTTTCAAGAAATGATTGACCACAATAAGAAATTGGCTAATTATGCTTCTAAGGACCCTGTTAGCTCACCATGCAAAAATTGTGATAAACTAAAATTTAACTTGATTGCATTGGAAGAAAAATGTGTGAAGCTAACTAAGGACCTTCTAGAGAAGCTATCTTCTGCTTGTAATGTGTATGCTGGTGTGGGGGGAGAAGCCCAAGGGTAAGGTGGAGATGCCTAGCGACGTGAACCAACTGGCTAGTAGTAGGACTGTCCCTTCAGAGTCGGCTGTGCGTGCACAAGCCATTCTTTCCTCTACTGTTGGTTCTTTTTCTGCTCCCTTACCTCCTGCTGTCTCTTCTTCCCCATGCTCTTCTTGCACCTCTCTCTTTCGGGAGTGTCAGTACCTTATGAACACTCTCGAGAGGTTTGTAGGAGGCAAGAAGAAGCTTAATCTTATTCTAGACCAATCCAAAATCTGTAGATTTAATCAGGGTCTAGGATACGACTTTTATGAGGACATGAGGAAGCATCCACCTGCCGTGCTCCGACCCATAGCACCAGGTGTAATAGAGACTGAGCCCAGGACTGAGAAAGTCCAATTTAAGTCAGCGGGCTTTGTCTAGGGGATTTCTGATAGTAAGGTGATCTCACCTGCTGCTTTGATCTCTCAGAAGGCGAAGCCTCCCCGTGCTACTTCTACCTGTCAAAAGGTGAAGTACCACTGCACCTTTTGTCAGAAGGATGGACACTCGATCGATCGATGCTTCAAACGCGCCAAGATTGCGCGTAGAGACCGTGCTGAGGTACTTAGGCGTATTCAGTGTTAGCCCCAGACCCTGAGTGCACCTAAGACCGGCACGAAGTCTAGGGTTGCTTCTGGTGATGGATTTGGGCAGCATCGAGGACTTGGTTTTTCTGAGTCTTCTGGTTTTTGTCCTCGTGCTGCTCTTGGTCCTGACTTCCGCCATCCTGAGGGTAGATCTCATTTTCCCCGACGAGATAGCTACCTGTGGCGTGTTCAGCATGTTGCTGGTGACTTGACTCGCTCTTTCGTAGCAGTCAAGCCCAACAACAGCTTCAGGTCTGCTCACAGACCTTCTGCTGTTTTGAGTGACAGAGAGCGTAGGGTAGATAGAGGTCAGTCATGCTTGACTACTTTATCTGCTCGACGTGTTACTCAGTATTGGGTGCCAAAATCACTCTTAATTTACCCCAGTACTGAGACTTTACTCTCTATTTGACTCAGGTTCGCCGGGCAGGGAAGGGAAAGTGTTGGACCGAAATGGCGATAGAGGGGGGGTGAATGGCGCTCAATTAAAAATGACCCCTCAAAAGTATCCACAAAATTCTCTGCTCTCCGAGAGCTATTGAAGCTATAAAGAAGAAGAGTTTCGCACACTAAAAACCAGACTGACGAACGAGTAAAATCACTTCATAAATCGGAGCGGCAGCTTGATAAAAATTCTTCTCGGAAGAACAGACTGAAAATGAGCTTTACTTGACAAAGCAAAGAAGGCAACCGGAAAACAGGACAGCAGCAATTTTTGGCTGAAACTGCAGTAAAGAAGTGCTGAAAACTGCAACAATTTGTGGCTGAAAACTGCAGTTAAGAACTGCTGAAAACTGCAGCAATTTGTGGCTGAAAACTGCAGTAAAGAAGTGCTGAAAACTGCAGCAATTTGTGGCTGAAAACTGCAGCAATTTGTGGCTAAAAACTGCAGTAAAGAAGTGCTGAAAACTGCAGTTAAGAAGTGCTGAAAACTGCAGCAATATGTGGCTGAAAACTGCAGTTAAGAGGTGCTGAAAACTGCAGCAATATGTGTCTGAAAACTGCAGCTTTGAGAAAATGAGACTACTGGATTTATGCTGAAAACAATGAGCAGTTCAAACTGAAAAACAGCACACAGTAAAAGCTAAAAACAACAAAAAAAAACAATGAAATTGACAAATAAAAGCTTGTTCTTTTCATGCCAAAAAGAGAGAACTTGAACTAAATAGCAAGAAGGCTAAAGGAAACAAAGAAATCAAACTTAGAAGCCAGAAATTCAGAATTTTGGACAAAAACCTGAAAAGTACAGAGGATTGCCCAAAAACTCAAATTCCCATTTCATCTTTGATCATTTGGCTATGAAACTTTGAGGATAGGTTAGCAATAGCCTCTGGACCTCTCATGCCAAGTTTCATGCCATCTCGTGAAGAAAATCGAAAATAACACCGAACCCTAGAAATTCAGAAAAGGGCTAAATCCTGAAAACTTACAGAGCCTCCACTAAAAATCAAATTACTCCTCAATCGTTGATCCTCTGGCCATGAAACTTTGAGGGAAGCTAATTGATAGCCTCTGAACTCTCCATGCCAAATTTCAAGCCATCTCAACAAGAGAAACGAGATTTGCACCTAAACCCTAGAAATGTAATCATGAACAGGGGAGGCTCAAAACTAGAATTTGAGATTAAAATGAAGTTAGCTCATGGGAAATCGATCAAATGATCTTGAGGCACTATCCCATCATGGAGCAACCCATTTTGCACCTCCACAGCAAGAAACACCAAGAAACTCAAAAACTCAAAAATCACACAAGAAGTGCATCGAAGGAAAAAAACAACAGGGAGCTCAAGAACTGAACCAATCACCATCTCATATTGATAAAGAGGAAAAAAGATACATGGTTGATACACGAGGAATGATTACAAGCTCTCAATCCATCCTCTCCCACTCAAACTCAAGACTACCCCTCACTACATGCTTGGATTGGATGAACACAATCAAGAAACCATCGAAGGAGGACAACAGAACATCTGCCCTCTCCCTGCTCTCAACCACTAAAGAGCCTCACCAACTAAAGCCTAAAGCCGAAGAAAAAACCCTAAAGCTCATTTTGACTAAAGGAAAACCTAAAACCCTTGGAGTGCCTAAGTGGGCATGCGGCCACCATCTCATATATGTAGCCCTTGGCTAACGGGTTTCCACCCCGTTACGCCCGCTAGATCCAACGGAGCCTGCTCCCGCTTGTGCAACCTTGCGAAATTCCCAATTCGCCCTTCCTGCACTTTCCGGGAAGCTTCCGCGCTCCTTGTCGTCCAAGACTCGCAACCATATCGAATCTCCGCCGTTTTCGACACATCCGACCGTTCTGACCTCGACACCTCCCTGTGTCTAGTCCGGTCACCTCGTGTCTCACCACGACTCCGCTCCGACATCCTGCAGTCACACAGACAAGAAACACGTCACATAGCACCGCTCGATACATGAAAGCGTAAACAGCATAAGCACATCATACTTACTCATGACGAAGTGCAAACCTGTCGAATCATCGGAATGTGCAACCTAATCCCATACGACCAAGTTTGACCAAGCCCGTTGCACCGCACAACGACATGATCTGACCACACAAACCAAACTCGATTGACCTAAACCGATGTCAATTACTCATCACACACATGGGGTCACCTCCACATGGTCCATCAATCTCCCCCTTGATGAGTATATTGACAAACCTCGAAAAAGGCATGAAGTTGAGTTTGAAATGCAAGAAAGAAGTCAAACATGGTCCGAAGAAAGGAAATGAGGCTAATGACCATGTCGACACAAGGAGCAAAAGAAAAAACAAGTTTTCCTCAAAGCTCCCAAAATGGCTTTTTCTACTACTATTCTCCCCCCTTTGGCAATAAACACATCAAGGATGCAAAAGGGAGAATATGACATGACATGGATGAAATGGCTAAAGTTTTGTTTATTCTAAGCATTTAGAGCCATGAGAATTATCCATGATGACCATAAATGAACTACACCAAGCCATAACTCAATAAGAAGCTATCTAGATCATGACAAGATATATATATATATACCTAGCTAGAACACATGGATGACAATATGAAATATAGTGCATTTTGTGAGCAAGTCAATTCATCAATAAGCAAAGTCTTGCTAGAGATATCCAAGGATGATGCAGGCCATGTCAATAAGCTAAGCAGAATCCAGAAGCTACTATTGAGACCAAATAGAGTGCTATGCTCAAGAATGAAACATTGGTTCAAGCACATAAAACATTGTCTTTTTAAGGTTCATGGTCGTTTCCAACCCAACTTTTTTTTGTTATGTGCTAGATCTCAAGCCTTATGTGACCACTCCAAGCAAGAAGCTTAAGAAGATAGTCTAGGTCATCCAAAACTCCCCCTGAGTTCATGCCTAGTGCAATGGCAAGCCGTCTCATGAGAAAGAATTGGTGAGATCAGTTTTTTCGCACAAAAGAGATCTTTTTGCATTTTAACATGTTGTACTAACTCATGCATCATCAAGAGACTAAAATAGCTCAATCTAAGGCTCAATAGAGATTCCACGCTAACTTAGCCTATTTGACATGGCATGAATCATAAAAAGATAGCTCAAGAAAGACTAGACTCAAAAGCTAACATGACATGTTTTAGTTCAAGTTTAGCAATTTTAATTAACTTATCATGGTAGAAGCTAGTGTTGCACTGGGTTTTTAGCAATATTAATCGCATATGTGTTATCATAAAAGAGTGGAACACTATCTATAACTAACCCAAAGTCCCGCGGGGTCGAGACCATCCAAAGCACCTGGCTACAACAACTGGCTACAGCAACGTACTCGGCCTCTGCGGTGGACTGTGCAACACTGGACTGCTTCCTTGAAGACCAGGAAACAAGAGAAGTGCCAATGAATTGACAGGTGCCAGAAGTGCTCTTCCTGTCTATCCTACAGCCGGCAAAGTCTGCATCCGAAAAGACTCTCAAGGAAAGACAGGACGAGGAAGAGTACCAGATACCATAGTCAATGGTAGCTCGATGGTACCGAAGAATGCGTTTTACCGCCTGTCGGTGAGATACGCGAGGAGAAGCCTGAAATCGAGCACAAAGACAAACAGCGAAGTGTATGTCCAGTTTCGAGGCAGTGAGGTACAAGAGGGAGCCGATCATACTCCTATACTCCTTCTGATCAACTGGCTCGCCATCCTCATCTGGGTCGAGTGAAGCTGATGTAGCCATCGGAGTGGACACCGGCTTACCATCACTCATATCGAAGCGCTTGAGGAGGTCTCGAGTGTACTTGCCTTGATGCAAGAAGGTACCCTCCCGAGTCTGCTTGATTTGGAAGCCAAGAAAGAAGCTTAACTCGCCCATCATGCTCATCTCAAACTCCGAGCTCATGACATCGGAAAACTGGGAAACGAGAGCATGCGAGGAGCCGCCAAAGATGATGTCATCCACATAAATCTGGACGAGCAAGAGGTCAGTGCCATGCCGACGAATGAACAGGGTCTTATCCACCTTACCCATCTCAAAACCATGACTCAACAAATAGGACTTAAGCCTCTCATACCAAGCTCTAGGTGCCTGCTTAAGTCCATACAACGCTTTGGAAAGCTTGAAAACATGGTTAGGGTATTTGGGGTTTTCGAAACATGGAGGCTGTCTCACATAGACTTCTTCCTCAATGAATCCATTAAGGAAGGCACCCTTGATGTCCATCTGGTAAAGCTTGAAGCCCTTAGAAGCTGCGAAAGCAAGCTGGATTCTAATGGCCTCAAGTCTAGCTACAGGGGCAAAGGTCTCCTCGAAATCAAGACCCTCAACCTGAGAGAACCCCTGAGCTACCAGTCTAGCCTTATTTCAAATAACCACTCCATCCTCGCTCTGCTTGTTCTTGAACACCCATTTAGTCCCAATGGTATTGTGACCTCGCAGGGGCTCGACAAGCGACCAGACCTTGTTTCTCTCGAAATTTTCTAGCTCCTCATGCATGGCATTGACCCAAGACTCGTCGGAAAGAGCATGAGAAACATCTTTGGGCTCGAATGAGGAGACAAAGGTAGAATGGAGACAGAATTGAGACATGCCAGATTTTGAACGAGTGACTCGCTCAAACAGGTCTCCAATAATCTGCTCAGAAGGATGGTCTTTCTGAATGTGTTTAGGAGGTCCAGGATGAGATGAAGAAGTGGCCTCTACCTCATGAGCTGACGAGGTAGGAACAGAGCCACTAGCTCCAGATGAGGCAGAAGGCATGGGCTGATCGCCTCGAGGTGCGGTGGAAGAAGGCACCTCAAGGGGTGGATAAGGGACTGGATCGGGTAGACAACCCTCATCTCCATCGTCCTCATCATCCACGAAGATGGGCTCGGACTGCTCTAAAGAACCTGAGATATCGGGCCTAGTCCCCGGACTGGCCTCGGCAAAGGTCACCTCACAGGTCTCTACCAATTTACTAGACTCGCAATTCCAAACCCGATAAGCCCGCGAAGAAGACGAGTAACCTAGAAAGATACCATCACAAGAACGTGACTCGAACTTATCTAGGTTCCCGGATTTCAGAATAAAGCACTTGCAACCAAACACACGAAAATGAGAGACGCTGGGCTTTCACCCATATCTCAGCTCATAAGAAGTGCGGTGCAAGTGTGCCCTCAGAAAAACTCGATTTGAGACATGGCACGCGGTGGCTATCGCCTCAGCCCAAAACTTCTGCGGTGTAGAGTACTCATCAAGCATCGTCCTGGCCATCTCGACCAAGGTACGGTTCTTCCTCTCCACGACGCCATTTTGCTGTGGGACGTGCGGAGAAGAGAACTGGTGCTCTACACCTATCTCATCGCAAAACCTCTCAAAGTAGGAATTCTTGAACTCCGTGCCATTGTCACTGCGGATCGCTCGTAAGGCACCTGGGAGCTCAATAGAAAGCCTACTAAAAAGACCTCAGAAATGTGTAAACGTCTCATCCTTCGAGGCGAAGAAAAACACCCAAGAAAACCTCGAATAGTCATCAACCACGACAAGAACGTACCACTTCCCTCCGGCTGACTGCACTCGAGCTGGTCCAACAGTGTCCATGTGGAGCAGCTGTCCCGGTGCATCGGTCATAGTAACTGTGACCGGAGGATGAGAAGCGGCAACCATCTTGCCGTGCCAGCAATGAGCACAAACTAGATCTTTGACCATTTTGAGTTTCGGCAGACCACGAATGAGATCGTGGCGGCTAACTCGGGTCAAATGGTCAAATCCGATATGACCAAGTCTCCTATGCTAGAAAGTCAGATCGCGGGATTCCGAAGCAACCAAACACCGGAGAGGATCACCAGAAGACTTAGAAAAATCAGCACGAAAGATTCACCCATAACGTGAAATCCCGCAAACCAGACTACCCAAAGAATCAAGAATTTTGCAAGCATTTTTCTTAAAGCTCACCTCGTAACCGTCATCGGTAAGCTGAGAAACTGAAAGCAAATTATACCTCAGCTTACTAACCAAGGCAACATCTCTCAAAAGAAATGAATCATTAACACACATTGTACCTTTGGCGATGACGCGCCCAGATGAAGCATCTCCGAAGGTGATCATCTCATCACCTGGAGCATGGGCTAGGAAAGAGAACCAACGGGAGTCTCCGGTCATATGTCGTGAACACCCGGAGTCTACAAGCCAAAACTCTCCCTTCCCAGCCCGGCGAGCCTGAGTCAACAAGAGAGTAAAGTCTCAGTACTGGGGTAAATCAAGAGTGATTTTGGCACCCAATACTGAACAACACGTCGAGCAGATGAAGTAGTCAAGCACGACTGACCTCTATCTACCCTACGCTCTCTATCACTCAGACAAGCAGATGGTCTATGAGTAGACCTGGAGCTGTTGCTGTGTCCGACTGCTACGGGGAAGCGAGTTGGAGTCCCAACAACACGCTAATCACGCCGTGGGTAGCTGTCTCGACGGGGGAAACGAGATGTACCCTCAGGACGGCGGAAGTCACTACCAAGAGCAGCATGAGGATGAAAACAAGAAGACTCAGAAAAACCAAGTCCTCGATACTGCCCAAACCCATCAAGAAAAACGGTCCTAGACCTCGTGCTGGCCTTAGGTGCACTCATGGTCTAGGGCTGACCCTGAATACGCCTAAGTGCCTCAGCACGGTCTCTGCGCGCAATCCTGGCGCGCCTGAAGCATCGATCGACCGTGTGTCCATCCTTCTGACAGAAGGTGCAGTGATACTTCACCCTCTGAGAGGTAGAAGTAGCACGGTCAGGCTTCGCCTTCTGAGAGGCCGAAGCAGCAGGTGCAATCACCTTGCTGTCAGAAATTCCCTAGACATAGCCCGCTGACTTAAATTGGACTTTCTCGGTCCTGGGCACGGTCTCGATCACACCTGGTGCTATGGGTCTGAGCACAGCAGGTGGATGCTTCCTCATATCCCCATAGAAATCATATCCTAGACCCTGATTGAACTTGCAAATCTTGGATTGGTCTAGAATAAGATTGAGCTTCTTCTTGCCGCCTATAAATCTCTCGAGAGTGTTCATAAGATATTGACACTCCCGAAAGAGAGAGGTGCAAGAAGAGCAGGGAGAAGAGGGAACAGCAGAGGGTAAGGAAGCAGAAGAACCAACAGTAGAGGAGAAAGTGGCTTGTGCACGCACAGCCGACCCTGAAAGGACAGTCCTACTACTAGCTGGTTGGTTTACGTCGTTAAGCGTCTCCACCTTACCCTTGGGCTCCTTCCCCTTCTCAGCAATCACATTACAATCTGATGGTTGCTTCTCTAGTAAGTCCTTAGTTAGCCTCACACATTTCTCATCCAATGCAATCAAGTCAATTTTTAGTTTTTCACAATTTTTGCATGGTGAGCTAACAGGGTCCTTAGAAGTATAATTAGCCAGTTTCTTATTGTGGTTAATCATTTCTTGAAACTGCTTGGAAACAGATTCAAGTTCAGAAGTTAATTTAGGACAGTTTGAACATGAAGCAGCTGGCTCAAGCAACCAAGAATACAACTCAGATATTTTATGATCTGCCCGTTTTAGGTTCATCTTCAAGTTATTACAATTTTCACAAGACTCGGGCAGATCTAACAGCATGGTATAAAGACCTCTAAAAGCATTGTCCTTATCCTCACATGAGGTGCAAGCAACAGTCTCGACAGTAGCAGATGAAGTAGAAGCAATCCTACTCATTTCTAGTTCAGCCAAGAAACTAAGATTCTCCACCTTAACAATGTCAAGCTCGGAGGACAAACTATCATGCGAGGTCCTTAACTTCTCCATATCACCCAACAAAGCAGAGCATGTATCACAATCATCACTAGAGGGAGCAGATGTTAGAGCAATAATCTCTAGTGACAATCTATCTACTTCCTTCTCTAACTCAGTACACCTAGCCTTAGCTCTAGCATGAAATCCACCTAGCTTAAGAAAAGCATGATTGAGCTGGTCGTAGGTGGGGCATATCTCGTCCGAGTTGGAGTACAGCTCGCTGTCGCTCAGTTCGCCCTCGAGGGCCATGAAGCACATGCCGGAGAAGTCGTCGCCGCTCTTGGGGTCTTGATCACCCATCCCATCGTCGTCGCTCCATCCCTCCACCTCACTGAGATCGAGGTCGTTGCACGCGGTGAGGACGCGGCGGAAGAGCTTCTTGGCCTTCCCGAAGTCGCGGAACTTCTTCTTGCCTTGTGGATGCGTTGGAGGCTTCTTGTTGCGGTTCTTGTCGGTGTAGTCATTCTTGCTCGAACCGCCGAAGTTAGCTTTGCCCTTCTCCAGCTTGGGGCAATTTGCCCGAATGTAGTTGGGGCCACCACACTCAAAGCAAATGACAGGTCCTCCCCTCTTCCTGTCCCTCCTCCTCTTGTAAGCATGGGAAAACTTCCGAGCTAGGAGGGCCAGTTGCTCATCCTCGAGCTACTCTAACTGATCATCAGTTACGTCACACAGAGCAGCAAGGGAGAACCCACACAGCAAATCAGCAGAATGACCAGAAGCCGAGGTGGGATCGGTGACTAAAGCCATTGACTGCGACTTCGACTTACGAGAGACAATGTCAATCCCGTGCGTCTTGAGGCACGAGTACAGCGCGTCAAGCGTCAAAGTCGAGAGGTCCATGGTGTCCTTGATGGTAGTCACTTTCATCTCCTAAACACGTAGGTCGAGTGCAGCGAGCATCTGACGAGCGTTGTCCGAGTCGGGGTATAGAGGTTGCTCAAGATCTTGTGAAAACGCGCAAAACACTCATCAAGGGACTCGCCAGTGAGCATTTCAAACTTGTTGTAATCTCGCTTGAACTGGTCCTGTCGCACCGTCTTAATCTGGGTGGTGCCCTCATGGTAAGCATTGAGGGTCTCCCAGATATCGAAGGTGGACGAAAGATGAGATTGCGGTCAAACTCGCTACGACTCAAGCCCTGGATAATGATGTTCCTTGCCTTAGCATTTGCCTCAACATCATGCATATTCCCAGCATTGATGTTCTCAACGGCAGGAATAGCAAACCGGACCTTGACCTTGCGCCATATGGTGTTCGCCTGGGCCTGGATGTATGTCTCCATTCGGCTCTTCCAGAAGGGGTAATCGATGCCATTGAAAATGGGCGGCTTGGTCGAGTACTTGTCCGTTGCCATGGCTCTTGAGACCGATTAAGATCTATTGAAAAGAGCTAACCGGCTCTGATACCACTTGTTGGACCGAAATTGCGACAGAGGGGGGTGAATGGCGCTCAATTAAAAACGACCCCTCAAAAGTATCCACAAAATTCTCTACTCTCCGATAGCTATTGAAGCTATAAAGAAGAAGAGTTTCGCTCACTAAAAACTAGACTGACGAACGGGTAAAATCACTTCATAAATCAGAGCGGCAGCTTGATAAAAATTCTTCTCGGAAGAACAGACTGAAAATGAGCTTTACTTGACAAAGCAAAGAAGGCAACCTGAAAACAGGACAGCAGCAATTTTTGGCTGAAAACTGCAACAATTTGTGGCTGAAAACTGCAGTTAAGAAGTGATGAAAACTGCAGCAATTTGTGGCTGAAAACTACAGTAAAGAAGTGATGAAAACTGCAGCAATTTGTGGCTGAAAACTGCAGTTAAGAAGTTGATGAGGACATCACTTCTCCGGATACACATAACACTCCTCCACTTGACATTCAAGGACCAATCACTAGAGCTCGCGCCCGACAATTGAATTTACAGGTGAGCTCGTTCCTAAGTACTTCTTTTTGTTCATTTGAGAATCGATTGCTACCTAATGATTTAATTATGATTAGGAACCATGGAAAGGACCTGGAAGCACTTGGAGAAGGACTACGAAACACACAAGTCCAGCAAGGGCGGTCGAATCATGTTGGAGACCCAACTCAAGCCGACTTCGAATCCAATTCGGAGTCCAGGACCAGGCCGCACTAAAACGGACGCCCAGATCGCATCCGGACTCCATTTTGGACGTTCTACATACATATGGAAAGCTAAGAAGACAACCTTTCCAATGGCTCTAGTTCCATGTCAAAATTCCTTCTGAGTCAACAGGAATGGTCGAAACAAGTGGGCATTCAGAATCTATCAGGGTGCTGCATCACCGTATTTTGGGCCGTTCGGCTTTGTATCGTGTTGGAGCCCATTAGGGCACGTCCAGGGGTTTTGCACGCCCCTCACTCCTTTATATCCAGCTGCCACCCCCACCATTAGGGTTGGATTTTGCTTAGATTAATTATGTCTTTCAACAGTTTCGCCGTTCATCGGTTTGTGAGACCCCAACTTTCTAGTGCTACATCAATACATTCACAATTCAGTTGTGTTCTTCCTTGTTCTTGCTTGTGTTCTTCGATTCGCAGGCAAGGATTAGCCTTCTTGGCGAGGTCAACCGGGTCGCGCACGGTTGATAACCTGAGGAGACGTGGTGCTGCGATTGCGGGGTTCGAAACGTGTCGTTCGGAAGTCGGATCGATTTGTGTCGCGCCTCCACCAAATCGAACATATCCAGAACCTATTGGAGGATCGGGACCCCGTTCCTATCAAGTGGTAGTCAGAGCTTCGGGTGTTCCTTCAGGTTCGAGTTTACCCTACCTTTGTTGTTTTCAGTTTCATCCTAGTGTCCAAGAAAAAGCCCTAAAAAAATTTTAGTCATAGGTTGTTTCCTATCCCATATCTCATTTAGCCTTTTGCACAATTTGATTTCAGAGTCCGTAGTGTTGAGTTTGTGTCCTTAGTCGAGTTGTGTTGCTGGTTTAGATCGTGTTTTGTTTCGGGTTGTCTTGCTTCCGCTACCTCTCATACAAACCCTAGCCATCAATTTTGTTTTCCCACCTTCTGTTGGAGTCATATGTCGCATCTCGTGATCATCCAGCACCATCCCCCACTTTTCCCCGAGCTTCTGCCCCCAAATTCCACCGATTTCCTCCACCCAATTTCGTTTTCGGCCGTAACTTTCGCATACGGACTCGAAATCAGGCGATTTTTTTTGAAATTGGGTGAAATTAAATTTTGCATCCGAAACTCCCCAACTTTGTCAGGTTCGGCGATTTTATTTTCCTCAAATTCGGCCTGGAAAGTGCAGTACTCGAGCTCCAAAATTGAATCACTGAATTTACAGCACATTCATTATTTTCTGTAGGCCACACCTTACATCAGATTGAGGTGAAACTTTGTGTGGTTCCTATTTCTGTGCTCTGCTCTGTGAAAAAATAAAATAAAAAAGACAAAAAAAGAAAAATTTTGGCTATAGTGCTGAGGAGAGAGAGTGCTATCCGTGGCAAAAAAAAGAAAAAAAAGTGACAGAGCATAGTTTTAGGTGACAGAAATTCATTTGTTTTGTGCTTATGCTGAATTAAGTCTCTCAGTGCCTGGCCATCTTTATTGCTGTCTTTGCATTACTATTCTGGTCTTGACTCCTTGTTCATCATATCTTAACCCTCATATAGGACACATTTAGACCAGCAAATAGGACCAGTGCTTTGAACATTTATTCAGCATTACTATCTGTTATTGATTTGTGTTCCACTGACATATTTGGCCCGCCAAGCTCCATATATCTACTTCTGGATAGCACAGTTTTGACCCTTGCAATCGTACCCACGCTCGACATGGTTTCACGAACCAGCCACCGGTTGTACCACCTGCTGCTTTGGTAAGAACACTTGTAAGAGCTTGGTAAACCACTTCCTTTGCGAGTTCCCACTGCCCTTCATTTGTAGTTGATAGGGATAATCCTTTTGTTTTCCCTGTGTTTCCACTAACCATGGCAGGAAACGAAGGAGATGGGACACCGGGCGATTCAACAAGTGTGTTAGTCGCGGCCAGCTACAAGCTGCGCTCGACAAACAAAATGCTTCACTCAGCGCAAGACTAGACACGATCGTCGCCGCCATTGCCCAGTTGAACACCACGGAAGGCATTGAGCGGGTGGAGCGGCGGATGGCTGACCTCACTGGTCGGATGGACACATTGGAGGCACGCCTGCCACCTGTCAATGACGGCCATCATCATGATGAGGACACAGTGTATGATGCGGATGGCAACATTGATCAGCGGGCGACACAAGATGCACGACTACGTCGGCGTCTTCAGCGAAACCGACGTGGTATGGAAGGTAATAACCAGCACCGTCATGGTAACGATGACCCTTTTGCTAAAGTCAAGTTTACCATTCCATCTTTTTCTGGTCTTTATGATGCTGAAATATATCTTGATTGGGAGATGACGGTAGAGCAGAAATTTAATTCTCACTTGGTTCCTGAACAACATAGAGTTAGACAAGCTACTAGTGAGTTTAAGGACTTTGCTATTATCTGGTCGAATGAACTGGGTACCATGCGTGTACAACCTGATACATGGGAGTGGTTAAAAGAAGCTATGCGTAATCGTTTTGTTCCTCCCTCATATAAACGTGATTTGAGAAAAAAATTGCAGCGCTTAGAACAAGGTGATAGTTCTGTTCAGGACTATTATGCTGAGCTTCAAAAGGGTACGGTGCGTTGTGGGGTTGTTGAGGAAATGGAGGATAAGATTTGTCGTTTCTACGGGGGGTTACGGCGTGAAATTCAGGACATTGTTGATTATAAAGAGTTTACTACTGTCAAATAGTTGTTCCAGCTTGCTATGCTTGCAGAAAAAGAATTGCAGGAACGCAAGGAATCAGCGAAGGCAAGCACCGGCGACCATTCTACACGCCACGAACGACTACATCGACGGGACTGCCCAAGTCTTCTTCGAGTTTTCGTTCTCCTCCACCACCTGCAGCAGCGCCACCGAAGCCACCCTCCACGACACGCTTTGCGGTTCGCAAAAATTCTTTGCGAGTTCCAGCCAAGAGTTCTTCTTCCGTGGCTTCAACGGACCTCTCCTCCAACATTCAGTGCCACCGCTGCCATGGGCTTGGTCATGTGCAGAAGAATTGCCATAGCCAACGGGCATACATCGCCACAGAAGATGGAGGCTACATCAGCGCCGGATGTCGAGGAGGATGATGATGTTGCTGCTGCCTCGGACGACAATGGCGGTGGTGATGACAACCTGGTCCTTGGTGAGGCGTCCACAGCGACGCTACGGAGCATCATTGTGCAGCGAGTCCTCAGCACACAGGTACAAGAAACCGATAAGCTTCAACGCCATAATTTGTTTCAGACTTTCTTCGCAATCAAGAACCGGCGCGCACGTGTCATCATTGATGGAGGAAGCTGCAACAACTTGGTGAGTTCTGATATGGTCAAGAAGCTTGGCTTGACCACGCGACCGCATCCACATCCATACCATATTCAGTGGTTAAATGACTCTGGAAAGCTAAGGTAACGCAAACATGCTGAGTCCATTTTTCCATTGGTGGTTATGCTGATCATGTTGATTGTGAAGTGGTTCCCATGCAAGCCTGCTCTCTTTTATTGGGTCGACCTTGTGAATTTGATAATGATACTTTACACCATGGTAGTAGTAACAAATACACTTTTATGCATAAGGGAAAGAAAGTTACTTTACTGCCTTTGACCCCAGCTGAAATTATAGAGGCCGATAGGGAGAGAGCTGCTGCTGCTAATGATACAAAGGAACATGCAAAATCTGAAAAACAGCAAGTACTCCATTTGAAAAATTCTGTTATGCTTGCCACAAAATCGGACCTTGCTGAAATTGATGATGTTAATGATACATGCTATGCTTTTGTGTGCAAAGATGCTTTATTTTCTTTTGATAATATGCCTTGCACTTTGCCTGCTCCTGTCACTAACCTTTTGCAGGAGTTTAGAGATGTTTTCCCTGATGAGATACCTCCAGGACTTCCACCCATTAGAGGGATTGAGCACCAGATTGACTTGATCCCTGGAGCGAGTTTGCCAAACCGTGCGACGTACAGGACCAATCCCGAAGAGACTAAGGAGATTTAGCGACAAGTCCAAGACCTTTTGGACCGTGGGTACGTACGTGAGAGCCTTAGTCCTTGTGCTGTTCCTGTTCTTTTGGTTCCCAAAAAAGATGGTTCTTGGCGTATGTCTGTAGATTGTAGAGCCATTAACAACATTACTATAAGGTATCGTCATCCTATTCCTAGGCTAGACGACATGCTTGATGAGTTGTGTGGTGCTATAATTTTCACAAAGATTGACTTGCCTAGTGGATACCACCAAATAAGAATGAAACTTGGCGATGAATGGAAAACTGCTTTTAAAACTAAGTTCGGCTTGTATGAGTGGTTAGTCATACCTTTTGGTTTAACTAATGCACCTAGCACTTTCATGAGATTAATGAACGAGGTTTTACGTCCTTTCATTGGCAAATTTGTGGTTGTTTACTTTGATGATATCTTGATTTATAGCAAGTCCATGGATGAACATTTGAATCACTTACGTGCTATTTTTAGTGCTTTGAGAGATGCACGTTTGTTTGGTAACCTTGGGAAGTGCACCTTTTGCACGGATCGAGTCTCTTTTCTTGGCTATGTTGTGACTCCACAGGGAATTGAGGTTGATAGAGCCAAGATGGAGGCGATATGGAGTTGGCCCATGCCCACGACGGTCTCCCAAGTGCGGAGTTTTCTTGGCCTTGCAGGATTTTATCGCCGCTTTGTCAAGGAATTCAGCACCATTGCGACACCATTGATTGAGTTGACAAAGAAGGGCGTCGTGTTCCATTGGGGGCCATCACAAGAGGAGTCCTTTAATCTTTTGAAGGACAAGCTTACACACGCACCATTGCTCCAACTTCCGGATTTTGGTAAGACTTTTGAGCTGGAATGTGATGCTAGCGGAATTGGTATTGGTGGTGTTCTGATGCAAGAAGGCAAACCTGTTGCCTACTTTAGTGAAAAATTGAATGGTCCTGCTCTTAATTATTCCACGTATGATAAAGAATTGTATGCTCTTGTTCGTTCTTTAGAGACGTGGCAACACTATTTATGGCCTAAAGAATTTGTCATTCATTCTGATCATGAATCACTTAAGCATATTCGTAGTCAAACCAATTTGAATCGTAGACATGCTAAGTGGGTTGAATTTCTTGAATCTTTTCCTTATGTCATTAAACACAAGAAAGGGAAGGATAATGTGATTGCTGATGCTTTGTCTCGACGCTATACCATGTTGTCTCAACTTGATTGTCGCATTTTTTGGTCTTGAACCTATTAAAGCACAATATACTTTTGATGCTGATTTTAAGGATGTGTTGCTGCATTGTAAAGAGGGACAAGCATGGAATAAATTCGTGATCAATGATGGGTTTTTGTTTAGAGCTAACCGCCTATGCATTCCAGTTGGATCCGTTCATCTTTTGTTGTTGCAGGAGGCGCATGGAGGCGGTTTGATGGGACATTTTGGTGCTAAGAAGACGGAGGACGTTTTGGCCACACACTTCTTTTGGCCAAAGATGAGGCGAGATGTTGAGCGGTTTGTGGCTCGCTGCACTACATGTCAAAAAGCTAAGTCTCGCTTGAATCCACATGGTTTATATATGCCTCTTCCTGTTCCTTCTATTCCGTGGGCAGATATTTCTATGGACTTTGTTTTAGGATTGCCTAGGACTAAGAGGGGGAGGGATAGCATTTTTGTTGTTGTGGATCATTTTTCTAAGATGTCTCATTTTATACCATGTCATAAAACCGATGATGCCGTTCATATTGCTGACCTCTTTTTCAAAGAGATAGTTCGTTTGCATGGTATGCCTTCTACTATTGTTTCAGATTGTGATGCCAAGTTTTTGAGTCACTTTTGGCGTACTCTGTGGAACAAGTTGGGTACAAAGTTGTTGTTCTCTACAACATGTCACCCACAAACTGATGGCCAAACCGAGGTGTTGAACCGCACATTGTCTACCATGTTGAGAGCTGTTTTGCAGAATAATTTGAAGCTGTCGGAAGAGTGTTTGCCGCATGTTGAGTTCGCATATAATCGAGCGGAACAGTCCACCACCAATGTAAGTCCTATTCAGGTAGTGTATGGATTCAATCCCCGTGCTCCTCTTGATATTTTACCTTTGCCTACTAGTGAGAGAATTCATAATGATGCTAAAGAGCGTGCTGATTTTATTGTCAAAATGCATGAGACTACTAAGGCAAACATTGAAAAGATGAATGAAAAATATAGGATTGCTGGTAGTAAAGGTAGAAAGGCAGTTAAACTTGAACCGGGTGATTTTGTTTGGTTGCACTTGAGAAAGGATAGATTTTCTGAGTTAAGAAAGGATATAGGATTGCTTAGATTAATTCTGTCTTTGAACAGTTTCGCCGTTCATCGGTTTGTGAGACCCCAACTTTTGAGTGCTACATCAATACATTCGCAATTCAGTTGTGTTCTTCCTTGTTCTTGCTTGTGTTCTTCGATTCGCAGGCAAGGATTAGCCTTCTTGGCGAGGTCAACCGGGCCGCGCACGGTTGATAACCTGAGGAGATGTGGTGCTGCGATTGCGGGGTTCGGAACGCGTCGTTCGGAAGCCGGATCGATTTGTGTCGCGCCTCCACCAAATCGAACATATCCAGAACCTGTTGGAAGATCGGGTGTTCCTTCAGGTTCGAGTTTACCCTACCTTTGTTGTTTTCGGTTTCATCCTAGAGTCCAAGAAAAAGCCTTAAAAAATTTTTTAGTCATAGGTTGTTTCCTGTCCCAGATCTCATTTAGCCTTTTGCACAATTTGAGTTCAGAGTCCGTAGTGTTGAGTTTGTGTCCTTAGTCGAGTTGTGTTGCTGGTTTAGATCGTGTTTTGTTTCGGGTTGTCTTGCTTCCGCTACCTCTCATACAAACCCTAGCCGTCAATTTTGTTTTCCCACCCTCTGTTGGAGTCATCTGTCGCATCTCGTGATCATCCAGCACCATCCCCCACTTTTCCCCGAGCTTCCGCCCCCAAATTCCACCGATTTCCTCCACCCAATTTCGTTTTCGGCCTCCACAGAAACCATAACTCGGAGGCCCCCCTCAAACGGCCGTAACTTTTGCATACGGACTCGAAATCAGGCGATTTTTTTTGAAATTGGGTGAAATTAAATTTTGCATCCGAAACTCCCCAACTTTGTTGGGTTCGACGATTTTATTTTCCAGAACCTGTTGGAAGATCGGGACCCCGTTCCTATCAGAAGTGCAGAAAACTGCAGCAATATGTGGCTGAAAACTGCAGTTAAGTGGTGCTGAAAACTACAGCAATATGTGGCTGAAAACTGCAGCTTTGAGAAGATGAGACTACTGGATTTATGCTGAAAACAGTGAGCAGTTCAAACTGAAAAACAACACACAGTAAAAGCTAAAAACAGCAACAAAACAATGAAATTGACAAATAAAAGCTTGTTATTTTCATGCCAAAAAGAGAGAACTTGTACTAAATGGCAAAAAGGCTAAAGGAAACAAAGAAATCAAACTTAGAAGCCAGAAATTCAGAATTTTGGACAAAAACCTGAAAAGTATAGAGGATTGCCCAAAAACTCAAATTCCCATTTCATCTTTGATCATTTGGCTATGAAACTTTGAGGATAGGTTAGCAATAGCCTCTGGACCTCTCATGCCAAGTTTCATGCCATCTCGTGAAGAGAATCGAAAATAACACCAAACCCTAAAAATTCAGAAAAGGGCTAAATCCTGAAAACTTACAGAGCCTCCACCAAAAATCAAATTACTCCTCAATCGTTGATCCTCTGGCCATGAAATTTTGAGGGAAGCTAATTGATAGCCTCTGGACTCTCCATGCCAAATTTCAAGCCATCTCAACAAGAGAAACAAGATTTGCACCTAAACCCTAGAAATGTAATCATGAACAGGGGAGGCTCAAAACTAGAATCTGAGATTAAAATGAAGTTAGCTCATGGGAAATCGATCAAATGATCTTGAGGCACTATCCCATCATGGAGCAACCCATTTTGCACCTCCACAGCAAGAAACACCAAGAAACTCAAAAACTCAAAAATCACACAAGAAGAGCATCGAAGGAAAAAAAACAACAGGGAGCTCAAGAACTGAACCAATCACCATCTCATATTGATAAAGAGGAAAAGAGATACATGGTTGATACATGAGGAATGATTACAAGCTCTCAATCCATCCTCTCCCACTCAAACTCAAGACTACCCCTCACTACATGCTTGGATTGGATGAACACAATCAAGAAACCATCGAAGGAGGACAACAGAACCTCTGCCCTCTCCCTGCTCTCAACCACTAAAGAGCCTCACCAACTAAAGCCTAAAGCCAAAGCAAAAACCCTAAAGCTCATTTTGACTAAAGGAAAACCTAAAACCCTTGGAGTGCCTAAGTGGGCATGCAGCCACCATCTCATATATATAGCCCATGGCTAACGGGTTTCCACCCCGTTACGCCCGCTAGATCCAACGGAGCCTGCTCCCGCTTGTGCAACCTTGCGAAATTCCCAATTCGCCCTTCCTGCACCTTCCGGGAAGTTTCCGCGCTCCTTGTCATACAAGACTCGCAACCATATCGAATCTCCGCCGTCTTTGACACATCCGACCGTTCTGACCTCGACACCTCCCTGTGTCTAGTCCGGTCACCTCGTGTCTCACCACGACTCCGCTCCGACATCCTGCAGTCACACAGACAAGAAACACGTCACATAGCACCGCTCGATACATGAAAGCGTAAACAGCATAAGCACATCATACTTACTCATGACGAAGTCCAAACCTGTCGAATCATCGGAATGTGCAACCTAATCCCATACGACCATGTTTGACCAAGCCCGTTGCACCGCACAATGACATGATCCGACCACACAAACCAAACTCGACTGACCTAAACCGATGTCAATTACTCATCACACACATGGGGTCACCTCCACATGGTCCATCAGAAAGGTGTGGCTCGTAGACTCCGGTTGTTCACGACACATGACCGGAGACTCCCGTTGGTTTTATTCCCTTGCCCGTGCTCCAGGTGATGAGACGATCACCTTCGGAGATGCTTCATCTGGGCGCGTCATCGCCAAAGGTACAGTGCGTGTAAATGACTCTTTTATTTTGAGAGATGTTGCCTTGGTTAGTAAGCTGCAGTATAATTTGCTTTCCGTTTCTCAGCTTACCGATGACGACTTTGAGGTGAGCTTTAAGAAAAACAATTGCAAAATTCTTGATTCTTCGGGTAGTCTGGTTTGCGGGATTTCTTGTTTTGGGAGGATCTTTCGTGCTGATTTTTCTGAGTCTTCTGGTGATCCTCTCAGGTGTTTAGTTGCTTCTGAGTCCCGCGACCTTTCGTTCTGGCATAGGAGACTTGGTCATATTGGGCTTGACCATTTGACTCGAGTTAGTGGCCACGACCTCATTCGTGGTCTGCCGAAACTCAAGATGGTTAAAGATCTAATTTGTGTTCCTTGATGGCACGGCAAGATGGTTGCCGCTTCCCATCCTCCGGTCACAGTTACTATGACCGATGCACCAGGACAGCTGCTCCATATGGACACAGTTGGACCAGCTCGAGTGCTGTCTGCAGGAGGAAAGTGGTATGTTCTTGTCGTGGTCGATGACTTCTCAAGGTATTCTTGGGTGTTTTTCTTAGCCTCAAAGGATAAGACATTTTCATATTTCTGAGGTCTTTTCAGTAGGCTTTCTGTTGAGCTCCCAGGTGCCTTCCGAGCGATCCGCAGTGACAATGGCACGGAGTTCAAGAATTCCTACTTCGAGAGGTTCTGTGATGAGACAGGTGTAGAGCACCAGTTCTCTTCTCTGCACGTCCCACAGCAAAATGGCGTCGTGGAGAGGAAGAACCGTACCTTGGTCAAGATGCCAGGACGATGCTTGATGAGTACTCTACACCGCGGAAGTTTTGGGCTGAGGCTATAGCCACCGCGTGCCATGTCTCAAATCGAGTTTTTCTTCGGGCACACTTGCATCGCACTTCTTATGAGTTGAGATGCGGGCGAAAGCCTAGTGTCTCTCATTTTCGTGTGTTTGGTTGCAAGTGCTTTATTTTGAAGACCGGGAACCTAGATAAGTTCAAGTCACGTTCTTGTGATGGAATCTTTCTAGGTTACTCGACTTCTTCGCGGGCAGTAAAGTAACTTTCTTTCCCTTATGCATAAAAGTGTATTTGTTACTACTACCATGGTGTAAAGTATCATTATCAAATTCACAAGGTCGACCCAATAAAAGAGAGCAGGCTTGCATGGGAACCACTTCACAATCAACATGATCAGCATAACCACCAATGGAAAAATGGACTCAGCATGTTTGCGTTACCTTAGCTTTTCCAGAGTCATTTAACCACTGAATATGGTATGGATGTGGATGCGGTCGCGTGGTCAAGCCAAGCTTCTTGACCATATCAGAACTCACCAAGTTGTTGCAGCTTCCTCCATCAATGATGACACGTGCGCGCCGGTTCTTGATTGCGAAGAAAGTCTGAAACAAATTATGGCGTTGAAGCTTATCGGTTTGTTGTACCTATGTGCTGAGGACTCGCTGCACAATGATGCTCCGTAGCGTCGCTGTGGACGCCCCACCAAGGACCAGGTTGTCATCACCACCGCCATTGTCGTCCGAGGCAGCAGCAACATCATCATCCTCCTCGACATCCGAAGTGCTGATGTAGCCTCCATCTTCTGTGGCGATGTATGCCCGTTGGCTATGGCAATTCTTCTGCACATGACCAAGCCCATGGCAGCGGTGGCACTGAATGTTGGAGGAGCGGTCCGTTGAAGCCACGGAAGAAGAACTCTTGGCTGGAACCTGCAAAGAATTTTTTGCAGAATCTGCAAAGCGTGTCATGGAGGGTGGCTTCGGTGGCGCTGCTGCAGGTGGTGGAGGAGAACGAAAACTCGAAGAAGACTTGGGCAGTCCCGTCGATGTAGTCGTTTGCGGCCTGTAGCATGGTCGTCCGGTGCTTGCCTTCACTGATTCCTTGCGTTCCTGCAATTCTTTTTCTGCAAGCATAGCAAGCTATAACAACTATTTGACAGTTGTAAACTATTTATAATCAACAATGTCCTGAATTTCATGCCGTAACCCCCCATAGAAATGACAAATCTTATTCTCCGTTTCCTCAACAACCCCACAACGCACCATACCATTTTGAAACTCAGCATAATAGTCCTGAACAGAACTATCACCTTGTTCTAAGTGCTGCAATTTTTTTCTCAAATCACGTTTATATGAGGGAGGAACAAAACGATTACGCATAGCTTCTTTTAACTGCTCCCATGTATCAGGTTGTACACGCATGGTACCCAGTTCATTCCACTAGATAATAGCAAAGTCCTTAAACTCACTAGTAGCTTGTCTAACTCTATGTTGTTCAGGAACCAAGTGAGAATTAAATTTCTGCTCTACTGTTATCTCCCAATCAAGATATATTTCAGCATCATAAAGACCAGAAAAAGATGGAATGGTAAACTTGACTTTAGCAAAAGGGTCATCGTTACCATGACAAGTCTGGTTATTACCTTCCATACCACGTCGGTTTTTTTGAAGACGCCGACGTAGTCGTGCATCTTGTGTCGCCCGCGATCAATGTTGCCATCCACATCATACACCGTGTCCTCATCATGATGATGGCCGTCATTGACAGTGGCGGCGTGCCTCAATGTGTCCATCCGACCGGTGAGGTCACCATCCGCCGCTCCACCCGCTCAATGCCTTCCGTGGTGTTCAACTGGGCAATGGCGGCGACGATCGTGTCCAGTCTTGCGCTGAGTGAAGCATTTTGTTTGTCGAGCGCAGCTTGTAGCTGGCTGCGACTAACACACTCATTGAAATCGCCCGGTGTCCCATCTCCTTCGTCTCCTGCCATGGTTAGTGGAAACACAGGGAAAACAAAAGGATTATCCCTATCAACTACAAATGAAGGGCAGTGGGAACTCGCAAAGGAAGTGGTTTACCAAGCTCTTACAAGTGTTCTTACCAAAGCAGCAGGTGGTACAACCGGTGGCTGGTTCGTGAAACCATGTCGAGCGTGGGTACAATTGCAAGGGTCAAAATTGTGCTATCCAGAAGTAGATATATGGAGTAGGACTGTTCGTTCGGTTTTTTTGGTTTATACGGTTCGGTAAATACGGTTTGTTCGGTAAATACGGTTTGAATAATTCGGGAAATACGGTATTTTGTAGAATACAGTGCGGTATCGGTAAATACCATATAATTTCGGTACGGTATCGGTAAATACCAATTTTACCAAAGTTTGCGCGAATTGCTAAACGTTAAATAATCTCTATAAGACCATAACGCCATTCCAGAATCCAGACTAGCTCTGGCTGGCACAACCGCACAAGCACAACTGCACAAGCAGACAGCACAACTACAACTCTACAACTAGAAGCACAAGCACAACTCTCTTTCAGTCTTTTCTCACCAGTTCTGGGCTTCTGGCTGGCACATGCACAAGCCGCACAACCGCACAAGGCACAACATCAAAAAAGCTCATCAATTCATCATCACATTCACAGATCACTCATTCATCAAATAGGAAATAAATAGGAAAAAGGTAAGGCAAAACAAGCTAAAGCCATGCAGATTGCAGAATGAGGAGCTGGCTCAACGGGAGCTCATCGGAGCGGCACGGTCGGCGACGTGGGTGAAGAAGAAGTGGAGCCATGGTCGGATACTCGGATCTACGCGTTGATGTGCGCAAGAAGAGGATCCTATGGACGGCGGAGGCGGGATCCGCCACATGCGGCGGCGGGGGAGGGAGCCGCGGGAGGGGGGCGACGGCGGAGGATTGGGGTGGGGGGTGGTGGGGCGGCAGCGGAGGGGGGGTGGGGGGCGCGACGGCGGAGGGTTGGGGTGGTGGGGCGACGGTGGAGGGGGGTGGGAGGCGCGACGGCGGACGCAGAGGCTGGGGATCCGAGGCTGCGGTGGGCGGGGGAGCAGGGGAGGGGGCGGTGGGGGATAGGAAAGCGGCGGCCGACGGGCGGAGGCGATGGGGCAGCACGCAGGAGAAGCTCAGCGGCCGAGGCGGATGGAGGATTGGAGGCGAGTGGCGTTTGCGGCGAGGCCGGCTAGGGTTGAAGCCTTGAAGGCGTGACCGCGTGCGTGAGGCCGCCTAGTGGGCCGAGACGGAGACGCCGAGCTGGGCCGTCCGGTTTTTTCGGTTTTTTCTCGATTTTTACCGAAAAAACCGAATCATTCAAATACCCCTTTTCTAGCTACCGAACCGAATACCGAAAACCGGTCAAACCGAGTTGGCCGGTTCGGTTTTTTTGGTACGGTTTTTTTGGTTCGGTTTTTTTTGCACAGCCCTAATATGGAGCTTGGCAGGCCAAATATGTCAGTGGAACACAAATCAATAACAGATAGTAATGCTGAATAAATGTCCAAAACACTGGTCCTAGTTGCTGGTCTAAATGTGTCCTGTATGAGGGTTAAGATATGATGAACAAGGAGTCAAGACCAGAATAGTAAGGCAAAGACAAAGAACAAAGATGGCGAGCACCGAGAGACTTAATTCAGCATAAGCACAAAACAAATGAATTTCACACCTAAAACGTGCTCTGTCACTTTTTTTCTTTTTTTTGCCACGGATAGCACTCTCTCTCTCAAAGACTATAGCCGAAATTTTTCTTTTTTGTCTTTTTCATTTTATTTTTTCACAGAGCGAGCACGAAATAGGAACCACACAAAGTTTCACCTCAATCGATGTAAGGTGTGGCCTCTGAGAAAATAATGAATGTGCTTTAAATTTGGTGATTCAATTTGAGCTCGAGTACTGCACTTTCCAGGCCGAATGTGGGGAAAATAAAATCGTCGAACCCAACAAAGTTGGGGAGTTTCGGATGCAAAATTTAATTTCACCCAATTTCAAAAAAATCGCTCGATTTCGAGTCCGTATGCAAAAGTTACGGCCGTTTGAGGGGGCCTCAGAGTTATGGTTTCGTGGAGGCCGAAACGAAATTGGGTGGAGGAAATCGGTGGAATTTGGGGCGGCTCGGGAAAAGTGGGGGATGGTGCTGGATGATCACGAGATGCGACAGATGACTCCAACAGAGGGTGGGAAAACAAAATTGACGGCTAGGGTTTGTATGAGAGGTAGCGGAAGCAAGACAACCCGAAACAAAACACGATCTAAACCAGCAACACAACTCAACTAAGGACACAAACTCAACACTACGGACTCTGAACTCAAATTGTGCAAAAGGCTAAATGAGATCTGGGACAGGAAACAACCTATGACTAAAAATTTTTTTAAGGCTTTTTCTTGGACTCTAGGATGAAACCGAAAACAACAAAGGTAGGGTAAACTCGAACCTGAAGGAACACCCGATCTTCCAACAGGTTCTGGATATGTTCGATTTGGTGGAGGCGCGACACAAATCGATCCGGCTTCCGAACGACGCGTTCCGAACCCCGCAATCGCAGCACCACGTCTCCTCAGGTTATCAACCGTGCGCGGCCCGGTTGACCTCGCCAAGAAGGCTAATCCTTGCCTGCGAATCGAAGAACACAAGGAAGAACACAACTGAATTGCGAATGTATTGATGTAGCACTCAAAAGTTGGGGTCTCACAAACCGATGAACGGCGAAACTGTTCAAAGACAGAATTAATCTAAGCAAAACCCAACCCTAATGGTGGGGGTGGCGGCTGGATATAAAGGAGTGAGGGGCGTGCAAAACCCCTGGACGCGCCCTAATGGGCTCCAACACGATACAAAGTCGAACGGCCCAAAATACGGTGACGCAGCACCCTGATAGATTCTGAATGCCCACTTGTTTCGATGATTCCTGTTGACTCAGAAGGTATTTTGACATGGGACCAGATCCATTGGAAAGGTTGTCTTCTTAGCTTTCCATACATATGTAGAACATCCAAAACGGAGTCCGGATGCGATCTGGGCATCCATTTTAGTGCGGCCTGGTCCTGGACTCCGAATTGGATTCGAAGTCGGCTTGAGTTGGGTCTCCAACATGATTCGACTGCCCTTGCTGGACTTGTGCATTTTGTAGTCCTTCTCCAAGTACTTCCAGGTCCTCTCCATGGTTCCTAATCATAGTTAAATCATTAGGTAGCAATCGATTCTCAAATGAACAAAAAGAAGTACTTAGGAACGAGCTCACCTGTAAATTCAATTGTCAGGCGCGAGCTCTAGTGATTGGTCCTTGAATGTCAAGTGGAGGACTGTTGTGCGTATCCGGAGAAGTGATGTCCTCATCAGACCATGTAGAGAATGGTGATATTGTGCTCCAGTTCGTGGAGAGTGACCACCAGTTGGCTGATATCTTTACCAAGCCTTTGGATAGCTCTAGATTTTCAGCTCTGCGGGGAGAGCTTGCGGTGGTTTGTCCTTATGGACTGCTGTGAGGGGGAGCTTTGTGCTTTACTTCTTTACTATATTGATTATGCTATTACTCCTTTCTGTTGCATTGCATATGAGTGCACTGGGTTTAAGTCCTTCTAGCATATGTTAGAGTGCTTCTCTAGTCTAGTTGCTTAGACTTCTTCATCTCATCTTGTGATTCTAGGATGCTGCTTGTTAGCTGTTCTCTTCTTACTAGGTTGAGCTTACCCACTACTTTTAGTTTGTAGCAAGGGTCGGGCCACCCTTGGGTAGACAGGGTACGTGTTTGCTCCTTAGTGTGCTAGATTACCGGCTAATAGTCCTAGAGTCATATGGGGTAGATGAGAGTCAGTCTGAGCCATAGTTGCCTCTATATCTTTTCTATGCTTTAAGGACTACCTGTTCTGATTTTCTTGCCATCTTCTCGATCTTATTGCTCTGGTTCAGGGGGAGTTCATTTGGGAGCTTCTGGAGCTTAATCTTGACATAACTCAACTTGAACTCAAAGTTGCATCACATGTTCAGGGGGAGCTGGATTTCATGCATGTCATTCTGCATTGTAAATATCTACATTGAGCCTTGATTATTATCCTTTCATGACATGTTTACTTTGCTTTACATCCTGCCATGATTTATGCTTCATTGCTAGATTGATCATGACTTCATATGTGTAGACCCGCTTTTGCCATGATACGTTCATTAAAAATTGCTCAACTTGAATTAAAACTTGTCATGGTAGCATTTGAGACTAGTCTCTCTCTAGTTATCCTTTTATGATTCATGCCATGTCAAATAGGCTGAGTTGAGCGTTGAATCTCTATTGAGCCTTAGATTGAGCTATTTTAGTGTCTTGATGCTACATGAGTTAGTACAACTTGTTAAAAAGCAAAAAGATCTCTTTTGTGTAAAAAAACTGATCTCACCAATTCTTTCTCATGGGACGGCTTGCCATTGCACTAGGCATGAACTCAGGGGGAGTTTTGGATGACCTAGACTATCTTCTTAAGCTTCTTGCTTGGAGTGGTCGCATAAGGCTTGAGATCTAGCACATGATAAAACAAAAAACTGGTTGGCATCAATAATGAGATTTCTCAAGAAAAACTTATCATTTGTGCTCAATTTGCTAAAATGACAAAGATTACAACTACTTAAACAAATGTTTCACTCTTGAGCTTGTAGCACTCTATTTTGCCTCAATACAAGCTTCTTGGTTCCGCTTATCTTATTGACATGGTTTGCATCATCCTTGGATACCTCTAGCTAGACTTTGATCATGGATGACTTGACATACTCACAAATTGCACTAAATTTCATATTGTCATCTATTTGATTTAGCTGGTATATATATATCTTGTCATGATCTAGGTAGCATTCTATTGAGTTATGGCTTGATGTAATACATTATGGTCATTTTGGATAATTCTCATGGCTCTAAATGCTTAGAATAAATCAACCTCAGCCATTTCATCCATTTCCATGACTTGTTCTCTTCCTTGCATCCTTGATGTGTTTATTGCCAAAAGGGGGAGAATAGTGGTAGAAAAAGCCATTTCGGGAGCTTTGAGTCAACTTGTTCTTTCTTTTGCCCTTTGTGTCGACATGGTCATTAGCTTCATTTCCTTCCTTTGGACCATGTTTGACTTCTTTCTTGTATTTCAAACTCAACTTTGTGCTTTTTTTGGGGTTTGTCAATATACTCATCAAGGGGGAGATTGAGAGACCATGTGGAGGTCATCCCATGTATGTGATGAGCAATTGATATCGGTTTAGGGAAGTCGAGTTTGATTTGGTTGGTTCGGACCATGTCGTTGCGTGGTGCAATGGAATCGGTCGGACTTGGTCAAACCTGGTCTAAGGGTTTAGATTGCATATTATGTCGACTTGTCAGGTTTGGGCAATTTCATTAATGCATTTATGCTTACATGTATCGAGCGGTGCTATGTGATGTGTTTCTTGTCTGTGTTGGCGGCAGGACGTCGAGGCGGAGTCGTGGCGAGACACAAGGTGACCGGACTAGACACGGGCGGTGTCGAGGTCAGAACGGTCGGATGTGTCGAAGACGGCGGAGACTCGAGGTGGTTGCAAGGCTTGGACGACAAGGAGCGCGGAAGCTTCCCGGAAGGTGCAGGAGGGGCGAAATGGGAATTTCGCAAGGCTGCACAAGCGGGAGCGGGCTCCGTTCGGGTTTAGTGGGCGTAACGGGGTGGAGACCCGTTAGCCAAGGGCTATAAATAGATGGTGGTGGCTGCATGCCCACTTATGCTCTCCAAGGGTTTTTAGGGTTTGCTTTAGTCAAAATGAGCTTTAGAGGGTTGTTTTAGCTTTAGGCTTTAGTTGGTGAGAGTGGGTGGAGGAGGCAGAGGGCTGTGTCCCCTTCGATGCTTTTCTCTGTGTGTGTTCTTGAGAGATAGGAGATGGGTTCTTGATCTTTCAAGCATGTATGGGGTTGTAGGGATGGTATGAGCTGATACTCTATGCAATCATGTATCTCTCTTTCTCATTATCAATCCAAGATGATCTTATCTGAGTTTGTTTGAGTTCCCAGTCTCTCTGTTGTTTTTGCTCCACGATGCTCTCTTAGCTTGATTTCTTGATTTCATGTTTTTGAGTTGTTTCTTGTTGGGAAGGCCCAAAATGGGTTGCTCTTTGATGAGATGGTGCCTCAAGGTCATTTGATCGTTTTTCCCAAGAGCAAACTTCGTTTAATTTCAGATTTGGTGTTTGGGCCTCCTCTGTTCATGGTTTTCATTTCTAGGGTTTGATGCTAATCTTGATTCCCTCCATAATTTGGCATGAAACTTTATATCTAGAGTCCTAAGGCTATTGAGTAGCTATGCTCAAAGTTTCATGGCCTAAGATTCAAGGATTGGATGTGATTTTGAATTTTGGTGCAGCACTCTGAATATTTTTAGTTTTTGCCCCAATTCTTGATTTCTTGATCTTTAGCTGATTTCTTTGTTTCCTTGGTCTTCCCTTGCTATTTAGGCCTTTTTTCTTGCTTCTGGATTGAAGAGAACAGAGAAGAACCAAAGTTAATTGAATGGATTAACAGGGCTTGCTATTTTCTTTATAATCGAATGAGTCAATTAGCAAGATTCCCCTTCTCGGTTGTGCTGCAAGTTCCTAATCTCTTTTATTTCTCTTTTGGCCGACTGCAATATTTATTGGGAGTCTAACTGCTTCTTCATTCTTTTGCTGTTGTCTTCCTTTTTAATCTTCTTTTGCCGTTCGGTTGGCATTGAGAATAGGCAAGCTGTAGTACTACTCTTTTCGGTAACAGCAGAGTATGTACTGTTCACTCATTCTTCAGTCCTCTTTGGGCAGCAGCTTGTGAGTCTGTTTGCCTTGAGTTTTCAGTCCTCTTTCTTCAGTTTTCTGTGCGGCTTGATTGCAGCCTCGCAGTTTGATAGACTGCAGATTCGAGTGCCTCGGCCAGCAGTAAATTTCGGCAGTAGGCTATTGTCAGCAGGAACCGAAACCTGCAGTTTTTGTTCACAGTTTCCAGTGCATTCCTGCGTGTTGAAATCTCTGAATTTTCAGTCCCAACTCCTTCGTTGCAGCAGCTATATGCAGTCTTAAGCTCTCCTATCTCAAGTGTTTTGTTGCAGTTCAAAGAATCTCTTTTAGTACAGCTCTTTCACAAATATTTTTGATCACCTTTTAAGCTTGGAAAATCTGAGTATTAGTCAAGCCAGGAAATCTTTTCAAGTGGGAGTTTAATCTTGTTGTTTTTTGTCGGGGTTTTGTTTGGCTATCAGTGTGAAATTTTTATCTATTCTTCATAGCTTTTTATAGCTATCGGAGAACTGAGTTTTTCGTGAATACTTTTTGGGGAAATTTTAAAACGCACCATTCACCCCCCCCTCTGTTGCCGTTTCCGATCCATCACACCCATTGCATGTACCTCAGTGGAAGTGGGAAGAAGTTGGAATGGATTTTATCACTGGACTTCCATGAACCAAAACAGGGTATGACTCCATATGGGTTGTAATAGACAGGTTGACCAAGGTTGCACACTTTATACCTGTCAAAACCACATACAAGGGGGATAAGCTGGCAGAATTGTACATGTCACGCATCGTGTGTTTGCATGGTGTACCAAAACGGATAGTCTCAGATCGAGGTTCTCAGTTTACCTCACATTTCTGGGCTAGCCTTCATGAAGCTCTCGGCACCCACTTGGATTTTAGTACCGCCTATCACCCCCAGACAGATGGTCAAACTGAGAGAGTAAGCTAGATATTGGAGGATATGCTTCGGGCCTGTGCCCTGGACTTCTCGAAGGATTGGGACAAATGCCTGCCGTATGCCGAGTTTGCTTACAACAATAGCTATCAAGCTAGCCTTCAGATGCCCCCGTTTGAAGCATTGTACGGAAGGAAATGCCGGACCCCTTTACATTGGTCAGAGGTAGGAGAAGGCTATATCTTTGGGCCAAACACACTGAAGCAAGCCGAAGAAAAAGTTCGCTTGATCAGAGATCGATTGCTAGCAGCTCAATCTAGGCAAAACAGCTATGTAGACAAGAGACGAAGGCCATTGAGTTTTGAGATTGGGGACTATGTCTACCTGAAGGTATCACCCTTGCGAGGAGTTAAGCGGTTTAAGGTCAAAGGCAAACTTACCCCATGATATGTTGGACCATTTCCAATCATGGCAGAGAAAGGGGAAGTTGCTTACCAACTAGAGCTGCCCTCGAACCTATCTGATGTGCATGATGTCTTCTATATATCCCAACTCAAGAAATGTCTACGAGTCCTAGAAGACCAAGCTCCATTGGAGGCAATCGAGCTTGAAAGTGACCTAACCTACAAGGAGCGCTCGATTAAGATCTTGGACACTGTTGTAGGGGTGGCCCCCTCCTAAGCCCAGCCGGCCTGTTAGAAGGTTGTAAGGCCCAAAATGGGACATGTCTAATGACGTAAACGCCCCTGAGAGGGACACTTGAGTGTAAGGGTATAATTATAAAACACTCCACATGTGCATATATATATATATACCATCCAGGCTATAGGGGAAACCCTAAGCATTACTCACCTAACTCTCCACTACCATGCCTCTCTCTCTGTTTGGTCTGTAACCACACAGCTGGCATCGTACGTGGGGAGGACAAGAGCAAGCCTCAAGATCGGAAGACGGATGGCACCAAAAAAGCTTCATCATCGACGACTAAGAATAACAAGGGGGGCGCGACGGAGTCCCGCATCAACACCAGAGCTTTGGCGTCAGCAATCACGAGCGCAGACGATGATGCGGGTCCGGCAGCCACGGACATCGATGCTCATGGTGCGACGATCGACCCCACCACCACCGGCGCAACGGTCGACCCCGCCCGGTGCGCGACGATCGATTCCACAGCTGGTGCGATGGCCGACCCCGCCACGCGCGCGACGGGCGACCCCACCACTGGCACGACGATCGACACCGGTGGCACCGACTGAGTAGTCGAGGGCGATAACGCTGGCGCCCATGTTGGCACAGCCGTTGTCCCTACACCCGGTGCGGGAGCGGCAGGCGGTTCCGACGGCAACGCTAGCCTCGTCAACTACTTCAGAGTCACCACTCGGCGCATCGGGTAACCCGGGAGCGCAGGCTGTGGTTGTCGCTGTCCTGACAGTGCGACCAAGTGCACCGATTGCCCCAGCCACGCCGACAGTGGAGAGCGCCCTGCTGACGGCCATCGGCACGCTCCGGCGGGACTTAGCAGATCTCTGCGGAGCCGTGCGGGATATGCAAGAGGCTCGAAGTCAGCAGACCCCACCGGTGGTCACGCCGGAGCCCATGCTAGAACGGGTGGGTAGCCACGACGCCCCCACGTCCAGCCGCATCCCACTGCGACGCGTGGACCCGGAATCCCCACTCTCTGCGGGCCTGCAGCAGTTGGCATGGCCGGATGTCAGACCCAGATTTTACAATCCGGAATCCTCTGTGATTTCACCGCAATATTCCCTGGATTTGTAGATAGTGCTCACAGATACAGAAATGAACATCAAAATACATATCATGCGGAAGCGTAAATATAATAGTAAACTTACACATGGGCCGATTAGGCCGAAATCAATAAAATGCAGCAGCGAAAATGAAACACACAGGTGGGACCCACAGGACATGCCCACAGGCAGCCGACTGGGGGTTCGCGACCTAGTTCTTGACACCTCATCATCGTTGCCCTCATGTCCAGTTGTATTGCCAAAGCGTAGTGATTTGATTCCTAATTCTGGATTTGTTATGAGAGCGAGTGTGAGCACAAACCACCGTGCTCCGCGAGCCAATACACAAGATGCAATTAAATAATATGCATGGCTTATCAAGGGAAGGCTCGGGTTATTTTATTTTCCATAAATTGCTTTCGAAATATGATACATAGAAATTTCCTATGACCTAGCAGTTTGAACTAAAACATAATGTGTGAAAGAATGCAGTAATAATAGCGATCCAGATTCCATCCACCGTTACATGGCCTCTGCACCATATGCTTAATCCTTCAGCATTATAACCGCTTAACTTATCACTGGGGCGACACCCAGGGCAACACAAATTAGGGCCTTTCTCTGCCCTCCACTTCACCAATTCCACCCACAAAGTTTTTGAAACAGAACTATATCTAGTTAAGTTCCCATGTCCGCCCTTGACCGTGGGCACGGCTATTCGAATAGTTTTTAGACTCTGCAGAGTTTGTACACTTTACCCACAAGAGATGAATCCACTCATTGCCCCACATGATTCCTTAGCCATGCGGTTGAGTAGACTATCACAGGGCCTTTACAATGCATAGTCCTATTGTGGTTACGCCCGCTAAGGTCTATCTTCTGTAGGATGCACATATCCCTCAGAACGGGTCCCTCATGAGCCATCACGGGCAAAGGCAGGATGAGACCATCCATCCCTTTGCTCGTGGTCATACCTTCACGTAACCACCTTAGAGCCACACAAATTAGTAAACCTTGCCTACATTTTGCCAGCTTGTGATTGTACTATTGTACACTGGGAGATCATCACAAGATTCGGTCCTTAGAGTTACCTGGGCGGTTCTACCACTAGCCACTTTGTGCTTCCACTGCACCACACACACACCCTCGAACCATCCGCCCAGATAATTAAGCAATTTGAGGTTTTTTGGAGCATAAAATATCCATAACCAAATATACCAGTCATTTCCACCATGACTACCCAAGCCAATTTCTCATGATTCAAAGTGATGCTTTGGGGCATTTTGGTGCCCCCGATTATTTAAGCAGTACTAAGCATGGCGTATAATTATAGACTTACTTTCGAAAGATACCATTATAATTTTACTAGGGTGACAAGGCTCAGATATTCAAATATTTCGAAGGAGGTATAATACTAGCAAGTCGAATAATGGGTATGTAACTAGAATCTTCAAACAAACATATATTTGTATATGAAATAACAACATGCAATTTGATAATTTTAACAAAAGTAGATTTGCAGAAAATGTAGGTTCAACATGATCAATGTATTGACTCGCCTTGCGCAGTTTACCACGGTCTTGAGCTCACACAAAGTTGTCTCATGCGATGATCTTTAATTCCTGGTCTTCATCGATCTTGGTCTCGCTTGATCCATAAAATCTTCAGGACTCCAATTTCTATTTACGAGATAAACGACTGAATCCAAATAAAAGCAAATAACTCAAGATATCCAAATAAATCCGAATAAACGTAATTTAGATTTATTATAAGTTAATGGGTGATTCGGGTGATTTGAGGCAAGGTCAGCGGTAAAATTTGATGACTCGATCTTTTTATTAGTAATTTTTTTTATTATTATTAATTTTTTATTTATCAAGGAAGTCCCATGAGTTAGGTTAGACCTATGAATTGGAGTATGTTGTCGAGCGCTAATATTCAGGGCATATATTATATACGCAATGTATAGAATTTTTAGCTTACTGAATTAATGTTAGAATCCAGGTTGACAACATTTTGTGGTGTGACATTTTATATACACTTAGTTATTACTAGGCATAACTTATTTTGAATTAGGATCCATTGGTTCGGGACCTAGCTTGCTACATTTATTCATACCCAACATTATTATTTACTAACTCTAACGTTAAGATTTAATCACTGGTACCTTTATCATTTTGTCTATACTTCGGTTATTATTAGGCTTAGCTTTAGATTTTAACTTTAAATTGTTTATCCGGGCAAGGCTGGCTTTACAGGATCACATTTCAATATTTGCTATTTAGCAAAATTTACCACTAAGGTTTATTTCATGGTGGTCTAACAAATGTCATGGCATATATGTTTATATTATAAGCAAGGGTAATCTTTATTGTATGTGGATATTTTACCAAAGTCACTATATTTTATTACCTAATTATGACCTTTTAATTGAAGGTATTCTGAGGATCAACTGACATTTTTATTTTATTATTTAACTTAGCATCTAACATAAGTTAATATTACTTAAATCCTTGTTCTCATAAGGCTGAGCCTGTTATATAGGGTCCTATTTCAATAGTGTTATCTAATTAAGTCTTCCTCTGAGACTCTATTAATGGCGGCATGTTAGGTTAGGGCACATATCTTAATTATAATTAGGGGGGATCTTTAAAATTTCACTTTATGGGTAAACATATTATTCATTTTCCTTAACCGTAAACTTAATTGTGTTTTTAATTAGTATTTTTATTAACTTTAGACTTTAAGCTAAACCACATTTTATTCATGCCTTTATTTGATAATTAGACCTCAATTAACTATTTAGGCTATATTAGTTGTTCATATAGTAATATTCTGATATTTAATTGTTAAGTAACCTTATTTTACATCCTAATTAAATTTACTACATTCCCTAGATTGTTCCCAAATTTTCCTAAAATTTTTACTAATTAAACTGGGCTAAAGAAAATGAAATAAAAAATGGAAAAGGTGCAAGCTCACGGGGTCGAACCGGGGACCTGAGGTTTGAAGGTCTTATGCACGCCCGGTTAACCATTCGGGCACTGGTGTTTCCTGATTCACCTAAGGAAGAAAATGCACATGAGCTGGGTTGACGGTTGAGGCAAAACAGGGGAAGTTGCTGGCGCACAGTGCTGGCGTCACCGGCGGCAGGTGGCCGCTGGGAAGGGGGTGCTGACCCATGAAATGGGTTGCGCAGGGGACGGGGGAGCTAGGGGTGGCGGCTAATTGGCCGGAGCGGCGGCGAGGTGGACGGGCGACGGCGCGCGGCAGTCGGCGGTGGAGGTGGATCGGGACGCCGGTGACCGGGAAGAAGGGGAAGGAATTGGGCGGGCGCGGGAGCACAAGGGAGGTAATGGGACGCTCACCATGGGGCTGCCTGAGCCGGAGGGAAACTACGGCGAGCGGGCGGCGTGAGGCTGGGTCGGGCGGCAGCAGCGCACGTTGCTGACGACCTAGAGTGGGGGAGAAGCTCCGGGGAAGTTGAGGTTAGCTCCGAGGTGGCCGGGCGGTGCTCCAGGCTTGGGCAATCGACTTGAGGTGCAGTGGTTCACCGTGGAGCCCGGAGACGGCCGGAGTAGCTTGCGGCAGAGGAGAAGGCGGTCTCGAGTAAATGGGGAAAAGCTGGAGGAGGAAAAGGAGTGGGGAAAGGAGGGGAGTGGCGCGTGGCTCTTTATAATGTCGGACTCGGCGGGGGACCGGGCGGCGACGTGAGGGTTGGGCGCGAGGATGGCGGGAGCTGGCGGGGATTGCGTTGAGGCGGCAGGGCATGGGCGACTCGAGCCGCACGGCGCGCGTGGGCACACCCAGGATTTGCGCGGCGCGTAGGCGGGATTCACGGTGGCAAGCGTGATGCTTGCACAGGAAATGCCGAAGCGGAGCGAGCTCAGCTGGGAGAAAGAATGGAGGAAGGAAAAGAAAAGAAAAGGGAGGGAGGAGGAGAAACTAGGAGCTGGGCCCGCGCGCAGGGAAAAGATGGGAGGGTCCAGTGGCAGTGAAGGAAAAAGGAAAGAGGTAGGAGGAGTGAGGGTAGAGAAAAGGGGCTGGGGCCCACATGTAATAGAGAGAAAAGAGTAAAAGAAAGGAAGGAAAAAGGCTTAAGAATAATTTTTGCAATTTGAATGCTTTTGATTTTACATTTCTTTTTCATATTTAAAATTATTGATTTCAATTTTTGACTTTGAACTCGAGTTTTGGTTCAAGTATTTAGATACAAAATTTAATAGTCATCTATTTATGATTTTATTTAATTTGCCCATGGATTTTGATTTTTGACACTATTTTGTTATGAATTGTATATATATAAATTTTGAACATTCAGCCTAGGATTTTGGTTTACTAATTGAATTTAAAAGAAGAGATTTTTGATTTAGATATTTATGGATATATTCTAATATTCTTTATGGATTCGTTTTATTGAACTAAATTTGAATTCAAGATGTTGGTATTTTGAATTCATGATCTATAATGACATTTTCCATTTTTATAATTTACAAGACTATTGTTTGCATTTGGGAGTATTCTTGATTATTAATTTGTATGTCACAAAACTCAAAAAGATTTCAATTAAACATTCAGAAGGAATTTGAGTGCTAGCAAAATGCAAGAAAAATTTTAAAACTCCACATTTTTGAATATCCAAATTTTGGGATGTTACACCGGAGGACTTCAAGTTCCGTAGGGCCATTGAGCCGTACAAAGGCGATACGGACCCTCGAGAGTTCATGCGCGTGTACGAGACCGCTATCGAGGCTGCAGGCGGGGACGACACCACGAAAGCGAAGGGACTCCCCTCATGTTACAGGGAGTGGCGCTCTCTTGGTTTTTCACCATAGAGCCAAACTCCATCTACGCATGGGAGCAGATTCGAGACCGCCTCTACAACAATTTCCAAGGGAACTACATCGAGCGCGTTGACGCGGATCTGCTCTTCGCTGTCAAGTAAAAACCCTCGGAGAAACTCCGGGAGTACTTCAAGCGCTTCGCGAAGGTCCGCTGCTAGGTCAAGGATGTCAACGAGACAACCATCATCAACGCAGCAGTATAGGGCCTCTGCCCGGGGCCGTTGGCCGAGTACAACATGTGAAAGCCAATCAAAACGGTGGCAAAGCTCTTTGACAAGATGGAAGAGTATGCCAGAGCGGAAGAAGACGCGCAGCGGCGCTAAGGTGACGACTCTGACACCATTCAGGCGGAGGGCACGACGAAGAACGGAGACTCGCCGAAGGAAGGCTCCTCGAAGGGCAAGCCTAAGAAGGAGCCCTCAAGGTACGCCCCCCGAGCGCAAGGATGCTCAGTACAAGGACCCATCGGGTGACAAGCCTAAGCGCGGCCAACAAAAGTTTCGGAGAGCCCACTACGTCTTCGACATTGAGGGCGGCTCCGAAGACAACGCCCCCGTTGCCGCGGCGGTAGGGCTTGCCGGGGCTGGGGCGGGGGCGCGGCCAGGGTCATGATGATAGAACCCGCACGGAATACGACGGCCAGCACCACGGCCAGTGGTGCGAGGTACATGGTCGAGGCAGCCACGACACGCGTGCATGCACCACCATCACGGCACTTCGACAGAGCGTCGCCATTCACCGGTGGCAGGACCACAAGGGCAGTGTGAACCAGAGCTACATGCAATGGTGCCATCTCCACAAGACTTATCTCCATCACCGCTACCTGCACCGGTGCTATCTTTACAGTCGACTACCATAAAGTTGACCTACAGCCGAGGCAATGGCAGGGGCAAACCAAAGAAGGTCAATGATGATATCCCGTACCTGCCATTGGCCCGCAAATTCGTGCTAGGCGAGCCGATGATAATCCGAGAAGAGTACCTCCTAACCCTAGGACTTGGTTGCCAAACATTACACGCTTGGTATATGGAACAGTCCAATAAGCCACAGGCAGAACGGCGCTCAGGTATCACTGTCAAATTCAGGCGAGATCATTTCTTGCACGAAATTCAGGATTGTGTCTTCGCGGTGACCTTTGAGGATATATTTGATCTTTTCACACTCAACGCTCTCGATGCCTCACTCGTTCGATGCTAGACGCTGTAAGTCTGTACAATCACAGTCTCTGTTCATGTAATACCGATATATGTCATATATAATTTGTTGCTTTTCTGTGTATATATATAGATTTATGCTGACCCAAGCTAGATCATCGAAATCACCAATTGGTTTCCTGGACCCACGCTTGGTCGCCATTGATACCATCAACGAGGATGCATCCTGCGTCGAGAGATATATTACATCAACACTGTTGACTCACCGCGATAAGGAATTTGTTCTTATGCCATACAATGAGCACTTCCATTAGATTTTAATTGTAATTATACCAAAATGAAACAAGGCTATATACTTTGATTCTCTAAGTAGGTAAGTACATTTTCTCCATATATAACTACGTTGTACTCTTTCTTTCCTTCCGAATGACTAATATAACTTTTTCGAACAACGAAGGTCGTTCGCCATGTATGTTGCATAGACACGTGGCTCGACGAAAGGGGCCAAGCCCTTGCAACATGTTCGCAATTTTCGGGTATTCGCTAGTACACATTAATTAATCCTATACAACACATGGTAGTAATGCCTCTTGAATTAACACATTCTATTTTTTGCAGTGCCAGCAGCAGCAGCCGGGCAACACGTGTGGATTCTACATTTGCCACCATATGAGACTACTCCTTGATTCCTCGAAGATCAACAATTCTAAGGTTTGTCAATCTTCCCACATTTATTTCATACTTGTCAGGTTATATATGTACGTGCATTGATATTCCTATCGACAAGCTGCGCCCATCTCTACAACTGCATTGAAACAGCCGGACCTTGCACAAATTCGAGGAGAGTGCGCTTTCTTTTTGTGGTCTAAAGTCTTAAGATCAGATGGAGAGTTCCACTGCGCACAATGATTTTTTATTGCTCTTATCACTCCGGAATCGAGGTCTCACGAAAGGAACAGATCCATAATCAACGAACTTGTCCAGCTGCACAAGCAATACTTGGATGGCAATCATGCACCATCCAAGTATTGCTTGTGCAGCCTGACAAGTTCGTTGATTATGGATCTGTTTCTTTCGCGAGACCTCGATTCTGGAGTGATAGAGCAATAAAAAATGCAATGTTACCATCTAAGTACAAATGCAATGTAGATCTTTTGTAATTGTGTATTTGTTAATGGATATTTTATTTCAATTCAATTAATTGATTTGCGAAATGTATGTTTTATGTTTGTGAAATGAAGTGCGATGTGAATTAGATGTTTTATGTTTGTGAAATGAATTGAGATGTGAATTGGATGTTTTATGTTTGTGAAATGAATTGAGATGTGAATTGTATGTATACATGTACATGTTGATCTGCTTGTTTCAGAGGGTATGGCTAGCATTTCCTGAGGCTAGCCAATAAACAGTAATAGATTTAGGGGTAGAAAAGAATATCACAGACGGTTTGTAACTAAAAACCGTCCGTGATAGCTGATCATCACAGACGGTTTGTAAGTAAAAACCGTCTATGATAGATGATAATCACAAATGATTTTTAACTAAAAACCGTCTGTGATATATCAATATCACAGACGGTTTTTCTCTAAAAATGGTCTATGATAGCTAGTAATCATAGACAATTTTTAGTTAAAAACCGTCTGTGATTATCACCTATCACAGACGATTTTTACTTACAAACCGTCTGTGATTATCAGCTATCACTGATGGTTTTTAGTTACAAACTGTCTGTGATATTTACACCACAGACGGTTCGAAAACCGTCTGTGATAACCTTCGATTATCACTGACCCATAAATTCAGATGGTTCAGAAAACCGTCTGTGATGACATTTTTGAACCGTCTGTAATACGGTTTTCTGTAGTAGTGGGCGTAGTTCGAAGGTGGTAGTTTCAATCCTAATTGAAAACTTTGTGTTGCATTTGGAGGTTAAATTTTTCCCAGGTCATTTTTGTGAGACCATGTGAAGGTCATCCTATGGTTATAATGAGTAATTGACTTTTGGATTAGAGTATTTATGGAGTTTGAGTTTGGTTTTTGAGATTTTGCAAGTTCTTCAGTTGATTATGTTGCTAGCGTTATGATTGGCATCGGAGCCACGGTCATACCAACCAGGTGCGGTAGTACCGGTCTTGAACAGCAATTAGACCGGGGACGGTACTACTAGCGTTGTATGGGCGGTACTATCGGAGTGAGGCAGTATGACCAGATTTTGGTTGGCGATCATACCAGCCGAGGATCTGTTACGTCATACATTTGTTTGAATCGAGTTGTTGGAGTGTGATCATGGTATAAGTTTTGCTGTTTATGTGCACGTGGGTTTATTATTTTGTTCTAGGTTTACGAGCAGTAATTTGGTTGCATATATTTTGCATTGTGCACTGTTTGGATTAAATATGTCAATTAATGACTTTGTGTATTGTGTGATGCTACGTGACGATTTGCTTATTGTTGTTGGTTGTAGGACTTCGGAGCTAGGTCATGGTTGAGACGTAGAAGGACTAGAACTAGCCACAGGGTGGTGCTGAGGTCCAAAACGGTCAGAGAGACGCTAAAGATGTCTGAGATTTATGGAGTGGTTATACGCCAAGAAGGCAGGAGACTGGAGCAAGAGCTACTGGTGGTGGTCATGATGAGCAACAGCGAGGTGAATTAGGACTAGGCTCAAAAAGCAGTTGAGACCCAGATGGTTGAGGAAGTCGAGTGCAGTCATGAAACTAAGAGATGACAAGTGGCACGTCAAGTGACTGGAGTCATTGTGCAAGCAAAGATGGTTCCGTGGGATCTAGACGCATGAGTGGCTTGGCGGCAAGTCATTGGGACCATGTGAAAGATGGCGAAACATGGGAGATACTTCATGGAAAAGCAAGCGGGAAGCTTCGTGGAAAACAGTAGAGGGGCATTTTGGTAATTTGCCTAATACGGAAAAGTGGTGGTATATGAAACCATGACGTTAGCCTAAGTAGTTTAGATTTTGTATGTACTAAAAATGTGAAGTGGATCAAGTGTTGATTTACTAATGGGTTAATGGTTGTAAGCTATTTTGTGAAGCGTGCATGACGGAGTAAAATCCGGTGTTTGGTGGGGTTAACGGGTTATTCCTGGTTTGGCTGATGGGTGGATTTATTAAGTTTTGGTTCAGGTTGTGAAGCTATAAAAGAGGAGGAGAGGCAAGCACTACTGGATTCCGACCCTTTAGCCACGAAACGCATCGCAACGACACTAAATTAGTTGCAATAGGTATGTACTATTGCAACATTTTGCCAAAATCGTGGCGATATGTGCACAATATTGCCTCTAAAATATTGCGTTGCGATAGTCATTGAATTCATTGTAATAAGGTGGCTTTATCGCCACCATTTAGAAAATGGTTGCGAGTAGTATGACTTTATTGCCACGGTTGTCTTGCGTTGTGATAATATTGATTTTCGTTGCAATAGTTAGGAGGTATTGCCACCTTGTAGAATTTCGTTGCGAGTAGGTGACAATATTGCCACAATTTTATTGCGTTGTCATAGTCATCAATTGCATTGCAAAAGGTTCATATACAATGCGTATGAAATGAGTTTGTATTGCCACGAAATAAATTTGTTGCTATATATGATGATTGTTCGTGGCAATAATCTGTTATTGCAATGCTTTGTTTTCGTGGGCCTAACTGCTCAACGCAAGGGCCGAATTGGTGTAGAGGAATTATATTATCTATAGTTATTAATTGCTAGAGGAGATAAAAAAGATTGAAAAGTGACCACTAAAACGCAGTTGAGGAGGTCTCACTTGACAAAACAGGAGAGGATAAAAATTAGAATAGAAAAAATAAAAACAAAAACCATGGGGTGTGGAGGAATCGAACCAACAACCTCCTAGCTCGGAGGCCAAGGCGTTTAACACCAGACTATTGTACCCCACTGTCAATTATAATTGTAAATTTCTATTTATCTAAGCATAGTAAGCACCTGTCATATAAAACCTTGGGCACCTCCAACCGCACGCCCAACAGTCACCCCGCCTCCACCATCCACGGCCACCGCGCAAACGCCGCTACCTAGCAGTCGCCCCGCCTCCACAGATGACGCGGATACGCTCATGTCTTGCACTTCTCAGTTAAATATATTATTTAACTGGAAGGAATTATTGAGCCACATTAAATATTATCATGTGAACTCTAATTTAATTGGGTCTTTAATTATTATATTTAGAGATATAGAGTTACTACTATTTTATTTAATTATATACAGGCCTATACTCGATCTGTACAAGCCTAAAGTGAAGATACGTTTAAAAGGTCTCGTCGACATTAGTCCATTGTCCATCATTTCAAGTGTACATGATAATGAGGACATTCTAATCGGACCGATTATGCTAGCACGAGCTAAAAAGATTAATCAACAGGTGAACTCACTCCTAATTAAATTTAGCTTAAATTTACATGAGAATTGGCTACTACCTAATGTTAGTATTTTAATTGGTCACAGGTTTGTGCATGAGGAGATGTTGAGATGCCAAAGCCAGAAGAAATCAGCCGAGTAAGAAAATCAGATTCGATGATGCATGGTTGATGGATACTTCATAGTCTTGCACGCATGTGTTACGTGGATGATTGGCCTGATGGATAGTCAGGTCTGCATTGATACATACATCCATTGAAGGGTGTTCCTCTATGCAAAAGTCTTTGGGAAGTGAGGAACCTTGTAGTTTCCCATAAATTTTCTGGAGAGTTTTGGAAAATAGGAGTTAGGGGCTATGTTTAATTCAATTTTGTACCATCAATCTTACTATCAAGTTCTAGTGTTAGTGATCCTGACAACAAATTTAATGTCGCATAGCAACAAACAAACTCAGTGGGACTCATGGTGCAGCTAATGTACATGAACATAACAAGACATACACAAGTTGTGAACATAAGATTAAATAAATTCAGAAAATGAGGCCGATCTATACTGAAACATAATCAAGACACCTGAACCTCCTTTCCAATTGCTATCACTTTGCTGTTTTCATCAGAGAGCATAGCACCCTTTTGGGCCTCCTAACAATAAAACAAAGCCATGAAAAATTGGTACTGTTAACATTGTTAAGACACCTGAACCTCCTTTCCATGTGGAGCGGAGATCGGGGAGGATGGGGGGAGCGGAGGTGCGGGGGAGCGGTGGGAGCGGAGACGCGGAGACGTCGGGGGTTCGCCGAGGCCGATCCATGAAGCTCGGATGGTGCGGCGGTTGCGAAGCGCCCGAGATTGTCGCGGATCTGAGTCCTCGCGTTGAGGCCGCGCTTATTGCCGGCCATCTTCTCCACGCTGCCGTCGCTGCAGGTGGAGGAACGGGGAGGGATTGCAGGCGGAGGAGGAGAACGGGGATGGGATGCGGAATTTGGGGATTGAGATGTGAGACGAGGGATACGAGGAGACCAGTAGTGGATAGGCTAATATTCACTTGACACTAACATTAGATATTACATACAAAATGAACTTTGGCTTCTCATGTGCAGTACTGCCTTCTACGATTTCTCATGTGCAGTATGAAATGAACTTTGGCGGCGAATTCTAATGGCACGTCAACGGTACAGATGGGAGTGTAACGTGAAATTTTCAGCTCATTCGGAGAATGACTGCTCGCTTGTATAGGTTGATACAACCAAATGGTGTACGTACTGCCTTCTACGATTTCTCATGTGCAGTACTATAATTGTAGCCTGTAGGAAGTTTTTCTGAATATATAATTTTGGAAGTTTCTAAATACCAGCTCCAAAGTATTGTAGCATGTATTGTACAGTTAACCGTTCATTAAACGTGGAAAACTAAAAATACAAGTCTGCCCCTACCAATTGAGCGGCGGATGTGGTGGAGGTGTTAGCACCTCCAAAGACTCCGTATGGATGAACCAAATCTCATACTTTAATTTAAACTATTGCGTGCATGTTATTCATTTGTACCTAATCAAGATGGTTTTAAGTTTCACTCAAACTTATACAAAGTTCATCAAATCCTTAATGGTCCACGAACATGATGTGATGACACCCAAACAAAATTTCTAAAATTTGACAAACTGGACAGCTCGCAAATTTATAAACGAAGTTAAATTTCCGCCAAAATAGAGATCCCGCAAATATTCTCCCAAACAAAGTCACAAGCGCGTCTTCTTCCTGCTAAAAACCGCGAAAAAAAGACGAAGCGCCAAAACCCCCGCCTGGACCCACGTTTTTGCCGCCCCCGCTACCCTCCGCCCAAATTAATCCCCTCCCTAATCTAATCTGGAGGGGGAGAAAGAGAGAGCCGCCGCCTCGTCCCCCACCTCCCCCGGCCTCCCCGCCTCCCCGTCTCCCTCCGCCTCCCCGGCTCACCCTCCCGGCCTCCCCCACTCCGCCCGGCGCCCCGCTCCCACGGGACCCCCTCCCACGCCGCCCCGCCGCCTCATCCCCCACCTCCCCCGCCGCCGCCTCGTCCCCCACCTCCCCCGGCCTCCCCGTCTCCCTCCGCCTCCCTTCACCTCCCCGGCTCGCCCTCCCGGCCTCCCCCACTCCGCCGGCGCCCGCTCCCACGGGACCCCTCCCATGCCGCCCGCCGCTCATCCCCACCTCCCGGCCGCCGCCTCGTCCCCACCTCCCCCGGCCTCCCCGTCTCCCTCCGCCTCCTCGGCCCCTTCGCCGCCCACCGCCCCCTCCGCCTCCGTCGCCTCCCCCGTCGCCGCCCCCACCTCCACACAGTCCCCGTCTCCCTCCGCCTCCGCCGCCTCTATACACCCCAAGGCCGATGCCGCGAGCTATTCCGATCCCATACGTGAGAGGGAACGAGGCGTCGGTTCGGATCCCATACGTGAAAGGGAACGAGGCGTCGGTTCGGAGAAGACCTAGGTCGACAAGACCATGGCGATGACTCCATCGACGACGCCGATCACTGGTTCGGCCGCCGCCAACGCCACCGACGGGGATTTCGCCATCACGAGGGCCGACCGACGGGTTCCACCTCGAACTTCTGGCGCTGAAGAAGACGGCACGGATGATGCTCCCCTCCCCAGGTATGAAGCCTCATCATCTCCCTAGGCCTAGGGCACCCTTTTAAGTTACACACTATGGCATAAACAATGTATACTCACCAGGATTGTATCCCACATTGCAAAAGGGAAAAGAAAACATGTAGCAGAAGCAATAGTTATTGCATGAAGTCGCCTTTTAAGTTGATTCTGCGGAGGAATAAAACGATAGTAATTGTTAATTCCTATAAAGCTCTTAGTGAATTTAATAATTGTTAATTATGCCAGGTCTTAGTAATTATGCAATTCCTATAAAACGATAGTAATTGCAATAATTGTTAATACAACGATAGTAATTGCATAATTGTTAATTCCTATAAAACGATATATTGTTATTTGGGAAATGAGTTATACAATGATTAAATTTACTAAGTCGGATATTGACTCACCCTCCTACTCGAAGAATTTTAGTAACTTGACTGCCAGCCCACACCATTGCCATTAATTTAAGGAATCTGTTTTAGTTGGTATAAAACACATTATAGTGAGAAGCATTAGTTCTTGTAAATCTTCATAGGTGGTTAAGGTTAAGCAAACCACTCCTTGGGAGTATAAGAGCTTAATGAAATATTCTTCAAAAGAAACTCTGATGGGAAGATATTTTAGATTTCGGTACATTTTATTGATGTATACACTGATCTGCATTTCCTTTTTAGGTTGATGCTGTTAATATTAAAGAAGCCAAGCAGCCACAAGGAGGCTCCACAGGTATGATGTTTGTGGCGTGTGCTATCTTCGCTTCATCAATTTGCGTTTCTTCATAGGGCTGAATTGATTTTTTTCATACAGGTCCAAGAAATTATGGCAAAGAGTCATCGAAAAGTTTCTCATCTAAAAAGTATTCAAAACTAACTGTAAATCTAAAGACCAATAATAGTACACCTGTTGTTTGCTATATAGTTCTCATGGCAAAGTCTTTAGGAGTTTATCTACATGCATTTGATGAGCTGTAGTATTCCAACAGAAAATTTGTTGAGTAGCAGTTGAGCTTGCATTTTGCTCTAAAATGTACTCAAAGAGGCAGAAGGCCTCACAGAAGTTGGTGCTCTTTTATTTATCTGGCTTCTCATGAATATAAGCAATGGTGAGTAGTTAGTCTTTTACTCTTTTATGCAAGTAACTGTACTCAGACGGGAGCAGGGTTCCAAATACCAGAACTGGGCACAATCCTGGCCAGGGGCCGGTACTGGTTACCAGCCGGTAACCGGAAAACCAGGAAAAACCAGGAAGAACCTTGCATGTTACTCTTTTATGCAAGTAACTGTTGACGGAGAGAACTATTACTCAGACAGGAGGCTAGGGCCAAGATATAGCTTGGAATGGCAGTGGGAATATTACCTTACGTGTTAAGTGATTACAGAAGAACCTTGCATATATCTATCTTGTTGAGACTAATGAATTTCAGATTCAAGCTTTCAGCCTTTCTCATGAATCATGATACCAATACTTGCAATGACATATTCAATGTACTCTTTTAATCTTATATTATAATGACAGTTCATCATTCCTCATGTATTCCTGCTGGTGTTGTCAGGTTGCTAGAGAAATTAAAGAGATATGGTGCTGCTGGTGTTTTGTCTTATGGACTACTTAATACCATCTATTATGTCACGACCTTTTTATTAGTTTGGTAAGTCAATGCATGGTTCTGTGATGCTATGCTGATTTTTAGACTTAGTGTACTGTTCTAGAGCATTTACTTTCAGAAGAAACATTTCTTTCTGTAACTTCGAAGTGTAAACTTGTTAATTCCTTGGTCATGAGAAAGAGGCCACTGATTCACTTAAATACGTGTTCCAAATGGTGCATTTCCACAAGGCAAAACAATTGCACAAGCAATAGCAGCATTGGATGGAAGGGAATTACTGAATGTTATACTTTTCAGGTTCTATTTTTCTCCTGCCCCTGGTAGGATGGGTTATGCTGCAGCAGTGGAAAGGTAACAGTTACAAAATCCTTTTCCCCCCTTACTTGAGCAGTTCTCACTATAATGTGTTTTATACCAACTAAAACAGATTGCTTAAATTAATGGCAATGGTGTGGGCTGGCAGTCAAGTTACTAAAATTCTTCGAGTAGGAGGGTGAGTCAATATCCGACTTAGTAAATTTAATCATTGTATAACTCATTTCTCAAATAACAATATATCGTTTTATGGGAATTAACAATTATGCAATTACTATCGTTGTATTAACAATTATAAAGCAATTACAATAATTGTTAATTCCTATCATTTTATATAATTGTTAATTCCTATAAAGCTCTTAGTAATTGTCAATATCCGACTTAGTAAATTTAATCATTGTATAACTGTTCTAAACTACTAGAAAATTATGCCAGGTGAAGTAGGGCTACTATATATCGGTAAATGAAATGAAATTAAATAATTCTGCTGGAATCACTTGCTAAATACTTTGCTACGCAACTGAACTAGAGAACTCAGGATTGCTATTTTCAGCTGTAACTCGTATCTCTAAACTTGCACTATGATGTACTTAAGTATGTGCTGCTAGACAATACTCACATTAAGGTCCCTCTTTATTGTTCATATTCTATCAGGATGAAACAATTTGATCAGAGCAAACAGAGTCGTGGCGTCATCAAGTCAGGAAATTCAACATGGCAAAGAAGCACGGACAAATGGAATGGAAGTGATAGTACTTTTGTTATTAGTTACAAACTTTGTAGTTTAAGTATGGAGATTGATATGTAATTCCTGCATGAGTGGTGGCACTTTTAAATTATTATGTGTTGAATTAATATATGTGTTTTTGATCCAGCCATGTTCCTAATTTGATTATTAATTTGCAACAACAAATTATAATAAACTATCATATGCTCAATATGCTACCGCAAATTTTACCGCTATGATAAACCTGTATGCAAAATTGGTATTTCGTTGTGATAGGTCATTGCAACGCCGCTACTATGTTGCGATTCCACTATATGCCATGAACAATGTTCGTTGCTATAGGATCTATTTGCCACAAAATATATTTCGTCGCAATAACTTTATGGCAATGAAATGCCTTCCGTGGCAATAAAACATATTGCAACGAAACACCTCCCGTGGCAATTAAACCTGCTGCAACGAAACACCTCCCGTAGCAATATATCCTGTTGCAACGAAATGCTCTCCGTGGCAATAGGGTCTATTGCCACGAACCATTGGCGTGGCAATAGAACCTATTACCACACAATATTTTCGTGGCAAATGATACTATTGCCACGACCAAACTTTGTGGCAAAAGAAGCTATTGCCACGGAGTCAGCCGTGGTAATAGCCTATATCGCCACGACATCATTCGTTGCAACAACAAACAATTGCCACAACACATTGCATGGCAATAACCATAGGTATTGCAACGAAACCACAATCCGTTGCACAATCTTTTAAGCACGCAGTACTTGCCACGCTTGCCAACAGAAGTGATGTGTTGCAATAGGTACATATTGCATCTATTTTGGCCCTATTGCAACGATTTCGCTCCGTTGTCCTAGACCTGAAAACTAGTAGTGAAGGGCTGCTATTTGAGGATGTTGGCTAAGCATTTGGGTGGCTAGCTCTTTCTCGTGTGTACTCTAGACTTAGAAATCTGCTATTCTAAGGAATTAGCTGTAAAGCATACCTCTCTAAGTGAAATGAACAACCAAACTTTGCCCAAGTGAGTTGTGCCATGAATTCCCTCACATGTTTTTTATTTTCTTGGCTTTCTTGTTTGGATTTCTCTTCTCTTGAGCTTTTCTAGTGCGAAGGATGTATAAGAGGTGGATATATCTCCTAAAGATAATAATTCATCTATCTAGGCATGATCTAGAGGAAGTTCTTAAGTTTGCTCGGTTTTTCAAAAGAGAGGTGATTTTGGGTTCTGCTCTCGTGGGTATTTTGGGTTGAATTTGTGTTGTATTCTAGTTTGCTATAATATGTGAGAACCCATCCCAGGTCATCTCAACCATCTAGGACTCACGAGCAAGAACAGATCATGTTTCCCTTTTTTGATTGGTTTTAGTGCACTATTTCTTGAATAAAAAAAAGGTCAGAACTTTCACAACGATTTTCTTGGTCATTGATTGGAATAGGTTTCTGACATCTTAGAGAAGGTGCATTTAAAGTTTCAAATCATTGGAGGTCAGACTGTCATGTATGTAGAGGTCAGACTGCCTCCTTCATGGAGATTAGACCACCATATACGTAGAGGTCAGACCACTAAGGGTTTTCAAAGCAAGTTTTGCTCGGTACAGAGGGGGTGAATGGGGCCTAGAGATTTTTCCTCCAAATATTCACATATCCCTTTTTCTCCAATAGCTACAAAGCTATGAAGACTAGGATATGAGATCTACTTCAAAACAGAGGAATATAGATCACCGTACGATCACATCAGAACACAATGTGGTCGAGATACGACCACTCAATGGCACAACATCGTCGATAACAACTACTGGTCGAAAAGCACAAGACAGACAAACTGAATGCAATTAGTCAGTAAAGAAAAGCAATGTAGTCGAAATTCAAATAATGTGGTCGAAAAGCAGACAACATGGTTGAAGCCACTGTGGTCGAAACCAACATGGTCGTAACTAGCGTGGTCGAAACCAAGGTGGTCGTAACCAAGGTGGTCGTAACCAGTGTGGTCGTAACCAATGTAGTCGAAACCAACATGATTGTAACCAATGTTGTCGTAACCAACATGGTCAAAACCAATGTAGTCATAACCAATGTGGTCGAAACCAACGTGGTCATAACAACATGGTCGTAACCAATGTGGCCGTAACTAATGTGGTCGAAACCAACGTGGTCGTAACCAACGTGGTCGAACGCCAACATGGTCGAACGCCAACATTATCGAAGACTAATGTGGTCGATACCAATGTTGTCGATGTCCAATGTGTGGTCAAAAGCCCAGCGTAGTTCAAGACCAATGAGTGGTCAAAAACCAGCGCTGTCAAAGTCCGACGTGGTTGAAACCAACGTTGTCAATGTCCAAGTGCACACAGAAAACACATGCAGTCAAAAACTAGAATGTGATCATAATAGTTCAGCATGTGACCGAGAGATCTACGGCCATTGAACAATCGAAACTATGTGCAGTTGTAAACAACTAGAGGTTGCAGAGAAGTCGAGCGACCACACGACTTAGGACCATTGAGTGATAGAAAGCAAGTGCAGTCGTAAACGACTAGAAGTACCAGAAGTGCCTGACCGAGACCATCAGATGTGGTCAAAAACCATCGAGCATTCGTAACCGACTGCGGTTGTAAACAACTTGTAAGGTAGTGGGGCACACGACCACGAGATCTATGACCATCGAGCAGTCGGAAACAAGTGCGATCGAAAGAGTGAATGCGGTCAAAAAGTAAAGCGCTGTGGTCGGAAACATGACCATCGTTGAAACACTAGCAGCGGTCGTAACTTTCACGGAAGAACAGAGGAAAGCAGAGAGTGCACGACCGCCAGATCCAAAATCCATAGAACTTTCGATTCAAAGATCAAATGGCCATGAAACTTTGTACACAAATTGCTTAAAGTCTCAAGAGGCTAATCCAATCTTGAATTGAAAACTTATCAACCAAATTGAGACATTTTTTGCAATTTGTTCAAGAGCGCACAAGAACTGAGTTTAAGACACGAAGTCGTTGATCAGAATCGCTCATGGGTCAAAGAGAGCCAAGATGGCTTCAGTTATATTCCCACATATCACTACAATTTAGAGCATCAACGAGATCAAGCCAAGAACACCTCCAGATCAAGAAGAGAGAGTAACAGAATAGAGAACGCAGAGGAAGAACCAAATCGAACCCGAGCAAACTCAAATAGAGAAGAGATACACAAAATGAAGATCAAAGATTGATGTATTGCTCAGACGAATGGTTTCACAACCACTCCCCTCGGGAGGACCAGGCTCTAACCCTAGAGCCAACACTCACTCTCAAACAACCACTCCCCTCGGGAGGACCAAGCTCTAACCCTAGAACCAACTCACTCTCTAACCTAACTCCCATGAGAGGGAGAGGCGCCAGCCGCCAAGGCTTGGCCAACCTGCCCAGCCTAACTCTTGCCTCCCCTCCCCTTTTTATAGTCTCACAAGCAATCCCTAGACCTAATGGATCCAACTATTAGTCCACACCAGGGATAACCTGTTAACCCCACCTAACACTGGGTTTTACTCATGCACGCTTCTTAAAGCAACTTTTATGTGGCCCCAATGACTTGTCGTCAAGCCTCTCACGCATCCGGATCCCACCGAACCGTCCTCGGTTGCAAATGACCCAAGTCACTTGGCGCACCACGTCCTTTTTCCTCATGTATGATGGCACCCAGCATCCTTGACCATCTAGACCTCGACTCCTCCCTGAGCCTAGTCCCGGTCCACCTCGCCATTGCCCGTCATGTTCATCTTCGGTAGCTCCTGCTTCGGTTCCTCGTCGTCCTGGCTTGCAACCACCTCACCAGTCTCGATCATCTTTGGCGTCTCCCTTATTGTTCTGGACCTCAACACCTCCCTATGCCTAGTCCTGGTCCTCCTACGCCTCACCATAACCTAGCTTCAAAGTCCTGCAACTAACACAAACAAGCAAACCATCACATAGCACCCCACAATACACAAGAATCATCAATTTGCACAATCAAAATATATGCACCCAAATTACCGATTCTAATCCTAGAACCAAGCAATATCCTCATGTGCACAAAGCAATAAACATCCTGGTCAACCCTGACCAAAACACCAGTAAATCCAACGAACAACCTCAGCACAAAGACTGGTCTTAAATGACTTATGAGTACTCAGATGCACAAGAAATGAAGTACGCGTAGCCCAGAAGGTCCTTCTAGCAGCCTACGACCACACACAAAACCGCTACGACCACCATGTAGCTAACTACGACCATCAAATGCACAGGCATACAGAATGCTACGACTACCACCATGATTGCTACGACCACCGCTTACATTGGCTACGACTATCGATTGCGACTAATCAACTCTAAGACTATCAACCAGCAAAAGCTACGACCACCAAGTCGTAGGAGCACTTGTCGACCACCGAGTCATAAAAGTCTCTGCCGACTACTAAGTTGTAAAAACGACTGCCGACCACCAAGTCGTAAAATCGACTACCGAGTCGTAATAGCGCCTATGACCACCAAGTCATAACAGCGCTTACGACCACCAAGTCGTAACACAGGCTGTCGATCACATGGTCGTAAGGATGACTACTGACCACCTCCACCGACCGCCAAGTCGTAAGGCCTCAGCTGACTACCAAGTCGTAAGACCTTACAGATAGAGAGCCAACTTCTATACAAACCTCAAAAACTAAACTCAACCTCTACACAAATTCTAATCCAAAGGTCAATTACTCATCACAACCATGGGGTGACCTCCTCATAAACCACAGAGAATGACGGTGGGGTTGTGGTACGGTTGGGCTCAATTGAATGGTTTGGTGGTGAGATTGAGAGTGGAGTAATGTCCTCTGTGATGGCAATTGGGCTTTAAAGGGGGTGGGAAGGCGGTGGGAGTAGTTGCATGGCTCGGGTGGCACTGGCATGTGGAGGAGAGAGATGGAAATGGCTTAACCGGGGAACAAGGGTGCAGGTGAGGTGGCGATGCTGTCTCTACGATGTTTGGTGAGAGTATTGACAGCCCATACAGCAGAAGCATGCGTGTCGAGCGGAGAAGGCCAAGAACTGTGGTGAGTGCGAGCTCGGGTCAAGGGCGCGCGAAGCGAGGGAGGAAGGGATGAGGTTGGCAGTGGGGGTGGGTCACTAGAGGGTGGAGCCACAGCATTAGCTCTGACAAGCCGAGTGTAAACGCCGGGGGAGGGCACGACCACAATTTGGGGCGACAGTGTATGACCGTGTGAAAGGAGAAAACAGGGAGGCATCTTTCTAGAGGGCGCCTGTAGGTGGGAGAGATGACTAGTGAAAGGAGAAAGCAAGAACTCAAGGGGGAAACCATTTTAGGAAGGAATCTGGAATTCAAGCAAAGATCCAAAAAGAAATGCATATATTTTGAATTTTGGAGCGTTTCATGGTTCATCACACTAAATAGGGCACTAAGCACAATTTTTCCAAGAGCAACCTGTAACATCCTGGTTTTTAGTACATTTTTAAAGTTTTTTAATAACCATTTGGATTTTAATTAAATTAATTAAATCTTAATCTAAATTTTAAGAAATAAAAAAGATTTAATGTGAATAAAATAAACTTCAATATTTTGAAACCTATTTTATTTTGGGTTCCGTATGTTGTAAGAATTTTTTTATATTTTCTTAGATTTTTTTGAATTTATTTGCTATTTATTGGAGCACAAATTGACTTATCTAATTTCTAAAGTTTGGAAATCCCTGAAAAAATCCAGAATTAACTTTTGACTTATCTAATTTCTAAAGTTTGGAAATCCCTGAAAAATCCAGAATTGACTTTTGGGTTGTATTCTTTTTCCCTTGGCCCATTTCTCTTTTCGGCCTACCTCGCCCCGGCCCATCTTTTCTCAGCGTGACCCAGCCAGCGTAGCCCAGCCATTCCACACCCCTGCCAGCCACATGTCGCCATCCTATGGCCTGCTCTCGCTCTCGCTGCTAGCTCGGACTCGTCTGTCAGTTGTATCGTTCCCAAGTAGGACTCATTTCCGAGTCCAGCATGCCACCGCTACTGTATTCACCATGGAGTCTCCCTCGTCTGACTATAAAAGAGCACACCAAGCCCCAAAAATCAGTACCCTGGGCTGCCCTCATCTCCTTGCCCTAGCCGCTTAGCCATGCTTAGTGTTACGTTAGGCTCATCATCACATTGGTTAATAATTTAATTTTGACTTAATAAGATATTGAATTGTGGAGGTAGCCACAATTATAAAACTTGTATACTATGACATGGATATTGTTATTGGTGTTGGTTAAACAAAAGGGTATACATTTGGACTTGTGATCGTGCAGTAAAATGGGTGAGTATGAATGTGACTTGTGGTCACAGCCATTGACGCACATCGGCTCAAGAGGGGACTTTTTCGATTATGTCATCAACCTAATCTTAATGGGTGGAATCAGGTTGCGAGTGAGCATTGTAAAGACCTTGCCATGATATGTCCGCAGCACACCCAAGAAAGTGTGCTAATCATGTGGTAATATGAGATGATCATGTCTTGTTGGTAAAGTTGTGCAACATCTGTAGAGTGTAAAACTATCTGAATAGTCATGTCCCTGGTTATGGACATTGCTTGATGATTTCACACGAGGGGTAAAACCTTATAAAAATGTTGGTTGGGTTTGGATTTTGGTTGGGAAGTGAACAGTCAGTTCACTTATGGTTTACTCATTTTGCTTTGAATTATTAAATTAATAACCAATTTGAAAGTGCATTTTAATCTATTTATTGTATGTACTCTAAATTATTACTTTCTGCAAAATAATCATTCAACCATCACTTTATAAGCTAGCCTACATAATTATATATTGCATTTTATTACAAACAACTTGCTGAATATTCTATGTACTCATGGCTATATACTTTCTTGATCAGTTACTGAGGAAGAACCATGTCAACCAGAGGTACTTGAAGGAGAATTCTTCGATGACTTGTCAGAATAGGATTTCGCTTCCCAGTCGATTGTCTATGGCACATTTAATGGCCACTTCCTTATCTTTATTTTTCGCTACTAGTTCTTGTTAGACCCTTTAGACTATTATTTGTATGTTTGGCCATAAAGTTGCTACTATGATAATTAACAATATTTGCGTCTTTTATAGTTAATCGTGATCATGATTGATATTTCGTCTATGTTTCTACTGTATACACTAACATGATTCTGGACTAGTGCAGAATACATAGAGAGTTTAAATTTACATATTTAGACCTTAACAAATACGGCGCCCTGAGTGAGTTCATTGGCTAGTTTCTCACATGTATGGGTGGCTCCTAAGGACGAGTTGCAGAAAATGAATCTGTCCAACTGCATGTTGAGAAAAGCATCATGTTTTTCATCGGATGCTGGATCTTCTTTGGGATTAAATCTCTTCATGTAACTTTTCCATCCTTCACCTTTCTTTGTGAAGCGGAGTTTGATTTTTGGGGTGCATCAAAGGCATAAATCACAGGACCTTGAGGATGAAAGCAATAAATCTGCACCATATCTAGCAAAGTTGGCCTGATGGATTTAGCAGGAAATAAGAAGGCATTCAAGAAGCTTAACCAGAATTGACATGCTGCTATCAACTGGGATTCATTTGCTTCTAGAGTGACAACGGAAAGTTCGTGGAAATTTTTGTACAAATAATCTATTTTTTATTTCAAATTATAGAAATATACCCGCGGAATTTTTTTTTACAAAAATAGGCTCCAGTCGCCCAATGGGGGGCGACTGGAGCTAATCGCCCAACCGGGAGGCGACACGTGGGGAATATGGCAACAATTGGGCGAATTATTGCTGTCTCCCGAGCGTTCGGCGACTGGATTTCAGTCGTTGTATGGTTGGGCGACTGAAGTTGCAGTCGCCCAACGCCAAGGTGATAGGGGGGTGTTTTAAGGCAGCACACCCGGCCGCCGCCCACTGCCTAGCAATATTGAGTCATTCTGCTTGCAGAGAAAGAAAGGAGAGAAGAAGAGAAAAGAAGAGGAGAGGAAGGAGGGGGAGAAGAGGAAAGGGAGAAGAGGAGAGGGAAAGGAGAGGGAGAAGAGGAAAGGGAGGAGAGGAGAGGGAGAGGAGGAGAGGGAGAGGGAGAGGAGGACAGGAGAGGAGGAGTAGGAGAGGAGGAGGAGGAGAGGAGGAAGGAGTGGAAGCTATTCCATCCATTTAGATCCTCAGATCCAGGTATTTTTTGAGTATATTGTATTTGCAGTAATATTTTTATGAAATGTTAGTGTTAGTAAAAAATTGTAGATGTAGAAAATTTAGTACATTTTTAGTATAGAAAAGTTTATTATACATTTTTTACTATGGAACATTTTGTAGTATAGAAATTTTAGCACACTTTTTAGTATAGAAAGTTTAGTATTGTGCGATGTTATTTGACATGTTGCAAAATTGAAACATATGTGTAGGCCGACATCAGCAATGGCAATAGCCACTACATTGAGAGTGCATTATGATGCTGGAACCATTTGTGAAGGTTCAAATGGTGTGGATTTGAGCAGTTTTCCGCAAGTCACTCTCGTACATCCAGATGGCGAGAATGCTCGGATCGCAGATGTGCTGCATTGGCTGACCCGAAGTTTTTTGTTGGACCCCGAGGTGTGCAGCGTCGTCGTGCAAGGGCTTTGGAGCCGGTCTCCCACGGATATCAAATGGGAGTTGAAGACATTGGTGTGCACTGCTTCGTGGAAGGGCTTTGTATAAGGGTGTTGGCGTCGTAGATACAGTGTGTCCTGCTTGTGCAACAGTGCTCACTAGAAGTAGTTGCACAAGCTCATGCATCCGCCCTTGCTTCGGGAGGTGCTAGCAGCTCGGGTAGGTCGCATGTTGACGAAGATGATCAAGTTGCTCGTAATAAAGCCGATGCGGTACATAGAGGAGAGGTACAATGGTCAAGCCATACAGAGGGAACTAGATAAGCCGACGAAGGGGAGCACATTGAGTACATCATGCAACAAATGCACTGTGATGACCAGAGGGCATGGGCTGAAGAGGAAGCTGTACAGGACGATGAGGAGGACAGTTCGGATGACGATGAAGTTCCTATCCCGCAGGAATAGAACCGGTTTAATGCTAAGGGTGTTTCCGCACATGATGAGCATGAATCAGTGTGGGAGTATCATGAGACAGAGGTTCGGTTGCATTCTATGTTTGCTGACAAGGAAGCATTGCAGGATGCCATCAAGCTGTGGGCCCTTTCAGTGAAGCAGACATTTCGTGTCGTGAAATCAAGCCAGGAGCAGTACACTGTGAAGTGAGAACAGGCTGGTTATCCTTGGAGGGTGCACGCACGGAGACCCAAGTATGAGACTCACTGGATTGTGTCAAAGGTGAAGCCACACTCTTGCATTCTCTGCAGTGTTTTGGCGAGGCATCGTAACCTAACGTCCACCTTTATAGACAATTTGATGTATGGAGAAATAGTTGAGAAGAAAGACATGGAGGCCACACATATCGTGGTAGCTATCGAGAATAAATTCAAGTACAAGATTAGCTACACAAAGTTGTGGCGTGCCAAGCAGAAGGCGTTGGAAAAACGTTTCGGGTCTTTTGAGGCGGCGTACGACAGTCTTCCTCGAATGCTTAAGGTGTTGCACGACAGGAACCCGGGAACGTATATCGCCGTGCAAGACAAGCCGTCCACAAGTTCACCAAAATATGCGGTGTTGCAGAGTGCCTTTTTAGCATTTGGTGCTTGCATTAAGCCATTCAGGCACATGCTGCCAGTGATCTCAGTTGACGGTACCTTCTTGACAGGCAAATACAAGGGGCAGATCTTGACGGCCATAGGCGTTGACGACAACAACCAAATATTGCCGCTTGCCATCGCATTTGTGGAAAGTGAGAATTATGAGTGTTGGCTGTGGTTTCTTAGACATGTCAGGGTTGGAGTTGTTGGCACTTATCCTGGTATGTGCGTAATCCATGATCGCCGCGCCGGTATTTTAAAGGCTATAAGAAAACTGTAGGAAGACCTCGAGGAGCCCTTTTCTTGGCTGGATATGAGGAACAAGTGGTGCATTCGTCACTTAGGGGCAGACTTTTTCAAGCAATTCCCAAAACAATCTTTGATGAAGCTATTCAAGAGGCTGGCTAGGCAGAACCAGCGGAGGAAATTTGATGCTTTGTGGGCATTGTTGGATGAGCACACCAGGAAGAACGTCGAAGAGAGGAGCAAGGGGCTGGCCATTCCTGGGGCGGCACAATCGCAATGCTTGCCAACACTCGATGAGCCAACCCAACTGGTCTAAGAAGGAGGTGCTCACAAAACATCAAATGCTTCTCGCAGTGGATCGAGGGGGAACCATTGGAGAAGTAGTCACTGTTGCACGACACGGATGGCGCAAGGTACGGCATAATGACAACTAACCTTGCCGAGGTGTACAATTGAGTTCTCAGGTGATGAGGCGACGGGATCCCGATCTTCCGATAGGATGATAACTTCGATTTGGAGGAGAACGACTTTGACGATGCGGCTACTAACCGGTCACGACCAGAACGCCAAGCAATTGCTAAACCACACTCCGAGTTGTTATCAACCGTGCCAAGAACGCGGTTGACCTGACCACGAAGGTCTATTTCTGCATGCAACCGAAGAACACGCAAGAACAAGATAACAAGCAATCTCAAATTGCAAATAGGATTGAAAAACTCAATATGGTGGGATTCCGAATAAGGATCTTGACAGGTGGTCGTCCGACACAACTGAAGATACAAGTTGCAACACAGGCAAACTAAACATAAACGAAATCCAAGGAAACTAGAGGGGATGCGGCCTCCTTAAATAGGGGAGTGGAAGCCACACAAAACTAAGAAATAAAGGGGTGGTACAAATTTAATGTTCATGTGAACAGTAGTACACCCATGAATAGTGGGGTTAGCACCTTCCTCTTAGGCCCATGCATTACAAGGCCCAATTTAGCCCAAACAGGTGGTGTTGCAACTTCTTTTGATGATTGTGGGCCGTACAGAAGGAATTTGTACGCATGGCTAGATCCATTGGAAAGAGGACGTGAAAAGCTTTCCATCAAGTACTCATGGACCTCGAACGGACTCCGTATGTGAATGTTATGCTCGTTTGAAGTTGGACCTATCAAGCTGAATCCGAACTGATCTGGAGGCCGAATTGGATTCCAAAACGTGTCCCACTTGAACTCTTGCTTGAATTGATCCAAAAGTGACGTGGTGACCTTGATCAAGAGTTTAGAAAGGCGTTGACTTGGTCTTGATATATTATTTGGCTTCCCTTTAGGTGGACCCCAGGCACAAGCGCGTAGCGTTAATGCAATCCTCCTTATATAGCTAGACAAATATACATTTTCATCTTTAGATAGCATCATATTCTTATTTTAAATAAATTGAAACTGAAGAAATGAATTCACCTTTTGTTTATTCTTGGGAACTTTGGTCGTATGTATATGTGGCGTGGTCACATCATCCTCCCCTTCTTGACAGAAAACCGTCATCGGTTTTAATAAATGTGTGGTCTCACGTATTGCATGATCTTGATCATAAATCTCGGTACATGACAAAGAACGCAACAAATTCGTATTATGTAATATCATAAGTTCTTTATCAAACAAAGTAAAACCTCTTAGAAACGATTGTACCTGGTTGGTAGTGTTATCAATGGATGGTGTATGTGCTTCATCTTGCTCCCATTCTTTAGAAACGGTTGTATTGGACTGTGACTTGATATTGATGATCTCAATGAGAGGCAAATTCTTTTTCGGCGCAAATAGAGAATTGGTTGTGGTGTATGGAAGCAACCCACAACACTCCCCTTCTTGAAAGGTTTCCTGTAGCTCACAAATAGCAGTAGATAAACTAGAAATGATAATGTTAGTGACATTAGTTTCCTCTACATGATAGTGTTCCTCCTCCAAAGTTGAACCTTTCAGTTCTGAATTTATCCAAATTCGATGAACCATGTAATTTCCTTTTCATCATACTCCCTATTAGGAAAAAATTATAACTAAACAAAGAAAGTGAATTGGGAATCTCAAATAACTTCTTCTCTAAACAACACAGTTCACAAGGATGATCAATCTCAATATAACCTAAATTGTTCAAGAAGAAATTTCATTCGGCTCATCTCTAGCATGTATCAATTGCACAGGTAGAATCAAATGCATTTATTTCAGCACATAGATTTGGAATTAAAACAGAAGAATCAGTTTAACTTTTGGTTGTGCCAAAGATTTATGCAAGGAATTGACACACAACTCATTCTCAATACTTAAATCAATGCAATGGAATTTTGTACTTGAAACATGTGCATATCAAAATTGTTTTCCACTAATTTTTGCTCTAAAGTAGCATTAACAGTGGACAATTGTAGTTCTTCACAGGCATACTCACCTTGAGTGATGATAGCACTATTATCTTTATCTTTTTGGCTCTCCTCACATGATGTAGGGGCATCCATCACCTCATCTTCCTTCTCAAGTAATGGAGTTGGTAGCTCAAGTAACTCATTCTTCTCTTCAGCATCATTTTCAACTTGCTGCAAGTTGTTAGTTACAGAGAAAGGCACAACCACAGGTTTGCTCTCATGTGTCATATTATCAAGTATTCTCAATTCTTTCTCAATCTGACTTTCAACCTTACAAGCAAGTATAAACAAATCATAGAGAGAATTATATTCTTTGTGGACGAGAATGTTCTTAATTTCTTGATTAAGCCCACCTAAGAATCTATCCTCTATAGCTTCTGCATGTTCCTCTAAATCACAACGCAACAAAAGAGCTTTCAATTCTTCATAGTATTCACTTACAGTTTTCCTACCTTGTTCTAAACGTTGCAATCTTTTTAACAAGTCACGTGAATAATATGAAGGAACAAATGTAGATCTCATGATTCGTTTCAAAGCATTCCAAGTTTTAGGTACATGTGGTAGTCTACATTGTTTCCTCCACCAAAATAATGCGAAATCAGTGAATTCACTAGTAGCAGCCCTAACTCTTTTATCATCAGGAAAATCATAGCACAGAAAATTTTGATCTAATTGTATTTCCCATTCAAGATAAGCTTCAGGGTCATATCTACCAGCAAATGGAGAAATTGTAAACTTGGCATCATCATCACATACCTCTCTTGTTAACCTACCTGTGCCTTGTCGATTTTGTCGAAGTCGACAACGGTCATGATCATTGGATCCCTCAATTCTGTTGTTGATGGTGGTGAGGGTCTTATTAATACGATCCAACAAGTTGTTGGTCTCACAAAAATTGCTACAATGTGATCTTGAACCTGTCATGGTTAGTAGAAAATAAGGAAATACACTAGAATTATGTAAGTCCCTATAAACTACTAGGAGGTGGAGCTTCGCAAGTCACACATCTCTCGAACTCTTACCAAGCTCTTACAAGTTCTTACCAATGCAAAACAGGTGGTGCAACTGGTGGCTGGTTCATGATAACTTAACTCAAGTGATGAGTATAGCGATTGCAAGGGCCGGTTCGACGTGATCTGTTCGGTTAGTAAATGGTGTAGCTTGGAAGGCTAGATATGTAGCAATGGAGAACAATCAGTTAATTTCAGAATTTGCACAGAATTGAATTATAGTTCGTATCTAGCACTTAGCCTATGTTGCTGATCAAACAAGGATAGGAGAAGGCCAAAACAAGTGTGTAACAATGTATAGGAGTGATGAACACAAGATAACTCAATAGAATGCAATCTGGTATTGACAGGCACAAGGATTGACCCAAATCTGAGAATGGCAGATTTCTGTCCACTCGACAAGATGTCGGTATTTTGGCCGTAACTTTTTTCAGTTGCCTCTTTTTCAATGCTTCTTCTTTTCTCTATTTCCTGACGGCTTTTTCTACAACTTTTCTTTTGGGGCCATGTTCTAGAAAACGACGGATAAAATCGCACAAAAAACACAAGTGCAGACTGTTACAGATTCAATCCAGAAATTTGGGTCAACTTGCACCGCGGGTATCTTTTAACTGCCTTTATGGAATGAAGCAAAATTTTAGGGGCAGTTAGATAAGGAAGTTATGGATCTAATGGCGGTGGTTTCACTCAGAAAAGATAGCGGAAACAAAAGTTATTGCGTTTTTGGTGGCGGCTGCACAAGAGGGAGTCTTCTGGCCGAAATTGGAAATTAGGGTTTGATGTGTTTTTGATGGCTTTGGACGTGGGGATATTTTGGGGAGTTTTATGGGACCAAAAATATGACCAGCAACAAGACAATGCTAAGACGGACACAAACTCAATTTAGCAAACCAAACAGATCTAAAAGCACAATGGGGTTCGGACAACGGAAATAAACTTTTTTTGTAGGGCAATTTGTTTTGGACAATAGGACATAAAAAATCAATCTACTAACTAGGGATACAAGAAATCCTACCGGTCAACTGAAGCTCTGATACCACTTGATGAAGCGACGGGGTCCCGATCTTCCGATAGGATGATAACTTCGATTTGGAGGAGAACGACTTTGACGATGCGGCTACTAACCGGTCACGACCAGAACGCCAAACAATCGCTAAACCACACTCCGAGTTGTTATCAACCGTGCCAAGAACGCGATTGACCTGACCACGAAGGTCTATTCCTGCATGCAACCGAAGAACACGCAAGAACAAGATAACAAACAATCTCAAATTGCAAATAGGATTGAAAAACTCAATATGGTGGGATTCCGAATAAGGATCTTGCCAGGTGGTCGTCCAACACAACTGAAGATACAAGTTGCAACACAGGCAAACTAAACATAAACGAAATCCAACAAAACTACAGGGGTGCGGCCTCCTTAAATAGGGGAGTGGAACCCACACAAAACTAAAAAACAAAGGGGTGGTACTATTTTACTGTTCATGTGAACAGTACTCGGCCACGAATAGTGGGGGTAGCACCTTCCTATAGGCCCATGCATTACAAGGCCCTATTTGGCCCAAATAGATTGTATAGCAACTTCTTTTGATGATTGCAGAGTGTACAAATGGAATTTATAGGCATGGCTAAATCCGTTGGAAAGAGGACAAGAAAATCTTTCCATCAAGTACTCATGGACCTCAAACGGACTCCGTATGTGAAAGTTATGCTCATTTAAAGTTGGACCTGTCAGGCTGAATCCGAACTGATCTGGAGGCCGAATTGGATTCCAAAACGTGTCCCACTTGAACTCTTGCTTGAATTGGTCCAAAAGTGACGTGGTGACCATAAGGAAGAGTTGGGGAAAGTATTGACTTGGTCTTGATATATTGGTCGGCTTCCCTTTAGGTGGACCCCAACCTCGAGCGCGTAGTGTTGATGCAATCCTCTTTGTATAGCTAGACAAATATACATTTTCATCTTTAGATAGCATCATATTCTCATTTAAAATAAATTGAAACCAAAGAAACGAATCCACCTTTTGTTTATTCTTGGGAACTTTGGTCGTATGCATATGTGGCGTGGTCACAGCATCAGGGGCCTCCATTCTCAGCCCCTAGTCGCCATCGTGGAAGGTGTTCTTCACAGCACAATCGGCTACTTCAGGGAGAGGCACGCGAGTGCCGCATTTCATGCGGCCAATCCCCGAGCCCTGTATTCGTCGAAAATTACGGCGTACATGGAGACGAAAGCACAGAAGGGTCAATTGAACACAGTGCAGGTCATGAGCAACAGGGAGCATTGTTTCGACGTGATACTCCGTGATAGAGCTGGATTTGGGACGGCTCGTTCCCTTGTTACCCACGAGATATGCCTTAGAGATCATGCAAACGAACCTAGATGCACGTGCAACAAGCTTAAGCTGTTACACAAGCCATGCTCTCATGTCCTCACTGCATGCGAGACCGTGGGCATGGATCCTTCGAACTTCATGTCGGAGTACTTCTTTAAGGAGAGGATACTGCAGGCTTGGTGTGGGGAGCAAAGGGGGTTCAGGGAGGTCAGAAACTTTGCCACCTTGGACATTGCAGCGAGGACCTGGGTTTCAGATGTTAACATGCTAAAGGGTGGGAAGGGTCGGTGACAGAGCCGGCGTATTAGAAATGACATGGACGAATCACAAGCTGGAACATCTGGTGCACGTTGCGGGCGATGCGGTCAGGAGGGGCACACAGCTAGACGATGCAATGCATGTCCTGATCAGTAGTTGTTGGAGACTACAGCTAGACGATGCATTTTGGCCACACTGATTGAGCACACCTTCTGGGTATCAAGTGGCAGTTAGGACCGAAGTCCTCTCTCCTTTGCAAGGGAAGGTCTTTTTTGGGTGACCCCGCTCCAACTGCCCCTCGGCGTCCACCATGGTATGTATCTGCACGACAGAGAAGGTATTTCTTCGTTCGATTTACAGGGTTCGATTCACCTTCATGGGACCGCACCCCGTGCTCTTTATATATAACGAGAGAACTTACTGCAATGGAGTATTGTTGACAAAAGAGGCCAGCTTTGCGCAGTGACATGACAAAAGAGGCCACCTTTGGGCAGTGACATGACATAGGAGTGTGGCTTTGCGTAGTGACATGACAAAACGGGGCAGCTTTGCTCAGTGAGATGACAAAAAAAGGCCAGCTTTGCGCAGTGACATGACAAAAGAGGCCAGCTTTGCGCAGAAACATGACATAAGAGTGCAGCTTTGCGCAATGACATGACAAAACGGGGTAGCTTTGCTCAGTGAGATGACCAAAGAGGTCAGCTTTGCGCAGTGACATGACAAAAGAGTGCAGCTTTGCATAGTGACATGACAAAAGAGGCCAGCTTTGCGCAGAGACATGACATAAGAGGTCAACTTTGCGCAGTGACATGACAAAAGAGGCCAGCTTTGCTCAGTGAGATGACAAAAGAGTGCAGCTTTGTGCAGTGACATGACAAAACAAGGCAACTTTGCTCAGTGAGATGACAAAAGAGGTCTACTTTGCGTAGTGACATGACAAAAGAGGCCAGCTTAGCGCAGAGACATGACATAAGAGTGCAGCTTTGCGCAGTGACATGACAAAACAGGACCAGCTTTGCTCAGTTATATGGCATGACGACGCAGCCTTTTTGCAGTGATACGGCTGCACGCCCAGCTTTACTCAGTGCTACGACCACGCGGACCAACTTTACACTGCACTTCCAAACCCCACACTATACCGTGCTTCCTTCACCCCACCGGAATGGACAAAAGCCAGAAGAAGCAATGGGACAAGATGGTGAAGGAATGGGAGGAGACCCGTGACCTAGCACGATCAGCTGCTGCCCGCGATGAGAAAATAAGGGCTATTATGGCCTGGGCAGAACAAGCCCAGCGTGCTACGAGGTCAACTCCCCGCAATGAGCGGCCACGTAGAAACAACCCCATCCCAACTTCCACCTGAGGGGGAGACACCCCCCCTTTGCTGGTACGGAGACATGTGCAAGTTCTTCAAGTCTAAACACCACATCAGCCTAGGTATGTGTTACTGGGGTTGCGCAAACTACTCCAGTGACTACCGCAACCGCCGTCTAGACACCGCAACCTATCGTTAGCCGGTAAGGACCGCATGCACCATTTTTCCCTATCTTTTGTCCTTCACAGCATGCACTAACAATCTCTCCCCTGTATTTACAGTCCCAGGAACCCCTATGTGCCTACCGCAAATGGATCGACCTTGAGATCCACCCTACGGACCAATGGGCCCTCGACTTCAAGGAGTGGAATGTCACACGGAACACGGAGTTGCGGGAGGAGGAGCGTCGCAAGAACGAGCAAACCCTCCGTATACAACGCGAGATGAAAGCTCATCTCGAAGTGTGCACGTGTAGGGAGCGCGAGGCTCGCAAGAGGGAGCGTGAGAGAAAGAGCGAAATGGCGGCTAAGGCAAAAGAGGCCGCGGAGGAGTTCAACGCCGAGTGGGCAAGGAAGGGAAAGTGGCCCCGGTTCACACAGTAGGTCGTACGAGCAGTTTGGTGGGTTAGTCGCATATGATGCTATATGTTATGCATGTAATAAAAAAGTAGGCGGCATGTTACTCCCAACTGTATTATGAAGTTTATTTCTATTCAGATAAGCTTATTATCTCGTCTTTTGGCATTCAATGATTCACATAGCAAGTCATTTAACAATATTAACATACCGGTTCTCTCCGTACACGAATTCTCAGTAACATCAAAATATCACTTACCATTGTATGTACCGATCGTTCTACGGTCAATCGCTCCTAAAAAAATTTCCAAAATTTTTTATGCACCTACAACATACAATGAATATAAACTTTTATTACAACTCCACCAGATTTTTTCCTAGTTGAAAACTACAAAAGTGACAAAACTTAAAAAATTCACAGGGGACTGAGTGCAGCCACCCAATGGGGGGCGACTGCACTGTAAGTCGCCCGAGGGTAGGGCGACAGAGAATCTGCCTGCCCCTGGTTGGGCGATTAGCTCCAGTCCCCCAATGCCTATTTTTGTAAAAAAAATTCCCGCAGGTATATTTCTGTAATTTTGAATAAAAAATAGATTAATCGTACAAAAAAAATTCAAGTTCATGGGCTTTAGCTATACCAGATTGAATTCAGCTATCTCTCTTTTCATGAACTAATCCTAACAAACCAATCATGCCTCTCTTTCAAAGCATTCAGCTAAGATCTGAAACTATTCAACCAACCTTCTAGGTTGAATCTAACGAAATTTAAAGAAATATAAGAAAGACTATTGGAGATAATGTGCCATGATTCCGAATGTCCCCGAGGCTCAAGGAAAAATTGATTAACATATTCAGAAACTGGGCGAAATACCTAGTTGTGGTCCATGGTGTTGTAAATAATCTTGTTTTCTCAAGTTTGGAAGTGATCGAACTCAAAACGAGGAACAAATCAAAAGTCGAAGATAAAAACAGAGTTTCCCAGGCGGAGCGGTCAGACCGCTGGTAGAATTGTAATAAAAGTCAAAATCGAAAAGGAGTCGGAGTTGTCTTCGTACCCGAGTTAAAGTTGTATAACCAGGTATAAAAAGGGGTGTAGTCCTGTAACTTTGTGTACCGAGCCATTGCGAGAGAAAAAAGCAAAACTCTGTGTCGCTGTTTTTTTTCAGGCAATTCCACAGACGTGGTCGTAAGCTCTTACAACCATGGCAAAGCTACAGTGAATCTACGACCACGTTGAAGGAGTGTAGAACGTGATCGTAAAGGGTTCGACCACGCAGAGAAGGCTACGACCTCGGTGAAGGTGGTCGTAAGGAGTTGCGACTACGCGCGAGAAGACCAGTATGTGGTCAGAAGCGACTCTGACCACGTTGAAGGAAGTGAACGTGGTCGAAAGGTTGTTCGACCACGGTGAACAGTGATCGCCAGCATCACTGCGTGATCGTAGAGGGTTTCGATCATGGTATTTCGAGCGACTGAAGGAAGGGCAGTAAAGCGATAAAGAAGAGCGGTCGAAACTTCTACAGTAAGTTTTGACCACGAAGGAAAATCGATCGGTAGAGCAATTGAAGTGGTCGGAACTGGTCGTAAGCACCCAGAACCGGTCGTAAATAGTTCTAATCGGTCGTAAATGACTTTAACCAGTCGTAAATGGTCCTGGGAGGTCGTAAGACTTTCCAACATTTGGTATCAGAGCTATGGCAGAGAAGGTGAAGGAAAACGTGTCACTGCAGTACCCGATCCTCAGTTCGGATAATTATCCAGTTTGGGCGATGAAGATGAAGGTCAACATGATGCTCAAGGTGTCTGGGGGGCGGTTGAACCAAAAGAGAAGGACAAGGTCCTCGATGATCGACTGGACAAGATGGCGATGGCAGTCATATATCAAGCCGTGCCCGACTCGATGATGCGGCAGCTAGTCGGCAAGGAGATGGCGAGGGAAGTCTGGACTACTCTGCAAACCATGCATGAAGGAGTAGACCGAGTGAAGGAAGTTCGACTCTAAACATTGAGAAGCGAATTTGAAACCATGAAAATGGGGAAGAGTCAAACCGTGGACGAATTCTCTAGTCGATTCAATGGGGTCGTAAACGAGATCAAATCTCTCGGTGATGATCTAAAGGATGAGGTGGCAGTGAAGAAGTACTTGAGAGTTCTGCCAGAGAAGTTTCTTCCGGTCGTAACCACACTTATGTACTCGCAAGACCTTTCGACGTTGAAGATTGGGGAAGTAACTGGGGCGCTCAAAGCACACGAGCAGCTCCTGAAAAGTTATCAAGATGATAACGGACAGCAAGCACTGCTCGTAAGAGAAGAGAAGACACAAGGAACCGAGGAGACTCATCACCAAGGACCGGTCGTGGTTACCAGCCTGGCAGAGGTGGTCGAGGAGGAAGAACTGGTCGCGGAAGCAGCGACCACCAGACCGACAAGTCTGACATCCAGTGCTACGAGTGCAAGAAATTCGGCCACTACGCTGCCGAATGTCGTAGCCACATTCAGTGCCATAATTGCAAGAAGTATGGTCACTACGCTGCTAACTGCAGGAGCAAGAAGAAGGTGGAAGAAGTCAACATGGCTCAAACCTCTGAACAAATGGAGCCAACGCTGCATCTGTCACTGTGCACCGAAGAAGAACTGATAATGGTTCTGCTGAATGAGGGAAAAGTTTTTCCAAGTCTGTTGGAGCCGGGAGAGCAGACACAAGCAGAATGGTATCTCGACAACGGGGCGAGCAGTCACATGACGAGTGCATACTCGATGTTCCACGAATTGAACGAGAATGTGCTCGGGAAGGTTCAGTTTGGAGACGGCTCATCGGTTCAGATCAAAGGGAGAGGCTCGGTCCATATGCAGTGCAAGGACAGAAGCTAGAAAAGATTGTCTGATGTGTATTACATACCAAGTCTACGAAGCAACATCATAAGTCTTGGACAACTAACCGAAGAGGGTTGTCGGATCGAACTCAGAGATAACTACCTGAAGGTGTTCGACCACTCTGAACGACTGCTAATGAAAGTACAGAGGACGGTGAACCGTCTGTACAAGATTCAGATTGAAGCGTGCAAATCTAAGTGCCTGAAGAGTACGACAGATGACTCGGCTTGGCTGTGGCATGTGAGATTTGGTCATATGAACTTCCAAAGTCTCAAAGCAATGGGAGAGAAGGAGATGGTGGTCGGGCTACCAAAAATCGACCACCCGGAGCAAGTGTGCGAAGGCTGTCAAGTGGCAAAACAAACTCGTAGCAGTTTTCCACAGCAGACGAAATTCAGAGCTTCACAACCACTCGAGCTAGTTCACATCGACTTGTGCGGATCGATCACACCTCGCACTGATGCCGGAAATCAGTACTTCATGCTGATCGTGGACGACTATTCGAGAGCCATGTGGGTGTACATGCAGAAGAGCAAAGATGAGGCAAAGTCAAACTTTCAGAAGTTTATAGCTCTTGCCGAAAATGAAGTCGACAAGAAGGTGAAATCGGTCAGGTCTGACCGAGGAGGAGAATTTCTCGCAAAAGAGTTCGACTCAATTTGTGAAGAGAAGGGCATTGCAAGATTCTTCATGGCTCCGTACTCACCTCAACAAAACGGAGTCATAGAAAGAAGAAACTGAACCGTGATGGAAACTGAACGAAGTCTTCTGAAGAGTCGGTTTCTGCCCGGGAGGTTTTGGGCAAAAGCAGTAAGACATGCTGTCTATATGCTAAATCGTGCTACCATGCATTCGCTAAATGGAGTCACTCCATACAAACTATGGTCGGGGAGAAAACCGAACGTCGATCACTTAAAGGTCGTCGGCTGCTTAGCCCATGTAAAGCCATCCACACATCTGAAGAAACTGGACGACCGGAGCAGAAGGATGATCTACCTCAGCTCGGAGACAGATACCAAGGCATATAGGTGCTATGATCCGATCGAAAACAAGCTACATGTGAGCAAAGACGTGGTCTTTCAAGAAGAAAAGCACTGGGAGTGGGAAGAATACCAGGATGTCGAGAAAGACATGTTGAAGTGGGCAACTTTTGATGTCGAAACAGTTGACACCGATAATACAGATTGGGAGGAAGAAGTTACAACCATATCTCAAAGCTCAAGCTCAACCAGTGTTGATGATCATGAAGTCTCACTTGAAGCAGGAGACTCTGATGGGGAAGATTCAAACAGCCGAGTGCCGAAGATGAGGAGCATAAGCGAGATTTGTGCACAAATTGAACCGGTACAATCTGAAGAACTACTGCTCTACACAACGGCCGAAGAGCCCAAAAACTATAAAGAAGCAAAGGGAGATGAACACTGGAGAGCTGCTATGCAGGAAGAACTAAAGTCGATTGAAGACAATAACACTTGGGAACTCACCGATCTGCCAAAGGGTCATCGAGCGATCAGTCTGAAGTGGGTTTACAAGGTGAAGAAAAATTCTCAGGGAGAAGTCGTGAAGCGCAAAGCACGACTCATGGCAAAAGGATATGTTCAAAAACAGGGAGTAGACTACGAGAAATCTTTGCTCTAGTGGCTCGGATGGAGACAATTCGAGTACTACTTGCGCTGGCAGCAAATGGTGGATGGGAAATTCACCACATGGACGTGAAAACGGCGTTTTTGAACGGAGACATTGAGGAGGAGGTGTATGTTTCCCAAACGCTGGGTTTTCAGTCTAAGAGGGAAGCCGAGAAAGTCTTGAAGTTAAACAAAGTGCTCTACAGGCTCAAACAAGCTCCCAGAGCTTGGAATCTCAAACTCGACAAGAGTCTGACAACGCTCAGGTTCAGATGAAGTTACTCTGAACACGCTGTGTACACGAGGGGAGACAAGAAGACAAGGCTGATCGTGGGCGTATATGTGGATGATTTGATCATCACTGGATCAAATCCAAAGGAAATTATGAAGTTTAAAGATGAGATGAAGAAACTGTTCAAGATGACCGACCTGGGACTTCTGAGTTATTACCTCGGCATTGAGGTAAATCAAACCAACAACGGCATAACACTTTGTCAGTCGGCGTACGCTCAAAAAATTCTGGAGAAGTGTGGTATGGGAGAATGCAATCCATGCCAAGTCCCAGTGGAGAATCATCTAAAGTTAAGCAAGACAGGCCCAGGATCGCCAGTTGACGCCACGCAATATAGGAGCATTGTGGAAGTCTGCGGTATCTGGTGCACACCCGACCGGACATTTCGTTTGCGGTTGGATACGTGAGTCGCTTCATAGAGAAGCCGACCCAGGAGCATATGAACACCGTAAAGCATATCCTGAGGTACATCAAAAGTACTCTGAACCTTGGGATTCAGTACAAGAGAGGAGGTGGGAATTTTTTGCAGCTGACGGGCTACAGCGATAGCGATATGGCAGGAGATGTCGATGACCGAAAGAGCACAACAGGCATTATGTTTGTGCTGGGGAGAGTCCAGTCAGCTGGCAATCATAGAAGCAAAGAGTGGTCGCGTTGTCCTCCTGTGAAGCTGAGTACATCGCAGCGAGCGCAGCATCGTGCCAGGGAGTTTGGCTTGCTCGACTGTTAAGTGAATTGTCGGATGAAGCAGTACAGAAGTGACGCTTAGGGTAGACAACAAATCTGCTATATCACTAAGCAAAAATCCGGTTCTTCATGATAGGAGTAAGCATATAGACACAAAGTATCATTTTATCAGGGATTGTGTCGAAGAAGGAAAGATCGCGATCGACTACATCAGAACTGAAGAACAAAAAGCAGATATACTGACGAAGCCACTGGGGCGGATACAATTTGCAAAGATGCTGAAGAAAATTGGCATGATTGAAGTCGGAACACAAGATTAGGGAGAGAATGTTGTATATAATCTTGTTTTCTCAAATTTGGAAGTGATCGAACTCAAAACGAGGAAGAAATCAAAAGTCGAAGATAAAAACAGAGTTTCCCAGGCAGAGCAGTCAGACCGCTAGTAGAATTGTAATAGAAGTCGAAATCGAAAAGGAGTCGGAGTCGGAGTTGTCTTCGTACCCGAGTTAAAGTTGTATAACCGGGTATAAAAGGGGGTGTAGTCCTGTAACTTTGTGTACCGAGCCATTGTGAGAAGTAAAAAAGAGAAAAAAAAAGCAAAACTCTGTGTCGCTGTTTTTTTTCGGGCAATTCCGCAGACATGGTCGTGAGCTCTTACGACCATGGCAAAGCTACAGTGAATCTATGACCACGTTGAAGGAGCGTAGAATGTGATCGTAAAGGGTTCGACCACGCAGAGAAGGCTATGACCTCGGTGAAGGTGGTCGTAAGGAGTTGCGACTACGCCGAGAAGACCAGTACGTGGTCGGAAGCGACTCTGACCACGTTGAAGGAAGTGAACGTGGTCGAAAGGGTGTTCGACCACGGTGAACAGTGATCGCCAGCATCACTGCATGATCGTAGAGGGTTTCGATCACGGTATTTCGAGCGGCTGAAGGAAGGGTAGCGAAGCGATAAAGAAGAGTAGTCGAAACTTCTACAGTAAGTTTACGACCACGAAGGAAAATCGATCGGTAGAGCGATTGAAGCGGTTGGAACTGGTCGTAAGCACTCAGAACCGGTCGTAAACAGTTCTAATCGGTCGTAAACGACTTTAACCAGTCGTAAACGGTCCTGGGAGGTCGTAAGACTTTCCAACACATGGGGATTCGTTGATGAATTTTGGAGATTTGAAGATGTTTTCTCTGCTGGAGAAGAGGCCTAGAAATGACAGCGGAAGAGGAAAAGGGGAGGAAATGGCAAAGACTGTTTTTATTTATGGAGACAAAATATAAGGATAGGACTATTATTTCACATATGTGCTTCAGTAAGTTTTGTCGGGAATCAAGGTAGCCATTATTTGTCATGTTGGGATGCTGAATGAAATCTGTTTTTGCTACAAAGAAGTCACAACTGATATTTTTGTAAATGTTTCATCATCACAAAAATGAGGGCATGTGTTACCGCCATATTTTGGCAGGCAAAATAGTCATTAAAAATATTTTTGACATTTAATGTGATTATAAGAAAAGATTGGGATTAACCGAAAATTAGATTAAGTATCGGCCTTGCTAAGAAGCCTCTAGAAAATGCCGACTAAGAAACCATAGATGCAAAGAAGAAAATCGTCAATAGAAGATTGGAAGTAAGAATATTTGAAGCTGTATAGGGATAAGGATTTTATCCAAGGAAAGGTTGAGCTGACACAAAGAGGAACGCTCGAAGCGTAATCTAAGATTGAGTCGGCTGTTTTAGACTATACATACCCTTATTGGTTGATGAAGAAACACAAACACACTAACTTCTACTACTCCCTCTATTCTTTTTTACTTGACTTTTCACGGCCTTTGAGATGTGACTTTAACATATATTTTTTATAACTTTATAGTAAGATATACTAATAAAATTATAATTTTATAAAAATATTTTTAACAACAAATCCAATAATATAATTTTCATATAGTCAATCCAGATAGTTTTAATTCTATTGGTGGTCAAACTTTAAAATATTTGACGGCATGAATTCTAAAAAGTCAAGTAAAAAAGAATAGAGGGAGTACCTTTTTACATATATTTTTTCTATACCTTAGGAGTAGATAGTAGCTAGTAGAATATTACCTTTGTAATTTGACTTTGATCAATATTACTTCGCATCAACGTGCTAATCCATCTCTGAGTTACACATGCCCCAGTTTCGAGATTCGCTTCTATTCGTTATTGTTTCGTATTGATGTTTCGTGTAGGATCGATTTTTTTTCAGGCTTAATTATCATCGGTTTTGTCGATTTACTAAAAAATTGACTGTGCGTTCCTAGAGAACATCCGTTATGAAGATAAGAATTCTCTGGTAACACTCTCTAATCAATTAATAGTTTCATTAGGTAGCTGAACAAACTCTGGTCCATGGTCCATGATGCAAGCGGGGCGGCTTACCCTCACGAAACAAACGCAGGGAGACGCAGAGGACGTTTCGGCCGCGTTGGCGCACGCGGCCACGCGCGCCCATATATCGGAGCACCGACCACGTGTGCTAATCTGCGCATACAGTTGGCAACGTGTGGCCGCGCGCATGCATGTGCGCGTCCAGCGGAGAACTGACGATTAAGGAGCAGCGATCGATGCACCGTCGGCGAACGTGCGTGCATGTGCCCATATGACTTTCCGGCGTCTACGCGTATGCTTGCAGACGGCCGGCACGATTCCGCGAGGGTGATGAGTTCCAGTCCCAAACCTCGTGTGTCCACTGTACAGTGGACGTGGATCTGACATGCGGTGTGCAGTGGCGGACCCAAGATTTTATCAAAGGGTATACCGCACCAAAATTTCTATATGCAATTCGGTAAAACCATTTGCCAATTCGGTAAATAATTGTAAAATTTGCACCGTAATTCGGTATACAGTCACTAAATAATATGATAAGTCTTAAATTCAAGGATTAAGTTGGAAACTTACACAACTTACAATATAAATAGTTCAAATACCATACTAATAGTCTGACCTTGACAATAGGTTCCTCGATTGCAACAAACTCAAGCCCACCACCACCTGTGCCAGCAAGGTATGGCCTAATCTCGTCAAGTACCTGATATAGGTGAAAAGAAGTTAGCAGAGCTCCAGTTTCTATCTCAACATTGTTTTATCAAAAGATACTAAAACGAGACTCAAAAGATAAAACTTCATATCCTGAACAAAAGGAAAGAAAGAATATACATCTTCAAGGCTATTTTTCAAAGAAGAACATCACACTACAGAATTGATCTGTTCTGAATCATGAAGTCAGATATCGACAACAAAGCGCTTTAGTGTGAAGCATAAAGCGAAATATCAGCAATATCATATGGTTATTTGTCCCAACATCCTTCTTGATTGCTTTCTACTGGAAATGAAATTGGGAAGGTCTTAAAAGCACAAAACCTTGGGATGGATGGTAACACCAAGCATATCAGCAATCAGAATTTCTGATGAAATAGTAGCAATGATTAATTGCACTTCCTCTACCATTCAGAGAAGGCTGTGATATTGTTGACAGCAGAAAAGGATGTTGCTTCACATAAAGAACAATAAAAAGGAGAAAAAGGAAAATGATAGGTGCACGTGTATGGAATGAGGCGCAGAGCAATTAGCTGCATATGCTATGACTACAAGGTTCATGATTTGGAGATAAGCTGAAGTACCAGAGCTGCAACAAAACAAATAGCCACAATGCCTATACAAGTTGACATCACATAATATTGAGGGTTTGTATCTTCAATTCAACCCGAAGACACCATATTAACAAGTTGACCTTCTTATATCGGAGGGCAGGGCAGGCAATGAAAAGGTTGTCCCTAGCTGTAGAACATAAGCAAGTAAACAATCTATATGGGGGGAAGAATAAGCCAGTCTTCACACTGAAACAGGGATAAGCAAACGAACTTGGTTTACAACAATATACAACCAGGGGCTCAAAAATTATTCTCCGAGCCGATACGATTGTTCCAGATTTCTACTATCAAAATTCCATGACCATGATATGTCTCAAGATTACGCTCGAGATAGTCCTCTACCCATAAAAAAATCTCAATAAGCTGAGAAACAGGGATAGAAGAAGAACAAGCCAAGAAAAAACTCACCTTGCCGCCGCGGCCGCCGCCTCTCCTGGCGACTGGACGCGCGAACCAACCTTGGCGCAGAGGAGGCCGTCCCACTGGGCGACGCAATCCCCACCTTCAAACCAAATCAAGAACCCATCAGCTCAGTAGAACCAAGGAATTGCCCCCTAAAAAGGGCACAGAGACGAACAAGGAGGAGGAAGGCAAACCCTAACCTTAAAAGAAGAAGGGGAGCAGGAGGTGGACGGCGATGGGCTCGCCACAGCCATCGCCGCCGTCTGCATATCTTCTACAACAGAGAGGGCTCCGTATTAGGCGCCAGGTCTTGCTGGACTCTCCAGAGAAGAGTTGTCGCGCTCGACGACCTCCACCTCTCCGGCCTCAACACCACCCACTTCCTCACCGGCTCACCGCTCTGCAAATTGGCTGCGGACCTGCGTGCGGCGCGTGCAGATTCGAGGATCGAGGCGGCGCGTGCGGCAGGCGAACCGGCGGATTGATCGGATCGGCTGGAGGCGCCGGGCGTGTGTACTAAGTTGGCTGGACTCAGGGTATGCCAGGGGGTATGCCGGGGCCCACCCGGCATACCCTGTAGATCCGCCCCTGGCGGTGTGGCTTAAAAACTGGAAGCGTTGTTTGGTTGTCTGGTCAGCTGGCGTTGCTCCTGCACAGCTCGCTGAGTCAAAGTCAGTTTTAATATTGTTTCCTATTATATTTATAAAAATGATAATATATGTGGCGTATTGATAAAAATATTATTTTTACCGTCGACGGCCGCCTGGCCGCTCGGCCCGCCGACAGCAAAAATAATATTTTTGTCAATATGTCTCACATACTGCTATTTTTGTAAATACTATACGAAACAGTGCCAAAACTGACTTTGATTCCATTCCATTTTGTATCAGTATGCTCTCTTGCTACGACGTTACGTACGCTCCTATATGCAATATAGCTTTGGAGTTTGGACTTATCAACCTGCAGGGGAAAATTAACATGTCGATGGAGGCTACCGGTGTGGAGAAGAAGAAGCCGTGGACGGCGGAGGGGCTGCTGCCGCCGTTGAGCATGGTGCTGGCGCAGGTCTTCACCATGGGTGCTCTCCTCCTCTCTAAGGTCGCCTTCAACGTTGGCATGGAGCCTTTCGTCCTCCTCGCCTACCGCAACCTCATTGGTGCTATCACCGTCGCCCCATTCGCCTTCTACTTTGAGAGGTACATCCCTACCTAGCTAAGTTACGCACTCCCGTGAGTTCTTTTTCCAGAAATTGCATGGTGCGCAGGGGAACCTGCGTACCCATTAGTGGAGAAATTCCAAAGAAAACATGACGAATAAATTTGATTATGAAATTGCAATTTCGCAAGTTTACATAAATTTTTGTGTACTACGTCCATGACTTTTTTTTGTACTTTTAAAGTGTTATGTCATGGTGAATTTGCTAATGGGGAAGCCAATTTCCGCACCACTACTACACTCTTCTTTTTTTTCTTTAGAATTTGTGTTTAAAATTTCTGAAATTTGACCCTCAATATATTGAAAACTACCTAGATTGTCCATACAAGAACTATATCATTAGATTTGTTGCTGAAAATACTTTCATATTATTATATTTTTTTGATTTATATCGATATAAAGTTATAAAAAAGCTCACTCCGTTATTTCATATTTGATGTTATATGGTTGATGTTATGTGGTCTCTGAGATGTGACTTAGGACATTTTTTTTATAAATTTATAGAAGTATAAATTGACAAAACTATAATATGATTGAAGTATTTTAAATGACAAATCTAGTTCTATGGGTCAAAATTTATAATGTTTGGCGGCACAAATTCTAAACAAGCAAATAAAAAGAACAGGGGAGCAACCACAGAGTCGGTAGTCACATCTCTTGAAGACCGTAGGAACACAATCACACCAAATAGAAAAGAACAAACGCATAGAATGTACTACTTCCGACCTTTTCTACTTCTCATCTTGGGGATCGACATGTTCAGCAGTACACTGATTTGACCTTTACTTTTTAAATTAAATATTAGAAAAATTATTCAAAATATAACAATATACAATTACCTTTTGGTGACAAATATATTAATACTAGTTCAATGCCCGTGCGTTGCTACGGATTTTTAAAATTTATCATACTACATGTTTTAAAACTCACGGGTGGTAAAATTTTTTAGAATATGTATACAAACATGTTCTAAAAGTTTTTGAATCCGTTAAGTAAGTCGGAAGTCGTCGATCACACCTCGTGGTCATAAGTCAGAAAACATCGACCACACCTCGTGGTCGTAGGTCGGGAGCCCTCGAGCACACCTCGTCGTTGTAAATCGGAATCCATCGACCATCACGCGTGATCGTAGGCCGGGAGCGGTCCACCATTACTGGTGGTCGTAAGTTGGTAGCGGTCGACGATCGATCGTGGTCCTAAATTGGGAGCCTTTGACAATGGCTCATGGTCGTACATTGGAAGTCGACGACCATCGTTCGTGGTCGTAAGTCGGAAGCTATTGAAAATACCTTATGGTCGTAAGTTGGAACACGTAGACCAGCGTTCATAGTCATAAGTCAGAAGATATCGACCACATCTTGTGGTCGTAAGTCGAAACATATGGACCAGTGCTCATGGTCGTAAATTAGAAGCCGTCGATCACACCTCGTTGTTGTAAGTTAGAAGCCGGCGACCATCGCACATGATCATAGGTTGGTTGACCATCGCTGGTGGTCGTACGTTGGCAGGCCTCTAGCGCACTTGTGCCCTGTTGCCCGACTGTCAGTGCCAGTCTGCTCGGCCCCGACTTCGACCGTGACCACGATTTCGACCATTGCCCCGTTCAACTTCGACTACTGCCCCTTTCAACCACTGTCCGCTTCGACCACGACCCTTCGACGTTGACCACTTTCCCCTTCGACCACGGCCCCCTTCAACCATGGCGCCGAGAAGGAGGAGGAGGCGCGGCATGAGGGTTCGGGGCAGAAAAAGGTGGCGGTTGCAAGAGTTGGTGGTGAGGAGGTAACGGCGGGCAAATAAGGAGAGGAAGCGGCAAGCAAATGCGTTGGAGAGGTGGCGATGAGCGGATGCGACGCTGCTGGGAAAGTTGGGGGACTGTGACCAGATGCTGTTGTACAGGGAAGGAATTGGTGGCGGCGCTGAGGAGGAGGAGGAGGTACGGCACGAGGGTTCAGGGGAGAGAAGGAGGCAGCAGTTGCGGGAGGTGGAGTGGTTGCGAGAAGCGGAGGATGTGCGGGGAGAGAAGAGGAGGAACACGGGCTCAACCTTTTCTACGAGGAGCGGAAGAACTATCTACATATGGATCTTGACGGCTGATCTTTGATCGGACGACTGAGAAAAGAGAAGGACTGACGACCACCAACTTACATTTATATAATAGTAAAGATAATTTTTATGGGACAAATATAAATTTTTTTACATATATCTATGGTTAAAATTTTATATAGTTGATTACACACATTCTAAAGCGACAACTAAAAAGCTACGGGGAAGTGTTTTACATTTACCTACTCTCTTCAAATGGCTACCTTGTAGCTTGCATTTTTGCTCGTTGAGGGAGGAGTAATAAATAATGGATTATATAAGTTATCCTCGTGCTCCGTACGTGCATCTACCCTACTCTATAATACACCAAAATTTTCTTTACTAAATCCACCCCCTCAACCACCCCCACAGTCATGCCTAATCTAAGTCCACCCAGATTTGTGTACCAAGTAATCCAACTTCATACAAATGAATGGTCTAGATCTCTTCTCAAACCTTATTCTCTTACTCATTGAAGATCCTAAGGCCAAAATCATTTGGATCATGCACATCATTGAACCCAGAGCCACTTCCGCATCGCCCCTCCTCCCCTGCCCTGCCATCCCGCACCGCCGCCGCCTCCTTCCCTCCCCACCCCGCATCGCCCCTCCTCCCCTGCCCTGCCATCCCGCACCGCCGCCGCCTCCTTCTCTCCCCACCCCGCATCGCCTCCTCCTCCCCATCCCTCCGCTCTGCCGCCGCCTCCTCCTCCCCCCACCTTGCGCTGCCGCCGCCTCCTCCTCCTCCCCACCCCGCGTCGCCGCCTCCTCCCCCGTGCCTCCACTCCCGCCGCTCCCCCATCTCCGCCTCTCCCTCGCGCCTCCACTCCCGCCGCTCCCCCATCTCCGCCTCTCCCTCGCGCCTCCACTCCCGCCGCTCCCCCCACGCGCCGGCGCCTCCTCCTTCCCTCCCGTCGCTGCTCGACCTCGGTCGCTCGCGTCACGCCGTCACCCGCAAGGCGCAAGCGATCGCAACCGCCGTCTTCGAGCGCCGCTTCGCCTCCGCGGGTAAGGATTCCAACCGGCTCTAATTATCGCGTCGCGTTTCGGTCGCTCTCTCGATGGGGTATCGCTTCGCTGTCTTTTTTTGGCAGCGACCAGAACTCGTCGATGAAATCTCGACGAGCCTCGCGGCCGGGGCGGAACGGAGTTTGGGAAGTGCTACACCGCCGCGCTCCGATCCGCGGATTGGTGAGTTGTTTTATGGTTTTCCAACTTTTTGGATGCCCGATCCACTATTTTGGTGTGGGATGTGTCTGATGTGGTTTGATTCTTAGTTTGTGGTGGGTGGATTGGGAATTCAACGAGGGTTTGGACGCTTTGATCTCTTTCTCTTGGTAAATTGTGTGTTAGGCTATGAAGTGGATGAATCGTTTGGTTCTGTCCGGAGGTTTAGAGGCTCTGATCTGCTTATGTGTTGGATAGTGTGTGATGCGGTGGTCGATTTGGAGGCTTCGACGTGTTTTTATGTGTGACTTTCTGGATGCAATGGAAAGTTTGGCTATGTAATTTTTTTTGCAGGTTTTAATCTGCCTCTATTGCTGAATTATGTGAAATAATAAAGATTTGATCCATGTTTTGGTGTTTTTGATCAGATCGGCTCCCCTACTCGATAAGGATTCTTCTCGAGTCCGCAATCGAAATCGTGATGAGTTCCAAGTCACCGGGAAGGACGTTGAGAAGATCATAGACTGGGAGAACAGCGCACCAAAGCAAGTCGAAATCCCGTTCAAGCCATCCCGTGTCCTCCAGGTACCGATCCTGCCATCATCTCTAATTTTTTTCTGTTTTGTCCAGTTGTTGTGGATAGAATAAGTGTGAGCTAGAAAGATACAGATTTTGATGGAGGAATATTGGAATTGGAGTTCCACTTTCCTATCCTTTCAAGAAAAGTGGAGTTCCCTATGGCTTATCTTTTGCCCATGTTATGATGTATGATTGCTACTGTCTGTTGAGTTGTTTAATGATAGATATGGACATCTTAAGGTGTAGGTGTCTGCATAAAATTACCTGCATTCCCATCTTGTATTCTTGCTCTTACGAGATAAAAGTCAACACTTTCTATTTAGTTTGTCAAGTGCTACAGTTGTCAACTTGCTCCTACGAGTTAATCAAAGTCTACACTGCTACGTACATATATATGAGTCTTCTTATATTTAGTCGAACTGCATGCGTGATCCATCAACCCCTGTCGCTAAAATATCCTTTTTGCTTCTTAGTTTTGCTATATCTCGTGCCAAAAAGAACATGATTGTACAGTTGATACTGGACCAAGATTTATTTGTCAAGGATGGAAACCATGTTTTTGTTTGCAGAAATGGACCAATGTAGGCGTCAGTTAATTTCTGCTTACTGGTTCAGTAATGTGCCACGCAGTCAAGCTGTTGTGGACGCGTTTGTGGACCAGCGCCGCCCCAAACCGACCGACTCTGCTGCATTGGCAGGAAAGGATTAGGAGATCAATTAAGTTAGGAAAGATAATATTGGTTTGGATCCTTAAGAGATAGTTTCCAGATTCAGTTTGCCATCCATTATACAAGGATGAGTATTGTATCCTTAGTTCCTTAAGCAAGAAAGAACTTCCTCTACCTGACTACCTGCATCTATCCCTTCCCGTGATTTCTCTTTTCCTGTCCCTGCTACCAGTGCTGCGCGCCGTGAGCCTTCATCACGACACCACCTCGCCTGCGAGTCCTTCGCCCCGTCCTCCCGTCACACACCCATACAACCTCCACCATAGACCGGTTCTTATCATAAGCCACAGTTGATCTGAATCTTTTAAGGTCATATTGCTCCTTTCTTGCTCCTTGCACAAAGACTCGACTTCTATAACAACAATTATTCTAAAACATACTGGGTATGTTATATATTATGATAGTTTTCACCTGCTTCTCCCTTTTCATTTTACTGGCCCTAACAATTATATTCCTCTTCACCGTTGTAATGTTTTCCCCATGTTTAGGAACTATCAGATTAAGCTTACCGTTGTAATGTTTTCCCCATGTTTAGGAACTATCAGATAAAGCTTACTCCATGGGGGCAGCGAGTGGTTTAATTCGATGCCGATACAGTGTATGACCTTGGCCGGAAGGAACCTGTCGTGGCTTTCTTCGTTGGCGTCCCTATGAAAGCATATGGTGGTGAGTTCTATGTTTCTTCTCGAAAGATGCTATTCCAATTAGCCAGCATGCCAGACCAAGTTATATCTCTCACATGAGTTATTGTTGCCTTAGTGTTTATGTTTCTGCATATATGAACAACAGACTCCACACACATTTTGTTGGAACTGAATGTCAATTTGAAATATCACAGCGTTACAATTTTTATGTGTAACAAGTAAAGCTTATCATTTGTACGCTGTCAAGGGCTATGAACAAGCTATTGATGATGAGTTTTCGTCAAAAAAATACTGAGCATGTATATTTTGCAAGTGTGAACATGGCCTTTAGATGTAGCTAAAGTGCTAAACCTATCTCGGCACTTCATATCCCAATATTTCCTCTGAAAGACTTAATTTTTTAGAAGTTAGAACATTTCCTTGCCTTCAATGCTTAATTTGGCCATCATAAGTTAACTAAGAACTCAGTTGTACTATGCTTCACTTTTGTTAATGAAATCAAAGAACTAGCGCAATCGGAACATTTAATGCCATTTTCTTCAGAGTTACTATAAGATTTACTGAGTTGTTCGTATAACGACAATCATATGTATAACTTGCTTTGAAATATCTGTTTTATAAGATATACTAGGCACTTGGAAGTCTCCTGTCTCTGCGTTTTTTACCCCCGTCCTGTCTCTGCGTTTTTTTTATCCCCGTCGATGATTTTGAATTAGCACCTGAGTTATGTGATCCTTCAACCCATAATATGGGCAATTGATGTCCTCCTTTCTTAAAGATGTCATACATTGCATGGGTTCTGATCCTTTTAGCAACTCTCCTGGTATTGTAAATACAAGTCAAGCTATTCAGGGAACACACATGCCTGAGCTCTACGAAACAAAGAAGAACATCAACAGGTGCTTTGTGGTACTATGTGGTTGGTTTGGCTAATGGGACATATACAGCTCAACTCTTCTTCGCAGAGATAGTTATAGAAAGTCCAATACCAGGAAGGCGTTTATTCAACATTGATATTCAGGTTTGATTTCTCTCTCTAAAAGTGAAAAGCCATAGAGCAAACAAATATTTTAACACATCCAATCCACGTGAGCCAAAGGGAACTCTCTGATTAACTGCAGGATCAGAATATCAGGACAGATTTTGACATTATTAAGGAATCGGGAGGTTCCAGAAAAGCCACTAACATAACTCATGAAGTGACTGTGGACAACTCGATACTCAAAATACATCTGTATTGGAATGGACGAGGCACATGTTGTATTCCGTATGGAGGAGCTTATGGGCCTCTGCTGTCAGCAATAAGAGGTAATTTCAGTACAAACACTGCCCTTTGTTGATATATTTCTCTGTTTACTGGAAAAGCATTGGCTGATAAGGAAATGCTCATTTTTCGCAGTTTTCGGCCCCCCAGAGGCGCCAAATTCAGCACGACAGGATGAAAAGCGAAGAGGAGTGGTTGCAGGTATTGCAGCCCTTTGTGTAGCTGCTGCAGTGGTTTCTTCATCCGTCGTTTACCTCTGGTGGAAATGGGTTTCACTTGTGAAGCATCCAAAGACATGAGGTGTCCAAATCAAATGTGTATAGCCGGTCGTTCGCCTGCTTTCTTAGAAGGTGAATGATCCTCTGTATACTGTATTGTATGTTCATTGAGTTTGGTTGGGACATGGACTCCTGTACAGGAAAAGGTGCTGCATAACGTGAAGAGGAAAACAACAAAGATTGATGTACGCTCGGTTTGTGGTCGATCTTTAGGTCTGCAGCTTTGTTTCTCAACCATCGATTGTAAGTTTGTTACCAATGAAGTTTTCTCAAGATTTCTGCAAATGTTGCACGCCTGTTTATTTGTTCATTAATCAAACTCATTTCCCCCCATTGTTGCGGTCTTATTGGATGGCTATTACGTCTTTAATGCTTGATGTTCTGCATGTGGTACCAACCGAAAATGTTCAGACTTTCATCCAGAATTTGAAAACTTCCGTCTGGATTTTGGGTTTTCAATCGCGATATTTTGGAAACTGGATTTTTCGTACTTTCGACCACAAAATTTCAACTCAGCGCACACGTCTCTTCGTCTGACGGTTGAGATTATTTTTGAGGCGACATGGACAATGGATGTTGACGTCCACAGGATAAGTTTCCATGGTCTGCAAAATAGCATTTTCGTTCTCCTATTTTGCATTCACCTCTGAGAAAACAAGTGCTTTAATGCTCCCTAGAAACAAGTCACATTTTTAAAACATACTTTTGATGTGCCTAATTTGCAACTCTCTATTAATTGCTTTAATGGCGGGGTGGTGATGATTGATGAGAAGGATGGTCCTCGATAAAGGGAAAGTAATTACCTTATTTGGGATTTTCTTTGGAATGAGGATAAAATTGTTTGACGATAAAGTCATGGTCAGACAGCAATCGAGGCATAAGGGTAATGGGTATGCCAGTTTCGGTGGTGAGAATATTGTTCTATTCTGTTGGTAGAGTGTAGAGAGGTAGAGATTGTAGGGCGAGGATCAGAAAGAATGGAGAGAAGCAAATTTTGGCTTTACAAGATTTTCACGTTGGTTGTTCAGGCTTACTTTACATTGTGCAAGTTCAGAAGTGTGATGAGACTTACGTGCTTGTTTGTAGTAGCAGAAAAATTTTGTCTCAAACTTGATTGGCATTAGAGGTCTATATCTGGAAATGCTACACCAGGTTGCATTTTGTGTTCAAACGATGGCTAAACAATTTGCTCTTGATGGCAGCAGAAGGATCGTACCCATGTACTTCATCTCCGTTTATGCGCCAATGTGAAGGACTAAATTTTGCATTTGTCGCCTGTTTATTCCTTTTCCAAGGTAAGAAAGCTTTGTCTCAAAATCAAATATTCATGATCTGGTCCTGCATCCAGACCACATATGCCCCCATTGACTCATTATATAGCAGCAGGCCTGGCAACTTCAGAAATTGATTAACTCTCTGAAAGTGCTATAACTTTTGTAGCCATAATGATTGATACCATTAAAAACTGAAAAAAATGAGAAAACAAAAAGGACCAGATATATGTGACAGACAGTGCAAGCATTTTAAATCCTATATAAGGATGTGGTAGTAAATAGCATGGCAAGATTACCTAAGCTTTTTAACAGTGCTTCATCTTATACAAGATTTGTGGGATCTGGACCTTGCAATCTCAGGTGAACACATTCCAATTCTATTTTTAAAGGTAGAAATGGGAGGCCATAGAGAGAATAAATATTCCTCCTATATTGTGTTAAATATATCGACTGTTTTATTTCGTTATCAGCAAAACTAAGAAAGCTTTCTCTGGCATTGAATAGGGTTGGTTTGCTGTCTCTTCTGGAACATCATTGCAGTTACTTCAGCTTGGATCAAGGGGGAAGGTAAGCCCTTTTGGTGTTGCTCATGCAATGTGCATCTAGAAAATTAATTAACACTTATTTATGAATGGTCTATCCATTTTCAGGTGTGAAGATCTGGTTTCTGGCAATCATCTACTTCATCTCTGAGGTTCCTGGTGCAGATGTGTTATGGTATCGCCCTCTTTATAATGCTATGAGGTATATATACTTGCATTTGATACAATGGCTTTTTCTATGATAATTTCAGTGAGACAGTGGCATGAATTGTATGTTGTTGCGCATTTTGCGCATTTTGTTGCGCATTTTGAATTGTATGTCGGGAAGGTGTTCAAATCACGCGATAAACAGTCGTAGCTTCGTTAACGGTCGTATGGTCTCGCGAAGCGTCGCAAGACCTGGGAATCGGTCGTAGGCTTTTGAGCATTGCGTGTTGGGTGGTTCCGACCGGTCACGTATTTATGTGACATTTATTATGTGACAAAAATATTTGGTTATACAATATATGAGACGTGAATCTTAATGAATCTGATTGTTGTTTTATTTTTTACAAATTTTATCTTGTTTTGTATTTTATCGTAGCGTTAGCACGGGCACACTACTAGTATATATAAGGATGGAAAACAGTAACGGATAATTTGTTTTATCCAATATTCGTATATGAGAAAACGCGAATTTGGTAAGCAAAATATGTATTCGAAAATATTCGTATTCGAGAATATTTATATCCGTATTTGAGAATATTCGTATTCGCATTCGTATTCGAGAATATTCGTATCTGTATTCATATTCGAGACTATTCGATTCGTATTCTATCCGTTTTTAGAACCCATGAAAAATCCGTACGAATTTTGTGATTCAAAATTTGGATTTAGGCGGTTTAAAATCTGGTCAAAAACTGGTGAAAAATCAGCAAAACTGCTATGAATCTGTTTTATCCGATATTCGTATCCGAGAAAATCGGTATTCAAAAATATCTGTATTCGTATTCGAGAATATTCGTATCTGTATTTAAGAATATTCGTATTCATTTTAAAAATATATATTCGTATTTGTATATGAGACTATTTGATCGTATCTGATCCGTTTCCACCCCTATATATACACACACCCACACCTTCAGGGGCGGATGTACAGTGTTGGGCCGGGGTCAAGTGACACCGACGACCTCTGGCCCAACCCACATACCCCATCATATATTTTAACTAGTGACCCCTATGAAAAATTACAGTGACCCCAGTCCCCAGCGGCCCAGGCGTCCAGCCCACATAGCCCACACACGCTTCGTCTTCTCTCCTGTGCAAGCTACTCAGCGACGGCGCGACGCTTCTTCTAGTTCCGCTTCGGCGCTTCGCCGAATCGCCGTTCGCCCGCGGTTACGCCCAGGCCCATCACCGCGCTGCCGTGGCCACGGGACGGGAGCCTGCGCCCTGCGGTCGACGCGCGTACGTTGATCCAGTAGATCGAGCACCTCCCAGTACGTACATGCATTAGCGAGCGTCCGAGCGATGGCTGTCCGAGCATCCGAGCGATGGCTGTGCTTCTTTTTTATACATATGCATGGACGCGCGTACATGCATTTTATTCTACATTTCTACTGCACACTTCCTCACATGTTTGCTTCTTTTTTTGTTTTTCAGTTTGGCTGTGCTTTGTTTGGGTTAATTTGGCAAGGAATAAGTGGCCCTTGGTGAAAGTGATATACCCAAGAACAGAGGAGTTTTAGACTTTTAGTTGCTGCAGGCTTGATCCTGATACACGACATGTAATTTTTTTAATTAATGTAAACTTGTTTATGACATTTTCCTTTTGGTTTCCTTCTTGCATTCTGAAACATGATTGATTTTGTGTTTCTTTGTTCAGAAACTAGTTCTTTCCTAAAGAGTGAAGAAAATGATGGAGTGATGGTTGCAGCGCTTTTCAATCAGTGTAATCTTACTTCCAAGCTTCAAGAAAAATGTCAAGTAAGGAGTTTTGCCCTATGTAATGTATATGCTATATCTATTATTCAGCTTCATGTTCTAATTTTTAAATATCTCCCTAACCTGACAGGTAGTAATACCATAATGGAACGATTTTTAAAAAGGAAACTACCGCCAACCAATGATGCAGATGGTCCTAGAAGGACTTTGACAGGAGATGAAGATGGCCCATCAAATGTTAATCATACCACTCGTCCATTGTTGTTGTCGCGAAAAGAGGTAAATTTGAATGAAATTCCTTATGATCCGCCCGATAGGAAGAGAATATCACAATACATAGGCCCAAAGCTACAAGATGAGATAAGGCGCAAGTATTTGATTAGAGGGCCATACAGACCACCACCTGGCTTTAAATATCCACAAAAGGTTATATCAGGCAAGTCACGCCGATTTAATCCTGAATGGTTTACTATGTATGATTGGCTAGAGTACAGTGAGAAAGTAGACAAATGCTTTTGTTTGTATTGCTACTTGTTCCGAGATAGTATTGAAGGCCAAGGTGGGAATGATGCATTCACAGTAGATGGTTGGTCATCTTGGAACAAATCGGACAGGCTTAGAGACCATGTTGGCGGTCCTAGTAGTTTTCATAACACAGCGGTTAAAAGATGTGACAATTTGCTAAAGGAAGATCAATCAGTTGGTGCAGCTCTGAAAAAACAAAGTAATGCAGATAAAGAGAAGCACAAAATACGGTTAAATACTTCTATTAATGCCGTCCGGTACTTGTTGCATCAAGGCTTAGCTTTTCGTGGCCACGATGAATCAGAAAAGTCTACCAACAGGGGAAATTTTCTAGAGTTGGTAAAGCTTTTGGCAGAGCAAAATGAAACTGTAAAGAAGGTGGTTCTAGGAAATGCTCCTGGAAATAACAAAATGGTGGCTCCATCCATTCAAAAGGATATTGCTAATTGCTTTGCTGAGGTAATAAATCTATAAAAGTACCTTTATTCATTTTTTATTCAGATGGTGCCAACTTTCAATGTACTTTTTTATAAAATAATTTTTATTGTCTTGTGCAGATCATAGTGAAATCTATTATTGAAGAAATTGGTGGTGATGTGTTTTGTTTATTGGTTGATGAGTCCGCTGATGTCTCCGATAAAGAACAGATGGCTGTGGTACTGCGGTATGTTGACAAGTGTGGAGCAATAAAAGAAAGACTTACTGGTATTGTTCATGTGAAAGAAACATCGGCTTCATGTCTGAAATCTAACATTGATTATCTGTTCACAAAATATGGATTGAGCATAAAACAAGTTAGAGGCCAAGGCTATGACGGAGCTAGCAACATGAGAGGTGAGTTTAATGGTTTGAGAGCTTTGATCATGAGAGAAAATAGCTCGGCATACTATGTCCATTGCTTTGCTCACCAACTTCAGTTAGTCATTGTAGCAGTTGCTAAGAAAAATGATGATATTAGTGATTTTTTTTGACATGATATCTCTGTTGATTACTGTTGCCGGAGCTTCTTGCAAAAGAAAAGATATGATTCGAGAAAGTCAACAGGAAAGATAAAGAAAGCCATAGGCAATGGACAGCTTGCTAGTGGATCCGGATTAAATCAGGAATAGTCTCTTCAAAGAGCCGGGGACACTCGTTGGTGTTCTCACTATAAGACCTTAAAGAGTGTAAACAATCTGTTCCCTGACATTATTGAAGTGCTCCAGTATGTTGAGAAAGATGGTCCAAATGACGGTAAGAAACGACAGGCTCGTGGTCTCTTGGATTATCTTAGATATTTTGATTTTGTGTTTCATTTGCACTTGATGTTGCTTATCTTGGGACATGCAAATGCTTTGGCACTATCTTTGCAAAGGAAAGACAAAGATATATTGGAGGCCATGCTTGAGGTGAAATTAACCAAACAGAGATTTCAACAAATTAGAGATGATGGCTGGGAATCTCTATTGGAGGCAACATATTCCTTTTGTGCAGATCAAGGTATTTCTAAGTTGGACATGGAAGAAGAGTATATAGATCGTCGCAAACCAAGGAAAAAAACTAACCGTACTAATTATCAGCACTACAGATATGATTGCTTAAATCCTGTTATTGACTTGCAACTTACAGAGTTCAATGATCGTTTCAATGAGGTAAATTCGAATTTGTTAACTCACATGGCTGCATTCAGTCCAATGAATTCCTTTGATGCTTTCAAGCATGATAGTTTAATAGAGCTAGCCAAGTCATATCCAAATGATTTTAATTCAAGCCAACTGAAGGATCTTGATCTTGAGCTTCATATTTATATTGATAATGTTCGAGCGGATGAAAGATTTGCCAAATTGGACACTATTTCTCAACTTGCTAAACTGATGGTGGATACAAAAAAGCATCTTGCTTTTCCTTTGGTATATCAACTCCTCAAATTAGTACTTGTGCTGCCTGTTGCCACCGCGTCAGTGGAGAGATGTTTTTCGGCAATGAAAATTGTGAAAACGGTATTACAGAATCGAATTAGTGATGTATTTATGAATGATTCAATCATATGCTTCGTGGAGCCAAGCCTTTTAGCTACAATTCCAAATGACGATGTGATAGCTCTTTTTCAAAAGATGGGAACTCGCAAAGAGAAGATTTGAGAGGTAACTATTGTTAATTTCTTACAATGATATTTCTTGTTATCAACTTATCATGTACTGCTGTTAATTTATTCAGTGTATTATGCATGCATGGAATTATAGTACTAGTTTATTACTAGTTATTAGCCTCCATCAATTAGTGATGTATGTTTATAGTGACCCCGGCGATCGTTTTTCCTGGATCCGTCCCTGCACACCTTCATCGATGGATCGTCAAGGAGTGGTCTGCATTGCTGTGTTATGCGAGCAGGATGGCTTTTTCTTCCAGACTGTTCTTTTTCGTGCATGCAAGCGTACTGTCCAGTACCTAGCCTGTCTTCAAACAAAAAGAAAACGAACGAGATATATCGATCCACGTGTGTAAACACACAAAGATAGGCTAGATATGCGAGCACACGCTATGTTTGAACCATGAATTTTAACTCCTTTTGGAATAGAAATGAGCAAGTTAGTTAAATTACGTGCACAATAAGCCAGTGTCATGTAACCATTGAAGATACGATGATCACTTGATAGGACAGAAAGCTTCAATTTGGGCATTTGTTTCTCAGTTTAGCAAGACAGGTGGCAGACAAACATGAGAAGAAACGTTTTCCTTGCTATATATGTGCGTACGATCTACGTACAATGTATCAGCTGCCTTGTTTGTGATGTGTAACTGCATACCAATCGGGAAGAGACAACAAAGCAATTCTTTTTCTGTTAGAGAGAAGGGTGCTCACGCCTACTGGATGTCGTATACACTAGCAGCATAGGCGCGGCGACACGCCGCGCCAGCCATCGTGTACACCGAAGTAAAAGAGACGATAATTTGTGAGGAGTTTTTAAAAAAAATCGAGGGCACATGCGTATTTTCGAAAAAGTTAAAGGGTTTTTTTCGTAAAAATTGAGGACCCGTATGTAATGAAATAAGGACCCGTGCGCAATTTAGAAAACCGCGGCGCCATCCTGCAAATTAGAGGGGGTTTTTCAGAAAAATTCGCCGCAAAAAACCGCCAGGGATCTTTTCGCGAGAAAAAAGGACCTGTTCGCGAAGAAAAAGGACATGTACGTAATTTCTGGAAAACAGGAGGAATCTCCCTCCCCCGGCCGTACGGGAATCCCCGCGCCACGTGCCGGCCGGAGCGCGGGCGCGGGCGACGTGGCCGAGCGGGGTGCGGAGCATTCCCCCGGCTGTAAGAAGGGGAGTATTCGGTAGCACTTTCGTCCTGGGCATCATCAGTTGCTTCCGTTCATAACGATTGACACTTGGACAGGTCAAGTTTAGTCATGTGAAGCATGTTACCGATGACTTACTGGGATGCAAAGTAGTTGAATTTTTTTAAAAAAATTGTAAGTTTGTAATTTTGTTTTCAGTTTAGAAGTCGAAGCCATGTATAAGTTAAAAGTTGAAGTCGTATATCAGTCACCGTGATCATGCTCGTGGTCGTGTATGAGTATGAGTCAATCTATCGAGTCCGTGTCAAGGTTGTAGGAGTAGTAGTTGTAGACTAGTCTGCCCCGTAATCGTAAAGCAGGGTATCAAAGGCAGAACATTGTACTGAGAGATTGCAAGGAAACCAGAGAAAGCGATCAGGGTGACCGTAGCGATCGGTGTGATCGAGAGAAAAGAAATAAAGAAGAGAAGAGCGGTTTAGCTCTGGGAAATCTATCGAGTTCATCGTGTGCGCAGACGTGGTCGTAAATGGAGTTACAACCATGGCGATCGAGCGGAGATGCCCGCAGGAGCAGTAGACGTGGTCGTAAGCGAGTTATGACCATGGTCACAGAGCGAGAAAACGTGGTCGTAAAGGAGTTACGACCACGGTCATGAAGCAGCTAATGTGGCCATAAGGGTTACGACAATGGTAGTAGATAGAGCCTTCAATGTGATCGACAAAATCACAGCGTGGTCGTAATCGAGTTACGATTACAGTGATCGAGCCTACTACATCGTCGGAGGAGGAGGAGCGCAGCGGCAGTGAACGTGATCGTAACTTCAGCTGAAGTTACGACTACACAGTCGGAGCTGGGAGGTGTGATCAGAGCGGTCACAATGTGGTCGTAACGACTACCAAGGTGATTGGAGAAGCAACAAAGCAGTCGTAACAACTGCCAGTGTGGTCGTAAAGGCTCAGACGTGGTTGTACGACTACAGTGAGTGGTCACAGACTACAACAAGTGGTATCAGAGTGTGTTGAAGATCATGGGAGACAAGGCGAAGGCTCAGGGTAGGCTAATCTCCCTCCAGTACCCTCTCCTAACGACCGATAATTACCGAGTGTGGGCAATAAAGATGAAGGCGAACATGTACGCCCAGGGAGCCTAGGGTGCAGTCGATCCAAAGGGGAAGGATAAGGAGGTGGACGACAAGGTGGATCAGGCGGCTTTAGCCATCATCTACCAAGCGGTGCCAGATGTGATGATGCATCAGCTCATCGGCAAGGAGATGGCACGAGAGGCATGGGAGATGCTTTAGACGACGCACGAGGCAGTTGATCGTGTCAAGGAGGTGTGACTCCAGAATTTGCAGAGCGAGTTCAGAACCTGTAGATGGGAGAGACCCAGTCGGTGGACGAGTTCGCAAGAAAGTTGAGTTCGTTGTACAATCAGATCAACTTTCTTGGCGATAAGATGGAAGAATCTATGGCAGTGAAGAAGTACCAGTGTGTACTTCTAGAGAAGTACATACCTGTTGTCACCACACTTATGTACTCCGATCTGGACAACAAGAGGATAGAGGAGATCATCGGCTCTCTCAAGGCCTATGAGGAGTTACCGAAGGGGTTTCAATCATGTAATAAGCAGGGATCTCAGAACAAGCAGGCGTTGTTGATAAAGGGAGATCTGAGAGATAGTCATGGCTCATCAAACAACCATGGGAGGTGGCACGGTCGAGGTGGCCAGAGTGGCCGAGGCGGTAGAGGTGGACGTGGAGACAAGGCTAGGCAAGGCGGTAGAGATAGATCCTGTGATAAGTCACATGTCAGGTACTTTGAATGTGGTGAATACGGGCACTACAGGTCGGGATGCCGTAGCCATATAAAGGGTTTCAACTATAACGAGTATGGGCACTATGCTTCGGATTGCAAAAGCAAGAAGAAGGACGGGGAGGTGAACCTTGCCAAAGACGAAGAAGAAAAGGATGGGGAATTGAAAAGGCGCCAATCATGGTGAAACTAAATGAAGAGAACGAAGTTCCAAAACTACACACGAAGGAAGGTAGCCATGATCACACGGATCAGTGGTACTTGGACAATGGAGTAAGCAACCACATGATGGAAGATTGCTCCATGTTTCATAAGCTCGATGAGAAGATTTGGGGGCAAGGTCAAGTTTTGCGACGGCAAAGGGACGATGATGTTATAATACAAGAACAGCGATAAGAAGTTGTTGATAGGGATTTATTATATACCAAGTCTATGCAACAACATACTTAGTCTCAGACAGATGACAGAAAGAGGGTGTAGAGTGAAGTTGTTGGATGAGTTCTTACATGTGTACGATAAAAACATAGATTTGTTGATGAAGGTGAAGAGATCTGCAAATAGGTTATATAAGATTTCTTTGAAAGCTTGTAAATAGGTTTGTGTGAAGAGAGGCACAGATGGACGAGGTGCAGAGGCAGCAGGAGGCTTGCATGGCACGCATGCAGACGCGACACTCCATCCTTGTGCAGACAATGCTGAAGGAAGTGGCTTGAGTCAAGGCGGGTCTCGTAGAGACACAACGCATGCAGTCGGAGTGAGAGGTAGTGGTCTCGCCTGTGGACCACAGGCGCACAGTATGCACGTAGCTAGTTTGGGAGACGTATGGGCACACACACAGGTCGAGCACACACAACGCAAAGGGAGATCAAGGCGAGGAGGTGCACGAGGCGCTGGAGTGTTCCAGACCAAGGCGGGATACACGGGAGTGGCGTCAGTGGGATGGATGAATGCAAAGACTGGAGATGGCGTGATCTCAGCCGAGATATGTGTTGGAAAAAGATGGGAGGCTCAGGTAATGACAAGGCAGTTGTGGGAGCTGGTGCTCCAGCCTGGGAAGGCATGCAAGGAAGAAGAAGAAGCAAGAGACAAGATCGGCGTGATCAAGATGGAAAAACAAGATTAAGGAGGTGATTGTTAGAGTTTATAATCTTGTTTTTAGTTTAAAAGTCGAAGTTGTGTACAAGTCAGAAGTCGAAGTCGTATATGAGTCATCGCGGTCGTGCTCGTGGTCATGCATGAGTACGAGTCAGTATATCGAGTCCGTGTCAGAGTCGTAGGAGTAGTAGTTGTATACTAGTCCGCCCCGTAGTTGTGGAGTAGGGTATAAAGGGTAGAGCATTGTACCGAGAGATTGCAAGAAAAATAGAGAGAGTGATCAGGGTGATCGTAGAGATCAGTGTGATAAAGAGAAAAGAAATAAAGAAGAGAAGAGCAGTTTGGCTCTAGGAAATCTATCGAGTTCATCGTGTATGCAGACGTGGTCGTAAACGGAGTTATGACCATGGCGATCAAGCGGAGGTGTCCTCAGGAGCAGTAGATGTGGTCGTAAGAGAGTTATGATCACGATCACAGAGCGAGAAGACATGGTTGTAAGCGACCATAGCGGGAAAACGTGGTCGTATAAGAGTTAAGACCACAGTCGTGAAGCAGCTAACATGGTCGCAAGGATTACAACAACGGCAGTCGATAGAGCTTTCAACATGGTCGACAGAATTACAGCATGGTCATAATCGAGTTACAACTACGATGATCGAGCCTACTATGTGGTCAAAGGAAGTGCACCGCAGTGGCGGTGAACGTGGTTGTAACTTCAGCTGAAGTTACGACTACACAGTCCAAGCTAGGAGACGTGATCGGAGTGGTCACAACGTGGTCATAACGACTGCTAGGGTGATCGGAGAAGCAATAGAGCGGTCGTAACGACTGCTAGTGTGGTCGTAAAGGCTTAGACGTGGTTGTATGACTGTAGTGAGTGATCGTAGAGTACAACAAAAATAATCTATTTTTTATTTTAAATTACAGCAATATACCTCCATTTTTAATTTACAATAATGATACTTTGTCACTCCACCATTGAGCGACTTGGGCTAGTCACCCAATGCTTGCGCCCCAACTGTTCAAGTCGCCCAACTAGCCTTAGTCGCTCAACCGGAGGGCGACACATCGACAAGTCTTGCACTTGTTGGGCAATTTAAAATAACAATATTATTATATTGATCAGATGGAAATAATTATAAGGGAATGAAGGGCAATTTTTTTGGATAATACATTTAGCAAATTTTGTTTGTAGGTTGTTGTTTTTTTGGAAATAAAAGGGCAGACAAGGTAGGTTGGTCCATTTGTGATTTTCATAAATTCTCAAGGGTATAAAATTTGTTAGACTTGTAATAACATTTTGTGATCATCGTATATTGTTGTAGTGCAATAAATTTCTAAAGAATTTTGTGAGGACAATTAAGATAGCAATGATTTGTAAGTAGGAAGGTAAGTAATATTGCGATGCAACAGGGAATTCATACATAGAAAACTTTGGATAAATGGTGTAATGATAGGGAATTCATACGCAAAAATCTTTGGATAAATGGTGTAATGATAACAACATGATAGCTGATCTAACAAGAGGGATACATGGCACACATGCTAATTAACCAAGGATGGTACACACATGACTTTAGAGAAGTAGAAATACATGGGACATATGGATGAAGTGGGTCAAACTACTCCATGGAACATGATCATTTGCCCTTGTGACCCAGCTCAGCATTGTACTCCTCGCCTTGCACCTTAGCTTACGTCAGCCCTCTTCCGTAACCTTTCGACCCCCCGTCGCTTGGCATGCTTGCACTCCTGCTACTCGTGTAGCCTCTCCTGCCTCTTGTTCTCCTCCATCTCAGCCTGCAGCTCTACGAGATGCCTTTTACAACCCTCATACTCCTCCTTGGCCCACCTCTTCTGTGACAGTAGCATCCACATGTCGTAAGGGTGGATCTTGTCGTCGCATAGGCGCGGCGAGACTGCGATGGGAAGAGAAACGTGGTTATGGTGTAACAGGAAGCAAAATAATGGTGTGCACTGAAATGTGATTTCATTACCGACTGCCTATAGTTCGGCGTGTCAAACCTACGGTTGAGGTAGTCTACGCGATAGTTTGGGCAACACCAATAGCACTACCCAATGTTCTACTCGTCGGTTGATTTGACACTTGCAGGCATCCCGACACCACCAAAGGGGTGGTGCCACCCTCGTCGGGGGGGGGGGGCTTTCGGAGTGCGTTCAGCAGGCGTAGGAGGGGAGCACAACTCGATGCAAAATCATTGGGTGTACTGCGAGGTAGCCTCCTTAGATCGACAAGCTTCGGAGGTGGCTGTTGAGGAGGTGAGTGGTGTGTGTAAGGCTACTGACTAAATGCCCTGTAGCGAGCGGCGGTCTACTAGGGAGCCTCCCAATCCTTCAAGAGCTCATAGATCTGCTTCCATTCATTCTCCTTGTCCATGTTATCTAGGTAGTGTTGTTGGTGAGGAGTTTCTGGTTGAGTAGTGTTGTATTTATAGCGGGAGCGAACACAGCTATAGCGGCTCCATTGCAATGAGGCATGGATATGTTTCATGTCTGTGTGCCATGCCCTTCGAGGAGGAAACTTATAGCAGTTGAGTGGTCTCTTCATGCTTTGCAAAGAGTGGTCACACCCTGCTTTGCAGAGAGTGGTCACATCCTGCTTTATAGAGTAAGGTCATGTCTTACTTTGCAGAGCGAGGTCACATCTTGCTTTGCAGAGATACATAACGACAATGGATTGACACTACAAATGAAATTAAAGTTTGTAATTACGATGCAATTAGTTCCACACCATGTACAATAAGTAGAGTACTAACTGAAGTATAAGTTACAACATGATAGCATTTCTTATCATAGTACCACTATATATACAACAAGAAGTGGTGTTACACTTCATGTCAGTGCTCCTACTCATCGGTAAGCACCATGAAACTTCTCGTATTATGGCCTTCTTGGCCATAGTGGCAACAACGTCTACCTGCCACTTTAGCTTTCTCTTCGTTCATACCATTCCTAATGTGATGACTCTGCTGATAGCGCTTCCCACCCTTCAATAGGTCAAGATCTGGAATCCAAGTCCTTTGTGCAATATTCGACATGGCGAAGTTGCCTACAACCCTGAAGCCTCTTAGCTCGCTGCACCACACCTGCAGCACCCTCTCCTTCATGAAGTACTCCAACATGAAGTTTGATGGGTCCATGTTGATAGTCCCGTATACGGCGAGGTCATGAGAGCATGCTTGTGAAGGAACTTTGGCTTGTTGCATGTGCAGTTAGACTCATTCACATGATCTCTAAAGCACATCTTATGGGTATCAAGAGAGCGAGCCATCCTAAATCCGGCTTTGTCTCAAAAGAGCACATCAAAATGATGCTCTGTATTGCCCATCATGACGACCGTGTATGACTAACCCTTCTCGGTCTTGGCCTGTATGTACACTGCAATCTTTGAGCAGTACGATGTATGTGGGTTGGCTGCATGAAGTGCCACATTTTCACGCCTTTCCCCGAAATATCTTATTGTACCTTAGAGAGTGCCTTCCATGATGGCAACGAGCGGCTAGAACGGAGGCCCCTAAGAACCCAGTTGTACACCTCAACAAGGTTAGTGGTCATTATGCCGTACCTCACACCGTCCATGCCATGCAATAAGGACCACTTCTCCAATGGCTCAGCCTCAATCCAGTGGGAAGGGTCAAGCTCTGGTAATGGTGCGAGACGTTCGGGTTGTGCCACCCCAGGAATGGGTGAATGCTTGTTCCTCTTGACAACGTGCTCCCTAGTGTGCTCCTCCAACATCTCCCATAGCGCATCGAATTTACACTATTGGTTTTACATAGGCAACCTCTTGAACAACTTTACCAACAGTTTCTGCGGGAACTGTTTGAAGAAGTTGGCCCCTAGATGATGAATGCACCATCTGTTCCCCATGTCTGGCCAAGGGAACGGCTTATCAGGGTCTTACTGAAGTTTTCTTATGGCCTTCATCATCTTGGGGTGATGGTCATGATTTATATAGATATCAGGATGTGCCCCAACTATTCTCTCCTTCAGATGTTGAAGGAACCATAATCAGCTATCGAAACTCTCACTTTCGATGAATGTGATGGCCAAGGGTAAAATTTGATTGTTGCCATCAATGCCAATTGCTGTCAGGATCTACCCCTTGTATTCCCCTATTAGAAACATCTCGTCGACTGAGATCACGGGCAACATATACCTGAAAGCATCGATGCAGGCACCGAAGGCTAAGAAGGCCCTCTGCAAAACCATGAAACATGGTGGTCTTCTAAATGGCTTGTCCTTCACAGCAATGTATGTGCCCAGATTTCTGCCTGCAGCACCTGAAGCATACGAGGAAGGTTGTCATAAACCGCCTGGAAAGAACCAAACCTCCTTTCTAAAGCCTTCTACTTCACACGCCATGCCTTCGCATAACTAATCTTGTACTTGAATTTCTGATCGATAGCCACCATGATGGGCTTGGCCTCTAGGTCCTTCTTCACTATCTCTCTATACATGAGATTGGCTATGAAGGTGGACGTTAGGGTACGATACTTCGGCAAAACACTACTAAGCACACCGAAGTGCACCTTCACCTCAGAGACAATCCAGTGAGTCTCATACTTGGGTCTGCATGTGTGCACATGCCAATGACAACAAATCTGCTCGCAGACCACGATGTACTGCTCCTGGCTAGATTTTAGGATCCAAAACGTTCACTGCATGGACAAGGCCCACAACTTAATTGTATCCTGTAGTGATCCCTTGTCAGGAAACACTGCATAAAGCCGAACCTCCGTACAATGGTGCTCTCATGGTGATTTATGCTCATCATGCATAGCAAGACCCTCAACATCCACCCTGTTCTATGCCTACAGCATGGGACCTTTGTCCTCATTGGAATAGTCTTTACCATTCTCTTCTAACACTTCCTCTTTGGCCCAGGCCGTCTAGTCATCGATCTCCATCTGACACAATATGCTGTCGACATACTCCCCTGCATCCGCCTGTCTAGAGGGCTCAGTGTGCGTTGTGCGATCTTCTTGTTCTGCCTCAGCAACATTTGCATCCACCTGTCCAGTGGGCTTAGCGTGCGGTGTACGATATTCCAGTTCTACCTCCACAACATCAGCCATCGCATCCTCTCATGAACCACGCGCTGCGCACCCGAGTTGCTCCCACCAACCGGGTGATAGCCGTCAATAGGGCCTCCTGTGATTCTCTTCAAACATGCTTACACGAGTATCATGCACTCGTATCCACACCGCCAGCAGCCTTTCTCAAAGCCCTTCTATGAAACCATGCGCATCAATCTCCTCAACTCCCAACTGATGTGTGTGGTAGACTAATTCCAAAGCCCATGTAGGACGACACTACACACCTCAGGGTCCAAGGAGAACCTGCTTGTGAGCTAGTGCAGGACATCTCCGATTAGAGCATTCTCTGCGTCCGGGTGTACCAAACTGACTTACGGGAAACTACTCAGGTCAACACCATATGGACCTTCATGGATCGTACCAACACCGTAATGTACTTTTAATCTTGTGGGCTCGGACATGATTGATTTCTCACTGCAAATATTACCATTTGTCAACATGCATTCACTAAATACGTGCTAAACCAATAAGTAAACGATACGTTGCCTACATTCAGATTTGAATAAGAATGGATGAGACTATTACCTTCACGTGAATACCTTTTCTCCTTATCAATAAGCTTCCTTTGTCTTTCTCTCTTACCTCACGAGCTCCTCTCCTCTCCTTCTCTCCCTCTCCCGAGCTCCTTTGCTTCTCCCCCCTCTCGAGACCTTCTTGCCCTCTCGCGACCTTCTCCTTCTCTCCCTCTTTTTTTCTCTTATCCCAAGATCCTCTCGTTCTCTCCCGAGAACAATAGTGCAAGAGATTATGAGGGGTCGGGTCAAAGAGAAGTGGATGATTTGGCAGCAAATAGTCACTGAATGGTTGAGAGACTAGAAATGGTCGCCCAATAGTTGAGCGACTGGTGAATAAGTCGCTCAACCGTTAAGCGACTAGCCCTAGTCACTCAAACGGTTGGCGACTTGGACAGTTGGCACACAACTATTGAGCGACAAGTTTAAGTCACTCAACGGTGGAGCCATAGAGGATCATTAGTGTAAAAAATGGAGGTATATTACTATAATTTGAAATAAAAAAGATTATTTCAAAAAATTCCAAAGTAGTCTAGTCTTCCAACACAAATTCATCAAATTTAGACTTGAAACGAAGGAAATGCTTTGAACATCAAGCGTTCTTGTTCCAATTTCAGTAGTTTTAAAGGAGTGAGCTAGAAGGGTCCACATACTTTTATCTGTCACTGCTACCTCTCTCTCCCAATTAGTGCCACTCACTGTTATTTTCACTATCATTTCTGATACCTACTTTTATCATTAGTAGCATTTTCTAAAGGGATCATACCATCATTACCAATCATATATCGTTCCTCAAAAGCTGCTCTCATTTTCCGGGTGTTTTTGAGGAATCTCATGCTTTTGTTTGGTTTGAGGAATGGGTAAGTTGGATCCATCGCCATCTCATAACTCAAATGCACAAGGCTGTTAAAAAAATGAGGAATCATCCAATTCATGGGATGATCTCATGATGGATGGAGTGATCCCTTAAACCAAAGACAAACATTCTTACTTTTGACACCATATCTTTGTTCTAATCCAATACTTTTGACAGCTAGCATTTTCTCTAGTCAATTTACACTTGTCATGACTCATGAGTGTAGGGAGATGGTCAAAAAGGTGAACCTCAAGGTATGGGGCTGGATCTCAATCAACGCTTTGTTCGGGTCAGTAATGTACTTTGCCATACTTCGAAAAGAAAAGGCTGCAGGAGAGCTGCTTAAACAACTTTGTATCGTACTCTGAAAATTCTGATTTGGTCTGCTGATTAATCCAGGATTGTGCTAGCAATGGGACTGCACTACTACGGCCTGCGCGCCACAAACGCAGCCTACTCTGTCAATTTCCTTAATCTGATCCCCGTTTTCACATTTATCATAGCCGTCGTACTCCGGTATGTAGTGGTATTTTTCTGCATTAGCTACATCTATTTCGAAATGGAGGGAGTAGTTATTATTCACAACATTGCTGCCGGAAGCTATGAACTTAGCATTAATGAATAGGACACATGTGCACTTACCTGAATGTTGATCTAGCAAATTAAGAATGTTGATCTATAAAATAGTTCAGAGCGGAGAGTCTGAAGATCACGACAAGCCCTGGCAAGATGATGGTTTTGGGCACCGCGATCTGCGTGGGGGGGACGATGGTGTTCAGCCAGTACAAAGGCAAGCTGCTGCATCTCTGGCCTACCCATCTGCTGAGGGCGCAGCTGCAGGCGGCCGGCGCCACCTCCTCTCACCCTGGACACCACCACATGCTAATTGGGACACTGTTCCTGTGCGGCAGCTGCCTCAGCTACGCCTTCTGGTTCATCGTACAGGTAGGTTGAGTTAGCTGCAGGTTCTTGATTCATGTACCTAGAGTTTCTGAAACTGGCAAATCGTACTAAAACTGCGCGCAGGCTCGAGTGGCCAAGGTGTTCCCGTGCAAGTACTTCTCCTCGATGCTGGCATTCGCGTCGGGGTCTCGGGGACCGCGCAGGCGGTGTTGATCGGGATCATGCTCGACACGGACCAGTCCTCATGGGCGCTCAAGTGGGACCTGCAGCTGCTCGCCGTCGTCTACTCGGTAACTAGTAGTTTGATATACCCATCCCTGAGCCCTGAGCCTCTTTCATGATTAATATTATGTCGAGCTTGAATGATCGGGGTTCCTTCCTTGCCAACGTACATACATAGGGGGTGTTCAACACGGGGGTCAGCTTCTGCTTGATCTCGTGGGCGGTGGCTCGTGGCGGGCCCACCTACCCCTCCATGTTCAACTCGCTGTCGCTGATTATCACCATGGTCCTCGATTCCTTCCTGCTTGGCACCGATGTCTCTGTCGGGAGGTGAGATTAGATTCCTCATATGTGTATACTCAGCCTTGCAGTGTTCTTAAGAACTAGTACAATTTCTTACTGTAGCAGGTCCGGCAAACTGCTGGAAGTACCATAAGAACAATATAGCAAGGGTAATGCTGATGGATATGTCATAACCTGCTTGCCTGCAGCTTGCTAGGAGCTATCCTGATTATCATAGGGTTGTACACCTTCCTCTGGGGCAAAGGGAAGCAAGTGCAGCAGCAGCAGCAAATTAGCAAGGGCGGCACGATGATGAATAACGGCGTGGGAAACGTGCAGGCTAACGGGTAGAAGGCTAACGGGTGTTCGAAAACCAACGTGGTCAAAAATCATCGTGATCGAAACCAACATGGTAGAAGGCTAACGGGTGTTCTAAAACCGTCATGGTTGATGACCAGAGTAGTCGTAACAAGTGCAGAATATGACCAGAGTGGTCTACGATTAATCAGTGATTGACAGCAACGTGGTTGAACCAAACCGAACCTCGACCCATGAGGTCGACGACCAATCAACGGTCGTAACCGAAGTGGTCAAAACTCGTCGAAGCACTGCCAGTAAGGTTGGCGACTAGTGAGCGGTCGAATCAGACGTGGTCAAAACGAGACAATGTGGTCGAAGGTCTGAACATGGTTGAAAACTTGAACATGGTCAAAAAACCAGAGAAAATAGACGATAAACAGAGGCTTTCAAAAACCAAATTTGATGTAACTTTTGACCCGTAGATCCAAATGATATGAAATTTTACAGGGATATTCTCTAGGGTATTGTGACCCTATTCTAATAAATGATCATGAGAATCATCGCCAAAGTTGAAATCTTTTTCAGTTTGTTGGAAGGTTCCACCAAAACTAAATCAAAATCGAAATTGGTGAATACAACTTGCTTGTGGGTGGATGATGGGCAAGATAGGTGTTGATATATTCCCACATGTCACAGCAAGTTAGATCACCAAAGAAATCAACTCAAAAAACCCTAAGATCAAGAAATCACAGTTTGAGACCAAATCAAGCAAAAAACAGGTTTTGGCAAGAACTTTCTCTAAATCTTGCCTAGATGGATGTCATCTTGTCTCCAAGAGATATCTCCACCTCTTACACATCCTTGGCACTAAAAATGCTTAAGAGAAGAGAAATCCAAACAAGAAGGCTAAGAAAGTCAAAAGCACATGAGAGGATTCATGGCACAACTCACATGGGCAAAGTTTTGATGTCTATTTCACTTAGAGATGAATGTTTTTACAGCCAATCCCTTAGGATAGCAAAGCTCTAAGCCTCGAGCACACACATATAAGGCTCCAACCCAAGGAATCCTAATCTCATATGGTAGGAAGAGCTAGCCATCACAAAGACTTAGCCAAAATCCTCAAACTGGGGATAATCCATTAACCCTACCTAGCACCGGGTTTTTCCCACTCATGCTTCTCAAAGTGACTTACAACCATTAACCTATTAGTGAATCAACACTTGATCCACTTCGCATTTTCAGCAGATACAAGACCTAAACAACTTGGGCCAACACCGCGGTTTCACATACCGCCACTCTTCTGGTATTTGGGTAATTTATCAAAATACCCCTCTACTGCCTTCCTTGAAGCTTCCTACTTCCTTTGCCACGAAGCATAACCCGTGCTTCGACATCTTCCATGTGCCTCCAATAACTTGCCGCCAAGCCTCTCACGCATCCAGATCCTACTGAACTGTCCTCGCTTGCAAATGACCCAAGTCAGGTGAGCATCACAAGATTCTTCTTGCACACGATGGCACTCAGCTTCCTTGACCATCTAGATATTGACTCCTCCCTGAGCCTAGTCCTAGTCCTCCTTGCCATTGCCCATCATGATCACCACAGGTAGCTCTCGGTCTGGTTCCTCGTTGTCTTGGTTTGCAACCACCCCGCAAATCTCAGTCATCTTCGGCGTCTCCCTGACTGCTCTGGACCTCAACACCACCCTGTGCCTAGTCCCGGTCCTCCTACGTTTCACCATGACCTGCTCCGAAGTCCTACAACCAACAACAACAAGCAAACCATCACGTAGCACCGCACAACACACAAAGTCATCAATTGCGCAATTCATCCAAACAATGCTTAATGTAAAATGTATGCACCCAAATACTTATACTAGATTTGGGACCAAACAATAAACCCATGTGCACACAAGCAACAACACCTACATCAAACCATGACCAAATCTCCAAAAGTCCTTGTCGTAGGGATGGCCCCCACCTAAACCCAGCAGGCCTGGTAGGAAATTATAAGGCCCAGAATAGGCCATGTGTAATGACATAACTGCCCCCAGAAGGGATAACTAGATGTAAGGGTATAACTGTAAAAGCACTCCTCATGTGTATATATATATGAGTACAAGCCATGGGGAGGACCCAGGCCATTACACTTATCTTCATCACTCTCCACCACCATCTCTCTCTCTGTTTGGTCTGTAGCCACAACAGTTGGCGCCGTCCGTGGGGAGGACGAGGACAAGCCTAAAGACCGAAGGAAAAAGATGGCACCGAAAAAAGCTTCACCAGCGGCGGCAAAGGGAAAGAAGGCGGCCGGGCCGGAGCGTCGTATGAGTACCAGGGCTTCAGCATCGGCAGCGGCGGGCGCGGGTGGCGATGCAGGCGCAGTGGCCGAAGACGTCGACGTTCGCGCGGCGACGATCAACCTCGTCACCGGCACCGCGATGACCCGCCCTGTCACCGGCGTTGCGCGGACGGACCGCGCGGTCGAAGACGTCGACGCTGGTGCGGCGACAACCGACCCGCCGACGCAACGACGGCCGACCTCGCCGCCCCGCCGCAACCCTCGCCGCAGCCATGGACCGGGCGGTTCGAGGTAGCCGTGACGGAGCGACCGGCAGCTCAGACCTCGCGACGCGGTGCGGCGCGCCCGGTCCGCCCGTTAGGAGTACCGGCGACCCGCTGCGCAGCGGTGGAAGCGCCTGCTTGGCGGCCCTCAACGCGTTCGGCGGGAGCTAGGGGACCTTCGCGAGCCGTCCGAGATATGCAAGAGGCTCGGGCCGCAGGCCGCGCCGATAAGCACGCCCGAGCCCACGCTGGAGAGGGCGGACAGTCGCGAAGCCCCCACGTCCAGCCGCGTGCCGCTGCGGCGCGTAGATCCGGAATCCCCGCTTTCGGCGGGGCTGCAGCAGGCGGCATGGCCAGAAGACTTCAAGTTTCCTAGTGCCATCGACTCGTACAAAGGCGACACGGACCCCCGCGAGTTCGTGCGCGTGTACGAAACCGCGATCGAAGTCGCGGGCGGAGACGACACCACGAAGGCGAAGGGACTCCCCCTCGCGCTGCAAGGCGTGACGCTCTCTTGGTTCTTTACCGTAGAGCCGGGCTCCATCTACGCGTGGGAGCAGCTTCGCGTCCGCCTCCACAACAACTTCCAAGGAAACTACGTCGACCGAGTCGACGCGGACCAACCCTTTGCTGTCAAGCAAAAACCCTCGGAGAAGCTTCGGGACTACTTCAAACGCTTCGCCAAGATTCGATGCCAGGTGAAAGACGTTAACGAAACCACCATCGTTAATGCAGCCATACAGGGCCTTCGCCCGGGCCCGATGGCCAAGTACAATGCGCGAAAGCCAATCAAGACGGTGGCGAAGCTATTCGACAAAATGGAGGAATATGCCAGGGCGGAAGAAGACGCGCGGCGAAGGCAAGGGAACGACTCCGACACCAATCAGGCCGGAGCCTCAGCAAAAGCCGAAGATCCTCCGAAGAACAGCTCTTCGAAGGGAAAACGTAAGCAGGAGCCGTCCAGGGACACGCCCGACCGCAGGGACGCCTCGCATAAGGAATCGTCTAGATCAGCCCCAGCGCGGCCAGCAGAGGTCGAGGCAAAACCGATACGTCCTCGACATTGAGGGCAGTTCCGACGAGGGCGCTCCTGCGGGCCGAGGCGGTCGGGGGCGCCGTGGCCACGGACGCGACAATAAAGGTCGCGGCGATTACGACGACCAGCACCAGGGACTGTGGTGCGTAGTCCACGGCCGTGGCAATCATGATACCCGCACCTGCACCTCCATCGCGGCGCTCCGCGACAGCGTCGCTAGGGACAGGAACCCGGAGGCGCGCCCGCCTGCGGTGGCCCATGTCCAATTCCCGTACGAGGCCCCCGTGCAGGTACAGGCGCAAGGGATGCAACCCCAGGAAGGCGCCTTACGAATCCAAGCTCACGTACAACAGCCTCGGGAGGGTCTCCTGTCGCTGCAGGCCCCGGACGCAACCTACCGCAGGGTCATTAACGTCATATCCGGAGGCTCCGCGCTGGAATTCACCTCGGCACGGCAGCAGAAGGCCTATGCGCGAAGATTGCATCACGTGGCGGCATACCCAGTGCAAGCACCGCCGGATTGGGCGCGGCACGAAGTTACATTCACACCCGACGACGCCCAGGGTGTGGATTTCCCTCATCAGGACCCCCTGGTCATCCGGGTCACCATCGCGGGATGCGACGTGGGGCGCGCCTTGGTGGACGGTGGTAGCTCCGCGAACGTATTGTTTGCGGCGGCCTTCAACCAGATGGGGATCCCTCGAAGCCGCCTAGGGCCCTCGGGAATCCCACTGCAGGGCTTCGGGGGACAGCCCCTGCGGGCGCTGGGCCAAATCGGTCTTCAAGTCTCCTTCGGCCGAGATGACAATGTGCGGACCGAAGATGCCACCTTCGACGTGGTCGACCTTCCGTACCCCTACAATGCCATACTAGGGTGCCCAATCCTCAACTCCTTCGGCGCGGTACCACATCACGGCTATCTATGCATGAAGATCCCGGGTCCCCGGACCATCATCACCGTCCGGGGCGACCAGGATATGGCCCGGCGCATCGAGCCAGGCACCAGGTGCCCGCGTCGCGAAGCCCAAAGGCGCTCTTAGAGCCGGCGTCACAGCGCGGAGGTCCGCGGGGCCATTCATAGGCGCCTGGGCGGGCCCTGCAGATGTCTAGCGACTAGAGGCTTCGGCTGCACCAAGGGCAAACGGTCAGTATATCCACCCTTTGTAGTTGCTCACCCGCGCAAACGGGGATGTAATGAAGATCGCCGTTTGCCGCTAATCTTTCTTCATCACACGCAAGTACGCGGTGAGGGCGCGCGCAGGCTTGGCCAACGCGCGCGTCCCTGCAGCATAAATCGAAGTCGCACGTTCGCGTGTGCACTCGCCGTAGCCAAATGGTGACGGGCCTGAGTATAAACCAAAGACGCACGTTCGCGTGTGCACTCGCCGTAGCCAGGAGTACGGGCCTGAGTATAAACCAAAGACGCACGTTCGCGTGTGCACTCGCCATAGCCAGGGGTACGGGACTGAGTATAAACCAAAGACGCACGTTCGCGTGTGCACTCGCCGTAGCTGAGGGGCGGGATCGAGTATAAACCAAAGACGCGCGTTCGCGTGTGCACTCGCCGTAGCGAGGGGACGAGGCGAGTATAAACCAAAGACGCGTTCGCGTGTGCACTCGCTGAGCGAAGTACCGGATCGAGTATAAATCGAAGTCGCATGTTCGCGTGTGCACTCGCCGTAGCCAAAGGTGATGGGCACAGTATAAACAAAAGACGCACCGGGGACGCCCTCGCGCGCACGATCTCGGACTTTAAATAAGGCGTAGCGTCGAAGTCCGCTTCGCACGCACCATCCACGGACTTTAAATAAGACATAGCGTCGAGGTCCGCTCCGCACGCACGCAGTCTCCGGACTATAAAGAAGACGTGGCGTCGAAGTCCGCTTCGCACGCACCACCACGGACTTTAAATAAGGCGTGGCGTCGAGGTCCGCCTCGCACGCGCGAGTCTCCGGACTATAAAGAAGACGTGGCGTCGAAGTCCGCTTCGCACGCACCGGTCTACGGACTTTAAATAAGGCGTGGCGTCGAGGTCCGCCTCGCACGCGCGAGTCTCCGGACTATAAATAAGGCGTGGCGTCGAGCCTAGCTCGCACGCACCATCCCACGGACTTTAAATAAGGCGTGGCGTCGAGGTTCGCCTCACGCGCGCGAGTCTCGGACTATAAAGAAGACGTGGCGTCGAGCCTAGCTCGCACGCACTAGTCCACGGACTTTAAATAAGACGTGGCGTCGAGCCCAGCTCGCACGCGGCGGTCTACGGACTATAAATAAGACGTAGCGTCGAGCCTAGCTCCGCACGCACCAGTCCACGGACTTTAAATAAGATGTAGCGTTGAGGTCCGCCTCCGCACGCACTCTACGGAGTATAAATAAGACGCAGCGGGGGGATGCCTCCGCGCGCACTCTACGGAGTATAAATAAGACGTAGCGTCGAGCCTAGCTCCGCACGCACTAGTCTACGAACTTTAAATAAGACGTAGCGTTGAGCCTAGCTCCGCACGCACCAGTCTACGGACTTTAAATAAGACGTAGCGTCGAGGTCCACCTCCGCACGCGCGAGTCTCCGGACTATAAAGAAGACGTAGCGTCGAAGTCCGCTTCCGCACGCACTAGTCCACGGACTTTAAATAAGACGTAGCGTCGAGGTCCGCCTCCGCACGCGCGAGTCTCCGGACTATAAAGAAGACGTAGCGTCGAGGTCCGCCTCCGCACGCACTAGTCTGCGGATTTTAAATAAGACGTACCGTCGAGGTCCGCCTCCGCACGCGCTAGTCTACGGACTTTAAATAAGAGGCGAAGTGTCGAGGTCCGCCTCCACATACGCCAGTCTACGGACCATAACAAGGCAAAGTGCGGAGGTCCGCCTCTGCACACGCCAGTCTACGGGCTGTCCGTTCTAAGGAACCCCGACGCAGCTACTTCGCCAACGCTGGAAGGCCACGACCACAGGCGCCAAGGACCGTCACAACACGGCGTTACCTAGCCGCTGTTATGGGCGCACCAGTGGGCCAGGGGATCACAACAGCTCCGGTGCCGCGCCATTCACTGCCCGCCCCGTGTCCCCCTTGCCTAGGGAAGAGGCGAGCGGCTGCAAACACGCAACCGTTCACATCCCGCCGCCCACCAGTCATAGGCCGCCGCGCGCCCCGAGCGCGTCGGGTCGCACGGTACGGGAACCTAACCCTGGCAGACCAGGGGCCGGCGTGATTCCAGGAACCTTTACAGCGCAAGACCCCAAGTCACCGCCCACGCGGCGGTGTTCGCGGGGCGAAGGCGCCAGCTTCGCCGCCACCCATTCGAAGGGTAGGGGACGGAGCGCGCTCGTCTACTTCGACTAGGCGCCAGCTTCGCTGCCACCCGTTCGAAGGGTAGGGAACGGAGCGCGCACATCTACTTCGACTAGACGCCAGCTTCCCTGCCACCCGTTCGAAGGGTAGGGGACGGAGCGCGCGTGTCATTCCGACTGGCGCCGGCCGCGCCACCCGTTCGAAGGGTAGGGGACGAGCGCGCGCGCCTACCCGACTAGGCGCCCGGCCGCGCCACCCGTTCGAAGGGTAGGGGACGGAGCGCGCGCGTCTACTTCGACTTCGGCGCCGGCCTCCGCGGCCACCCATGCGAAGAATAGGGATGGAGCGAGCTTGAAGAACGGAGAACAGCACATACGACCACCATAGCTCGAACAGGCAAAGGTCAATATTGCGGCAAGAGCAGACATGATCTCGTAAGCAGATATGCGTCGCCACACCAGCATATGCCCATTCGCACGAGCAGAGCGTATGGATGACTCCATATCTGTCTGCGAGAGCAAGTCAGGCCTTGCCATTTCCGCATCAAGCGGTGAAGCATTCCCACAAATAGGACGTATTTTGTTCACCGACGCTCGCGGGCATTGACGCCGGTCGACGCAGTCATCAAGGCCCGCACCGCGCCAAGCACGCTTCACCACGTGGACGGCCGGAAGAGCACGCATCTGCTTCGCCGCAGCGGAGCCCCAGGTCAAGTTTGGACAGGTTCACAGGCCGCGGGGACGGAGGGGGCCAAAGGACTCGGCAACATGGCTTCGGCCTTGTGAAGCCCTTTACCATGAGAGGCTCCTGTCGTAGGGATGACCCCCACCTAAACCCAGCAGGCCTGGTAGGAAATTATAAGGCCCAGAATAGGCCATGTGTAATGACATAACTGCCCCCAGAAGGGATAACCAGATGTAAGGGTACAACTGTAAAAGCACTCCTCATGTGTATATATATATAGGAGTACAAGCCATGGGGAGGACCCAGGCCATTACACTTATCTTCATCACTCTCCACCACCATCTCTCTCTCTGTTTGGTCTGTAGCCACAACAGTCCTGCTTTTCTAGGAAGATCGGTAGTACCGCTCTTAACACACTGGTACTACCGCATTGCGGTACTACTGCAACACAAAGCGGTACTTCTGCACCTTGCAAACCCGCGCTGGATCTCTTTGGAAAAAACATACCGCAAACTCAGAGCGAAACTACCGCCTTGCTATGCCACCGCATTTACAACTGCGGTACTTTTGATTTTTCTGACACCTCCAGAAAACAGTTCAGCTCAAATGCAATCCTTATAAAACCCTTGAAAACCAAACTCAAACTTCACAAATACTCTAATCCAAAAATCAATTACTCATCACAAATGTAAAGTGACCTCTACATAGTCTCACATATACAACATAAGTACCACAATAGAACTCAACAATCTCTGACAGCGAAGCAGTGTTTATTATTTGTATGACAAAAGACTAAGCAATCGCTCTGAGGTTGGAGTTTGCAAAAGATGTACAGAACCTCATGTATTCTACAGCTATCTATTTATTGCAAGCGTCAACCATAGATACATTCAGTGTTATGAGGTACAGTGATACAGTACTATGATGTGCAGGGATATGTACAACATTGCACCTGTATATTGTCTAAATAAAATTAACATATACTTGAAGACCTCGCAGATGCAATTTGCACTATTACGAAGAATTATCATCTACTTTGAGCCAACATATGTTAAGCAGATAGCAAAAGATTTTGAATCAATTCAAAATCACCCAAAAAACTTTGAAAGATATGCAACCGCTCGGTAAGAACAATCAATCAGAATCATAATATGTATCAAAGTAAAACTGATTATGCTGACCAAATGAGCAAAATTAGAGAGCATGTGGTAAACACTGTTGAGCAACATGAATTTCTCTTTAGAGCATGTGGTAAACACTGTTCATTCAGAAAGCATGATGATGTCGGTTACTTTAAGTCTTCCGCAATGCATTTGGGAGTAATCAGGAGTGCAACAAAAATTGTGAATGTATGTGGATGCAAATATTTAATGTAGTGTAGGAACAATGCACCTTCTTATGTATAGATTGATTCCGATGATACATTTTGCGCTTTTATTAGACCATACGGAGGTCGTGAATATAGTGATGATGAATAATTTACTCTTAAGTTGTATTGAAATTTGCATTTGTGAAAGTTTTGGTCAACCACGGTTGGCGATCGGTATGTTTCGACCACGGACGGTAGTCTGATCAGTCTTCTGATGGATGGTCCGATTGGAAGGTGTTGACCATGGTAGAACGACCACGGTAAATCAACCATAGTAGATTGACCATGGCATGTCAACGATGGCAAATCGAGCACGACTAAAGGACTACGGCAAATCGACAATGGCATGTTGACCACATCTGAATGACCACGGTTGAACAACCATGATAAAACGACCACAGCATGTCAACCACAATAGGCTTTGACCACAATATTTCGATCACGGCAGAATGACTACGGGAGTAATCGGTAGGCTTCGACCTCGAATAGCGTACCGATCGTATGAAACAGTGAACCGGTCATAAGCGAGAATGAACTAGTCAATGGTCAGAGCTACAGTACTTGGTCAGTACTCGATGGTCATAACTACAATACTGGGTTGGTACTCGATAGTCGTAGACTTTGCTGGTCGATCAGCAAACTATGACCATAGTCTGTAGTCGAGGGTGTCGACCGTGATTGGTGATCGATAGAGCGAGCTACAGTAGCCGGTCGGTGGTCATAGGTACAATGGTTTGTTGTAATCATAGACTTAGCAGCCTGTTGTCATAGTCGTAGACTTCGCGATCTGTTGTCATAGTCGTAGGATTCGCGATCTATTGTCTTAGACTTTGTGATCGATAGTCATAGACTTTGTGACCAGTAGTCGTAGACTTCACGGTCGGTACTCGTAGACTTCGAGTACTTTAATTCTTGTGTTCTTCGAGTACCTTGAGTACTCGTGTTGATGGGCCAGTGGTCTGACCAGCCTATACATGGCGGTCAGACTGGTCTTTCTGAGTAGTCAGTGCTATAATCAACCTTGTTGGTACTCAGTACTAGGTAGTCGATGATATAGTATTGAGTTGGTACTCGGTGGTCAATGGTATAGTGACTGGTTGATGGTCGGTAGTCTTAGACTGGGAGTGCTACGATGCTTGTGATTTACGACTGTTCTGAGAGGTGATAATTTTCAAGTCTTGTGATTTTTGAGTGCTCATTGAGTGGTCGTACTGAGTGGATAGAAGTTGATTTTTTGATAGGCATGAAAATTGTGGTCGTGGCTGCTATGGTTGGTGTTAATGGATGAATAAGGGTGTGATATGAGTGTGTGGACTAATGTCGGTCAAGTTGGAAAGAACTTGTGCCAGGGAATATGTTCTTTGGTCTTTGCATGTACAGGTTGGGTGTGGAGACGGTCATGATCGATAACAAGGAGGATCGGGACTAGGATGGGGGAAATTTGTGGTCCAGGCGGTCAAGGATGTCATGAGGTGGTCGGGCTCACACTGGAGCAACGTGGAGATCAAAGGTGGTGATGCGTAGTGAAGCTGTGGGAGGTGCGGTCCTAAAGGCTTCGACACGTGAGATGGATGATGCGTGATGAAGATACAGGAGGTGCAGTCCTAGAGGCTTTTTCACGTGATGAGTTAGGAGTTGTGAAAGGAGTCCATAACTGGGGAAGCTTAGAGATTGGTTAAAACCTGTGTTCAGAAGGATTTTGGGTTCCTTGATTTTTGAAGAGATAGGATTTTGTATCCGTGTTTGATGAGGATACGTTTGAGGTGTTAGCCTATAAAAGCATAGAGAGGCTAGGGGTTAACGCAAGGCTGTTAGAAGGCTTTTGGCGAAGAAAAGAGAGGATTTAGTTTTTGGCTAGGGCTTTTAGGGATGCTTATGAGGGTTCTTGGTTTACTCAAAAAGGACTGGTGTTTGAAGTTGGATCAAAGTGTACGACTATGTGCAAAGGTGATCAAGAGGTTCTACTTCTAGGTTGATGATTTCAAGTATGTTCAATCTAGTTGAAGATCAAAGCTAAGTGATCTTGCGAGCAGCTGAGCATTGAGTGGTCGAAACTTTATCGACTACTTAGATATTTCAAAAAGTAGAGACAATCATTTACCTTCTTTGAGTGCGGTATTCAATCCTACAGCTTTGCAGTGGATGCTTCAAAGGGTAGTGACAGAAGGATAGTGTTGTTAAATTCAAAATGAAGAATGCATGCCTCGCCTAATTGAAAACCTACAATTGTAATAGTTTGTGTAGATTCTAGAAGAAAGGGATGAAATGCTATCATTGCTTTGGAAGCCAATTATGCATCTGGGTTGAAGACCTGCCTGCTCTCTCCCTCAAGAAGTACCAAAATCGCTCTTTCTTTATCCTCTCTTCACTGCTGTAACCAAACAGCTGTCTGCCTTGGTATAAAAATAGTTGCAATATATTTATCTAATTCAGGAAGTTCAGTGTCTATAGTAAAGTCATCGGCTGTTGACTATAATGATGTCATTATTTCATTTACAACTTTAAACTACCAACCGTTTGTATGGCAATTTTGTCTTGGGAGAAAATGCAACTGTGAAAAATGATTTATATCGACCTTGAATCCAACCATAGAAATCAGTCAGAAAATACATATATACACACATGTTTAAGTCAAGCAGTTTCATCTCTAGCTGGGTTTTAGCCTTGTTGATTAAAAAGGAAAAAGAAAAAAAAGATCATTGCACATATCAATGTGTTTATTAATAATACCAACCGGAACCTATCAATGGAACATTGGCTTTTAGTAAAAAAAAATTATATCCAAGACTTTTCTATATTCATAAAAGATTCTACCAAAGCTTTGACAAGTTACATTAAATTGGAAAAATGAAGATGAATATGAATTGCTCAACAATGTGTTGCAAAAATCTTGTTTCCTTTGTTGCTAGTAGTATCCAAGTCAGCTTGACGTGTACGAGTTGTGTCTGTATACAAGTATAGAGTAGAGGATAGAGTAAGAAACCGAGTCGGTGGTAGAGTCCGTTTTGTAGTCAATATATTGAGTATAAGTAGCAGAACAATGTAAATGAGAGAAAAGTGAACAAGAGCAATCGGTTGTGATCGAGAAGTTGAGGGAAAGAAAAAAGAAGAAGAAAAGCGGAAGTGCTTTGGCTCCCAGAAAAACCGACTATATTCGTGTGCTTTATCGAGTGCTCAAAATCATCGAGAACCAAGGGTGCTCGAAGGTCACGAGTACATGACTACTCAAAGAGGTGGCAAAGTGGCTGTGGTCGAAGGCGTTGGTGTTTGCAGTCGAAGTATCGAGTACTCGTAACTCGATTACGAGTACGTGCAAAGCACAGCGGGAGTGTGGTCGTAAATCTTATCAAGGAAAAGCTACGAGCACGCACGCAGCACAGAATGTATGGTCGTTACGAGGACGTGCTGGTCGTAACAAGGCTACGAGTACGAGCCGATCGGAAAGACGCAGTCACAAGCCGGAGTGGTTGTACTCAGTTACGAGTATGTGCACAGCAGTAAGGAGTGGTCGTAACCAGCTGAGTGGTCGTAAACCACAACGTGGTCGTAAACGAGCTATAACTACTAAGATCGAATTAGCTTCAACATGGTCGTAAACATCAACTGGGCCAACACAATGAGGGTAAGGTTTATTTTATACAAAACATACTTCAGCTCCATTTCCATTAATGTGTGTAAGGGGAAATGAGTTCATTTATGCGTCAGGTAAAACTAAAGTATGAAGATTTTTTTTAGGAATCAAAATAGCACTGAAGATATCACTACTTATCTATTGCATTAGTTTAGTTTTTTCCATGAAGGACAAAAACCATGTATGACATCCAAATGTTAGTGGACATGTTCATCTCATATTTTTGTAGGGCTCATCGTAGGAAATCTGACACTCTGGAGTACACCGAGCATTGTTCAAAATAGTATTCTCATACCCTCACATTCAGTATGTTCCAGCAATAGGCCTTATAGTCAGACCTGAACCTATTTTCTTTCCATTTATTAGCAAACCTAATAGTATTTGATATCCCAAGGGTATAGGAATTGTAAATGCTGCTGAAATTTGTTTATGGAATCATAGAAACTCTCTCTAGCTTCCTTTGTTTTTAGATTACAGCAGTGAACGGGCGCGCACACGCACAGGTGCACCCATTAGCAATTCTGTAGTGAAGTCCTTACAAACTAATAATCTTAAAGGGCATTAAACTGAAACTGAATAGAGTAAATCCTTTGATTCTAATATATATATATATATATATATATATATATATATATATATATATATATATATATATATATATATATATATATATATATATATATATATATATATATATATATATATATATATATATATATATATATATATATATATATATATATATGTATGTATGTATATATATATATATACACATACATATATATATATATGTATATATATGTACGTATGTATAGGACGCTGAAATGGGGCACCAAGCCTCTCTACCTTTGGATTTCTTTTAGATGCGTGCTAGTACAATAGTATGGAAAGGAAGCCATTAACACGGATGGAAAGTCTTAATCATGGATGGAAAATCTCACTTATAAATGGAAAGTCTCATTCATGGAGCCTGGGCACCATGGTGCCCCTGTTATTTATACCGTATGTATATGTATATGTGTATATATATGTATATATGGGAACGTATCTAGTGGTAATGCTTATTTGGGTGCTAAAATGCTAATACGAATGTTGACCGTACGATCTGCCCGAATGGGGTGGATCCTTGAGGGTGGGAGCACCCAATCCACTTATATATTTTTTGCACTTAACCCCTGCCTGCGAATCATTTTTTCCTCCATAACCCTCACCTCCCTTCTCCCCGCGCCTCCCTCTCCATTAGCATCCAGATGCCTCAACTCCCGCCGCTAGTGCCGCTGCCTCCCTCCGAGCCGACCTCCTTCCCAAGCTCCGATGCCCTCTGACCCAACCTCCTCCCTGATCGCCGATGGTCTCCGACCAAGCCTCCTCCCCGAGCGCCACCGCGTCCGACCTGGTCTGCTCCCCGAGCGTCGATGACCTCCGAGCCAGCCTCCTCCCCAAGCACCACCGCCGCCCTCCGACCTGGTTTGCTCCCCGAGCACCAACGTCGTCCGACCTAGCTTCCTCCCCAAGCGCCAACGCCATCCGACCGAGCCCCCTCCCCGAGCGCTGACGCCCTCCGACACTGTGTCAGAGGGCGGTGGCGCTCAAGGAAGAAGCTCGGAGAGGAGGCCAGGTCGGAGGGCGTTGGCGCTCGGGGAGGAGGCTGGGTCGGATGGTATCGGTGCTTGGGGAGGAGGCCAGGTCGAACAACGTCGGCGCTCGAGGAGCAGACTAGTTTGGAGGGCGGCGGAGGCGCTCGGGGAGGAGGCTAGCTCGGAGGTTGTCAGCGCTCGACGAGCAGACTGGGCAAGGCAGCGGAGGCGCTTAGGGAAGAAACTCGATCGGGGAGGAGGCTGGGTCGGAGGGCGTCGGCGCTCGGGGAGGAGGCCGGCTCGGAGGGAGGTGATGGCGCTAGTGGCTGGATGCTAGTGGAGCGGGGGGCGCAGGAAGAAGGGAGGCGGGGGCTACGAAGGGAAAAACAATTCGCATGCAGGGGTTAAGTGCAAAATTACAATATATATATATATATATATATATATATATATATATATATATATATATATATATATATATATATATATATATATATATATATATATATATATATATAACAGGGGCACCATGGTTAAGACTTTCCATCCATGATTGATTTAGCATGCTAAATCAATGACTTTCTTTCCAAATCGATGCTTTTTTGAATTAATGAATGTTAACGGGTTTGCCTGATATATTATATAGCATTGCACTTGCACGCATCTAAAAGCAATACAAAGGCAGATAGACTTGGTACCCACACATCATGGTGCCTCATTTTAACGTCCTACACACACTAACACTAAGAGAGAAGTATAACAGTATTGATGTTAACGGGCAAATAAATTTGCTAACGGGCAAATAAGTACCACATTTGGAGGGGGAGGGGAGAGGGTGGGTGGTGAGAATTTGCTTCACCAGCCAAACTATTCGCAGGCTTCAATCTAGGGGCCCCCGCAGCCCGATCAGCCGAAGCATGTTGTTATCAAACAAACGTGAAAAGAGTAATAGATTAAATCACTTCACAATCTAGAAACCTAAAAGTGCATAGCAAGTAAACTTACACAAGCCGCCATCTTAGACCATCATACTCTCCAAACACTGAGCATTGTGAATTGTGATCATTTCATGGAGGGAAATTTTCGTTAACAATGTAACTCTTAAAGAGAGCAGTGAGCACTTGTTGAAAACAAAAGTAAAAGTTCAGAACTCAAAAGTAAACAGCACTTTGTTATCATCGAGCATAAGAACCAACCTGCATATCAAAGATAAAGTGAGGAGAGGAAGGGGCTCGAGGCGGTGCGGTCCATGGACGTCTGAGGAACAGATTGTAAAAATGAAATGAACGGCGGAGTGTGGATAAGTATTTGGGTGTTTGAAGGGTCTGGTTGCTATGTTGCCTTGGTTAAGCAAGATCGGACGTCTATGGTTTTCCCAATGACGTGGCGAACCATTTTGCAAGGAAACCCAGCAGGTTTCAGTAGGAAACTTTGAAAAAGATGTCTAAACCAGGAAAGTATTCAATGAACTTTGGCAGGAAATAATGTAAGATAACTCAATGAAATATTAGTTGAAAGAACCATCCTTCTATTGAGCTTTGTTGGTAGGAAGCTCAATTCCAAATCACATCTCTATACAGTTTCAGTGGGCTTGTAGCTGATATAAAAACCCTCATGGAGCAATTCTAGGCAGCTAAGGTGCCTTTTGAGAGGAGCACAAAATTCAAATCAATTAGAAGCTCACAACCTAGCTAAGCTAGTGTATAAACAACAGTTTTAGAACGTAGAAAGACAATATCAAAATATGCCCACAAATTAACTAACTCAGGTATAACACTGTTAGAACTTAGAAGAATAATCCTCTTTTGTTCCTGTTCGAGTGTGCACAAGTAGAGCATTTAAACATAAGCTTACTGGTTGACAAAACATTTGATGCTCAGTTATCTATTTCTAAATTTATATGTAGCAGCATAATTGAGTCAATTGCTCTCTGAAAGAGCTGTCTAACTTGAGAATTAACATCCATTCATGTACAGTTCTTAAAAAACAGACTATCCATTTATGCATTAGAAATCTAGAATCTCTTTCCTAAGTGATGCGATGCAGTAATACTGAAGCTTGCACGGTACCAATAAACTTTGCAATCTAATATACTTGGCAATTTGGCATGCATACCCATAAGGTCCAAGATGGCCGTGGCAGTAAAACATCTTCAATGTCAGAGCACAGCATTGACAGAAATATGAGATTACCAGGACGATGAAGGTGAAGGTCTTGCTGGAGCCATCTTGGGTCCATCAATGGCACCGCACGAGGTCTACAGAGCTGCTTCCATCTACCAAGATCCGTCGCACATTGCAGCCCGCAATGTTGGCTGCAATTACCAGGGGTCTGCTGGGGGAAGTCTACCTCCGTGGTATCCTCTGGCCTGAACATGATGTCCGCATGAGCCTAGTCCGAAAGCGACTGCACTAGGTACGCGGCAACATGGTGGATGCAACGAGCGTAGGCTCTTCATTGTCTCTTAGAAGGGAACTGAAGGGATGATCCGCCTAAGGCATTGATTACTCTGCGGGGGATGGCCTTCGGACCTTGGATCCGCAACACGGCTAGAGGGGATTGGATGGGGGTGCCTCCAGATGTTGTTGCACATGCATTATCATCGATGCAATGGAGTCTTGGGTACGTTCTCTTGCCACACTTTTGCGGAGGGCCACGATGGAGGAGCAGTCCCAGGTGAGGTGACCTCTACGGTCACATACCTCACAACAAAGCCCTTGCTGACGCCCGTCCTCATGACCCCATCCCCTTCCACGCCTGCAGCCCCTCCGATCACGGCCACGGCCTCTGGGGGCGTTACTTTCGTCGGCTCCCTTGATGCCGAAAACATACTTGGAGCAAGCCATCCTCCCGTGACTTGCAGCTTGAATCCTCCTTTGGCGCCCCTAGGGCGGCCTTCTCTTCGGGGCTGGCCGGCTTTGCCTTCACCTCACGCCACATCGCGCCCTCTTGCGCCTTGGTGTATTCTTCTATTTTATTGAAAAGCTTGGCTACCAATTTTATGGACTTCCGTGCGTTGTACTCGGTGAGTGGACCCTTCTAGAGACCTCTGATGGCCGCATTGATTATGGTTGTGTCGTTAACATCTTTTATTTAGCAACAAATCTTTACAAAGCGTTGGAAATAGGTTCGCAGCTTCTATCCTGGCTCCTGCTTTACGGCGAAGACCTGGTCGGTGTCAACCTGCTCTACGTAGTTGCCCTGAAAATTATTGTGCATAAGGTTGCGGATATGCTCCCATGCGTATATGGAGTCAGGGCAATGGTGAAAAACTAGGAGAGCATCACCCCTTGGAGAGCAAGGGACATCCCTTTTACCTTCGTCACGAGTCCACGCCCATTGCTTCAATTGCTATTTCATAGACACGCAAGAACTCATGGGGGTCAGTGTTATCCTTGTACGGTTCGACAGTGAGCATTTTGAAATCCTCCAGCCAGACGCTCTGGTGTAGTCCTATGGAGAGGTGCGACTTCGAGTCCACTCACCGAGAGGTTCCGACAAGAGTTTGGCGATCCCCCGCGCTCGCCGTCATTGCCCCCACCACTACTATGGTTGGCTCTAGCTTTCCTGTATCTCACGCATGGCTCTTTACAGATCCACCAACTCTCGCTGCAATGCACCACAGATCACCTCCAAGGCACCTCCGCTCATGCTTGTTGTAGGAGGAGGGGTGTCCCCTGCTTCTCGCGTGGCGATGGCGATGGTACCGATCGCAGCGCTTCTCCTGGGGTTTCTGCTGGCCACTGCCTCCTTTGTTCATGATGCTTCCCGCCCCACCATTGTGTAGTTGCTGAAGGGCCTCCTTCATCATCTGTCGCTACCTCCGTTGTTGTTGCACCGGTGTGTCACTACGGCGAGGGCGGGGTCCCTCATTGGCTGTCTTCGTTGTTCTTGCCGCGGTGAGTTCGGAAACGGTGCTTCTTTTTCACTTTGTGCTCAACGCTGTCGCCTTTTCTGGGGTTGATGTCTTCTTCAGGGTTAATGTCACCGCCTTCTTCAAGGTCTATGCTGTCATATTCTTTAGGGCCATTATCTACGATCGTCTCTTACCTTAGCTCATGGTTTCTACACTGGTCCCCACGGATGATGCCAACTGTTATGGTTACAGACCAAATAGTAAACCAAAGGGAGGTTACCTGGGAGGCCTCGGAGGGGTTGTCTGGAGCCTTACAAGTTGTGGAGACATTGCTAGAAGTTTGTGCTATCTAAATTTGTTTGAAAAGGAGGGCTCTCTCTTCCACATAGCATACTTAGACACATATGTATATCCATGGGGGTTGTTATATAAACACCCCTACTCAGATGTATATTTATAGGGGGTAAATATGCCATTTTTCTTACTTAGAGTTACATAAATATCCCTACCTGGACCTATACTTATGGAGATAAATGAGAGACCATGTGGTCGTGATCCCATGTTTGTGATGAGTAATTGACAAGTGGTTTGGATAGCTTGAGTTTGATGTGAGTGGTTCGAGCCGAGTTGTCGCGTGATGTGATTTGGTTTCGGTCGGACCTGGTCAAACCTAGTCAATCGTGTTTAGGATGGGTATTCCTCTGATTCGACAGGTTTGGACTTTATCATGCTAATTTTGATTAAATGTATCGAGCGGTGCTATTTGATGTGTTTCTTGTCTATGTTGGCTGCAAGACATCGAGGCGGAGTCGTGGCGAGACACGGTGGACCGGACTAGGCGCAGGTGGCGCTGAGGTCAGAACGGTCGGGAGGTGTCGAAGACGGCGAGGGCTCGAGGTGGTTGCGAGGCTTGCAAGGCAAGAAAGGAGGAAGCTTCCTGGATGGTACGCGAGGGGCGTTTCGGTAAAAACGCAAAGCTGCACTAAAGGAAGCGGGTTTGGATAAAGCATCGAGTAGGTGGTGACCTAATGGGTAAAGCATGTGCAAACCCACTAGTGGGAGGCTATAAAAGGAGAGGGAGAGGTTGTGCTGAAATTGAGAGAGTGTGTGTGAAAATTAGGGTTTTATTTGGCTCTCTCCTTTCTTGAGTTCTTGTTATTCAAGCATGTATGGGGACTTAGTTTGTGGGAGATTGTTTTAGAGATGAGCTGAGAACAACTCTTTGTAATCGCGTATGTCTCCGTATCAATTTCAATATGAGAGACTTTGATTGAGTTGGTCTGGCTATCTATGTACTCCTTGAGTATTTCCTTTGGTTGTTGATTGCCTTGGTTTCTTTTTCTTCATTCTCTGTTGTCCTGTTGTATTGAGGTTTTTCTTTGAAGATTTAATTTCAGGCTTATGCTTCTTCTCCCTGATTCCATCTCCTGCTATGATCTTTTACTTCTTGCCGAGTAGCCTGTGTTTTGCTTTTGGAGCCATTTAGTTGTTTGGTTTAGAGTTGAAATCATTTTTCTTGGCAAAGGCAGCAGCTATCGGCCAGGAGAATGCAGGATAAATCATTCTTGTTTTGTTATTCCTGCCGTGCACTTCCTTTGGACAGCAGTTCCTTACTGCATGTTGGCAGTTTGCAGCTTCTTTGTGCCGACAAAATAGCCCTGTGATCCTTTATTGTTTATTGTTGGCTGCAGCCTAAATACTTGCATTTTGTGTCTGTTCTTTTTGCCGTCTAATAGCAGGATTGAACCTTTAGTTGTTGGCAGCTAAGGCTTCTTTTGGGTAGCAGCTCTGTCTTCCATTTTTGCCTTTAGTTGTTCGCAGCAAAGGCACCTTTTGGCAGCTATTTTTCTCAGTTTCTTGTTTCTCCTTTGCAGCAGCATTTTGAGCCGAGTTTCTCTGCCGTGGCAGCAATTTCTGCGAGTATTCTCTGCCGTGGCAGCATTTAACTGTTGTTTCTTTGCCGTGGTAGTTATTTTTGCTGTTTTCATGCGTTGACTGCACCGATTGTTGTACTGGCCCCATGGGCTTATTGAGCCAAGGTAAGCACCACTCCCCCAGCACATCGAATGTACATCCATCATTTTTCATTGTAGGTTAGTATACTGATTACAAATCTGCTTCATTTCCCTTTTCTGCTGTCAATATGTCTGTTATTAGAGGTCTAGCACATGTTAGGTTACAAAACTCTGAAAACGTGTCTTATGTAAACCGTTGCTTAATGGAAAATGGGATACATCCTAGTTAAAAAAATTCCTGTAACACCCCCTTTTCTGGGAGCGTTAGGCTATCCTTGTAACTGCCCAGGATTGTTCAGCTGCGAGTACTGTAGATGAGTGAACACCATTGCCAAAGCAAGCTTAAACATAAAAAACCAGACTTTATTACAAAAGTAAGGCTTAGCAGCCAGGGTTTATATAGAGGGGCATACAACCCAAAGTTACATTACCAAAAGAAACTCCATAGGCAGGCCTGAGTATAGAATAAACCTAACACCAGGCATCGTCTATATCGTAGAGCTCAGCGTTGTCTTGATAAACTCCTTCATTTTCTTGACAAGTATTCTCTGTTTATGATTTTAGCAAGTATGAGTACAACCACTCGTACTCAACAAGTCACATGGGGAATGCTATTGAGCTATATGCAAGGGTTTGCCATGGAAAGGGGTAAAGCATTTTATTATTTTATGTGGATGCAATTTTGTTCGTAAACACTTTGCTTTTAAACGTAAAATATCAAATCATAAACTTAAGGTATTTGGGGGTTTTCTAAACTTGATTAATACACTTTCACATTTCCAAAACCATTCTAAATCTACTTATGCTTTGCTTTGGAATCACCCATTAAACACAGCTTCATATACCGGAAGCACAGTGTATTCGAATATCATTTGTAAATGACTCTGCAGAATTGCCCAACTTTGCCCACAAGATTCCTCAACCCTCATGACTGAGTTGAGAAAACAAGATTGTTTCACTGCTCATCTCTTTATGTAGCCTCTACCCGATAGACTATATAGACCCTCTGTTAGGGAATACGGCAGCCTTGACAGAGTGGAGCCTACCGTTGTGAAATATGGTTTTACCATTTCCATACCACCTCTTTGCGCCTGTTGTTCCCTTTTTGGAATAGAATATTATATCCTTATAGTTGATATTCAATCAATTTGAGCAGCTACTAAAACCAGGTTTGACAAGTCAACGCTTGTGGTTGAGCGGTTGCTATGTTCTTTACTTAGCATAAGGGTATAGTCCTTATATTTTCACTTAAGCAACTTCTACTCACAAACTCATATTTCAGTACCCGCGGCACTACCAAACTTTCACCCTAGGATAAGATCATGGGCTTAAGCCATCTTGTGGCACCCCGTGATATTTCCTTATCCTAGATTCACTTTTAAAATTCTATCGGCAAAATGCCAAGACTCTTAATAGTAGAAGATTGTTGAGTTCCTAATCTACGGTGATTATATTTATCATACTTTTAACATTACTAAGTTTTATCTAGGTGAATGTGGCCATCAAATTAGACAGGGCTTTTTTGGGTGGTAGGACATTAGCTAATACCATGTCATTCTAAACAGTCTTTGTACATAAAATAATAGTGCGTAAATAACATAATGAAAATACTGATAAATAAATAATTAACAGAATGTAGGTTCAATATGATCAAAGACATGTGACTTGCCTTGCAGATTTACTATTTCAACAAGTTCGTATCCTTCTAGCCCTTGAGCTTGCACTTCTTCTCCTTGGTCGTCTTGAAAATTAATGTCGTACTAACGCAAAAAGAGAGAAAAACAAATCAATTCCGAGCTCAAAAGACTGAGCGAGGAAGAAAGAAAACAAATAAAAATAAAAATAAATTCAAAAAAATAGGGTTTTGGGTTTTGGGGAGGGTCCAAAAGGTGAACAAGGCTGAGAAATGGGTTGGCAGGCTTGAAACGGTTGAAATGGGTATATTTTGTGTTTTCGGGTTCTAGATGAACAGTAACGGGTCGGGTACTGTTCATTGCTGGTTTTTACTGTGCATACTTGGAAGGTCCGACGAGTACTCAGGCGGTCAAAAGCCACACCGCGATCGAAAGCCTTAACGCGGTCGGAGACCGTGGTCGAAGCAGCTGCACGGTCGTAACGATCGCATGGTCGTAACGGCCATCGAGTAACGGAAGCCGATGGAGATCGGATGGCGTATGAGTTACTCATGAGATCAGATGGTGCACGAGTGGCTGCGAGGTTTGGCTAGTGACTGGGCGGCTTTAAGGGCATCCAACGGTGTATGAGTGGTCTGGGGGCACCGGACGGCGTCCGAGCGCAGGGCTTGCGACAACGTGGTCGAAGCCTAGGTATCTAACGGTGTACGAGTGGGTTAGGGACATCAGACAGCTTCCAAGTGGGGTTGCACGATAACGTGGTCGAAAACCCCTTTCGACCACACGATGGTCGAAGGCAAGGCAGTGGTCGGAGCCGAAATAGGGGAGCGGCTGGAGGTGCTGAAGCAGTCGGGGTTAAGGTATTTTGCAATAGCTTCGGGGCTTTGGTCGGGTTGCTGGTGTTGTGGGGAGTCCATTTTTGGGGTCGGCAAGGATAGGGGAGCCGGTGTTCGCCGGCGGCAAGCCCTTCTTCTTCGCAGCCGGTTAGAATGGGTAGGGTGAATGGGGCCTCAATCGGGCAAATGGGCCGGTGTTTGAGCATCAGTGGGGCTAGGGCAGGCTCATGGAACTGGCGGTTTGGGTGGTGGTGAACTTGATTGGGCTAGCCACGGTGGGGTAGTTGCGGCCGGCGGTGGTCTTCGATGGTAGGGAAGAGGAAGGCTCGGCGAGCTAGGGCAACAGTTTGGGAAATTTCCTGGGAGCTTGAGGAGGTTGTAGGCGCCAGCAATTGCATTGAGATAGACTAGGGAAGAAGAATCAGATTTTGAGCTTACTTGAGGATTTTGGAGATTGCCAGCGGTGTGGGGTTCACCGGAGTAATTAGGAGCAAGGGTGGCTTACTAGGCACCAGTGTGTCTCAAAGGAGGGGGCTTGGGAGCTTTATATAGCGAGTCTAAGGCGGTTCGAGGGAGAGGGGTATTTTGGGTTGGCTCGAGAGACTTCAGGAGGGCTGGGCCATGACGGTAGGGAGGTCAGTAGGGTGTGGTGGCACCTTTGGTGATGAGTTGCGGCAGTCAAGGATTGCGGCTGGTCAGCCAAGAGAGGGGTTTTACAAGAAGGGCAGAGGCGGTGGTGGGCACACGGCAAATTGCCTGACACACGGCAAGGGGGAGCTAGGGTGTCAAGGGGAGGCGTATGGCTTTTGATAGATGGTGCAGAAGTGGTAGTAGTGGGAGAGCGCGCGAAGGGGTGAGAACGACCGAAAGGGAGACGGTGGTGGCAAAAACAGGGGCCGGCGGTGAATTTTCGGACAATGCACAGTACCTCGTGAAATCCCCTCTGTTGAGGCAGTGTTGGTAGAGAATAGGGGTGGTTTTGGTTAAGATTTGTGCATATTTTGGCCGGGGATCAAAGGGAATAAAATCAAAACTCAATTTCAATTCTTTTGAAAAAAAATTCAATTTTGTTTCAATTCCCTTGTTTATTTACTCTTAGATCTATGGTTCTTAATCCTAAAAGCACGTCAGGCCATTTATTTACTAGGTCTAATCTCCATGCCCTGCACGACAAGGCCTGTCTTGATTTCTCTCATCTCCATGAGGCTAACGCACGCCTCACCATCGTCACTTTCCTCGTTGTAGAACTCACCCATCTCCAACTCCATCCAACCTTCAGCCCTTTTCTGAGGGGGTAGTGTATTTTCAAGAATCGCAAGAGGGGTTCTCAATAATATTGTTGGCATCCTGAATAGCATCGCAAGAGAATGACGGCGAGGCACCTCGGCGTCATCTTCATACCAGAGGCAGACTGATGCCTCCTAGACTCGAAAATTCAGCCCATGGGTAAAATCAGATAGCTTGAACAGAAGGTAACACTACTACAGAAAATCGTATTACAGACAGTTCAGAAATGTCATCACAGACGATTTTCTGAACCGTATGAATTTATGGGTCAGTGATAATCGAAGGTTATCACAGACGGTTCGACAACCGTCTGTGATATATCAATATCACAAATGGTTTTTAACGAAAAACCGTTTGTGATAGGTGATTATCACAGACGGTTTTTAGTTAAAAACCGTCTATGATAGGCAATTATCACAGATGGTTTTTTGTTAAAAATCATCTATAATATTGATATATTAAAGACGGTTTTTAGTTACAAACCATCTGTGATTATCACCTATCACAGACAGTTTTTAACTAAAAACCGTCTGTGATATTCTTTTCTACCCCTAAATCTATTTCTGTTTATTGGCTAGCCTCAGGAAATGCTAGCCATACCCTCTGAAACAAATAGATAAAGATGTACATGTATACATACAATTCACATCTCAATTTATTTCAAAAACATAAAATATCCAATTCACATCTCAATTCATTTCACAAACATAAAACATCCAATTCACATCGCACTTCATTTCACAAACATAAAGCATCCATTTCACAAATCAATTAATTGAAATGAAACAAAAAGATCTACATTGCATTTGCACTTAGATGGTAACATTGCATTTTTCATTGCTCTATCACTCCGAATCGAGGTCTCGCGAAAGAAAAAGATCCAAAATCAACGAACTTGTGAGGCTGCACAAGCTATACTTGGATGGTGCATGATTGCCATTCAAGTATTGCTTGTGCAGCTTACAAGTTCGTTGATTATGGATCCGTTCCTTTCGTGAGACCTTGATTCCGGAGTGATAAGAGCAATAAAAAATCATTGTGCGCAGTGGAACTCTCCATCTGATCTTATGACTTTAGACCACAAAAACCAAGCGCACTCTCCTCGAATTTTTGCAAGGTCCGGCTATTTCAATACAATGTAGAGATGGGCGCAGCCTGTCGATAGGAATATCAATGCGCGTACATATATAACCTGACAAGTATGAAATAAATGTGGGAAGATTGACAAACCTTAGAATTGGTGATCTTCGAGGAATCGAGGAGTAGTCTCATATGGTGGCAAATGTAGAATCCACACGTGTTGCCCGGCAGCTGCTGGTGGCACTGCAAAAAATAGAATTTGTTAAATCAAGAGGCATTACTACTAAGTGTTGTATAGGATTAATTAATGTGTAGCTAGCGAATACCCGAAAATTGTGAACATGTTTCAAGGGCTTGGCCCTGTCGTCGAGCCACATGTTTGTGCAACGTATGTGGCAAACAACCTTCGTTATTCGAAAAAGTTAGATTAGTCATTCGAAAGGAAAGAAAGAGTACAATGTAGTTATGTATGGAGAAAATGTACTTACCTATCGAGTATTTGGGCGATAGCTGTGTACTTGGATTTGTTCTTACTTAGAGAATCAAGGTATATAGCCTTGTTCCATTTTGGTATAATTACAATTAAAAACCAATGGAAGTGCTCATTGTATGGCATAAGAACAAATTCCTTATCGCGGTGAGCCAGTAGTGATGATGTAATATACCTCTCGACGAAGGATGCATTCTCGTTGATGGTATCAATGGCAACCAAGAGTGGGTCCAGGAAACCAATTAATGATTTCGATGATCTAGCTTGGGTCAGTATGAATCTATATATACACCGAAAAGCAACAAATTGTGACATATATCGGTATTACATGAACAGAGACTGTGATTGTACAGACTTACAGCGTTCAGCATCGAACGAGTGAGACGTCGAGAGCGTTGAGCGTGAAAAGACCAAATATACCATCAAAGGTCACCACGAAGACACATTCCTGAAATTCGTGCTGGAAATGATCCCGCGTGAATTTGACAGTGATACCTGAGCGTCGTTCTGCCTCTGGCTTATTGGACTATTCCATATACCAAGCGTGTAATGTTTGGCAACCAAGTCCTAGGGTTACGAGGTGCTCTTCCGGAGTTATCATCGGCTCGCCTAGCACGAATTTGCGGGCCAATGGCAGGTATGGGATATCATCATCATCCTTCGTCTTTGATTTGCCCTGGCCACTGCCTCGACTGTAGGTCGACTTTATGGTAGTCGACTATAATGGTAGCGCCGGTGCAAGTTGCTTTGGCAAGAATAGCACCCGTGGAGATAGCACCGGTGCAGGTAGCTCTGGTTCGCACTACCCTTTTGGAGATAGCACCAGTGCATTTAGCTCTAGTTTGCACTGCCCGTCTGGTCCGGCCACCGGTGCAGAAGCCTCCAAGGAGATGTCACTTTTGGGCCACTGGATGAATGTTCCAATAGCCTGCCCTAGAATCACGATCTCGTTGTTGGGGGGCTTCGGTAGAGGGACGACCTCAAAATTGACATGCACACCATCCACATTAACTTTTGCGTAGCCTGGCGCTAAAGCTTGACCGTGCACCATGGCTCCGATAGCAGACGGATATGCCTGGCCCCAAGCAGTGTACAAGAGAACGAAGGCATATCTCACTTGGAGCCTACACTTTGTAGGCTCCTACATAACGATACAAAATTAGCTACTCCAATAGGCCTATCAATGGAGCAAGCATTCGAGAGATAATAATTATTACCTGGATGTCGTCCACAGGAAATCTGGCCTCGCTTTCCGTCAGATTGGACATGCAACTACTCAGACGGTTGTGAGGGCTAGCTAGTACAGGAGCGGCAGCGGCGGCCTGCTGACTTTCTGTATGTTTTCGCATCTCATCTCCGACATAATCAGCCAGCTCATCTCTTAGCTCCTCTATAAGAGATGCCTTGATCTCTTCTCGTAGCCGCTCCTCACGCTCGGCTTTGGTTCTCTTCCTACGCCGATACATTTTGGAGTCATCTTGGAAACCATGTTTCCAAGGAATGTAAAGCCCAAGGCCTCTCGTACGGCTCGGTTGCTCCTTGTTTCCCAGGGCCGCAGAGAGCATATCATTCTCCCTTGTTCCCTGGAATGATCCCAGGGTAGATTCAAAACTCAGCTCTTCCTGCAAGAGCACGACATGTCATTTCACTTTCGTACAAAGTTGTGGAGTAATTACAAGCTACGTAGTTCGATCGATATCTTACCAGACGCTGGGACACTTGCTGGTCTGCAGGGTTTGGAAAGGAGACGTCCCCTGATGTCGTTGTAGATGACCTTACTCTAATCCAATTTCGAGCGCGGTCATCTGGGATATCTTGCTCTAATCCAATTTCGAGCGCGGTCATCTGGGATATTGGCAAATGGCGGGGCGATGTCCTGCAGGGCTGCCAGGTCATCCTTCCTCCTCCACTGCGGGATTTTACCTGCATATCCAGCTGTGCCAAGTCTGTGGGGGTGTGTGTTTTTGCCTTGAGGGCCTTGTGCGACGCACTTGTACTTTTGAAATCTTCATTCGTCTTCATCGCCTTGAACTCTTCCCATTGTGGTTCCAGGAATGGGTATTTATGAAAAAGGCGTTTCGTCCGTCTCCACGTATTTCTTGACAAGCGTGCTCTTGAAGTTCTTCCATGCTTTGCATGCCGCTAGCAAGGTTTGTCATTGCACGACGTCTTGGTGTTCTTCTGGGATCTCGAACGATGCCAAATTTCGGTCAGTAGCTCACGTTTCCTAGTGTCAGGCACGCTCTTCCACGAATTGAATGTGATCTCAATTCGTTCTCGTGCAACTATTCCGACCATTGTTCGAAATGCGCTTACTGCTTTGGGAGGACGGAGAGGGGTCCCAGATCCATCGACCTCTGTGATGGTAAATCAGCCCTCAGGCTTCTTCAATAGCCCTCTTCCTCGGCGTTTTGAATTCGGAGTGGACGCATCCGGCGATGATGTTGAAGAATACGCGGATGACATGTTGCTCAATTTGTGGGTCTATTAGGATAAGATATGAAAGTGCTATACCATAAGATAAGAAAGTGCTCAATGTTAGGAAGAGATGAGAGGAGTAGAGGGGAGGGGGAGAAGGGAGGGGGTGATGTGGACAGAGAGAGGGGGTGATGTGCCATCTTAGCACCTACTTTAGTTGCTAATACTATATACTAACACTCACAACAAGCAAAAGACAATTTACTACAAGAAATGAACATTACAAAATAAACCAAAAGACAATTTACTACAAGAAATTAGTACAAGAAATAAATCTATCATATTTAGTACATCATAATTTTATAATTTTGATTTTTTTAATATTTTTGTACTACATTTATTTATAATTTCTGTCTACTGTGTTGTTATCTCGGTTGTACTTAGTATGTTGATATTCCTTCAGTTTGCTATGTCTATCCAAATGTAACAACTAACAGATATCATTTCTGCTTTACAGGTCAAATTAAGAAAGAAGAGAGTTAAGCAGTTGTAAATAAATAATGTAAAGAGTTTACAAACCCATGTTTCTAATTGTAACTAAGGTACATTCGTTTCACAAGCAAACATTTTGTCAATCTGAAATATATATCATTTTTACTCAATGTTTTCATGTATATATATGTAATTAACAGATCTAGTAAAAGGAAGATTGACTACTGTGGGATAATATCCAAGGTAAATGCCAACTGAAGTTGTGGAAGACGGTAGTGTACTTGCCGGCGAGGGGCTCGGGGGAGGCGACCGGCGAGGGGCTCAGGGAGGCAGTGGCGATGGGCCCGAGGGAAGAGGAGGGTGACGGCGGCGACAGAGGTGCGAAGAGGCAGCGGTGACGGGGTGGTCCGAGGAGACAGATCGGGAGAGCGGTGAGACTTAGATCTATAACTGCAGCATACACGGAAAACCCTAGCCAGAGGGTATATATTGGGGGCTTATTACAGATGGTTGTACACTTAGAACCGTCTGTGATATCAAATATCACAGACAGTTCTAAGTTACCGTCAGTGATATTTGATATCATAGATGGTTCTAAAGTTAGAACCGTCTGTGATAGTTGATATCACAGACGGTTCTAACTTTAGAACCGTCTGTGATAAGCCTTTCCCCACTGTAGTTATTCAGATAACATCAACCAGCTGCATTCATATACAACACCAACCAGCTGCATTCACACAGTGTATTTCTTCATACATTTTAATGATATACATAAATGCAAATTCACAAATACATCACACACATGCATTGTTGTATACATAAATGCCAATTCACATATACATCACACACATGCATTTCTTCACACATTTTCACATATACATAAATGCCAATTCACATATACATCACACACATGCATTGTTGTATACATAAATGTGAATTCACATATATGTCGCACATTCTCATTCTACTTGTTTATTTCCTTTAAAAATTAGCCCTTCATGATGATCAATGCGTACATAACTAGTTTCGTCACGTTGTTCGTCGTCGACCCTTATGCCATTTCCAAAAGGAGGTAACTCGTCAAATTGATTGTATTCTTCCTCGTCCACTACATTCTCTACTCCGACAATTCTCCTTTTTCCATGAAGAACTACATGGCGTTTATTATTTGCCGGGTCGGTTACATAGAAAACTTGAACAACTTGGTTGGCGAGTACGAATGGTTCGTCTTTGTACCCGATACGTTGGAGGTCCACGATGGTGACACCGTACTTGTCAACCTTCACCTTAGGGAGATGCACCCAACGGCAGCGAAATAAGGGGATCTTGAAAACCACGTAGTCGAGCTCCCAAATCTCTTCTATGAACCCATAGTATGAGTTTCTCGACCCATCGGTACTTAACGCATCTATGCGGACACCGCTGTTCTGGTTAGTGCTCTTTACATCCTGAGACTGTGTATAGAATGTGTACCCATTTATGTCATATCCTTGCCATGTCACAACTATAAATGTTGGCCCTTTTGCCAACCATGTCAACGTCTCACTTGGCTAGCTCCTAGCAATTTGCTCTTTCAACTATTGGTTGAACCGACTGTTATGTTGCCTCATGATCCAAACATCCGGCCACTCCGGATTCTATTGTCGAAGCACATCCTTGTGTTGGTCGACATAAGGCGCCACTTCAGTCATGTGTTGCAAGACCGTGAAATGGGCTTGAGTATACGTATCAATATCTGCAGTGATTGCTTTCCTTCCGATAGTTTCGATACCCTTCAGCCTCCCCTCATGACGAGATTGAGGCACACCTATCGGTTGAGTCTAAGCCATATAATTGACACAAAACTCAATGACCTCTTCGCTTGCATAACCTTCGACAATGCTGCCCTTCGGCCGAGATCGATTCCGTACGTAGGACTTGAGAATTCCCATGAACCTCTCAAATGGGTACATGCTACGTAGGAATACGGGCCCACACATTTTTATCTCCCACACAACGTGAACAATGAGATGGACCATGATATCGAAAAACGAAGGAGGGAAATACATTTCAAGATAACATAGAGTCATCACCACCTCGTCCTGCAGAGCATCTAGTCCTTCGGGATCGATGACCTTCTGAGCAATTGTGTTAAAGAAATAACATAGCCTGATGATTGTCTCTCGGACTTTGATCGGCAAAATATTTCTAATTGCAATAGGGAGCATCTGTGTCATCAGCACATGACAATCATGAGACTTCATGCCATTTAACTTCAAATCTTGCATCGACACAAGTTTCTTCACGTTGCCGGAGTAACCAGATGGAACTTTGACACCATGCAAGCACTAGCACAATTCTGTTTTCTCGGCCTTGGACAGAGTGTAACACGCAGGGGGAAGGTACGTTCGTCCATTATCTGTTATTGTCGGTGCTAACTCAGGCCTGATGTCCATATCAGCCAAGTCAAGTCGTGCGTTGACGCTATCATTTGTTTTATCACGAATGTTCATTAAGAGAGCAATCAAGCTATCACATACATTCTTTTCTATGTGCAGGACATCGATGCAGTGTCGAACATCTAAGTACTCCCAATAAGGTAAGTCCCAAAATATTGATCTCTTCTTCCAGGTGTTCTTCTCATGAGCCCTCAATTTATGTCACTTTCCGAGGACAACATCTAAATCCTTAACCATAACATAAACCTCGTGTCCCCTTAAATGCCTTGGAGCTGAGCTGTCTTCCTTCTCTCTGTCAAATTGTTTCTTCATCTTGCGGTATGGGTGAGCCCTCCGAAGGAACCGGCAGTGACGCATGTAGACAGTTTTGCGTGAGTGTCTCAGCCACACACTCTCGGTACCATCTAAATAGTGGGTACAAGCTTTGGCACCTTTTGTACTCTGGCCCGATAGGTTAGCAAGGGCAGAATAATCATTTATGATGCAGAACAACAAGGAGCACAAAGTGAAGTTCTCTCGTTTGTATGCATCCCATACCTGTACCCCTTCGTTCCACAGTACTTTTAGATCTTCCACCAACGGTGTTAGGTACACATCGATATCATTCCCAGGTTGCTTTGGCCCTTGGATAAGTATCGAAGCAAAATATACTTTCGTTTCATACACAACCAAGGAGGAAAGTTATAGATGCAGAGAGTCATGGGCCATGTGCTATGTCGGCTGCTCATGCTACTGAAAGGATTCATTCCATCTGTACTCAGTCCAAACCTTATATTCCTTGGTTCTGCACTACAAAACTCCTATCGATGTTTCTCCACTGGGCGGAATCAGCAAGGTGACTTAGCATTCCATCCTTCTTGTGCTCCTTCGAGTGCCAACACAGCAATTTTGCCTCCTTTGGATTTGCAAAAAACCTTTTCAAACGGGGAATTATAAGAAAATACCATGCCACCTTAGCAGGAGGTCCTTTCTTCGCCTCTGTTCCCTCACCCTCATCTGATTGATTGTTACGTTTGTATCGGGATGCGTTGCACACCGGACATACATGCATGTTTGCATACTCTTTACGGTGAAAGATACAATGCTCGGACATGCATGTATTCTTTCTACTTCCATTCCCAACGGACAAAGAACCTTCTTGGCTTTATACGTGGTTTTAGGCAACTCATTTCCCTCCAGAAGCATGTCCACTAAAAGACCTAGCAGTGCCGTGAAACTCTTGTCGGACCAACCGTTGCTTGCCTTCAATTTCAACAGTTCAAGCACGGCCGACAACCTCGTGTACTTTGACCTGCAGCACATGAACAAAGGTTTCTCCGAGTCCTCCATCAAGCCTCGAAATTTAACATACTCTCTCTCATCATAGTCGTTCTCTTCTACATCGCGAAGCATCTGATCCAGATTGTCATCGTGCAACCTATCCGAATCCGAACCACAATCGACCTCATCTGGCGGAATGTCATTCACTTCACCGGCGATGTCATCTGGCGGCATATCATTCACTTCGCCATGACTGGTCCAACATGTATAACCCTTTTTAAAACCCCTCCGAAGCAAGTGCGCTTCAATTTGCGCTCGGTTCTTAAACATCTTTAAATTCTCACAGTCAGTGCATGGACAGTACATATATTCCACCCCCTTATTCAGCATATCCTCCTCGGTAGCTCTTGCAAAAGCAGACACGCCATTAATATACTCTTCACTCACACGGCTCGTAGCATACATCTAGCTTCGGTCCTACGTTATGTATATATATAACAACTTAGTATTAAAAATTAAATTATTTAATTATTACTACATATATATATACCACATGCATTCAGGCTTTGCTAACTTAATTCATATTATAAACACAATAGCTATTATATAACCAACAATTTTGCAAACCATCTTCAATATATAACACTCACTAATTACTTACATCTAATTTGTAATGCAAAGAAAAATAAATTTCATTACTAACCATATCTAGAGCAACCAGGAAAGTATGAATCTTCAAAGCTCAATCTCTGCTTCAAAGCTCAATATCTGCCCTCTCCCACCAAATTAATTGGCCTGAAATCGCCTAGCTTGCTTCCTCAGCGAAAAGAGTGAAGCACCGGCTAGATCTGGATCGAAATGAAGACAGATGCGGTTCTGAGCAGCGCAATAAATGCCTAGCATCATTATCACAGACGGTTTTTAATAAAAAACCATCTGTGATAATTCCAGATTAACACAGATAGTTTTTAACACAAACGTCTGTGATACTCGTTTTCTCCGACGCCACCAACATAGACGGTGTCCAAATTAAAACCGTCTGTGTTAGTGTCGATCACAGACGGTTTTGTCAAACCGTCTGTGATTGGCCGTCTATTATTAGCCTTTCTGTAGTAGTGTAAGCACCATGAGTTGAGTTCTGGGAGAGCATCTTGAAATCTATCTTGCCACGGATTTCCAACGAGAAAACATGGCGATGGAGTTCAGCAGCTTTTTTGAACCTGTCGCAAATTAACAAGGGTTAAAGTTTACAACAAAGAAATCAATAGAGCTCGACACAAACAAGTAAAAAACCATAATCAGGCACAAGAGCTAAATTCCACAAACTGGCATTAACCAAGCTCTTGGTAACTATTTTTGTGGAGCTCCATGTAAGTTTAGTTGGCAAGAATAGGGGCTTCCCACGAAATATAATTCAAGAATGTTGGAATTGCTCTGATACCACTTGTTGCAATCTTTACGACTGCTCCCAAGACTTTACGACCGCTTACGACCGGTTTTGAGAGCTCACAACCGCTTACAACCACCTCCTACTGCCGTTCAATCGCTCAGACAGCCATTCGACCGCGTTTCTCTGCTGCTACGCTGCCCTTCCTTCGACCGCGCTAGAATCACCGTGATCACAACTCTCCACGATCACGCAGTGATGCTGTCGATCATTGTTCACTGTGGTTGAAACACACTTCGACCACATTCACTTCCTTACAATGTGGTCGTAGTCCCTTCCGACCACGTTCAAAGCTTCTCAGTGTAGTCGTAGCTCCTTTCAACCACTTTCAGCGTGGTCGAAGCCTTCACAACGTGGTCGTAGCCTTTATCGACCACGTCTAGTGTCTTCACAATGTGGTCGTAGCCTTCACCAACCATGTTCAATTCCCTTTGCCGTGGTCGTATCACCTCTGCCTCTGAATTGCTGTGGTCGTAAGCCCTTCTGACCACACCTACTTCAGTTTTGTCGTGGTTGAACACTTTTCGACCACATCCACTGGGACTTTTCCATGGTCGTAAGCCCCTCCGACCACGTTTGCCATGGTCATAATGGCTTCCGACCACGTCTACGAGATCACACAATGGAGACAGTACTCAGGGCTTTTCTTTTTCTCTACTTTACTTCACGCCTTTTCTCGCCTTTACTCTGATTACATGACTCCTCCCCTTTTATACACGGCTCTACGACTTTTGCTCGGGTTTCGACTACTATTACAAACCGACTCCAACTACGATTACAACTCTGTTTCCGATTTCGACTAGAACTCTGTTTTGACTACAACTCCCAACTATGATTACAATTCAACTTCGATCACGACCAAACCTTGTAAATGACTTCTAAATAAGATTATTTCCAACTTTCTCTCCCTAATCTTGTTTAGTGACTTCAGTCATGCCGATCTTCCTCCTCGGTCTTGATTTTCTTTCTTGATCATGTTGACCTTCTTTCTTGCTACTGCTTCTTCCTTGACCGAGCTTCCTAGGCTAGAGCACCTACTCCCACAGCCTTTTCTCTGGTCATTTTCCTCCTGCAGCGTTAGCTCACGCTTCCTCCACCAACAACTACTTTCACTGTCGTGTGGCCTTACTTTCGACCATCGTCCTTCACACTGTGCTTCCTCCTACCACCTCAGGATCCATCTCTGACTTCCTTCTCTTGTTCGTGTGAGAGCTCCTCTCCAACCTCCGCTTGCCATGACTTTGCTTGCTTCATGAGGTTGGTGTCGACCACTCAGGCTGTTGCTACTTTGACCTCCCTTTGCATCAGTTGCGCCTACTACGACTACTCCTTGCTTCCTTCCGTCTGCATGCGTGCATCCGGAGTCCACTGCACGTGAGTGGGCACCTCCTGTGCCGCTTGCTTCGACTTTGTCTACTGTGTGTGGTCGATGCCGACCACCTGGGCCGATCCTTCGCTCCTCGGCTACGCTCGCTATATGTGGTCGGTGTTGACCACCCAAGCTAACACTTCGACTAATCAAGCCAATTCTTTGCTCTTCTCTGTCTGCAGGCGGTTGTCCGAAATTGGCTGCACGCCTATGCGCATCTCGTGTGCGTCCGACCATGTGCTCTTTTCTGCTTTCTGCCACAACTTGATTCTGTGCCGACTTACTCGTTACGACTTCAAACTCTTTTCTGTCGTCTACCACGACTTGCTTCTCAGCCGACTTGCATGTTATGACTTCAGGCTTGCTTCCGACTGCTCATTGATGAAGTCCTCCATGCTCTGGCTCCTCTAAACCGTTCTCCACACAAGCCGGTCTATAAATTTTCAAAGGAATCTTGTACAACAAATTTGCTAACTTTTGCACCTTCATTAGCAGCCACTCATTGCTATCGAATACTCTCAGATAACTGCCTTTCAATTCAATTTGGCATCCTTGTTCAGTTAGCTGGCATAGACTCATAATATTGCTGCGAAGACTTGGTATGTAGTATACATCTGACAACGGTATCTGGCTTCCATCCTTGCACTTCAACAAAATTGTGCCTTTCCCCTTAATCTAAACAGTTGAACCATTTCTGAATTGCACCTTACCGAATACTTTCTCATCTAACTCATGGAACATCAAGTATGTGCCTGTCATATGGATGCTTGCTCCATTGTTGAGATACCAATTGCTGACTGTTCATGTGACTTCTCTCCCTTTTCTATCAAGTTTGAAAAAACCTTCCCTTCATTCAGCATCACCATTGTCGACACATCTTCTATACAATGGGATAGAATTAAAGTCGGCTCTTTATCTTCATGGGTGTGAGTGAGATTTGCCTCCTCAGTCTTCTTCTTGCTCCTGCAGTTTGTTGCATAGTGACCAAATTTCTTGCAATTGTGGCACTGGATATGACTCCGACATTCCGCAGTGTTATGACCAAAATTTTCACACTCAAAACATTGGATGTGTGACTTATCTTGAAACCTGTTGCCACCACCTCGACCAGGTCTTTCTTCGCGACCTCCTCTTCCACCTCTTCCAGGCTGGAAGTCTCTTCCTCTCTGGCCATACCCTTGTCCACGACCAAAGAATGAGCTTTGGCCAAAGCCACTAGATGATGAATCTGTCTGGTCAGCTTGCCTTCGTTCCTTGTGTCCTCCTTAGCGAGCAACACTTGTTGGTTGTAAAATCCTTGCTCCTTGTGTGACTGAAACCCCTTCAGTAACTCCTCATGCGCCTTGAGAGCCCCAATTGCCTCTTCTATCTTCATCTTTGTGAGATCCTGGGAATACATGAGAGTAGTCACTACCGGTAGAAACCTTTCCGGCCGAATTCTCAAGTATTTCTTCATAGCCACCTCATCTTCTAGTTTGTCACCAAGAGGTTTGATCTTATTTATGACTTCATTGAACTTCCCAGAGAATTCTTCCACCGTCTGGCTCTCTCCCATCCTCATTGCTTCAAATTCGCTCCGTAGTGTTTGAAGTCTGACTTCCTTCACTCTGTCAACTCCTTCATGAATTGTCTGCAGTGCTGTCCAAGCATCTCGCGTCGTCTCCTTGCCGATCAGTTGTCGTATCATTGAATTGGGCACAGCTTGATAGATCAACACCAGCGTCATTTGATCTAGTCAATCATCAACCACCTTGTCTTTCTCCTTTGGATCAACAGCACCTCAGACTCCCTGGCACGCATGTTAGCCTTCATCTTCATGGCCCAGACCACCTTTTGCTGCTGTTCAACCGCTCAGACAGCCGTTCGACCGCGTTTCTCTGCCGCTACGCTGCCCTTCCTTCGACCGCGCTCGAATCACTGTGATCACAACTCTCCACGGTCACGTAGTGATGTTATCGATCACTGTTCACCATGGTCAAAACACCCTTCGACCACGTTCACTTCCTTACAACGTGGTCGGAGTCCCTTCCGACTACGTTCAAAGCTTCTCTGTGTAGTCGCAGCTGCTTCACAACGTGGTTTGTTGGACCCAGATTTTAACATCCGGCATCCTCTGTGATTCCACCACACCTATTCCTTGGATCAGTAGATAGCATGGCTATGCTGCCCTTATTTTCTGACATCGTGCCCACCGTTCCTCTCTACTACTGCCAACCCCAGCCTACCCATTGTCTTCTTCTGTGCCTTGCATTCCACGAAGAGAAATTGTAACAGTCTAGGTTTTTATAAAAATAAATAATTTAAAATAAAAATAAGTATTTTGGTTGCTTGGATTTTATTTTTGATTTGCCCGGTTTTCTACTGTTAAAAACGCTGGATTTGAAAAGTAATTTAGATAAAAACAAAAAAACATTATTAAATAAAATGATATTTTGAATTTATATAAAAATACTATTTCAAATTAATTAGTTGGAAACATTTAACATTTATTTGGATTTTTTTTTGTGTTTTTCTGGATTTTGAAAATTAATTTCAAAGCTAAAAAGTATTTTTGTAAAAATTAAAAGACCAACTTTAAGTTGGAAATATTTTTCCTAAGTCTAAATCATCTCCAGGAATTTCTGTGAAATTGTTTGGAATTTTTAGACTTTATTTTCTAAGTGTTTTTTGAAATCTCTCTCTTCTCGGGCTGACAAGTGTCACGTCTAGATCCAATCTTCTGCACCCGATTAAATATCGCCCCTCCATCTTCACTTAACCATCTCCATCTCCATTCGACGCCCTGGATTCAATCTACGCCGCCAGATTTGATCCCACGTCATAATCTTTCTTTTTCAGTACAAAAATAAATCAGAAAATCGCTTTTTCCTTTTTTTTTAGTTTCAAACTTTCAGAAGCTCGATCTCCTTCATCTCAACTCCGATGGAGCTCGTTCAAATTTCTAAATTCTTCAAAAGTTTCAATCTATCCATTTCTATACTCTTTTCAAATTTTTAGAGTTTTAATTGAAATATATTTGGATTAAATTAAAAGTTAGCAAATAAAAATATTTTAAATGGTTAAAATATACTTCAAATAAATCCAAAATTATTTTATTTGATATTTTTGGGTTCCAAGGATTTTGGTTAAAATTTTTTGAATTTTTTCACATTTAGTTTATTATTTTTTTGGAAAAAAATTTATTTTTTTGGAAAAAAATTTATTTTTTTCTTTTTGTTTTCTCTCTCCTCCAACGGTCATCTTTTTCACGAGACGAGCTATTCCCGAGCGCATGCTCCCAGCGCCATGGACGTTTCTTGAAACTTCTAGAACTTGTGATTTTCTCAACGGATTTTTGTAAAATCATAGGCATTGAAATCCTCTCATCACGACTCCTCCATTCCCGGCCTTATCCCTCAATTTTGCGCGTCCGTTTCGCCGGAATTAACTACGTCACCGAATGGCATGGCACGTCGATCTTCTCATCTGGTCCACCTCCGCGCCTATAAAAGGGAGCACCGGGTGCCCCTCTTCATCCTCATTCACCACCAAAAATCTCAAAGCCTCTCTCCCTTCCTTCTCGCCGCAATCGGTATTTTTCTCTCGCCAACCAAATGGCGTTCTTCGGCTGTTTGCGCCGCCTACAGTGGAGTTCTGCCACATTTGACCACACCATTGGCTTCACCTTTGCGCGTTCTACATGGTGCTTCCCTTGCCTTCGCTGGAGTTTCGCCAAGCATCGCCGGAGCACCGTGGCCAAACCTTACCGCCGCTTCTTTCCTCGCTGCAGGCTGACCATGCATGTTCCACCACAACCAAGGTGAGCACTACGTTCCCCATGTTCTCCTCTTCGTTTCACCACAAACGTCACCCGCTAACTACTCTCCGTTTGCCCGGAACGCCGATATCAACCCGTCGGTCGCTATAGGTCTTCCTTGTCGTGTTCCACCACCATCCGTTGTCCTTTGGCCATGCCGTAATTTTTCCTAGACTTGCCTCGCCGCGTTCTACGTCGTGCCCTTCTGTTTCCCCGAAAGGCCTCCACAAATTTTCGCCTCCGACACCTCGCCATGGCCTCCAATGGCATCTCGTGTCCCCATCTATCCGGTGGTGTTTTCCCCAATCCGTTCATGTCATATCATGCCAAACCATGTCAGGTAGCTACCTTTCAAATGGTTTTGGATTCCCTTCACCGAGCACCAAGATATCAAGTTTTTCCTGTTTCTCCACTATCGTCGTTCAAACGTCGATTGTAACATCTCCGATGAATTTTCAGCTTAGCCAATAAATTTCCTAGCTTCACCATACCGTGATCTATCCCATGCTCACCTTACATCTCTACATTCCATACTCGGTACTATCTCTCTCCAGCTGCAGCCGTCGCAACCACGCCGTCACTGCTGTTTTTGTCTCACCGCTAGTGATTGCCGCCATTCCTCACCGCCATACCAGCGTCAGCACCTTTGCCTCATCACTGGGATTCCATTTTGCCCATTCGCCAGCCACTTCACAGCCAACCGGCACCGTACTGTTCAAAAAGTAATCCTCGTATTTTGTTATCATTTCATGTGATGTCCAAAACTTCCAGATATTCGTTCTAACTCATACGAACTCCGAATCCATTGATTCTTTCTCCTAAATTCATCTAAAATCATAATATATCCGTCAGTATATATTTTATAATATATGGATTTATTTGCATTTTATTTGAATTTATTCACTTTGGTTCTTCGCGTGTAGACTGCGACAATTCAGAAGAATTCAACAACGACTCACAGCAAACCGTGGAGCAAGGCAAGTCACACTCCTTGATCATGTTGATCCCAGTTTTCAAAATAAAATTATGTTGTTTTAAATTATTCTGCAGGCATATTTCTATTCAACGTATTTCAATTAAGTTTTAAATGTAGCTATTGCCTAGTTGTTATCACCTCCATTGACATTGAATTACCCTGATGCTTTGTAACCTTAGAACAAAACTCTAGTTAGTACACTAGTATGGCTAGAGACTATTTGGACAACAAATGCTTAGTCTAGCTTAGAAATATCTTTGGGCTGGGATATCTTTCACATAAAATGACGAGCTTTTCACTTAAAATGATAAGCTTTTCAAAGGTACTCCTGACTTTGGTGAGTCAAGGAGGTTTATGAAATATTTTGGAAACAAAATATAAAAACTAGCTTAGACTTAGGCAATTGGTTAGTTGGTGGATGCAGGCATGCTCTGTAGGTTGTAGCCACAGGGTTGATTGTCGTGCACAGGGGTATGTGGTTGGGCCTAAGTCAATTAAGGACCAGTTTGTGAGCTACTGTTGCAAGGCCCTATCGTACTAGCACATGGCTGGTATAGGACAGCCCTGACTGAATAATTTGTGAAGTCCCAACCTGAGTCAAGTTGTAGGTTGAAAGTGAGCATGGTTGGTACTATGAGAAGTATCATTTGAGGGAGCGTGATTAAGCCATGTGAAGTCTCTCTCAGGCTCAAGAGGGGGTCCCGGTCTGGTGGATTCCTCACTGGGGTGAAACCTTAGAGTTGGCTTGGCCAGGTTGAAGGCTTTGAATTGTAAAGGCCTTGTCACGACTCCTCGCCGCACACCTAAGGAAGTGTGTAATCGCGTGGCAGTGTAGGATGATCGTGTCTTGTGGGTAAAACTGTACAACCTCTACAGAGTGTATAATTTATCCTGGATAGCCGTGCCCACGGTCATGGGCATGCTGAGTAAAAGTTTTTTATGGATTAGACTTTGCTTTTTGAAAATGTTTTTTTTAAAAAAACATTGTGGATGGATGGAATCCACGAGAGATGAAAACCTTACGGATGGATGGAATCTGTGAGAGATTCAAACCTGGTGGATGGATGGAATCCATCAGAGTTGCACAGTGAAAGCGTGTGTATGGATGGAATCCATACGTGATCTTTTGGAAAAGACGATCCGGGTGGGATGCCCGTGGATAGGTTGGTGTTTGGTCGGAGCCGGCACTGACGGTATTATTTTCCATTACAAGTTATGTTTTTTACTTACTGTATTAAATTCAGTATTTTCAATCTATTTACTGTATTTTAATTAAATGTTGTTTTGTGCAAACTAACCCTATAAGCCTTCCATTGAAGCCTTTATCATTATGTTACATTTCTCCGTGTGATTTGCGGAGTACAAGTTTGTACTCACCTTGTAATCTCCATACGGAGGAAGATGCCGCCAACTATGGAGATGACCAGGACAAGTAGGCCGCGTCTTACTGTCGTTTGCCTGTGGACAGGCTTGGGCTTCGCTTCTTATCCGTTTGCTTCCACAGTTATTTGCTTTATTTATTTTTGCCAATGGGGGTTGATGTAAGACTTGGCCATAAGGCCGTATCCTTTATTTAATGAAGTTGGTCATTTGTGCCTGATATGTGCCTTTGTTGTACTGTGTGCACTAGCTGATCCTGGACTAGTGCGATTTACACAGAGGATCCAGGAATCGTTACTCCGGGTTCCGACAAACGTGGTATCAGATCCATGATGACTCTAAGATGTGACCTAGGTAGAATAGAATGGTCAAACCCTAAGGACTTATTTCACTAAACAGTAATTTCAAAAAAATTGCTTACCCTTACCTTTCAATCTTTGCTTACCCTTTTCACTCATCCTTTCTCACCTTTATCTCATTATTGGAAAATATATTTATGTCCCTTCTCCCTTGTTCAACATAACTATTCATCGACCATGTCGCCACTTCAAACTTCGCATCGAAAGATCATAGTTTGTACCTCGACAGTTGCGAAGGATCACACCAAGACCACCCTTACCTCTTTAGATTAAGTTGTTAAGCTAGACAGTAGACAAGTTATGAGCTGTTAGTTTCCTCTTTTGTCGGCAGCCATAACTATTGCTTGTTATTTGCTCCCTCTCTGCCTTGAGTCTCCTCTCCGCTAATCTTTGGAAGCATCAAGCTACAACACCAACTGCCAACAACCTTTGCGAAGGAATGTTTAAACCAAACATCAGTTGAACCCATACAGAGTAAGATCCAAACCTATTTCTCTGCTAGCCCGTGCGAATCACGCGGACGAGATTCTTTTTAAGGGGGGTAGATTGTAATAGTCCAGGTTTTATAAAAAATAAAAAATTTAAAATAAAAATAAGTGTTTTGGTTGCCTGAATTTTATTTTTGATTTACACTGATTTTTCTGCTTTTAAAAACACTGAATTTGAAAAATCATTCAGAAAAACATAAAAACATTATTAAATAAAATGATATTTTGATTTTATATAAAAATAATATTTCAAATTAATTAGTTGGAAGTATTTGGTATTTATCTGGATTTTCTGTGTTTTCTGGATTTTAAAAATCAATTTCAAAGCTAAAAAGTATTTTTTGTAAAAATTAAAAGACCAACTTTAAAATGGAAATATTTTTCCTAAGTCTAAATCATCTCTAAGAATTTCTGTGAATTTTTCTGAAATTTTTAGACTTTACTTTCTAAGTGTTTTTGAAATCTCTCTCTCTTCTCGGGCTGACAAACGTCACGCCTAGATCCAATCTTCTGCACCCGATTAAATATTGGCCCTCCATCTTCACTTAACCCACTCCATCTCCATCCAACGCCCTGGATTCAATCTACGCCGCCAGATTTGATACCACGTCGTATTCTTTCTTTTTCAGTGCAAAAATAAATCAGAAAATCCGTTTTTCCTTTTTTTTTTTTAGTTTCAAACTTTCGAAAGCTCGTTCTCCTTCATCCCAACTCCAATTGAGCTCATTCAAATTTCTAAATTCCTCAAAAATTCCAATCTATCCTTTTCTATACTCTTTTCAAATTTTTAGAGTTTTAATTGAAATTATTTGGATTAAATGAAAAGTTAGCAAATAAAAATATTTTAAATGGTTAAAATATACTTCAAATAAATCCAAAATTATTTTATTTGATATTTTCGGGTTCCAAGAATTTTGATGAGATTTTTCTAAATTTTTTTCCGAATTTAGTTTATTATTTTTTTTGAAAAAAATTATTTTTTTCTTTTTCTTTCTCTGATGATTTGTAACCCTAGAACAAAACTCCAGTTAGTACACTAGTATGGCTAGAGACTATTTGGACAACAAATGCTTAGTCTAGCTTCGAAATATCTTTGCGCTGAGATATCTTTGATATAAAATGACGAGCTTTTCACATAAAATGATAAGCTTTTCAAAGGTACTCCTAACTTTGGTGAGTCAAGGAGGTTTATGAAATATTTTGGAAACAAAATATAAAAACTGGTTTAGACTTAGGCAATTAGTTAGTTGGTGGGTGCAGGCATGCTCTGTAGGTTGTAGCCACAGGGTTGATTGTCGTGCATAGGGGTATGTGGTTGGGCCTAAGTCAATTAAGGACCGGTCTGTGAGCTACTGTTGCAAAGTAGTATCGTACTACCACATGACTGGTATGGGACAGCCCTGACTGAATAATTTGTGAAGTCTCAACCTGAGTCAAGTTGTAGGTTGAAAGTGAGCGTGGTTGGTGCCATGAGAAGTCTCACTTGAGGGAGCGTGGTTAAGGCATGTGAAGTCTCTCTCAGGCTCAAGAGGGGTCCTGCCTGTGGATTCTCACCGGGTGAAACCTTAGAGTTGGCTTGGCCAGGTTGAAGGCTTTGCATTGTAAAGGCCTTGTCATGACTCATCTCTGCACACCTAAGGAAGTGTGTAATCGCGTGGCAATATGAGATGATCGTGTCTTGTGGGTAAAACTATACAACCTCTGCAGAGTGTATAATCTATCCTGAATAACCGTGCCCACGGTCATGGGCATGCTAAGTAAAAGTTTTTCATGAATTAGACTTTGCTTTTCAAAACTGTTTTTTTAAAAAACCTTGTGGATGGATGGAATCCACGAGAGATGAAAACCTTGCGGATGGATGGAATCCGTGAGAGATTGAAACCTGGTGGATGGATGGAATCCATCAAAGTTGCGCAGTGAAAGCGTGTGGATGGATGGAATCCATACGTGATCTTTTGGAAAAGATGGTCCGAGTGGGATGCTCGTGGATAGGTTGGTGTTTGGTCGGAGCCGGCACTGACGGTATTATTTTCCATTACAAGTTATGTTTTTACTTACTGTATTAAATTCAGCATTTTCAATCTATTTACTGTATTTCATTAAATGTTGTTTTGTGCAAACTAACCCTATATGCCTTCCATTGAAGCCTTTATCTTTATGTTACATTTCTCCGTGTAATTTGCGGAGTACAAGTTTGTACTCACCTTGTAATCTCCATACAGAGGAAGATGCTGTCAACTATGGAGATGACCAGGACGAGTAGGCCGCGTCTTACTGTCGTTTGCATGTGGGCAGGCTTGGGCTTCACTTCTTATGAGAGACCATGTGGAGGTCATCCCGTGTGTGTGATGAGTAATTGACATCGGTTTAGGAAAGTCAAGTTTGATTTGGTTGATTCGGACTATGTCGTTACGTGGTGCAATCGGGCTCGGTCGAACTTGGTCAAACCTGGTCAAAATAGTTATGTTGCATATTATGTCGACTTGTCAGGTTTGGGCTATTTCATTAATGCATTTATGCTTACATGTATCGAGCGGTGATATTTGATTTGTTTCTTGTCTGTGATGGCTGCAGGACATCGAGGCGGAGTCGTGGCGAGACACGGTGGACCGGACTAGGCGTAGGTGGCGCTGAGGTCAGAACGGTCGGGAGGTGTCGAAGACGGCGAGTGCTCGAGGTGGCTGCGAGGCTTAAAAGGCAAGAAAGGAGGAAGCTTCCTGGAAGGTGCGCGAGGGGCGTTTCGGTAAAAATGCAAAGCTGCACTAAAGAAAGCGGGTTTGGATAAAGCATCGAGTAGTTGGTGACCTAATGGGTAAAGCATGTGCAAACCCATTAATGAGAGGCTATAAAAGGAGAGGGAGAGGTTGTGCTGAAATTGAGAGAGTGGGTGTAAGAATTAGGGTTTTATTTGGATCTCTCCATGCAATGAAATGAGCATGAAATGAGAGGATGAGAATGAGAGTAGGTGTGAGCTTCTCTCTATGCTCTCCAAGCATATGGGGACTTAGTTTGAGTTCTTGAGAGTAGTAGGGCAGCATGTAAACACTCTATCAATCATGTATGTCTCCGTATCGATTTCATGATTTCTTGAGCTGAAGTTGTTTGGATCTTGTTTGTGTCTCTCTGTCTCTTGATTTCTTGAGTAGTGTTTTAATTTCTGCTGTACCTTGAGTTTAGTAGCTTCAAGATCTTTTGTGCTAGTCTTTTCTAAAAAGAAAAACATAACTCCGATGAAGAATCCTTCTGAGAGAGATTGCTCTTTATTTCTTAGCTGCAGTCAACTAATTGCTTTGTATTCAGATTTACTCCTTCTTTTTATTAGCACTTCTTTTGATCGGATGGCCTTTGAGCTTAAATTTCTGTTTTAAGTGCCGAGTACACCTCTTCCTGCTGTTTGCATTGGCAGCCCTCTTAGTGTTTGGCAGCAAAATATTCATGTATGGCATTTCGGTCTATACTTTTTACTCTTTCCTAAAGTTTCTGTTTACGGACAGCAGTGTGCGGTTTCGGTTTGCTTTATTTGATTCAGCGCCACTACAGTTCTTGGACAGCAGCTCCTCCTTTTCTTTTGCTTTTCGGTTTGGGCTTGGGTTCTTTGTTTTTCAGGCTGCAGTAGTAGCTCGTTGTCTCTTTTGGCTAATGCAGTCCTTAAGTCTTCCAGTCATCTCGGCTTAACATAGTTTTCGGTAGCTCATTTCTTTTGTTGTTTTGTTTTATTTTTGGTCTCAGTTTGTGTTCCTCTCTATGCTGATAAAAGTACAGCTTCAAATCCCATGTTCGGCTGGGAGTAAAAATCAACTATGCTTCCCTTTTTGCCAGCATATTGTCTTGATTTTTGTTCTACAAATTTGTCCTTCTTGTTGGTTATCAGATCCATGGTATACTAGCAGTAAAATTCTCCTTTGCTTCCTTTTTAGTTTAATGTCATCAAATGAGATTTCTCTTTTCATATCTGTTTACTGCATTGGTTTGAGATGAGTGATACTCTTTTGTTTTCGTAGCTGTTAATAGCTATCGGAGAAAAAGAAAATAGTGAGTAAACTTTGGGGAAATTTTCAAAGCACCATTCACCCCCTCTGTTGCCGTTTTCGATCCAACATCTTATCCATTTGCTTCCGCAGTTATTTGCTTTATTTATTTTTGCCAATGGGCGTTGATGTAAGACTTGGCCATAAGGCCGTATCCTTTATTTAATGAAGTTGGTCATTTGTGCTTGATAGGTACCTTTGTTGTACTGTGTGCACTAGCTGATCCTGGACTGGTGCGTATTCACAGATGATCCAGGAGTTGTTACTCCGGGTTCCGACAGAAATCGAGCACGCCATTCGGTTGTGCTCGTGTGAACTCGCACTCTGCCCTCAACCATCTATACCTACAAAGCCCCCTTGACTGTGTCTTTCCTCATCAGCTCGCCCCCTCGGTCTCTTACACGTGTTTCTTGAGCACCTTGCTCACTAGAACACCAAGAAACTGAAGTCGCTCACAACTTTGGTGAGCAGACCATCATGTTTTAGCAACTCTGGTAAGCTTCTCTCCCTCCCAACTCTATCACAATGCGCCTTACCTCTCTCATAAGCACGCTACTCATTTGATTGACCTTCATGCAGTGGACCACTCGTACTAGGCTTTCTCCTTCATCTTTGACCAGGACGCCACCATAGGCCTTCCTCTCTCTTCAGTGGGCCATACCTCCAATTCCATTTGCCCATACCTCCACATGCATGCAAACAAGCTCATATACACCCTTTTGTAGCTTCACTATTGCCAGAAATTGCTATCACTGTCGGCCTCCTCTTCGCCGCCGACAGGGTTTCCGATGCCAGCCTCCTCTACTCCTCCTCAAGTGCCATCATCACCTTCGGTTAGTTCCACCAGCACTATGGGAGCTCCCTTAGCACCGAATCGAGCCCTAGTAGCTCATAGCCCCGTAGTGCCATTCCCTACCTCCGCTGCCGCTAGACCTCACCGCAGACCGCCCTATCCTCCAAGTTGAGCCACAATACTTCGACTAGGCTTGCAGGTGGAGGTCTCAGCTCCGTTCTGGCTCATGCCCTATCCACCGAGGAGTCCCTCGCCGGGCATGAGCCATGGCTCTCTGGAGAGATAGGAGTACCGAGGTGGTCAAGTGAACAAAAGCACCATAGCAGTCAAAGTCGAAAAGAGAGCTAAAGTAGTCAAAGTCAAAAAAAGAGCTAAAGTACTCGAAGTCAAAAAGAGAACCATAACAATCGAAGTCAAAAAGAACACTATAGAACATGTGGTCAGAAGGAATACTGTAGAATATGTGTAGTCGAAAATAGCACTTTAGAGTATGTGTGGTCGTAAAGAGCACTGTAGAGTATGTGTGGTCAAAAGGAACACTTTAGCAGCTGAAGGGTATTAGAAGTTAGAAAAACACTGTAGCATCCAAAGGGTATTAGGAGTCAGAAGAGCACTGTAGCAACCTAAGAGTGTTAAAAGTCATAAAGAGCACTATAGCGGCCAAGGAGTGTTAGAAGTCGTAAAGAGCACTATAGCAGCCGAATGGTGTTAGAAGTTATAAAGAGCACTATAACAACCGAAGGGTGTTAGAAGTCGTAAAGAGCACTGTAACTACCAAAGAGTGTTAGAAGTTCTAAAGAGCACTATAGTGGGTGAAGAGTGTTAGAAGTTGAAGGGAGCACTGTAGTAATCGCAGTGTGTGAGAAGTTGAAAAGAATACCATAGTTGAAAAGAGTACCGCAGTCGATTGGAAAAGAGTACTGTAGCACTCAAAAAGAGATGATTCAAACCGAGCCAAAACTCAAACGCTTGTAACTTTTGCATACAGACTCCAAATTTAGTGATATTTGTTTCTAAATTATTCTAAAATCATGATCTTTCTAAATATACAAAATATTTAAGTTTTGTATCTATTAAATTTATTTGGTTCTTATTTGGATTTATCTAGATTCTTTATCGATTAGATGACGCTGCGCCAGACAATTTCGAGAACGTGCCCGAGATATTCTTTGAGCAGCAAGAATAAGGTAAGTATTCCTTTGACCATATTGATCCTACTATTTTAATTATTGTATGCTATTTACAAAATCTATTATGCATGCGTCTATGTTCTATTAAAATTGCTATACTGTGAGTAATGGTAGACACAATTGCTTGAATGTATTGAACCTGCTTACAAATTTGATATTTTTACTGTTGTAACCTTTAGGTCATAGCTTAGACAATATCTAATGTCAAATTAGATATATTACATTGGTATATGGTGAGAGACCATGTGGAGGTCATCCCGTGTGTGTGATGAGTAATTGACAAAGGTTTAGGACAGTTGAGTTTGGATTGTGTGGTCGGACCATGTCGTTGCGTAGTGCAACGAGCTCGGTCGGATTTGGTCAAACTTGGTCGTATGGGATTAGGTTGCATATTCCGATGATTCGATAGGTTTGGACTTCGTCATGAGTAAGTATGATGTGCTTATGCTATTTATGCTTTCATGTATCGAGCAGTGCTATGTGACGTGTTTCTTGTCTGTGTGACTGCAGGACGTCGAGGCGGAGTCGTGGTGACACACGAGGTGACCAGACTAGACACAGGGAGGTGTCGAGGTTATAACGATCGGATGTGTCAAAGACGGCGGAGATTCGATGTGGTTGCGAGTCGTGGACGACAAGGAGCGTGGAATCTTTTCGGAAGGTGCACGAGGGGCGAATCGGTAAATTCGCAAGGCTGCACAAGCGGGAGCGGGCTCCGTTGGATTTAGCGGGCGTAACGGGGTGGAGACCCGTTAGCCAAGCGCTATAAATAGGTGGAGGGGGCTGCATGCCTCCCCATGGCTTTAGGAGAGAGTTAGGATTTTAGTGGGTCAAAAGAGGCTTTGAGAGGTTGTTTTGGCTTTAGTCTTTAGTGGTTGAGAGCAGGTGAGACGGGCAGAGCTGTGTCTACTTCGATGCCCTCTAGGTGAGCTCTCTGTGTCTGTGTTCATCCCCTCCTCCAAGCATGTATGGATGAGTGTTCTTGAGATGGAGAGGGAGAGGTAGAGGAGAATCCATGTAATCTTCCGTCTTGTTCTAATGTCCATGCATATCGGGACTCCTCTGTATTCCTCTTGTTGATTTGGAATGGAAATCTGAAATTTATTTATCCTGTTCGTGCTCTCTATTCTTCGTTCATCCCTTTTGGAGTGATTTTTGATTTTCTGAGTTTTGAGTTGTTTCTTCCTGGGAAGGTCCAAAATGGATTGCTATGACATGGGATGATATCTTTAGACCATTTGGTCAGGGTCCCCCAAGAGCAAATCAATTCTATTCTCGGATTTTCCCCATTAGCCTCCTTTGTTCTTTTCACCTGTTCTAGGGTTTTGATGAACTTCTTGATTCCTTTCTTGAGATAGGCTAATATTTGGGGTTTTGAGTCCTGAGGTTATTGCTAACATATTCCCAAAGTCTCTTGGCCAAAGGATCAAATTTGAGATGGCAGTTTGAATTTTGATGTTGCTCTTTGCCTGAGCCTTCAGTTTCTAGGGTTTTGAAGCATTTCTTCTTTTCCTCTTTGAGATGGCCTGAGATTTGGTCTGGAGGTTCCTGTAGCTATTGCTAATCTATCCTCAAAGTCTCAAGGCCAGAGGACCAAAGATGAAATGGGAATTTGAGTTTTTGCACTGCTCTATGTATTTTTCTAGCTCTTGTCAAAATTCTGAATTTCTTGAGTGGTTGTTGTTTCCTCTTGTTGTTTGGAGTCCCTAGGCTATTTAGTTTAGTGTTTTGACAGTTTGAGCTTGGTTAGAAAAGAAGAAAATCACAAATTCCAAGTTTTAGTAAGGTTCTCTGAATTTTTACTGAACGTTCGGGCTGCTGGAACCAGGGGCGGTCTGACCGGGTTTTACCCAGCGGTCAGACCGGCCCTAGGGTTTTGTTGCAGGTTTTGTCTTGGGTGCTTTCTCTCTGTTCTTTTCCCTTGGTTGATTTCTCCAGATTTTCAGAGAGCTTGAGGATATCTCTTCATATCTTTGCTTCGTAGCTATAGAAGAAGATTTTGTCATAGGTACTTGAGGGGGACGAATTTTTAGTAGTCGACATTCACCCCTCCTCTGTCGCCATTTTGGTCCAATAATTGGTATCAGAGTCGGTTAGCTCTAATTCATAGATCTTAACCGGTCTCTAGAGCCATGACGATGGACAAGTACTCCACCAAGCCGCCCATTTTCGATGGCATCGATTACCCTTTTAGAAGAGCCGAATGGAGACATACATCCAAGCTCAGGGGTATGCCATCTGGCGGAAGGTGAAGGTACGATTTGTTGTTCCTGCCGATGAGAACATCAATGCCGGGAACATGGCTGATGTTGAGGCAAATGCGAAGGCAAGGAACATCATTATCCAGGGCTTGAGCAGAAGCGAATTCGATCGCATCTCTCACCTGTCATCCGCCTACGATATCTGGGTGACCCTCGACGCATACCATGAGGGCACCACCCAGATCAAGATGGTTCGACAGGACCAGTTCAAGCGAGAATACAACAAATTCGAGATGCTTGCTGGTGAGTCCCTTGATGAGTGCTTTGGGCGTTTCCACAAGACCTTGAGCAACCTTTGAGCGGTCGGTCTCACATACCCCGACTCGGACAACGCTCGTCAGATGCTCGCGGCACTTGATCTGCGTGTTTGGGAGATAAAAGTGACCACCATCAAAGACACGACAGACCTCTCGAACTTGACTCTTGACGCGCTGTACTCGCGCCTCAAGACTCACGAGATTGACGTTGTCTCTTGTAGGTCGAAGTCACAGTCGATGGCTTTGGTCACCGATCCCGTTTCTTCTTCTGGTCTTTCTTCTGAGTCTTCTTGCGGTTTCTCTCTTGCTACTCTCTGTGACATAACTGATGATCAGTTAGAGCAGCTCACGGATGAGCAACTGGCCCTCCTTGCTTGAAGATTCTCCCGTGCTTACAAGGGGAGGAGGGACAGAAAGAGAGGAGGACCCGTGATTTGCTTCGAGTGTGGTGGCCCCAACCACATTTGTGCAAACTGCCCCAAGCTAGAGAAGGGCAAGAACGACTACGGCGGTTCAAGCAAGAACGACTACACCGACAAGAATCGCAACAAGAAGCCTCCAGCGCACCCTCAAGGCAAGAAGAAGTTCCGCAACTTTGGGAAGGCCAAGAAGCTCTTCCACCGCGTCCTCACCGCCTTCGATGACCTCGACCTCAACGAGGTGGAGGGATGGAGCGACAACGACGGGACGGATGACGAAGAACCCAAGAGCGGTGACGACTTCTCCGGCATGTGCTTCATGGCCCTTGAGGGCGAACTAAGCGACAGCGAGCTGTACTCCGACTCGGACGAGGTATGCCCCACCTACGACCAGCTCAATCATGCTTTTCTTAAGCTAGGTGGATTTCATGCTAAAGCTAGGGCTAGGTGTACTGAGTTAAAGAAGGAAGTAGATAGATTGTCACTAGAGATTATTGCTCTTACATCTGCTCCCTCTAGTGATGATTGTGATGCATGCTGTGCTCTGTTGGGTGACATGGAGAAACTAAGGACCTCGCATGATAGTCTGTCCTCTGAACTTGATCTTGTTAAGATGGAGAATATTAGTCTCTTGGCTGAGCTTGAGATGAGTAGGGTAGTTCCTGTTTCATCTGCTGTTGTTGAGACTACATCTTGCACCTCATGTGAGGATAAGGACAATGCTTTTAGATGTCTTTATACCATGCTCCTTGATCTGCCCGAAACTTGTGAAAGTTGTAATAATTTGAAGATGAACCTAAAATGGGCAGATCATAAAATTTCTGAGTTGTATGCTTGGTTGCTTGAGCCAGCCGCTTCATGCTTGAACTGTCCTAGATTAACTACTGAACTTGAATCTGTTTCCAAACAGTTTCAAGAAATGATTGACAACAACAAGAAAATGGCTCAGTATGCAACTAAGGATCCTGTTAGCTCACCATGCATTAGTTGTGATAAACTAAAACTTGAACTTGTTGCTTTGAATGAACAATGTGTGAAGCTAACTAAGGATTTACTAGAGAAGCCATCAACTCATTGTGATGTGATTGCTGAGGTGGGGGAGAAGCCCCAGGGTAAGGTGGAGACGCCTAGCGACGTGAACCAACTGGCTAGTAGTTGGTCTGTCCCTTCAGAGTCGGCTGTGCATGCACAAGCCATTCTTTCCTCTACTGTTGGTTCTTCTTCTGCTTCCTTACCTTCTGCTGTCTCTTCTTCCCCCTGCTCTTCTTGCACCTCTCTCTTTCGGGAGTGTCAGTATCTTATGAACACTCTCAAGAGATTTGTAGGAGGCAAGAAGAAGCTTAATCTTATTCTAGACCAATCCAAGATTTGCAAATTTAATCAAGGTCTAGGATACGATTTCTATGAGGACATGAGGAAGCATCCACCTGCCGTGCTCAGACCCATAGCACCAGGTGTGATCGAGACTGAGCCCAGGACCGAGAAAGTCCAATTTAAGTCAGTGGGTTTTGTCCAGGATTTCGACGACAAAGGTGATTCCACCGCCGCCGCCTCTCGGAGGCGAAGCCTCCCCGTGCTACTTCTACCTCTCAGAAGGTGAAGTATCACTTCACCTTCTGTCAGAAGGATGGACACTCAGTCGATCGATGCTTCAGGCGCGCCAAGGTCGCGTGTAGAGACCGTGTTGAGTCTCTTAGGCGCATTCAGAGTCAGCCTCAGACCTTGAGTGCACCTATGACCAACACGAGGTCCAGGTTTGCTTCTGATGGGTTTGGGCAGCATCGAGGACTTGGTTTTTCTGAGTTCTCTGGTTTTCATCCTCATGCTACTCTTGGTCGTGACTTCCGCCGTCCTGAGGGTAGATCTCGTTTTCCCCCGTCGAGATAGCTACCTGCGGCGTGTTCAGCATGTTTCTGGTGACTTGGCTCGCTCCTTCGTAGCAGTCAAGCCCAACAACAGCTTCAGGTCTGCTCACAGACCTTCTGCTGTTTTGAGTGACAGAGAGCGTAGGGTAGATAGAGGTCAGTCGTGCTTGACTACTTCATCTGCTCGACGTGTTACTCAGTATTGGGTGCCAAAATCACTCTTGATTTACCCCAGTACTGAGACTTTACTCTCTGTTTGACTCAGGTTCGCCGGGCAGGGAAGGGAAAGGTGTGGCTCGTAGACTCCGGGTGTTCACGACACATGACCGGAGACTCCCGTTGGTTTTCTTCCCTTGCCCGTGCTCCAGGTGATGAGACGATCACCTTCGGAGATGCTTCATCTGGGCGCGTCATCGCCAAAGGTTCAGTGCGCGTAAATGACTCTTTTATTTTGAGAGATGTTGCCTTGGTTAGTAAGCTGCAGTATAATTTGCTTTCAGTCTCTCAGCTTACCGATGACGGTTACGAGGTGAGTTTTAAGAAAAATAATTGCAAAATTCTTGATTCTTCGGGTAGTCTGATTTGCGGGATTTCTCATTTTGAGAGGATCTTTCATGCTGATTTTTCTGAGTCTTTTGGTGATCCTCTCAGGTGTTTAGTTGCTTCTGAGTCCCGTGACCTTTCATTCCGGCATATGAGACTTGGTCATATTGGATTTGACCATTTAACCCGAATTAGCGGCCACGACCTCATTCGTGGTCTGCCAAAACTCAAGATGGTCAAAGATCTAGTTTGTGCTCCTTGCCGGCACGGCAAGATGGTTGCCGCTTCTCATCCTCAGGTCACAGTGACTATGACTGATGCACCAGGACAGCTGCTCCACATGGATACAGTTGGACCAGCTCGAGTGCAGTCAGCAGGAGGGAAGTGGTATGTTCTTGTCGTGGTCGATGACTTCTCGAGGTATTCTTGGGTGTTTTTCTTAGCCTCGAAGGATGAGACGTTTACACATTTTCGAGGTCTTTTCAGTAGGCTTTCTGTTGAGCTTCCGGGTGACTCACGAGCGATCCGCAGTGACAATGGCACGGAGTTCAAGAATTCCTACTTTGAGAGGTTCTACGATGAGATAGGTGTAGAGCATCAGTTCTCCTCTCCGCACGTCCCACAGCAAAATGGCGTCGTGGAGAGAAAGAACCGTACCTTGGTCGAGATGGCTAGGACGATGCTTGATGAGTACTCTACACCGCGGAAGTTTTGGGCTAAGGCTATAGCCACCGCGTGCCATGTCTCAAATCGAGTTTTCCTTAGGGCACACTTGCACCTCACTTCTTATGAGTTGAGATATGGGCAAAAGCCCAGTGTATCTCATTTTCGTGTGTTTGGTTGCAAGTGCTTTATTCTGAAGTCCGGAAACCTAGACAAGTTTGAGTCACGTTCTTGTGATGGGATCTTTCTAGGTTACTCGACTTCTTCGCGGGCTTATAGGGTCTGGAACTGCGAGTCTAGCAAAACGGTAGAGACCTGTGAGGTGACTTTCGACGAGGCCAGTCCGGGGACTAGGCCTGATATCTCAGGTTCTTTAGAGCAGTCCGAGCCCATCTTTGTGGATGATGAGGATGATGGAGATGAGGGTTGTCTACCCGATCCAGTCCTTCATCCACCCCTTGAGGTGCCTTCTTCCACCGCACCTCGAGGCGATCAGCCCATGCCTTCTGCTTCTTCTGGAGCTAGTGGATCTGTTCTTACCTCGTCAGCTCACGAGGTAGAGGCCACTTCTTCATCTCATCCTGGACCTCCTAGACACATTCAAAAAGACCATCCTTCTGAGCAGATTATTGCAGACCTGTTTGAGCGAGTTACTCGTTCAAAATCTGGTATGTCTCAATTCTGTCTCCATTCTGTCTTTGTTGCCTCCTTTGAGCCCAAGGACGTTTGTCATGCTCTGTCTGACGAGTCTTGGGTTAATGCCATGCATGAGGAGCTTGAAACTTTCGAGAGGAACAAGGTCTGGTCGCTTGTTGAGTCCCCGCGTGGTCACAATGTCATTGGGACCAAGTGGGTGTTCAAGAACAAGCAAAGTGAGGATGGGGTAGTTGTTTGAAACAAGGCTAGACTGGTAGCTCAGGGGTTCTCCCATGTTGAGGGTCTAGATTTCGAGGAGACCTTTGCCCCTATAGCTAGACTTAAAGCCATTAGAATCCTGCTTGCTTTGCAGCTTCTAAGGGTTTCGAGCTTTACCAGATGGACGTCAAGAGTGCCTTCCTTAATGGCTTCATTGAGGAAGAAGTCTATGTCCGACAGCCTCCAGGTTTCGAGAACCCCAAATACCCAAACCATGTCTTCAAGCTTTCCAAAGCGCTGTATGGACTCAAGCAAGCCCCTAGAGCTTGGTATGAGAGGCTTAAGTCCTACTTGTTGAGTCATGGTTTTCAGATGGGTAAAGTAGACAAGACCTTGTTCATCTGCCGGCAAGGCACTCATCTTCTGCTCGTCCAGATTTATGTGAACGACATCATCTTTGGCGGCTCCTCGCATGCTCTCGTTTCCCAGTTCTCGGATGTCATGAGCACCGAGTTTGAGATGAGCATGATGGGTGAGTTGACCTTCTTCCTTGGCTTCCAAATCAAGCAGACTCGGGAGGGTACCTTTTTGCATCAAGGCAAGTACACTCGCGACCTCCTGAGACGCTTTGACATGAGTGATGGCAAGCCTGTGTCAACTCCCATGGCATCTTCTGCCTCACTTGACCCAGATTAGAACGGCGAGCCAGTTGATCAGAAGGAGTATCGTAGTATGATCGGCTCCCTCTTGTACCTCACCGCCTCGAGACCGGACATACACTTCGCTGTGTGTCTCTGTGCCCGGTTTCAGGCTTCTCCTCGCGTATCTCACCGCCAAGCGGTGAAGCGCATTCTTCGGTATCTTCGAGCTACCATTGACTATGGTATCTGGTACTCTTCCTCTTCCTGTCTTTCCCTTAGAGCCTACTCGGATGCAGACTTTGCCGGCTGTAGGATAGATAGGAAGAGCACTTCGGCACCGCCACCATTGGCACTTCTCGTTTCTTGGTCTTCGAGGAAGCGGTCCAAGATTGCACACCCACCGCAGAGGCCGAGCACGTTGCTGCATCCGATTCTTTCGTAGCTGTGTGCTTTGATGGTCTCGACCCTGCGGGACTTTGGGTTAGTTATCAACAGTGTTCCACTCCTTTGTGATAACACTTCTGCGATTAACATTGTTAAGAACCCTGTGCAGCATTCTCGGACCAAACACATTGATATTCGATATCACTTCCTTCAAGACCATATGGAGAAGGGTAACATTGTGCTCCTGTTTGTGAAGAGTGACCACCAGTTAGCCGATATCTTCACCAAGCCTTTGGATAGCTCTAGGTTTTCAGTTCTGCGGGGAGAGCTTGGGGTGGTTTGTCCTTATGGACTGATGTGAGGGGAGCTCTGTGCTTTACTGTTTTATTATATTAACTATGCTCTTGCTCCTTTCTGTTGCATTGCATTTTGGGTGCATTCGGGATAGTCCTTCTAGCTTAGGTTAGAGTGGTCTTCTTGTCTAGCGTTCAGACTTCTTGCTCTTATCTTGTGACTCTAGGATGCTGCTTGTTAGCTGTCTCTCTTCTCTCTAGGTTGAGCTTACTCACTTCTTGTGGGTTCTAGCGAGGGTTGGGCCACCCTCGGGTAGACAGGGTACGTGTTTGCTCCCTAGGTTGTTAGTAGACCAGCTGATAGTTCCGGGGTCATATGAGGTAGATGAGAGTCAGTCTGAGCCATAGTTTCCTCTATATCTTATCTATGCTTTAAGGACTGCCGTTTCTGTTTTTATTGCCAGCTTCTCGTCTTTACTGCTTTAGTTCAGGGGGGGTTCATTTGGGAGCTTCTGGAGCTTAATATTGACATAACTCAACTTGAACTAAAAGTTGCATCACATATTGAGGTGGAGCTGGACTTCTTGCATATCATTCTGCATTGTAAATACCTGCATCGAGCCTTGATTATTATCCTTTCATGACATGTTTACGTCGCGTTACATCCTGCCATGATTTGTGCCTCATTGCTAGATTGATCATGATTTCATATGTGTAGACTAGCTTTTACCATGATAAGCAAATTAAAATTGCTCAACTTGAATTAAAACTTGTCATGCTAGCTCTCGAGATTAGTCTTTCTTGCGTTATCCTTTTATGATTCATGTCATGTCAAATAGGCTGAGCTGAACGTTGAATCTTTATTGAGCTTTAGATTGAGCTATGCTAGTTCTTGATGATGCATAAGTTAGTACAATCTTTTATGAATGCAAAAAGATCTCTCTTGTGCGAAAAAACTGATCTCACCAATTCTTTCTCATGAGACGGCTTGCCATTGCACAAGGCATGAACTCAGGGGGAGTTTTGGATGACCAAGATCATCTTCTTAAGCTTATTGCTTGAAGTGGTCGCATAAGGCTTGAGGTCTAGCACATGACTAAACAAAAAAATGTGGATGGAAACGACCATGAATTTCAAAAGAAAATATGTCACTTGTGCTTAATCTACAAAAAAGAACCAAGTACTTAAACAATTGTTTCACTCTTGAGCTTATAGCACTCTAATTAGGCTCAATACTAGCTTCTTGGTTCCGCTTAGCTTATTGACATGGTTTGCATCATCCTTGGATACCTCTAGCTAGACTTTGATCATGGATGACTTGACATGTTCATAAATTGCACTAAATTTCAGATTGTCATCTATTTGGTTTAGCTGGTTTATATATATCCTGTCATGATCTAGATAGCCTTCTTTTGAGTTATGGCTTGATGTAATGTTTAATGGTCATCTTGGATAATTCTCATGGCTCTACATGCTTGAAATAATCAACTTCAGCCATTTCATCCATTTCCATGACTTTTTCTCTTCCCTGCATCCTTGATGTGTTTATTGCCAAAAGGGGGAGAATAGTGAAAGAAAAAGCCATTTTGGGAGCTTTGAGGAAAAATTGCTCTTGCTTGTGCTCCTTGTGTCGATATGGTCATTAGCTTCATTTCTCTTTTCTTTGGACCATGTTTGACTTCTTTCATGCATTTCAAACTCAACTTTGCGCTTTTTCTGAGTTTGTCAATATACTCATCAAGGGGGAGATTGAGAGACCATGTGGAGGTCATCTCGTGTGTGTGATGAGTAATTGACAAAGGTTTGGGATAGTCGAGTTTGGATTGTGTGGTCGGACCATGTCGTTGCGTAGTGCAACGGGCTCGGTCGGATTTGGTCAAACTTGGTCGTATGGGATTAGGTTGCATATTCCGATGATTCGACAGGTTTGGACTTCGTCATGAGTAAGTATGATGTGCTTATGCTATTTACGCTTTCATGTATCGAGCGGTGCTGTAAGTCGTGGTGAGACACGAGGTGACCGGACTAGACACAGGGAGGTGTCGAGGTCAGAACGGTCGGATGTGACGAAGACGGTGGAGATTCAATGTGGTTGCAAGTCGTGGACGACAAGGAGCGTGCAAGCTTCCCGGAAGGTGCACGAGGGGCGAATCGGTAAATTCGCAAGGCTGTACAAGCGGGAGCGGGCTCCGTTGGATTTAGCGGGCGTAACGGGGTGGAGACCCGTTAGCCAAGCGCTATAAATAGGTGGAGGGGGCTGCATGCCTCCCCATGGCTTTAGGAGAGAGTTAGGGTTTTAGTGGGTCAAAAGAGGCTTTGAGAGGTGGTTTTGGCTTTAGTCTTTAGTGGTTGAGAGCAGGTGAGAGGGGCAGAGCTGTGTCTCCTTTGATGCCCTCTATGTGAGCTCTCTGTGTCTGTGTTCATCCCCTCCTCCAAGCATGTATGGATGAGTGTTCTTGAGATGGAGAGCGAGAGGTAGAGGAGAATCCATGTAATCTTCCATCTTGTTCTAATGTCCATGCGTATCGGGACTCCTCTGTATTCCTCTTGTTGATTTGGAATGGAAATCTGAAATTTATTTATCCTGTTCGTGCTCTCTGTTCTTCGTTCATCCCTTTTGGAGTGATTTTTTATTTTCTGAGTTTTGAGTTGTTTCTTGCTGGGAAGGTCCAAAATGGATTGCTATGACATGGGATGATATCTTTAGACCATTTGGTCAGGTTCCCCCAAGAGCAAATCAATTCTATTCTCGGATTTTGCCCATTAGCCTCCTTTGTTCTTTTCACCTGTTCTAGGGTTTTGATGAACGTCTTGATTCCTTTCTTGAGATAGGCTAATATTTGGGGTTTTGAGTCCTGAGGTTACTGCTAACATATTCCCAAAGTCTCTTGGCCAAAGGATCAAATTTGAGATGGCAGTTTGAATTTTGATGTTGCTCTTTGCCTGAGCCTTCAGTTTCTAGGGTTTTGAAGCATTTCTTCTTTTCCTCTTTGAGATGGCCTGAGATTTGGTCTGGAGGTTCCTGTAGCTATTGCTAATCTATCCTCAAAGTCTCAAGGCCAGAGGACCAAAGATGAAATGGGAATTTGAGTTTTTGCACTGCTCTCTGTATTTTTCTAGCTCTTGTCAAAATTCTGAATTTCTTGAGTTGTTGTTGTTTCCTCTTGTTGTTTGGAGTCCATAGGCTATTTAGTTTAGTGTTTTGACAGTTTGGGCTTGGTTAGAAAAGAAGAAAATCACAAATTCCAAGTTTTAGTGAGGTTCTCTGAATTTTTACTGAACTTTCAGGCTGCTGGAACCAGGGGGCGGTCTGACCGGGTTTTACCCAGCGGTCAGACCGGCTATTACCCAGCGGTCAGACCGGCTTTTACCCAGTGGTCAGACCGGCTATTACCCAGCGGTCAGACCGGTCCTAGGGTTTTGTTGCAGGTTTTTTCTTGGGTGCTTTCTCTCTGTTCTTTTCCCTTGGTTGATTTCTCCAGATTTCCAGAGAGCTTGAGGATATCTCTTCATAGCTTTGCTTCGTAGCTATAAAAGAAGATTTTGTTGTAGGTACTTGAGGGGGACGAATTTTTAGTAATCGATATTCACCCCCCCCCTCTGTCGCCATTTCGGTCCAACATATGGATATTTCTCCAACGCAAACGATATTCACCATTAGAACAATCGTGGGAGACACGTTTACTTGACCCGCTGCTCTGTAAAAGAAACCAATAAACAAACCATGCCCACAAAACATTCTGAAGCACGATCATTACAAAGAAATGCGAATTTGGGAACGAGAATCTTGAACCGGTAAACCGATCCATGTGCAGAAGTTTGTCGGCATCGAAGCCGCTCGAGATAGGTCGCACATCAGCGTAGAAAATCTCCGTCCGGTTCCGGCTGAAAAGTGCAGAGCCGGACAAGCCGTAGGGCTCTGGGATTTGAGGCTGGACATACTGCCACAATTGTCCAGCTCAGACAGCGATGGCTGCGGTGGGTAGGGAGGTGAAAAGCATAGGCGGATCTGCAAGAGATCAAGGGTGTTTAGTTAAATACCCCAAAAAATTTTATAAAATACCAGGTATATAATAGATATATTAGATGTATATATTGTTAGTTGTGTTAAAATTATATTTTTACGCCTGCAAATAAATTCAGCCCGCACTCCCCGTATCTTGCGTGCAACCCATGTAATACATCAGACCTATTTTTCTTTCCACCTCAGCTCTCCTCACGCCTAAAGAGGTAAAGATATAAACAAAATCCTAACATTTGTTCCATTTCTCATCTTGTGGCTGTCTGTGCGGGAGGCGGCTCCGGCCTTCGAGTGGTGAGCGGACGGAGGTACAGGCTAGAGGTGAGTGACGACCAGCGGACGCGGACGTGGTGCCATGACGTGACGACAATCAGACGTGGGGTGGCGTGTGGTGCAAGGTAAGTGTGTGGCAGCGCGGGCAAGCGGGCAGTGACACAACGAACACGGAGGTAGGGAGCAGGCGGCAGGAAGGGAGCAGCGCGGTAGCCGGGTGGGAGCGTAGCATCGGGAAATGAGCAGTACCTCCAACTTATTGTCATCGTCCTCTCTTTAGATCAAGGTATGCTCCACCCCACTCCACTTATTTTCTTTCTTGGTCTGCTTTGCTCTACTCTACTCTGTTCTGGCTTTGATTCTTTCTGAAACTTAGCATTTGCTTTCTTCGTTTTTTCTAATAAGATGCTGTATAAAAATTCAATCTTTGCCTTAGGCCATGAGCAACTAATTGGACCTTTGTTGTATTTGTTTATATGCTAATTTTTTCTATGTTTTGCTCAATGAAAGGAACATATAATTTCCTCTTAGATGGACAGTTCTTGCTGACGGAGAAAGAGCAAAAAAAAAAGGCAAGATCAACAAGATATACAACTCTCATTTATCTCCATAATTTGTTGTTTAATTCATATAATTATGCTTGTTTTAAGTTGTCCATTTCCTCATAAGAAATCATTAATTTATATAATTTATGTATTTTTCTTATATCTACATACATGTTTTGTTGTATCAGTGTTTTTTTGAGGGATGGTGCACTGTGATATCGACATATTCGAGCAACTTAGCTCGGAAATCCGAACACCCATTCTAAAAATCTTAGATCCGCCACTGGTGAAAAGTAGCAGTTACTGGCAAGTTTGACGGAGTCAAGGTCTTCGCTCCAACGGCAGTCAAGCTAAGCTAAGGTGTTACAAGCAGATGCAATGGAATTGTGTGGATGTGAGGATGCTTTAAAAGTGTTTTTAAACCCCTGGAGCCCGAGCCAGCTGAGCATCCAGCTCAAAGTTCACAGTTCACACACCACCCGGCAAAACCAAGCAGAGAAAGACTGCCGTGTAGCGCGCCCCGGCTGAGCGGAGGTGCCGTATTCTCTCTCCTCCTGATTAGTACATCACTTTAACACCTCTTTTGGTTTGTTACTTGCTGTCAGGGTTACTTGCGTATTTGTAGTTCCGAGCGAGGTGTGAGCATTTACAAACTTACATCTTTGTGCTTTAAATTACAAACTTCGTCAGGATTGTATGCCTGCGAATTGCAATAGTGTTTTTTAGGCAAATTCAATAGGTAGTTAGAGGGCATGCGTTGCAGGGATGTAGCTCCACTGATGAACTTAGTATACTGCAATGTTTATGCTTAACATTTTGCAGGCAACGAGGGCATTATGCCTGCCAGTCAACTCCTGAAACTCACCATGCTTATGCTATTGGCATTGTTGCTGTTGTCTTATGGAGTTGGCAACATCCGTTGCTCAACGGTCTCTGAGAACAGCACGGACGTGCTCTCATTGCTCGATTTCAAGAAGGCCATCACCAATGATCCAGGGGTAGTACTGTCGAAATATTGGAACAACAGCACCCCATATTGCCAGTGGAAGGGCGTCACATGCAGCCCAAAGCACCCTGGGCGAGTCACGGGCTCACGGCGCTCAGCCTCGCCGGTCAAGGCTTTTCAGGCCCAATCGCTGCCTCTCTTGGAAACCTAACGTTCCTTCGTACACTTGACCTTTCCAATAATCACTTCTCCGGCCAGATACCTCCTCTGAACAATCTCCACAAACTCCAAGGCCTTAATCTGAGCACGAACTCATTGGAAGGGAATATCCCAGATGCGCTTATAAATTGTTCCGACCTATTGAGTTTAGATCTCTCTAAGAACACACTAGCTAGTCGGTACAATTCCCCCGAAAATAGGTTTGCTACATAATCTAACTACGTTAGCTCTTCGCTCGAATAATCTCACGGGGATCATTCCCCCAACACTCAACAACCTTACAAAGTTGGAGGAAATGAGACTTGCAAATAACAACCTCGAGGGAACCATTCCTCGTGAGTTTGGGCAAATGTCAAAATTGCTGTGGTTGTCCCTTTCTGAAAACAACCTATCTGGTGGAATTCCACACGACTTCTTCAAAAATATGTCTTCCCTTCAAACACTAAGTTTGCAAACGAATATACTAGGTGGGACATTGCCACCTAACATTGGCAATGCCCTCCCTAATCTAATAAGACTTTCCTTAGCTGACAACATGTTTGAGGGTCACATCCTAGATTCTCTAGGCAATGCTTCACTGCTAGCACGGATAGAACTATCGGAAAACAATTTTATTGGGCAAGTTCCCAGTTCTTTTGGACAGCTTTCAGGTCTATCTACTCTAAACCTTGAGATAAACAAGCTTGAAGCTAGAGACAACCAAGGTTGGCAATTCTTATATGCGCTCAGAAACTGCAGTTATCTAGAAGTGCTCTCACTAGCTATAAACCAGTGATTTGGAGTAGTACCAAATTCGATTGGAAACCTATCCATCAGCCTCCAGGAACTACTATTGGGTCGAAACAACCTATCAGGGACAGGGTTCTGGGATTCGATCCGAAAGGGCCGAAATTCGGTGAGATTCGTCCATTTCGGACAGGCCCGAGAAAGAAGTGAACTGGACAGCGTAGCTGAAAACTTGTCAAAATTTGTCCATTTCGTACTAAATTTGTCAAAATTCGGTTAAATACGAAATGTTTGACTGGTCAACGTAGCTGAAAACCGGTCCGAAATTTCCGAATTTCGTCCAATTCGGTGGCCACCGAAATTTTTAGCCTTTTGAATCCCAGAACCTTGATCAGGGATAGTTCCCCCAAGTATTGGGAACCTTCAAGGCTTAATTTCACTAGGACTAGAGCATAATGGTTTTAGTGGTACACTTGAATGGATTGGAAATCTGAAAAACCTACAAGTTCTAGAAATTGATAACAACAACTTCATCGGGTCTATTCCGACCTCTATTAGCAATCTTCCACAGTTGACACATCTCTACCTACAAAATAATAAATTAGAAGGACCCATATATACCACCCAACTTGGGAAACCTTTCTCATCTCTCAACGTTGAACCTTAGCTATAACAATCTCCAAGGTAACATACCTTTAGGTTTTAGTAAGCTTAGACAACTAATTGACTTAAGCCTTTCATCAAACAAGCTTGTCGGTGAAATTCCTGATACTTTGAGCCAGTGTCAAGACTTATCAACCATTGAAATGGATCAAAACTTTCTCACAGGAAATATTCCAATATCTTTTGGCAAACTAATGGCCTTGATCATGCTCAATCTTTCTCATAACAACTTGTCGGGCACAATCCCAACTACTTTAAGTGATCTACAACTTCTTAGAAGACTGGACCTTTCATACAATCATCCTTATGGAGAAATACCAAGGAATGGCGTGTTTGCAAATGGTACAACTGTTTCACTGGGTAGCAATTGGGGACTCTGTGGAGGAGCAATGAATTTCCATATGCCCTCATGCCCTATTGTCTCTCATAGAGCCGAAAGACAATATTATTTGGTCAAAGTATTGATTCCAATATTTGGATTCATGTCACTTTTGTTGTTGGCCTACTTTTTACTTATGGAGAAGAAGACGCCAAGAAGCAAATATGCATCATCGACGTCTTTCGGTGAGAATTTTCTTAAAGTTTCCTATAGGGATCTACCTCACGCTACAAGGAATTTCTCAGAGTCTAACCTATTATAATAATCTAAGTCTAACCGTAAGCATTAGGTTTGATTCTAGGCTCAAAACAAGAATACCTAACTAAAACTTAGTGCGGAAGCATCACGTACTCGAAGAGGAGGAAGCCATGGAGAGGTCGGTTGATGCAGCGGAGGAAGATGGCCGATGCCGACGGGGATGAAGGCGATGAGGGTACGGTCTCGATCTTCGTTCACCACAGCACACGTGATAGATCGGTATTGTTAGGGTTTTTAGGGGCCTTGAACAACTCGTGAATAAAGCCTACCGAAAACCTTGTTTTTATCTTTGCGCTGGGTGACCGGGACCGGGACCAATTCTGTTGGTAACCGTCTCCGATCAAGGCGCAAGTGGAGGGGACTCCTCCCTTAAATCTCATAAGTTTGTTAGCCGAGATCAACCCAACATTCTCCCCTTTGATCGTAAGGCTAACATCATAAGCCCATTCTCGATAAAACACCATACCAAGGCAATGTGTTGCATGACCAATGAAGTGCCATACAACCTCAGTACCTATAGTATACTATCGTATCTTGAAATGGATATTCATTATACTTTATGGGAGTTGGTTTGCTTTGAGGTCCTTTTATCCAGAATCAGAGGATTTCCAATAAACCCATGCCGGCAACATGATCACGAAAGATATTGGGTGGTAAGCCTTTAGTAAGCGGATCCGCATGCATTAACTTAGTACTAATATGCTTGATACTTATGGTTTGATCCTGCATTCTATCTTTCACAACATGATACTTAATGTCAATGTGTTTGGCAGCACCACTTGACTTGTTGTTATTTGCATAAAAGACTGCGGGTTCATTATCGCAGTATAAAGTGAGTGGTTTGGAAATGTTGTCTACCACTCTAAGTCACGGGATAAAGTTCGTAAGCCATTACAGCCTGCCCGGTAGCTTCATAACATGCCACAAACTCAGCTTGCATCGTTGAAGATGCCGTAAGGGTTTGTTTGGAGCTTTTCCACGAGATAGCTCCTCTAGCGAGTGTGAAGATATAACCTGACGTGGATTTCTTAGTATCAACATATCCCGCAAAATCTGAGTCTGAATAACCAATAACTTCAAGGTTATCAGAAAACTTATATGTGAGCATGAAATGCTTAGCAGCTTGCATATAACGCAAAGCTTTCTTAATGGCTTTCCAGTGGTCTGGTCCTGGATTTGACTGGTATCTACCAAGCATCCCGGTTACAAAAGCTAAATCAGGGCGTGTACAAACTTAAGCATACATAATGCTTCCGACAGCTGAAGCATAAGGAACCGACTTCATCTGATCAGTTTCATATTGGTTCCTCGGACATTGAAATGTCCCAAACTTATCGCCCTTAACAATAGGAGCAGGCGAGCCAGAGCACTTATGCATATTGTATCTCTTCAATACTCTGTCAATGTATGCTTCTGAGATAAACCTAATATTCTTTTGGACCTATCTCGGTGAATTTCAATACCAAGAACATAAGAGGCATCACCGAGATCCTTCATATCAAAATTAGATGAAAGAAATCTCTTGGTCTCAACAGCATGTCCTTATCGCTGCTGGCCAATAAGATATCATCGACATAAAGTACTAAGATGCTGAATTTACTCCCCTTGAACTTAACATATATGTAGTTATCAACTTCATTTTCTTTGAAGCCAAAGCTCCTTATAATCTTATCAAATTTGAGGTACCACTGCCTTGACACTTGTTTTAAGCCATAAATGGATTTCTTAAGTCGACATCCCATATGCTCCTTGCCTTCCACGACAAAACCTTCCGGTTGAGTCATGTAAACATTCTCTTGCAAGTCGCTATTAAGAAATGACGTCTTAACATCCATCTAATGCAACTCTAAATCATAATGAGCTACAAGTGCCACAACAATTCTGAATGAATCTTTAGTTGAGACAGGAGAAAAGGTGTCATTATAATCAATCCCCTCTCTTTGTGAGAAGCCTTTTGCTACAAGTCTTGCTTTGAACCTTTCGATATTTCCTTTAGAGTCATGCTTAGTTTTGTAGACCCATTTACATCCTACTGTTTTGACTCCGTCAGGAATTTCTACTAAATCCCATACATCATTAGTGCTCATAGACTTTAGTTCATCCTCCATGGCTTCAAGCCATTTAGAAGAATGTTCACTCATTATGGCCTCCTTATAAGAGGTGGGATCATCTACCTTCCCTATATCATTAATATCCTCATTCATATAAACAACATAATCATTTGGGATGGCAGATCTTCTCTCCCGCTGTGATCTTCTAAGAGGTTCATTAGTTATTTCAGGAGGCTGTTGAGGCTCTTCATTAGGTATAACATCAGGAATTTCAGAAACCTCAACAGTTGGTGCAACAACAGTATTATCTACCGGTGGTGCAACCGCCTGAGGCACACGAATAAAGATATCTGGAATGAGCAGTGTAGGAACATAAACCCGCTTCTCCTCAAGATCTATTTTCCTGGGCTCCAGCTCCTCGTTATTTTCTAATAACATAGCGTGCCTTGTTTCTACAAACTTAGTTATCCTATCAGGACAATAAAACCGATACCCTTTAGATCTGTCAGGGTACCCAATAAAATGGCAACTTACTGTCTTAGGATCTAATTTCCCAATGTGTGGATTAAATAACTTAGCTTCAGCACGACAACCCCACACTCGTAAATATTTCATACTCGGTTTCCTCCCAGTCCATAATTCATAAGGTGTTTTAGGTACTGATTTACTGGGAACCCGATTAAGAATATGTGCGACTGTCTTTAGTGCTTCCATCCACAACCCAATTGGTAAACTAGAATGGCTAAGCATGCTCCGTACCATATCCATAAGTGTACGGTTGCGTCTTTCAACTACACCATTTTGCTGAGGTTCACCCGGCATAGAATACTGGGTAACGATGCCATTTTCCTGAAGGAACTTAGCAAAAGGGCCAGGAATTTGCCCATAAGAGGCATGTCTTCCATAATATTCTCCCCCACGATCCGATCTTACCACTTTAATTCTTAGGTTGTACTGATTTTCAACTTCAGCCTTAAATATCTTAAATTTATCAAGTGATTCAGATCGGTCTTTAATGGGAAAGATATAACCATAACGGGAGAAATCATCAGTGAATGTGATGAACGTATCAAAACCATCCATTGATGTCACAGAGAAAGGACCACAAATATTAGTATGGATTAATTCTAATAGTCCTGTGCTGCGAGTAGCTCCCTTCTTTATTTGTTTAACATATTTTCCTTTAATGCAATCAATGCAGTGGTCTGATCAGAGAAATCTAACGGGTGGAGAATTTCTTCTTTAACGAGACGCTCCATTCTCCCCCTCGAAATGTGGCCTAAATGACAGTGCCACAATTTCGAAGAAGTCTCATCATTATTTTTACGCTTAGCATCGCAAACATTCAAGGATACAGGAGATTCATTAAGGGAAAACATATAGAGCTTGTCTTGTCTAAAGGCAAGACCAACATGATTTGAATTAAACTTAATAATACATTTATTGTCTCCAAAAATACATTTAAAACCTTCATCGTCCAATAAAGAAACTGAAATCAAATTCCTCCTGATGGAAGGAACATAAACTACATTATTAAGATGAAGAATGAAGCCGCTATCTAAAGCTAATGAAACAGATCCAACTGATTCAACTTCGGCTTCCTTTCCATCCGTGACTCTAAGATTTCGCTCCCCCTTTCTTAGTGTTTTCGCGGTAAGGAATCCCCCTTTTGGCGAGCCACTTTAGGAAACCAGCACAGTCTTTCTGGAAATGCCCTGGTTGCTTGTAGAAGTGGCATTCCCCCCCCCCCACTAGATGCTTCGGCGGGAGCAACAGGAGGCTTAGGTGCATTGTGCACTTTAGGCCCCAACTTGTCTGAGTTAGGGGAGAAATGCAGCTTCTTCTTGGATTTGAAGTCCCCTTGGAACTTCCTTTTGTTAAAGCCGCCCACATGAAAAGCAAGATCCTTCTTTTCTGTTCTTATTCTCTCTTCCTCTTGGACACACATGGCGATCAAATCGCTTATGCTCCATTTCTCTTTTTGAGTATTGTAATTAATTTTAAAAGCTGTATACTCAGAAGGGAGAGAGGTCATAATGAAATGGACAAGGAAACCATCAGAGATTGCCATGTCCATGCCCTTGAGTTTTTCTGCCATATCAGTCATCATCATGATATGCTCTCTTATACTGCTGGACCCATCATATTTGTTGGTCAAGAGCCTCTGAATTAAAGTACTTGCATAAACTTTAGTGGAGCCTTTGAATTTCTCCTCGATTGAAGCCAAGTACTTCTTAGCATTTTCGGAATGGGGGATTGCTCCCCTAATCCCGACTGAAATAGAGGTCTTCATGATCATTAGCGATAAGCGGTTAGACCGCTCCCATTTTTCAGCATTAGCCTCATAAACTTTCTTTTTCTCATTAAAATTCTCCTCACCTTCGGTGGAAGGAATGGGAGCGTCTACCCTTAAGGCATAGTCGAGGTCCAAAACACCAAGGACAACATGAATTCGTTCTTTCCACGTGGGAAAATTACTCCCCGTGAGCTGCTCAATGTTATCAATAGTGGCGGCAATGTTTGAAGCATTAAGTGCTGAATTTCAAAATACAGGGCAAACATTAGAATTATCATAAAGATATATGTTGCATGTAATTAACCCTACGTTGGTCTGATTAATAACATGCAAAATTACAGTTCTAATTCATATCACCGTTGGGCAGAAATGAAAAAGAACTTTTATATGGCGACATATGATTATAAACAACATTGGTCAGAATATAACCATATACATACATAATGCCAAAATTAATCCTAAAAATCTCAAGATTAAAATATCCCGTTGGTTCAATTTTAATCCGAGATCATACATAATAATATGGTAATTATACATGAAATTTGGGCTGCTGAAAGTAATTAAAAATTAGTGCATAAAGGAGATACAAAACATAAGAAAATGCACTGGAAAAACAAAAGGGAAAACCTATTTGCAGCTAGCCTTAAATAAAATAGCCCATAAACACTGTATTAAGCCCATAAAATTGTGCAGCCCAAAAACAAAAACAAGAATAATAAACTAAATGCGCACGGGCTCACAAATCTCCCGCACGGGCCCATAAAAAAGCGCACGCGTGCGGCCTAAAAGGGCCCGTACAGCCCAACTCGCCAACACGGCTCGAAAACCGTGCGCGCGCTTCCGGCCCAAAGAATACGCATGCGAGTGCGGCCCAGTTAAAACCAGTGTGGCCCAACTCAATCTCGCCACCGTTGGATCTCATCGGGCGGCCGAAATTCTCCACATGAGACTTAAAAAGCGCGATGAAAACCCTAACCTAATATTTCCTCTGTTTGCCCCCGAAAAACACGCTCCTAGTGACGGCGTGCGCGCACGGAGGGAAGCAGTGCGGCGGCGACGCACGCGGGCAGCGGCTCCACGCGATGTGACGGCGAGCGGCAGGCGGCCCCAAGCAGCGACCCGAAGGTGTGCAGCGGTGGCCCGAAGATGCCTGCGCGGTAGCGACCCGAAGGTGCCCGCAAGGCTGCGGCGGCAAGCGCGGTGCCGGCGGGATGAAAAGCATTGGCAGCGGCGCTCGAAGCGGCGCGGCGGCAGCCCGACGCACCAGCGACGCCGGCGGCTCTAAGGTGGAGAACAGCCCCAGCGGCAGCAGCCGTGCCCGAAAATGTGAGCCCCTTCTTAATAGTTTTTTTGTTTCTTTGTTCTTCCTACCCCGATCCAAAAAAAGGTCTATTGTTTTGTGTTTTTTAGGGTTCGGGTGGTGGGATTATGGGGATCTCTTTAGGGTTTTGCACAAAAAGATTGAATCACCTCCTTCTAAAATGCTAACCGAGTCTTAAAACTTAGATCCGACCCTAAAACCGAGCTTCAATCCAAAATCAAGTTCAGCTAAGGCTAATTAGGGTTCTAGACAAGCCTAGATGTGCTCTAATACCAAATATTATAATAATCTAAGTCTAACCGTAAGCATTAGGTTTGATTCTAGGCTCAAAACAAGAACACCTAACTAAAACTTAGTGCGGAAGCATCACATACCCGAAGAGGAGGAAGCCATGGAGAGGTCGGTTGATGCAACGGAGGAAGATGGCCGATGCCGACGGGGATGAAGACAACGAGGGTACGGTCTCGATCTTCGTTCACCACAGCACACGTGATAGATCGGTATTGTTAGGGTTTTTAGGGGCCTTGAACAACTCATGAATAAAGCTTGCCGAAAACCCTGTTTTTATCTTGCGCTGGGTGACCAGGACCGGGACCAATTCTGTTGTTAACCGCCTCCGATCAAGGCGCGAGTGGAGGGGACTCCTCCCTGAAATCTCAGAAGTTTGTTAGCCGATATCAACCCAACATAACCTTGTCGGGAGGGGAAGCTACGGTTCAGTGTATAGAGGAAAGTTGAAAGGATCAAAAGTTGGAAGTTGCAGTGAAGGTTTTCAACCTTGAGATGCGAGGTGCAGAGAGAAGTTTCTGTTGGAAATATGGGCAATATTTTAATTCCAAATTTTACTAGAAGACAAACAAAATAAACTAGTGATGCAAAACTTACTACTAACAGTAGGCTACTCATCATACTTCAAAATATACTCAAGAAAAATATAGTGACAAAGTCGTACGTGCGCGCGAACGATTTACTTGTTAGTCTGAAGAAAAAACAGGAAGCCGTGCAGGATTGATGCAGTGCAGAATGTAGATGACGCAGTGCGGTGAGCAGTCGCGCAGATGCGCTGCCCAGAAACCCTATAGCCGCCCCGTGCAGGTACACTCTGCGGCAACGGTTCAGAGATAGCCATTCTCCCTCCTTCCAGGTGCATGCCGGGAAGACAGGTCGACGAGGTTCAGACAACACAGCACAACAGAAAGTAGAGGAAGAATGGAGGTGCAACAATTCTCTCTTTTTTCCTGGACGTCTCCAGGCCCTTTTAAGGGTGCTGAAGTTACTCACTAGTAACTGCTGTGTTTTAAACAGAATTATGCACTGGTAACTGCCTCATCAAATCACAAATTAAGCAGTGTAAATTCACTTATAACTGCCTCATTCAAATGTTTGATTCTCATTCAAACAGAGAGAGAGTGTGGTACAAAGTTTAGCAAAATAAGTATAGACTTGGTCTGCCAAGTGGCGCACCACGTCACGGCACGGTTGCGCATCGCAAGTCACAAGTCACGTGATTTTCACGTGAAAATACGCGAATACGCACGCGCGCGCGTGCGCGTGTGTGTGACTAGACAGAACCTTCCTCATACCATCTCTATCCATATTCAAGGAGTGGTGAGGACTCCTCCTTATAAATCGGTCTTCCTCACCTTGCCTTAGCAATATGATACTAATCCATGCATGCTTTGGAATTAAGGAAATAGGCCATAATTAAATGGGCCAATTTCTAACAATCCCCTACCAATTCCAAAGCAACAAGTAAACATATGACAACGATATTGTACTAAAGTACTGTTAATATACCAGTCTTTTAGTGTAGGTCCCGTACGGGTTGAACTTGCACCTAGAATGACAAGATTCATCTTCTCACAGCTGATGAATGGACTATACCTTGAATTCACAGCTTTTCGTGATCAGATTTTACTTGAAATCTCAACTAGTACTAGGCTGCCAATGAACCACGCCTAAATGGAGGTTATATGGTCATGCTCCCTTATCTGCTCATGAGCTTTCTAGAGAATGCCCGTTCTCGTGAATTGTGACCACACAGTTAGGCTCAAGTAGGTGTATTCTTTCTAGGTATCCTGCATGGTAATACCTTTTCCTTATTTGGACAACAGAATACATTAAAGCTTTATGCTAACCTTCCATATAGTCGAAAGTACATTGTTTATTAGGACATGGGTACAGTAAATATGTACTCTCTTGTTACAACATCAATTTGTTTTTCCCATTGCCTAAGTCACAGGATCTCCGATCAAGAAGGTATGGGTTATCATTGTGATGTAACTTAAATGGGCCTCATTCACAAGTCATGCGATTTTCACGCGAAAATACACGAATACACGCGCGCGTGTGTGCGTGCGTGTGTGACTAGACAGAACCTTCCTCATACCATCTCTATCCATATTCAAGGAATGGTGAGGACTCCACCTTATAAATCGGTCTTCCTCACCTTGCCTTAGTAATATGGTACTAAACCTTGTATGCTTTGGAATTAAGGAAATATGCCATAATTAAATGGGCCAATTTCTAACAATTTCATGTCGAAATGTGAAGCGCTGAGAAGCATTCAGCATCGGAATCTTCTTCCCATCGTAACTGCATGCTTAACGGTGGACAACATAGGCCATGTTTTCAAAACTCTAGTTTATGAGTTCATGTCTAATGGGAACTTGGACACTTGGCTTCATCACACAGGGGACGGGAAAGCTCCAAGATATCTAGGCTTAAATCAAAGAATAAACATAGCTGATGCCTTGGACTATTTGCATCACGATTGCGGAAGGCCCACTGTCCATGGTGATTTGAAGCCTAGCAACGTCATTCTAAATGATGATATGACTGCTCTTGTGGGGTGTGTGTTTTTTTGCCTAGAGAGCCTTGTGCGTCGCACTTGCACTTTTGAAATCTTCGGTTGTCTTCATCGCCTTGAACTCTTCCCATTGTGGTTCTAGGAATGGGTATTTATGAAAGGGCATTTCATCCTTCTCCACGTAGTTCTTGACAAGTGTGCTCTTGAAGTTCTTCCATGCTTTGCATGCCGCTAGCAAGGCTTGTCGTTGCACGGCGTCTTGGTGTTCTTCTGAGATCTCGAATGATGCAAAAAAATTTCTGTCAGCAGCTCACATTTCCAAGTCCCAAGCACGCTCTTCCACGAATCGAATGTGATCTCAATTCGTTCTCGTGCAACTATTCCGATCATTCTTCGGAATACGCATACTGCTTGGCGAGGAAGGAGAGGGGTCCCAGATCCATCGACCTCTGTGATGGTAAATCGGCCCTCAGGCTTTTTCGATAGCCCTACTCCTTGGCGTTTTGATTTTGGAGGGGACACATCCGGTGATGATGTTGAAGAATGCGCGGATGACATGTTGGATATAAAGATGACTTCTTCAAGATATAAATAGGTGGAAATAGTAAGCCATCTAAACAACATATACAAGGGATATATTCAAATTACGTGCTCTATAAGCAACAGAAAAGAAGAATCCAGTAACTTCTTCAAGATATAAACAGGTAGAAAGAGAAGACCATAATTCTCACACTCCAATAGCTATAAGGAGCTATGAAGAACCATCCTAGATGACCATAAGATAAGAAAGTGCCTAAGAAAAGATACGTACTAGCTAGAGGTGTGCAATCTATCTATTTCGCTCAATAGAACATACCATACTATGATTCTTCAATTTGTGGGTCTATTAGGAACTAAATGGAAGCGTCTGGAAATTATGTCACTGGAGGGATAGATAGATGGTGATATAAATTTAATGGCCACTTTGCTTATCTTTATTTTTCGCTACTAGTTCTTGTTAGTCCCTTTAGACTATTATTTGTAAGCTTGACCATAGAATCGCTACTATGATTATTAATAATATTTGCGTCTTTTATAGTTAATCGTGATCATGATTGATATTTCATCTATATTTCTACTGTATGCACTAACATGATTCTGGACTGGTATAGAATACATAGAGAGTTCAAATTTACATATTTAGATCTTAACAAATATGGCACCCTGAGTGAGAGTTCATTGGCTAGTTTCTCACATGTATGGGTGGCTCCTAAGGACGAGTTGCAGAAAATGAATCTGTCCAACCGCATGTTGAGAAAAGCAACATGTTTTTCATCGGATGCTGGACCTTCTTTGGGATTAAATCTCTTCATCTAACTTTTCCATGCTTCACCTTTCTTTGTGAAGCGGAGTTTGATTTTTGGGGTGGATCAAAGGCATAAATTACTGGACCTTTAGGATGAAAGCAATAAATCTATCTGCACCATATCTAGCAAAGTTGGCCTGATGAATTCAGCAGGAAATAAGAAGGCATTCAAAAAGCTTAACCAGAATTGACATGCTGCTACCAACAGGGATTCATTTGCTTCTAGAGCGACAACGGAAAGTTCATTGACTTTAGCTATACCAGATTGAATTCAGATATCTCTCTTTTCATGAGCTAATCCTAACAAACCAATCATGCCTCTCTTTCAAAGCATTCAGCTAAGATCCGAAACTATTCAACCAACCTTCTAGGTTGAATCTAACGAAATTTAAAGGAATATAAGAAAGACTATTGGAGATAATGCGCCATGATTCCGAATGTCCCCAAGGCTCGAGGAAGAATTGATTAACAGATTCAGAAACTGGGCGAAATACCTAGTTGTGGTCGATGGAGATTCGTTGATGAATTTTGGAGATTTGAAGATGTTTTCTCTGTTGGAGAAGAGACCTAGAAATGACGGCGGAAGAGGAAAAGGGGAGGAAATGGCAAAGATTGTTCTTATTTATAGAGACAAAATATAAGGATAGGACTTCACATATGTGCTTCAGTAAGTTTTGTCGGGAATCAAGGTAGCCATTATTTGTCATGTTGGGATGCTGAATGAAATCTGTTTTTGCTACAAAGAAGTCACAACTGATATTTTTGTAAATGTTTCATTTTCACAAAAATGGGGGCATATGTTATCGTCATATTTTGGCAGGCAAAATAGTCATTAAAAATATTTTTGACATTTAATGTAATTATAAGGAAAGATAAGGATTTATCGAAAATCAGATTAAGTATCGGTCTTGCTAAGAAGCCTCTAGAAAATGCCAACTAAGAAACCATAGATGCAAAGAAGAAAATCATCAATAGAAGATTGGAAGTAAGAATATTTAATTTGAAGGTGTATAGGGATAAGGATTCTATCCAAGAAAACATTGAGCCGACACAAAGAAGAAGGCTCAAAGCGTAATCTAAGATTGAGGCGGCTGTTTTAGACTATGCATACCCTTATTGGTTGATGGAGAAACACGAACACACTAACTTCTACTACTTCCTCCAATCTTTTTTACTTGACTTTTCACGGCCTTTGAGATGTGACTTTAACTGGTATTTTTTATAACTTTATAGTAAGATATACTAATAAAATTATAATTTTATAAAAATATTTTTAACAACAAATCTAATAATATAATTTTCATATAGTCAATCCAGATAGTTTTAATTTTATTGGTGGTCAAACTTTAAAATATTTGATGATATGAATTCTAAAAAGTCAAGTAAAAAGAATAGAGGAGTACCTTTTTACATATATTTTTTCTATATTTTAGGAGTAGACCGTAACTAGTAGAATATTACCTTTGTAATTTGATTGTGATCAATATTACTTCGCATCAATGTGCTAATCCATCTCTGAGTTACACATGTCCCAGTTTTGAGATTCGTTTCTGATGTTATTATTTTATATAGATGTTTCGTGTAGGATCGATTTTTGTCAAGGCTTAATTATCATCGGTTTTGTCGATTTACTAAAAAAATTGACTGTGCGTTCCTAGAGAATATCCGTTACAAAGATAGGAATTCTCTGGTAACACTCTTTAAGAGCAACTTCAGCAGTAGCTCTCAAAACTTACCCCTACTTTTTATTTGAGGGCTCTCCCTACTTTTGAGAGCTCTGTTTTTGGGATACACTCCAGCAGGAGCCCTCAAAACAGGACCCTCATATTCATTCTTAGAGGGGATGACGCATAGGACCCACCCTCATCCTCATCCGACTTTTGAGAGTCGAGGGGCAAAAAACTCACTCCAGCAGGGCCCCTACTTAAGCCCTCAAAAGTAGGGGCTCCCTCCAGACCCCCCAGGAATGAGGGCTCGAGAGGGAGATTTGAGGGCCCCCTACTTTTGAGGGTTCAAGTAGAGGCCCTGCTGGAGTGAGTTTTTTGCCCCTCGGCCCTCAAAAGTAAGATGAGAGCTCAAGTAAGAGCCCTGCTGAAGTTGCTCTAATCACTTAATAGTTTCATTTGGTAGCTGAACAAACTCTGATCCATGGGGTGCCTGGCGCCCTTCCCTCCGCCCATGATGCGAGCGGGGCGGCTACCCTCACGGAACAAACGCAGGGAGACAGGGAGAGGGCGTTTCGTCCGCGTTGGCGCACGCGGCCACGCGCGCCAATATATCGAGCACCGACCACGTGTGCTAATCTGCGCGTACAGTTGGCAACGTGGCCGCGCGAATGCATGTGCGCGTCAAGCGGAGAACTGACGATTAAGGCGCAGCGATCGATGCACCGTCGGCGAACGTGCGTGCATGTGCCCTATGACTTTCCGGCGTGTACGCGCATGCATGCAGACGGCCGGCACGATTCCGCGAGGGTGATGAGTTTCAATCGCAAACCTCGTATGTCCACTGTGCAGTGGACGTGGATCTGAGATGCGGTGCGGCTTAAAAACTGGAAGCGTTGTTCGGTTGTCGGGTCGCCTGGCGTTGCTCCTGCTGAAACTCGCTGAGTCAAAGTCAGTTTTAATACTCGGTTTGATTGCTCGGCCCGCCGACAGCAAAAATAATATTTTATCAGTACATCTCATATACTGCTATTTTTTATAAATACTGTGCGAAACAGTGTCAAAACTGACTTTGATTCCATTCCATTTTGTATCAGTATGCTCTCTTGCTACGACGTTACGTACGCTCCTATATGCAATATAGCTTTCGAGTTTGGACTTATCAACCTGCAGGGGAACATTAACATGTCGATGGAGGCTACCGGTGTGGAGAAGAAGAAGAAGCCGTGGACGGCGGAGGGGCTGCTGCTGCCGTTGAGCATGGTGCTGGTGCAGGTCTTCACCATGGGTGCTCTCCTCCTCTCTAAGGTCGCCTTCAACGTTGGCATGGAGCCCTTCGTCCTCCTCGCCTACCGCAACCTCATTGGTGCTATCACCGTCGCCCCATTCGCCTTCTACTTTGAGAGGTTACATCCCTACCTAGCTAAGCTACGCACTCCCGCGAGTTCTTTTTCCAGAAATTGCATGGTGCGCAGGGGAACCTGCGTACGCATTAGCTAATCCACTATGATGCGATGTTTCAGAAATTCCAAAAAAAACATGACGAATAAATTTGATTATGAAATTGGAATTTCGCAAGTTTACATAAATTTTTGTGTACTACGTCCATGACTTTTTTTTTGTACTTTTAAAGTGTTATGTCATGGTGAATTTGCTAATGGGGAAGCCAATTTCCGCACCACTACTACACTCTTCTTTTTTTTCTTAGAATTTATGTGTTTAAAATTTCTGAAATTTGACCCTCAATATATTGAAAACTACCTAGATTGTCCATACAAGAACTATATCATTAGATTTGTTGCTGAAAATACTTTCATATTATTATAATTTTTTGATTTATATCGATATAAAGTTATAGAAAAGCTCACTCCGTTATTTCATATTTGATGTTATATGGTTGATGTTACGTGGTCTCTGAGATGTGACTTAGGACATATTTTTTTATAAATTTATAGTAGTATAAATTGACAAAAATATAATATGATTGAAGTATTTTAAATGACAAATCTAGTTATACGGGTCAAAATTTATAATGTTTGGCGATACAAATTCTAAACAAGCAAATAAAAAGAACAGGGGAGCAACCACATAGTCAGTAGTCACGTCTCTTGAAGACCATAGGAACACAATAACACCAAATAGAAAAGAACAAACGCATAGAATGTACTACTTCCTACCTTTTCTACTTCTCATCTTGGGCATCAACATGTTCTGCAATACACTGATTTGACCTTTACTTTTTAAATTAAATGTTAGAAAAATTATTCAAAATATAACAACATACAATTACCTTTTGGTGACAAACATATTAATATAATTTTTATGTGACAAATATAAAATTTTTTAAGTATATCTATGGTTAAAGTTTTAAATAGTTGATTACACACATTCTAAAGCGACAACTAAAAAGCTACGGGGAAGTGTTTTACATTTACCTACTCTCTTCAAATGGCTACCTTGTAGCTTGCTTTTTTGCTCGTTGAGGGAGGAGTAATAAATAATGGATGATATAAGTTATCCTCATGTTCCGTACGTGCATATATGTAGGCGTGAAAAACAGTAACGGATAATTCGTTTTATCCGATATTCGTATCCGAGAAAACGTGAATGTGGTAAGCAAAATCCGTATTCGAAAATATTCGTATTCGAGAATATTCGTATCCGTATTTGAGAATATTCGTATTCGCATTCGTATTCGAGAATATTCGTATCCGTATTCATATTCGAGACTATTCGATTCGTATTCGATCCATTTCTAGAACCCATGAAAAATCCGTACGAATTTTGTGATTCAAAATTTGAATTTAGGCGGTTTAAATCTGGTAACCGGTGAAAAATCGGCAAAACTGCTAGGAATCAGTTTTATCCGATATTCGTATCCAAGAAAATTGGTATTCGAAAATATCTGTATTCGTATTCGAGAATATTCGTATCGGTATTTAAGAATATTTAAATTCGTATAAGTATTCGTTTTAAAAATATGGATTTATATTCGTATTTGAGACTATTCGATGTATCCGATCAGTTTCCACCCTACATATATATGTACACAGCTTCATCGATGGATCGTCAAGGAGTGGTCTGCATTGCTGTGTTATGCGAGCAGGATGGCTTTTTCTTCCAGACTGTTCTTTTTCGTGCATGCAAGCGTACTGTCCAGTACCTAGCCTGTCTTCAAACAAAAAGAAAACGAACGAGATATATCGATCCACGTGTGTAAACACACAAAGATAGGCTAGATATGCGAGCACACGCTATGTTTGAACCATGAATTTTAACTCCTTTTGGAATAGAAATGAGCAAGTTTGTTAAATTACGTGCACAATAAGCCAGTGTCATGTAACGATTGAAGATACGATGATCACTTGATAGGACAGAAAGCTGCAATTTGAGCATTTGTTTCTCAGTTTAGCAAGACAGGTGGTAGACAAACATGAGCAGCAACGTTTTCCTTGCTATATATGTGCGTACGATCTACGTACGATGTATCAGCTGCCTTGTTTGTGATGTGTAACTGCATACCAATCGGGAAGAGACAACAAAGCAATTCTTTTTATGTTAAGAGAGAAGGGTACTCACGCCCACTGGATGTAGTATGAAACACTCCTGAAAAATTTCAAAAAAATTTAGCCTTTTTACTGGATTTTTGAGTGTTTTTCGGGAACTTTTCCTTTTTGGAAAGTCCCCGGTTTCCCGCTTTCCTTTTCGGGCGCTGCCGCCTCCCTTCTTCGCTGCGCCCCGTTCTCTCTCCCGCTTTCCCTCTGGTTCGGCGCCCACTCCCTTCTCTCTCTCACTGGCGCTCTGCCCTCTCCCCGCCTTCTCCCTCGCGTGTGCGATGCGCCCGCGCTCACCCCGCACCGCCTCTGCGCCCGTGGCCGCACCCCCGGTTTTGGACCACCGCGTTCCCCCCCCCCCTCGACGTCAGCCGGTCCGAAGCCGGCAGAGCTCCCGCGCCACGCGTCGCTGCCCTCCTGCACCCGACCCCACCTGGCAGCGGCAGCCTCCTGCCTCTCCCGCGCGCGGACGCTGCCTCGCCCATGCCGCAACCCACCTGCCCTCCCGTGCCGTCGCCTCACCATTACAGCCGCCAGCGCCCAGTCACACCCGCATTTGCGCAAAGGAGACCCTCCACCAGCCCCCGTCCACTCCGGTTGACCGTTGGCACCGCGCGTTGCCTTCTCCTCCACGGTTGCTCCTCCCCTCCGCTCGGGGTATAAAACCCCCACCTCTGCCCCTCACTCCCCCTTTGCTTCCTGAGTGTCTCCACCACTCCCATTCGCCTCCCACCACTCCCGAGCCTCTCCCTGAGCCGCCAATCGACGCCGCATCGCCCGGGTCACCGCCGCTGCTCTCCCCTGCGCCGGCGACCTCGGTGAGCCGATCTTCCCCCACATTGCCCCATTTCTCGATTCCTTTCGCTTGGAGCCCCTTTGCTACTCCCTAACCCTGTTCGTATCCTTGCCTGGCCAGGAGAAGCTCGGAGGAGCCCCATCACCGTTGCTCCCCGCCGGCCGAAGCACCCTCTCCGTGGCCAGCCTACTCCGGAACTTCCCCACCGGAACCAGCGCCTCCAACGTCAGCCCTGGGTCCCCCTTAACGTGTGGCCGCCGCCGATTTGGCCCCCTCGACCCCGGCGACCCCCTTCACCGCCGGGGAACCAAATCTTCTGCTTCGGCCTCCCACTCCCTCCGTTGGCCCTCTCACCTTCCCGCTACCCAAAATGGGTTTCCCTCAGTGGAGACCACCCTCCGGCACCCCTCCTCGCCGCCAAGGACCCCGTCAGCGCCGGAGATTGGAGACACCCTTGTCTCTGTCTCTCGGTTGCGCGCGCACAGCCGCAGGAGGAAGACGACGACGTGGCCTCTCCTCCACCGTCCATCCGTTCCGTTGCCATCTAACCGCAGCCGCCAGATCCAGCCATCCCCGCCACCGTTCGATCTTCGTAATCGCACCACCTCGCCTCCGTCCGATCCCACCACACCGTTTCGCCCGCTCTCCCCACCCCACTGCCATCCGATCGCCACCCCACTTCGATCCCTTCCGTCCACTCCGCCCCCATCCTGGCCGTTCACCCGGGTCGTGCGTCGTGCATCCGGGCCGTGTGAGCGCGCGTGTGGGCCGACTCTTCGGCTGCCGCGCGCGCGCGCGCGCGTGCGGGCCGCGCGAACGCGTTGCTCGTGGGCGCGCGGTCGTTCGCCGCGCGGGCGTTTCCCGACCGGCTGCATCAGAGTCCAAGGCCTGCCCATCACTGTTCCTCTAATTTTTCAGAGGATTTAATCATTTCTAAAATCCCAGAAAATTCAAATAAATCCTAGAAAATTACAGAAAATTCCAAAAATTCCCAAATTTCACCACTTTGCTCAGAAAAATGTCCTGAACCCATTTTTGATCTCCATTCCTCCAAATTCATCCCAGATAAATTCCTAAAATTCCAATTTGAGGATTTATGCATTTTACTCCTTTTTAAATAGTTTATTTTTCCTCGCTTGATTATTCTCAAGCTGGACTTAATTATTTCATGTGTTTGCGCTAGTGTTAGAGATCCCAGAGGTTCGGGTGCAAGCTCAGGATCCAGGTGTTTCTTCGTTCGAGCTAGCCGAGATCGTCCAGATTAACGGCAAGTCACAAGTCCTTGACCATATTGAAATCCCATGCCATTTAAATTATGTTATTATGCTATTTGCATTATGCTAGTTGTGAAATGCTAGTTTAAAGTAAAATAAAATGCTTAGAATGACTTGTTATGTAGTTAGACCCACCACCGTCAAATGCCATGATAAATTTGTAGCCATGCCTTTGTAACCCTAGAATTAATTATCTGTTAACCTAGACAACTGTAGGTTATTATTATCATGCAAAGTCTTACACTAATAAGGTCGTGGCTGTGGGCCAATAGAATTTGCAAACCCGACTCTAGGGTATGGTGGTATGGGACACCGTGCCCTAGAGCGGAGAGTGCCGGCGTGCACAAGGTAGGCTGGGGGTTGGGGAAGAGCTGCGAGATAGTCTGCGCCCATCTCTTACCCTAGGATTGAAGTTAGGGTAAGGGTGTTGTGGGGCGCCGCGAGACGGCTTTCGCCCACCGCTTACCCTAGGTTGGGTCGCGGGCCTGGCGAGGTTGCAGACCATGTGAAAATATAAGGACTAGACCCTTACGCTGAGCAAATGACATGGTGATCGCTCAACCACAGGAGTTGACTTGTCAACACTGGTTTAGTAGCTGCTCAACTCGATTGAAACTCTACAGGTGTCGAGAGGGCTTGGTGTTGAGAAAGCGAGGTTAGGTAGGCCGTGTTGCGGGTGCCTAACAACGGTAGAGTTCACTCGAAGCGGACGAGAGTTTTATTGTGCCAGACCCGAGTGAATTCTACCGGGTAGAGCCTATATAAAAAGATGAGCAGTGAAACAACCTGGCTTCCTTAACTCAGTCATGAGGGTTAAGGGATCGTGTGAGTAAAGCTGAGCAAACTCTGCAGAGTCAAATAAATGGTATTCGAATACGCCGTGCTCCCGCTTATTGGAGCTGTGTCACTTAGGTGATTCCAGCAGCGAAGCTTAAGTAGATTTGTACATACTTTAACTTGTTCAGTTGGTTAATTAACCTTTCATGAAAACCCTTGAGATCTTGAGGAGTAGTTTTGGGTCCGTTTTATCAAAATATTTGCGAAATAAAGTGCATCCACAGAAAGTAATAAAACACATATATACCCCTCCTTTGGCAATCCGTGCAAATAGTTAAAGTAGGGTTTCCCTTGTGACTTGCTGAGTACGGGGTTGGAGTACTCAGGCTTGCATAATTTCCCCCACAGATACCAGAAGAAAAGAAGGCATTTCAAGATATCGTGTTAGGGTTGCGACCGCACTCAGGCTTTCCTGTGGTGCTTTTGCGGTTCTTCTGCAATGTAAGTATGTTTGGGCTTGCACGCCCGTTTTGTTAAAAATTGACCGTTAGGTCTTATTTCAATCAAGCTAATATTTCTTAAATGTTCATAAGCAGGCATGATAGTTGTTCGGTTCGTAACCAAACTCCTGGGTGGGTACGGACTATGACGCTCCTGTTCCTCCCAGAAACGGGGGCGTTACATAGTATACATTCGGTAGCACTTTCGTTCTGGGCATCATCAGTTCCTTCCGTTCATAACGATTGACACTTGGACAGGTCAAGTTTAGTCATGTGAAGCATGTTACTGATGACTTACTGGGATGCAAAGTAGTTGAATTTTTAAAAAAAAAATTGTAAAAGTTTGTAATCTTGTTTTCAGTTTAGAAATCGAAGCCGTGTATAACTCAAAAATCGAAGTCGTATATGAGTCACCGTGATCATGCTCGTGGTCGTATATGAGTATGAGTCAATCTATCGAGTCCATGTCAAGGTTGTAGGAGTAGTAGTTGTAGACGAGTCTGCCCCATAATCGTAAAGCAGGGTATAAAAGGCAGAACATTGTACTGAGAGATTGCAAGGAAAACAGAGAGAGCGATCAGGGTGACCGCAGCGATCGGTGTGATCGAGAGAAAAGAAATAAAGAAGAGAAGAGCGGTTTAGCTCTGGGAAATCTATCGAGTTCATCGTGTGCGCAGACGTGGTTGTAAACGGAGTTACGACCATGGCAATCGAGTGGAGATGCCCGCAGGAGCAATAGACGTGGTCGTAAGCGAGTTACGACCATGGTCACAAAGCGAGAAAACGTGGTTGTAAAGGAGTTACGACCACGGTCATGAAGCAGCTAACGTGGTCATAAGAGGTGTTGGACCGAAATGGCGACAGAGGGGGGGGGTGAATGACGCCTCTTTAAAATTACCCCCTAAGGACCCCACTCAACAATCGCCTCTCCAATAGCTATGAAAAGCTATGAAGGGGAAAGATTATACTCTCTGGAAACTTGAGCAAACAGAGGAAATGCACACAGAAAAACAGAGAAACCAAGGAGCCAAGAACACTCACTGAAAAACAACAAATCACAGTGGCTGCCACAGGGGGCTGGTCAGATCGCCACTTGAGGGCCGGTCAGACGGCTCTCTGGCCGCCGGTCTGACCGCCCTTGAGTGGCCGGTCTGACCGCCAGGTCCGGTCTGACCGCATAATGAACACCGGTCAGACCACTCCCCTGGTACCAGGCAGCCTCAGAGTACCCTGAAAATTCTGAAACTTGAGTATAATTTCAGATCTTCGAAAATCAAAGAACAAAGTGGATTTCTTCCATTCTTTTTGTCCCAGAGCACTACAGCAATATTCTAAATAACAAGGAGGGCTTGGGAAACAAAGAAATCATACCAAGAAGCAAAAATTTCAAATTATTGAAAAAATCTGAAACTTTGCAAGATCTGAGCCAAAACCCAAATTACTCCCCAATCTTTGATCCTTTGGCCATGAAACTTTGCAGATAGCTAATTAATAGCCTCTAGACTCTACATGCCAAGTTTTATGCCATCTCAAAGAGGGAAACAAAAAATACACCAAAACCCTAGAAATGAGAGGAAGAACAGAGGAGCTCAAAACTCAAGAACTGAAATTAAACACTTGGCTCTGAGATTCTAGCCGACCAAATCGTCTAAAATCATAACCCCATCACAGAGCAACCCATTTTGGTACTCCTCAGCAAGAAACAACATGAAATCGAAAATCTCAAGAATCAAGCACAGAGGGCAACGAAGAGAAAACAGGAACACGGGAGAAAAACTCAGAAATTTCATTCCAACCAACAAGGATTACAGATGAGTCCCCATACGCGTGGACATTAGAACAAGAGGAATGATTACAAGGCTCTCAATCCATCCTCTCCCTAACTCAAGATCAAGAACACAAGCACTACATGTTTCTTGGAGAGGAGCACTCACGAACACAACGAAGGAAGACAACAGAACATACTCTGCCTCCTCCACCCACTCTCAACAACTAAAGCCCTAAAGCCAAAACAACCCTCTAAAGCTCATTTTGACTAAAGCAAACCCAAGAAACCCTTGGAGTGCATATATCCACAAGGAGGCACTTCCTCCTTATATAGCCTTTGGCTAACGGGTCTCCAACCCGTTACGCTTGCTAACTCCGAACGGAACCGCTTCCACCTGTGCAGCTTGCGCTTTTACCAAAACACCCCTCGTGCACCTTCCGGGAAGCTTCCGCGTTCCTTGTCGTCCAAGCCTCGCAACCACCTCGAGTCTCCGCCGTCTTCGACACATCTCGACCGTTCTGACCTCGACACCGCCCGTGTCTAGTTCGGTCACCTTGTGTCTCGCCACGACTCCGCCTCGACGTCCTGCAGCCAACACAGACAAGAAACACATCAAATAGCACCGCTCGACACATGAAAGCATAAATAGCATAAAAGCATCATACTTACCCATGATGAAGTCCAAACCCGTCGAATCAAAGAATAGGCATCCTAATCCCATACGACCAAGTTTGACCAAGTTCGACCGAGCCCGATTGCACCTCGCAACGTCAAGGTCCGAACCACCCAAACCGAACTCGACTTTCCTAAACCGGTGTCAATTACTCATCATTCACACGGGATGACCTCCACATGGTCTCTCATAAGAGTTACGACAACGGTAGTAGATAGAGCCTTCAATGTGATCGACAGAATCACAACGTGGTAGTAATCGAGTTACAATTATAGATAGAGCCTTCAATGTGATCGAATTACAATGTGATCGATCGAGCCTACTACGTCGTCGAAGGAGGAGTAGCGCAACGGGAGTGAACGTGGTCGTAACTTCAGCTGAAGTTACGACTACACGATCAGAGCTAGGAGGTGTGATCAGAGCAGTCACAATGTGGTCGTAATGACTACCAGGGTGATCGGAGAAGCAACAAAGCGGTCGTAACGACTGCCAGTGTGGTTGTAAAGGCTCAAACGTGGTTGTACAACTACAGGGAGTGGTCATAGACTACAACAAGTGGTATTAGAGCGTGTTGAAGATCATGGGAGACAAGGTAGGCTAATCTCCCTCCAGTACCCTCCCCTAACGACCGATAATTACCAAGTGTGGGCAATAAAGATGAAGGCGAATATGCACGCCTAGGGAGCCTGGGGTGCAGTCGATCCAAAAGGGAAGGATAAGGAGGTGGACGACAAGGTGGATCAGGCGGCTTTAGCCATTATCTACCAAACGGTGCCAGATGTGATGATGCATCAGCTCATCGGCAAGGAGACGGCACGAGAGGCGTGGGAGACGCTTTAGACGATGCACGAGGGAGTTGATCGTGTCAAGGAGGTGCGGCTCCAGAATTTGCGAAGCAAGTTCAAGAACCTGTAGATGGGAGAGACCCAGTTGGTGAACGAGTTCGCAAGAAAGTTGAGTTCATTGTACAATTAGATCAACTTTCTTGGTGACAAGATGGAAGAATCTATGGCAGTGAAGAAGTACCTGTGCGTACTTTTAGAGAAGTACATACCAGTTGTCACCACACTTATGTACTCCGATCTGGACAACAAGAGGATAGAGGAGATCATCGGCTCTCTCAAGGCCTATGAGGAGTTACCGAAGGGGTTTCAGTCGCGTAATAAGCAGGGATCTCAGAGCGAGCAGGCATTGCTAATAAAGGGAGATCTGAGAGATAGTCATGACTCATCAAACAACCACGGGAGGTGGCACGGTCGAGGTGGCTAGAGTGGCCGAGGCGACAGAGGTGAACATCGAGACAAGGCTAGGCAAGGCGGTAGAGATAGATCCCGTGATAAGTCACATGTCAAGTACTTTGAATGTGGTGAATACGGGTACTACAGGTCAAGATGCCATAGCCATATAAAGAGTTTCAACTGTAACGAGTATGAGCACTATGCTTCGGATTGCAAAAGCAAGAAGAAGGACGGGGAGGTGAACCTCGCCAAAGACGAAGAAGAAAAGGACGGGGAGTTGAAAAGGCGCCAATCATGGTGAAACTAAATGAAGAGAACGAAGTTCCAAAACTACACACGAAGGAAGGCAGCCACGATCACACGGATCAGTGGTACTTGGACAATGGAGTAAGCAACCACATGATGGGAAATTGCTCCATGTTTCATAAGCTCGATGAGAATATTTGGGGGCAAGGTCAAGTTTGGCGACGGCTCCATGGTGAAGATAAAAGGCAAAGGGACGATAATGTTACAATACAAGAACAGCGATAAGAAGTTGTTGACAGGGATTTATTATATATCAAGTCTATGCAACAACATACTTAGTCTCGGACATATGACAGAAAGAGGGTGTAGGGTGATGTTGTAGGATGAGTTCTTACGTGTGTAAGACAAAAACAGAGATTTGTTGATGAAGGTGAAGAGATCTCCAAATAGGTTATACAAGATTTCTTTGAAAGCTTGTAAACAGGTTTCTCTGAAGAGAGGCACAGATGGATGAGGTGCAGAGGCAGCAGGAGGCATGCATGGCACGCATGCAGACGCGACACTGCATCCTCGTGCAGACAATGCTGAAGGAAGTGGCTTGAGTCAAGGCGGGTCTCATAGAGACACAATGCATGCAGTCGGAGTGAGAGGTAGTGGTCTCGCCTGTGGACCAAAGGCGCACAGTGTGCACGTAGCTGGTTTGGGAGATGTATGCGGCACACACACAGGTCGAGCACACACAATACAAAGGGAGATCAAGGCGAGGAGGTGCACGAGGCGCTAGAGTGTTCCAGACCAAAGTGGGATACACGGGAGTGGCGTCAGTGGGATGGATGAACGCAAAGACTGGAGATGGCGTGATCTCAGCCGAGATATGTGTTGGAAAAAGATGGGAGGCTTAGGTAATGACAAGGTGGTTGTGGGAGCAGGTGCTCCAGCCCAGGAAGGCATGCAAGGAAGAAGAAGAAGAAGCAAGAGACAAGATCCGCGTGATCAAGATGGAAAAACAAGATTAAGGAGGTGATTGTTAGAGTTTATAATCTTGTTTTCAGTTTAAAAGTCGATGTTGTGTACAAGTCAGAAGTCGAAGTCGTATATGAGTCATCGCGGTCATGCTCGTGGTCATGCATGAGTACGAGTCAGTATATCGAGTCCATGTCAGAGTCGTAGGAGTAGTAGTTGTATACTAGTCCGCCTCGTAGTTGTAGAGTAGGGTATAAAGGGTAGAGCATTGTACCGAGAGATTGCAAGAAAAATAGAGAGAGTGATCAGGGTGATCGTAGAGATTAGTGTCATCAAGAGAAAAGAAATAAAGAAGAGGAGCAATTTGGCTATGGGAAATCTATCGAGTTCATCGTGTATGCAGACGTGGTCGTAAACGGAGTTATGACCACGTCGATCGAATGGAGGTGTCCTCAGGAGCAGCAGATGTGGTCGTAAGAGAGTCACGACCACGATCATAGAGTGAGAAGGCGTGGTTGTAAGCGACCACAGTGGGAAAACGTGGTCGTATAAGAGTTAAGACCACGGTCGTGAAGCAACTAACATGGTCGTAAGGATTACAACAACGGCAGTCGATAGAGCCTTCAACATGGTTGACAGAAATACAGCATGGTCATAATCGAGTTACGACTACAGCGATCGAGCCTACTATGTGGTCAAAGGAAGTGCACCGTAGTGGCGGTGAATGTGGTTGTAACTTCAGTTGAAGTTACGACTACATAGTCCGAGCTGGGAGACATGATCGGAGTGGTCATAACGTGGTCGTAACGACTGCTAGGGTGATCGGAGAAGCAACAGAGCGGTCGTAACGACTGCTTGTCTGGTCGTAAAGGCTTATATGTGGTCGTATGATTGTAGTGAGTGATCGTAGGGTACAACAAAAATAATCTATTTTTTATTTTAAATTACAGAAATATACCTCCATTTTTTAATTTACAGTAATGATACTCTGTCACTCCACTGTTGAGCGACTTGGGCTAGTCACCCAATGGTTGCGCGCCAACTATTCAAGTTGCCTGACTAGCCTTAGTCACTCAACTGGAGGGCGACACGTCGACAAGTCATGCACTTGTTGGACAATTTAAAATAACAATATTATTATATTGATCAGATGGAAATAATTATAAGGGAATAAAGGGTAATTTTTTGGATAATACATTTAGCAGGTCTTGTTTATAGGTTGTTGTTTTTTCTGGAAATAAAAGGGCAGACAAGGTAGGTTGGTCCATTTGTGATTTTCATAGATTCTAAATGGTATAAAATCTGTTAGACTTGCAATAACATTATGTGATCATCGTATGTTGTTGTAGTGCAATAAATTTCTAAAGAATTTTATGGGGACGATTAAGATAGTAATGATTCGTAAGTAGGAAGGTAAGTGATATTGCGATGCAACAGGGAATTCATACATAGAAAACTTTGGATAAATGATGTAATGATAGGAATTCATACACAAAAAACTTTAGATAAATGGTGTAATGATAACGACATAATAGCTGATCTAACAAGAGGGTTACATGGCACACAGGCTAATGAACCAAGAACGGTACACACATTGCCTTTAGAGAAGTAGAAATACATGGGACATATGGATGAAGCGAGTCAAACTACTGCATGGAACATGGTCATTTGCCCTTGCGACCCAGCTCATCATTGTATTCCTCGCCTTGCACCTTAGCTTACGTCAGCCCTCTTCCGCAACCTTTCGACCCCCCGTCGCTTGGCATGCTTGCGCTCCTGCTCCTCGTGTAGCCTCTCCTACCTCTTGTTCTCCTCCATCTCAGCCTGCAGCTCTATGAGATGCCTTTTACAACCCTCATACTCCTCCTTGGCCCACCTTTTCTGTGATAGTAGCATCCACATGTCGTAAGGGTGGATCTTGTCGTTGCATAGGCGCGGCGGGACTGCGATGGGAAGAGAAACATGGTTACAGTGTAACAAAAAGCAAAATAATGGTGTGCACTGAAATGTGATTTCATTACCGGCTGCCTATAGTTCGACGTGTCAAACCTACAGTTGACTTAGTCTACGCGATAGTTTGGGCAACACCAATAGCACTGCCCAATGTTCTACTCGTCGGTTGATTTGACGCACTTGCAGGCATCCCGACACCACCAAAGGGGTGGTGCTACCCTCGTTGGGGGGGCTTTTCAGAGTGCGTTTAGCAGGCATAGGAGGGGAGCTCAACTCGATGCAAAATCATTGGGTTACTGCAAGGCAGCCTCCTTAGATTGACAAGCTCCGGAGGTGGCTGTTGAGGAGGTCAGTGGTGTGTGTAAGACTGCTGACTAAATGCCCTGTAGCGAGCGGCGGTCTACTAGGGAGCCTCCCAATCCTTCAAGAGCTCGTAGATCTGCTTCCATTCATTCTCCTTGTCCATGTTATCTAGGTAGTGTTGTTGGTGAGGAGTTTCTGGTTGAGTAGTGCTGTATTTATAGCGGGAGCGAACATAGCTGTAGCGGCTCCATTGCAATGAGGCATGGATATGTTTCATGTATGTGTGCCATGCCCTTCGAGGAGGAACTTATAGCAGTCGAGTGGTCTCTTCATGCTTTGCAAAGAGTGGTCACACCCTGCTTTGTAGAGAGTGGTCACGTCCTGCTTTATAGAGTAAGGCCATGTCTTACTTTGTAGAGCGAGGTCACATCTTGCTTTGCAGAGATACATAACGACAATGGATTGACATTGCAAATGAAGTTAAAGTTTGTAATTACGATGCAATTAGTTCCGCACCACGTACAATAAGTAGAGTACTAACTGAAGTATAAGTTAAAACATGATAGCATTTCTTATCATGAAGTATAAGTTAAAACAAGATAGCATTTCTTATCATAGTACCACTACATACACAACAAGAAGTGGTGCTACACTTCATGTCGGTGTTCCTACTCATCGGTAGGCACCATGAAACTTCTCGTAGTATGGCCTTCCTGGCCATCAGTAGTGCAGGACATCTCCGATTAGAGCATTCTCTGCGTCCAGGTGTACCAAACTGACACGGGAAACTACTCAGGTCAACACCGTATGGACCTTCATGGATCATACCAACACCGTAATGCACTTTTAATCTTGTGGGCTCGGACATGATTTATTTCTCACTGTAAATATTACCATTTGTTAACATGCATTCACTAAATACGTGCTAAACCAATAAGTAACGACACGTTGCCTATATTCAGATGAGAATAAGAACGGATGAGACTATTACCTTCACGCGAAGACTTTTTCTCCTTATCAATAAGCTTCCTTCGTCTTTCTCTCTTACCTCATGAGCTCTTCTCCTCTCCTTCTCTCCCTCTCCCGAGCTCCTTTGCTTCTTCCCCTCTCGAGACCTTCTTCCCCTCTCGCGACCTTCTCCTTCTCTCTTTTTTTCTCTTCTCCCAAGCTCCTCTCATTCTCTCCCGAGAACAATAGTGCAAGAGATTGTGAGGGGTCGGGTCAAAGAGAAGTGGACGATTTGGCAGCAAGTAGTCACTAAATGGTTGAGCAACTAGAAACAGTTGCCCAACAGTTGAGCGACTAGTGAATAAGTCGCTAAACCGTTAAGCGACTAGCCCTAGTCACTCAAACGGTTGGCGACTTGGACAGTTGGCACACAACTATTGAGTGACAAGTTTAAGTCACTCAACGGTGGAGCCATAGAGGATCATTAGTGTAAAAAATGGAGGTATATTACTATAATTTGAAATAAAAAAGATTATTTCAAAAAATTCCAAAGTAGTCTAGTCTTCCAACACAAATTCATCAAATTTAGACTTGAAACGAAGGAAATGCTTTGAACATCAAACGTTCTTGTTCCAATTTCAGTAGTTTTAAAGGAGTGAGCTAGAAGGGTCCACATACTTTTATCTGTCACTGCTACCTCTCTCTCCCAATTAGTGCCACTCACTGTTATTTTTCAGTATCATTTCTGATACCTACTTTTATCATTAGTAGCATTTTCTAAAGGGATCATACCATCATTACCAATCATATATCGTTCCTCAAAAGCTGCACTCATTTTCCGGGTGTTTTTGAGGAATCTCATGCTTTTGTTTGGTTTGAGGAATGGGTAAGTTGGATCCATCGCCATCTCATAACTCAAATGCACAAGGCTGTTAAAAAAAATGAGGAATCATCCAATTCATGGGATGATCTCATGATGGATGGAGTGATCCCTTAAACCAAAGACAAACATTCTTACTTTTGACACCATATCTTCGTTCTAATCCAATACTTTTGACAGCTAGCATTTTCTCTAGTCAATTTACAATTGTCATGACTCATGAGTGTAGGGAGATGGTCAAAAAGGTGAACCTCAAGGTATGGGGCTGGATCTCAATCAACGCTTTGTTCGGGTCAGTAATGTACTTTGCCATACTTCGAAAAGAAAAGGCTGCAGGAGAGCTGCTTAAACAACTTCGTATCGTACTCTGAAAATTCTGATTTGGTCTGCTGATTAATCCAGGATAGTGCTAGCAATGGGGCTGCACTACTACGGCCTGCGCGCCACAAACGCAGCCTACTCTGTCAATTTCCTTAATCTGATCCCCATTTTCACATTTATCATAGCCGTCGTACTCCGGTATGTAGTGGTATTTTTCTGCATTAGCTACATCTATTTCGAAATGGAGGGAGTAGTTATTATTCACAACATTGCTGCCGGAAGCTATGAACTTAGCATTAATGAATAGGACACATGTGCACTTACCTGAATGTTGATCCAGCAAATTAAGAATGTTGATCTATAAAATAGTTCAGAGTGGAGAGTCTGAAGATCACGACAAGCCATGGCAAGATGATGGTTTTGGGCACCGCGATCTGCGTGGGAGGGACGATGGTGTTCAGCCTGTACAAAGGCAAGCTGCTGCATCTCTGGCCTACCCATCTGCTGAGGCCGCAGCTGCAAGCGGCCGGCGCCACCTCCTCTCACCCTGGCCACCACCACATGCTCATTGGGACACTGTTCCTGTGCGGCAGCTGCCTCAGCTACGCCTTCTGGTTCATCATACAGGTAGGCTGAATTAGCTGCAGGTTCTTGATTCATGTACCAAGAGTTTCTGAAACTGGCAAATCGTACTAAAACTGCGCGCAGGCTCGAGTAGCCAAGGTGTTCCCGTCCAAGTACTTCTCCTCGATGCTGGCATTCGCGTCGGGGACCGCGCAGGCGGTGTTGATCGGGATCGTGCTCGACACGGACCAGTCCTCATGGGCGCTCAAGTGGGACCTGCAGCTGCTCGCCGTCGTCTACTCGGTAACTAGTAGTTTGATATACCCATCCCTGAGCCCTGAGCCTCTTTCATGATTAATATTATGTCGAGCTTGAATGATCGGGGTTCCTTCCTTGCCAACGTACATACATAGGGGGTATTCAACACGGGGGTCAGCTTCTGCTTGATCTCGTGGGCGGTGGCTTGTGGTGGGCCCACCTACCCCTCCATGTTCAACTCGCTGTCGCTGATTATCACCATGGTCCTCGATTCCTTGCTGCTTGGCACCGATGTCTCTGTCGGGAGGTGAGATTAGATTCCTCATATGTGTATATTCAGCCTTGTAGTGTTCTTAAGAACTAGTACAATTTCTTACTGTAGCAGGTCCGGCAAACTGCTGGAAGTACCATAAGAACAATATAGCAAGGGTAATACTGATGGATATGTCGTAACCTGCTTGCCTGCAGCTTGCTAGGAGCTATCCTGATTATCATAGGGTTGTACACCTTCCTCTGGGGCAAAGGGAAGCAAGTGCAGCAGCAGCAGCAGCAAATTAGCAAGGGCGGCACGATGATGAATAACGGCGTGGGAAACGTGCAGGTCAGGGATCATGAGGCGCGAATTCGCGTGGAATTGAGCAAGATAGATAGATAGAGAAACAGACGGCGTTGATGGACCAAAGCAAGGCAACAATTTAATGGGCATGATCGATGGACATCGGTATAGGTTGGTATTAATCTTTACGATTAGATATGTCGATTCTTCTTTTGTGGAAATAATGGTGTAGTGCACCTTTTCACCTATCGATCATGTGCTTGCCGGCATTCCCTGTACCATGTTTCTTGTATCTTATTGGTTTTCCCTTTTTGCGGCAAAAAAATAAGTTTATTGTATCGTTGTTCTTGTTGGAACATTGGAAAACAATACAGAAATGAGAGATATTACAAGCAAGGCAAAATTACTTTTTTGGGGGGACCAGGCAAAATTAATTGGCTACAAAATACTATAAAATGTTGGCATTTGCTCGGGGGACACCCCAAATCGTGGTTTGACTAAAAGACAATCCAAAAATATAGTGACAATTTGCCATAACACATAGGACCGGTTAAATTAATATTTTCTTGTGTTTCGGACAGAGAATATCTCGAATATGCCCAAATTGCACCTTTTGTTGTTTATCCAAAAATTATCAAATTGACTCCAAAAATCCTGAGAAAGATTAAAGATTCCAAATAAAGCATTTTGAACTCAACAAAATTACTTTTATCACACTATTAACCTCTAACCACAATATATACTTTTAAAATTTTGAGCACTGAAAATGGCTTTTAAATATCCATAATAATTATAGAAAACTCACGAAAATTCAAAAATGACATTCCAAATTAATTTGAGCCAAAGTGAAAATTTGTGGTGTTACGAGGTGAAGGGCGGAGGAGGAAGAGAGTTTTTTTTAAAAAAAACAATTTTGTGCCATGGGAAAATCAGACATTTTGCACACCTTAACTCTCCTACTTCCCGAGATAATATTATTCTAGTGGTTGTAGCGTGTTATGGCAAATGGTCACAATTTTAGAGTGTATTCTAGCCAAACCACGCTTTTGGAGTGTCTAAGGGCAAATACCAATATTTTATATTATCTCGTAGCCAATTTTGCCTAAGCAATCGGTATGCATCATGCATGGTGATGCTGCAGATCTAGCATATCTAGAAAGTCAAGATTATGCTCTTGGTGTCCATCTGCTCATATTGGTGACAGGCGTTGTATATTTGGGTAACATTGCCGGTGATGTAGCATTTAACTCAAGAAGAATATAAAGGTCGAACAAGAGATACAGGATGTAGTCCTAAGTTTTTCTCTCAATTTTATTGATGGATGGATGAATGTATAATATGTAGTACCCGTCATAAAGTGGGAGCTGATATATCATGACAATAAAGTAAGCAATATGCGACTAAACTACGATATAAATCTTTAACCGTTGGTTTATCAGTTTAGTTGAAGTGCTCACACTGTCGGACCCTCGAACAGCCGATATCCAACCACGGGAATCTAATTCAACTCGAGACGGATGCCAAGCTATTAAATCAGAAAGGATTTGTGAGGTACAAGTATTGCGGATTTCACTATTTCACGGAAGCCAGCAACTTGCGTTTCTCGCGGACGCTGTGTGTGGCCGTTGGATCAAAGTTCCTGGTGCCTGGCACTTGCGCGTGACTTGGAGATGCTTCGAAGCGTCGTCCCCGTCTCTAATCGCGTCTTGCCGCCCTTCTGCTCCGTGCGGCCGAGCATTGCACACCTCTGCCAACTGCCTCGCGGGTGCCGGCAAGCTCATTGATTTCTCTCCTCGTACCACGTGCTGGTGATGGCTCCTCAACCATGGTTTCTGCCGCCGAGCATCATGGGCGTAGTTCGAAGGTGGTAGTTTCAATCCTAAGTTGAAAACTTTGAGTGTTGCATTTGGAAGTTAAATTTTTCCCAGGTCATTTTTGTGAGAGGTCATCCTATGGTTATAATGAGTAATTGACTTTTGGATTAAAGTATTTGTAGAGTTTGAGTTTGGTTTTTGAGAATTTGCAAGTTCTTCAGTTGATTATATTGCTAGCGTTATGGCTGGCATTGGAGTTGCAGTCATACCAGTCAGGTGCGGTAGTACCTGTCTTGAACAGCAATTAGACTGGGGGTGGTACTACCGGAGTGAGGCAAGTTGACCGGATTTTGGTTGGCGATCCTACCGGCCGAGGATCTGTTAGGTCATGCATTTGTTTGAATCGAGTTGTTGGAGTGTAATCATGGAATAGGTGTTGTTGCTTGTGTGCACGTGGGTTTATTGTTTTGTCCTAGGTTTACGATCAGTAATTTGGTTGCATATATTTTGCATTGTGCACTGTTTGGATTAAATATGTCAATTAATGATTTAGTGTATTGTGTGATGCTACATGATAGTTTGCTTATCGTTGTTAGTTGTAGAACTTCAGAGTTAGGTCATGGTGAGGCGTAGGAGGACCAGAACTAGGCATAGAGTGGTGCTGAGGTCCAAAATGTTAGAGAGACACTAAAGATGTCTGAGGCTAGTGGAGTGGTTATAAACCAAGAAGGTAGGAGACCGGAGCGGGAGCTACGGGTGGTGATCATGATGAGCAACAGCGAGGTGAATCAAAACTAGGCTCAAAGAGCAGTTGAGGTCCAGGCGGTCGAGGAAGCCGAGTGCAGTCATGAAGCTAAGAGATGACAAGTGGCACGTCAAGTGACTTGAGTCGTTGTGCAAGCAAGAATGGTTCGGTGGGATCTAAACACATAAGTGGCTTGGCGGCAAGTCATTGGGGCCATGTGAAAGATGGCAAAATATGGGAGATACTTCGTGGAAAAGGAAGCAGGAAGTTTTGTGAAAAACGGTAGAGAGACATTTTGATAATTTGCCCAATATGGAAAAGTGGCGGTATGTGAAACCGCGACGTTAGCCTAAGTAATTTAGATTTTGTATGTGCTGAAAATGTGAAGTGGATTAAGTATTGATTTACTAATGGATTAATGGTTGTAAGCCATTTTGAGAAGCGTGCATGAGAGAGTAAAATCCGGTGTTATGTGGGGTTAACAGGTTAACCCGGGTTTGGCCGAATGGGTGGATTCATTAGATTTTGGTTTAGATTGTGAAGCTATATAAGGAGAGGAGAGGCAAAAGCTACAGTTTGAGGAGGTTGGCTAAGTATTTTGGTGGCTAACTCTTCCTCCCTCCTATGGGAGATAGGTGAGAGAGACTTGAGAGATTAGGGTTAGGGTTCCTTGGGTTGGAGCTTTGTGGGTGTGTGCTCTAGATTTTAGAGCTCTGCTATTCTAAGGGATTAGCTGTAAAACATACCTCTCCAAGTGAAATGAATATCCAAACTTTACTCAAGTGAGTTGTGCCATGAATCCCCTCATATGTTTTTGATTTTCTTAGCTTTCTTGTTTGGATTTCTCTTGTTTGGATTTCTCTTTTCTTGAGCTTTTCTAGTGCGAAGGATATATAAGAGGTAGATATATCTCATAAAGATAATATCTCATCTATCTAGGCATGATCTAGAGGAAATTCTTAAGTTTGCTCGGTTTCTCTAAAGAGAGAGGTGATTTTGGGTTTAGCTCTTGTGGGTATTTTGGGTTGAATTTGTGTTGTATTTTAGCTTGCTATAATATGTGAGAACCTATCCCAGGTCATCTAAACCATCTAGGACTCATAAGCAAGAACAGATCAAGTTCCCCTCTTTGATCGATTTTGGTGCACTATTTCTTGAATCGGAAAAAGGTCGGAATTTTCACAATGATTTCTTGGTTGTTGATTGGAATAGTTTCTGACATCCTAGAGAAGGTGCATACAAAATTTTAAATCGTTGGAGGTCAGACCATCATGTATGTAGAGGTTAGACTGCCCCTTCATGGAGATCAGACCGCCATATATGTAGAGGTTAGACCACTAAGGGTTTTCAAAGCATGTTTTGTTCAGTTTTGATTGGATCTTTCCTTGTGATTATTTGTCTTGATCTTCGTAGCTTACATAGCTATTGGAGTGAACAGTTTTGTTTCCGCTCAAAGAAAAAGATTTTGAAAAATCTCGAATTGAGTTTGAGCTCATATTCACCCCTCTCCCTCTAGTTGCCACACTCGATCCTACAATTTTGCGCCAATTTGAAAGCCCAAAAAAAAAGATGAAAGTTACCCCAAACTATAGTTGAAAAGTAAAAAAAAAATCAAGCTGAAAGTTAATTCTTTAGAGTTGAAATTTTTTATGAAAGTTTCTTCTTTAGTTAAGAATCAAAAATTTTGTTAAAAGTTCCTTCGTTAGTTAAGAATTGAAGTTTTTGTTGGATGTGAGAAATAACGAATTGAAAGTTTGTTCAATGGGTGAGGAAAACCAAGGTCGAAACGGAAATGGGAAGGTCTCGTGGAGAATTCCTTTAGGAGCACCTATTTAGTCAGCATCCACTAGTTAACTAACTAGTGAGCATTATCTAACTATTGAAATTTTGAACTCGAAATTTCCAATTTTAATTCAAACTTAGTAATTCAATTATCACGCGTCCTATTTAGTGAATCTTTCAACTAGAAGAGTTTGAATTTCTAACTCGAAAATTTGAACCCTCAACTTAATATTTCAAACTATCAAGTCAAAATTTTCCAACTTTCTACTCATTAATACAAAGAAAGAAGTTGCTTGACTAGTGAACGGTCACTGTACAGCAATCTCCAATCCTGACGTTGTCCTCTAGGGCATCCGCTGCTTGCCGTTCTAGCGACTGGCTGCAGGCTAGCTTCCTTGCTTTGCCTCTAATGTCCAAACTGATCCGCCCTAGCCGTGGATGAAAGAGGGCCGGCATGCTATTGGTCCTATGGTTGAAATTGTGTCCAAGTACAAAAGTGACTGAGTCCGAGCAATTTTAGTATCTTTTGTTGCTTTTGTAAGCTGTTTTAGATCCCAATTTAGATAAAGTGCTGAAAATTCCTTTGGGAAACATACAGGAAGATAGGAGTGGTGTTTTCTCGGTTACTTTTGGAGAGGGGTTCGGTCCAAAATGTACTTCTGAGGGTGCTTCGACACAGGCAGGAGACTTGGTTCTTTTTGACTGCGACTTATGGCTATAGTTTATATTTTTTTTTGCTTAGAGTGAGCATTTGTATGAATGAATTGAATACCTATAAGCCACTTTGAAAAGACTATCCTAATAAGTCGCTTCGAAACAGTGACAAAAAAATCATCTTATTTGTTTGTTTAAGAAAAGTTACAAGTTATGAACAATAAGATATAAACTAAAAATATCTGATCTGAAAGAAGGTACGGAAACTTAATGTGCGGCGTAAGGTAGGTGCTTTTTTGTTGGAGATTGACACATGGCTTTGTCCCGACGAGAGTTGCGCTACACAGGCAGCACATTGAAACTACTAGCTGCGTAAGCGCGGCGACACGCCACGCTAGCTATAATATAGACTGAAGCAAAAGAGACGATAATTCATGGGGAGTTTCTTAAAAAAATCGAGGACGCATGCATAATTTCGGAAAAACCAAATGTCTTTTTCGTAAAAAACCGAGGACCTGTAAGGACCTATACGTAACTAAAAAAGGACCTATATATAATTTTAGAAAACCGCGAGGCGCTATCCAACAAAGGATACGTAATTTCGGTGAAGTGCAGGGGGGTTTTCGCAAAAAAACCTGACAGAGACCTTTTCGCGAGAAAGGAGGACCTTTACGCTATTTTGAAAAATACAGGATTTTTTTTGTAAAAAAGCTGACGTGGATAGCCTTACAGACGAGGAATCCCCAGCTGTAATATAGGTATGATGTCTACATGCGAGTTCTGTGGTGCAAGGGGTGAAACAATTCTTCGCGTGCTAAGGAAGTATTCCGGGCTCAAGTTGCCGAAGAATATGCACCCTTCCACTTGGATTAAAGATTTACTACATGATGTGGTACGTGGACTGTTTGGTGTGTTAGAAATGATCGCCGGCACGTACGGAGGTAAAGGATGCGATGCGAATAGGGCTGGATAACGAGCTGGCTCGGCTCGGCTCGGCTCGGTCTGGCTCGGTAGGATAACGAGCTGACTCGAGCTGGCTCGTTATAACTAACGAGCTAAAAAGCTAGCTCGGCTCGGCTCGTAAAAAGCTCGAGTTAGCTCGTTTGGCTCGTGGGCCAGGGCCAAAAAATGTCTCCATCATATATTCATCCATGGAAGCATGGCTCGTTTGGCTCGTTTGGCTCGTTTAGCTCGTTTGGCTCGTTTGGGTACAATAGAGTACAAATTAACACATGCATGGCTCGTTTGGGTACAATAGAGTACAAATTTACACATTAACACATGCAATAGAGTACAAATTAGGTCCATGGAAGCAGCATATGCATATCTAAATTCCTGGAAGTATGGCTCGTTTGGCTCGTGAGCGGCTCGCGAGCTGGCTCGTTATACCTAACGAGCTAAAATCTTGGCTCGGCTCGGCTCGTTATCCTAACGAGCCGAGCCGAGCCGAGCCAGCCACGAGCCGAGCGAGCTAACGAGTTTCGAGTTTTTCGTCCAGCCCTAGATGCGAACCAAGCTGTTCGCTAAATCCATGAGGTCGTTGGCAAAGTTACATGCATGGCAAATCCCAACTCAGTGGGCACTACCGCCGGCTGGATGGCATAGCCGCATCAGGCAAATGTAGACGGATGTTTCCGTTCTTCGACTGCCGATGGAGCTAGTGGTGATCAAGGTGACTTTGCCGGACCGGAAGCGACAAGGTACAGCTATTTTCCGGATGCTTTGGTGGCCGAGACTAGGTGGTTTCTTTTCAGTATGCGAGCGATAATTTTTAGTTATAGTTTAAGCGAATGAATCTAAAATTAATAAATCGTTTTAAAAATATTATCTCAATAAATCGTTTTAAAAATACGAAGGAGAAATCATTCTATTTATTTATTTAAGAAAAATCATAAATTATAAACTGAAAAGACATGCGTGTCGATATGGATTCAAATTGGTGCTTGATGCTGGAGTCCGAAAGCTGCTGCTCTGACGGATTCCCATACTTTTGGCATGTCGAATTCTCGTCACTGAAAACAGTTCGTATATATTGACGGTGAACTCCGGGATACCGAGGGTCAACTCTATTGGGAATTCTACCAATTTGGCCCCAGCGGCACGGTAAATACCGTATTTGGTCCTCTTCTTCGTGTATTGCCGTATTTGGACACCTCCTGTAGCCGGGGGCTGCATGAGGGGAGTGGCACTGTCGGAGACTGTGCGAGGGCAGATGGCGCGGTCGGAGACCGCGCGAGGATGGTGATGTGACTAGGCTACGCGCGAGGGGAAGGTAGCGCGGTACTGGGTACAGGCCGCGCAAGAAGGTTGGTGCGGTTTGGGGTGATGCGCTAGCAAAGCAACACGATAACGAGCGCACGGATACTTTGGCACGTATCCCGATCATGCCACCTCCCCTTGCTCGCTCCCCGGCCGTGGGAGGTGGCTAAAGATTGCAATACGGGAGGAAGGACAGTGGTTGTGATCGTTTCGACTTCAATTTTTGGCTTTCAGATTATTTTTCACTATTTATAAATTTCATCTTTTTCTGAACTTTTGGTTTTTTGTTGAGCTTTTTTTGCCGGTTCTTTTTTTCCCGTATTTTTTCATTATATGTAATGGGTTAACATATTTTTTTATATTTTTTATTTTTTTAAATTTAATTATGCTAAATAAGCCTTTGTTAGTTACAGTGTTTTTTCAGCACTACCTAAATGCGGTATTACCGTGCCGCTGGACGCCAAACTGGCCGGGAATTCCTCTATTGACATACGGGCGTGCTAAATTATATAGGCCGGGCCACCTTGTTAAATTGTGCTGGATTAACTATAGAAGTTGTCATGAGCCTTCGTTTTAGGCTGGGTGCGCTGTCCTGCCATTAATTTATTGGAAATTTGGAACGCACAAGAAAATACCACTATAAAACTACAGATGGATGGTTCAATAGATTGTCAGAAGAGACGGAGCATCGCCAAGTGATTAATTGGAATTACATGGATGATTTGCAAAGGCAGACGTACACACATGTTGTCCACAGCAATTAGCAGAAAATTTAGCATTTGGCACATGCTAATAGATAATTTCTTTTGTATGGCCTCCCACATGTATATATTTTCTGGCTCGCAACAGGTATAGTATTGTCAGATGCCGCTTTACAAACAATACTGACTTCAAAACTTGACTCACCCACGAGCTAATGGGTAAAGGACTGAATTCGGTAAATAAACGGATTATGTTGCTAATTAGTTGGAAAATGGCCGATTAGGTGGTATATACGGCCAATTACTCTAGTTAGTATAGACAAGTAGTAGCTAGCTGCTCCACTCTAGATGGATTAGCCTATGGGTGCACCGTTACCAGTTATATTTATGGTCGTGTGTCTGTGCGTTGTAACAAAACTTGGTGGTGATCGGTTCGGCTGAAAAGCTCGTGGCTTATGGCTGAAAACACTGTAGCTGGCTGAAAAAAGCACTGTAGCTGACATAGGCTTATTTAGCATAATTAAATTTAAAAAAATTTAAAAATAAAAAAAATATGTTAGCCCATTACGTATAATACAAACAAATACGGGAAAAAAAGAACCAGCAAAAAAGCTCAACAAAAAGCCAAAAATTCAGAAAAAAGACGAAACTTATGAATAGTGAAAAATAAGCCAGAAGTCAGAAGCCGAAACCGAGTTGATAAAAAGAATAGAAGTTTGTCTATGCTTGATTATATGATCTCTCTCTAATATTACATACAACCAAATATATGCATAGAATGATCTGAACAGCTCAACAAATCTTTTTCATAGATCCTGTTTTGATATAACCACACAAATAGTATAGATCTGGAATAATCAAACACAGTAGAACCCACAAGGGTTCCTAGACATAAACCTACAAATGACAAATACCATATAAGATAATTGAAGAACGAACCTGAACCAAGAAAAACTATTCGGTAATTAGTACATGAATAAGAATTAAGTGATTAGCACCAATGGGATTTAATGAGATTTTTAATGACATATGTCCTGAATATTAACGCTCGATAAAACAATGCTTAGCTAAATTCATACACCGATTCATAGGTCTAACCTGACTCATGGAACTTCCTTAATAAATATAAAAATAATAAAAGAAGTTATTAATATAAAGATTGAGTCATTGTATTCTTCCATTGGCTATGCCTAGCCATCCTCAAGTCTGAAGCGGAATATTCCTATATCCTGAACCCTCCTTGACATCCGTTGTCATTTCCTGTTGTCATTTCCCTGTTGTCATTTCCTCACTTCGCTCAAGCTCTGTTTGACTCCGTTAATACTCAGCACCCCATCGACCTTGCCTCAAATCACCCAATCACCCATTAACTCATAATAAAGCTAAATTGAGTTTATTTGGATTTATCTGGACTTTTTGAGTTATTTGCATTTATTTGGATTCAGTTGTGTAGCACGTAATTAGAAATGAGAGTCCCAAAGAATCAATAGATCAAGCGAGGCCAAGATCGAGGTGAGATAAAGACCATAAGCTCAGGACCTTCAAATAGAAAAGCTTTGAGTAAGGTCAAGACCGTGGTAAACCACGCAAGGCGAGTCAATACTTTGATCATGTTGAACCTATATTTTCTAAAAATTAATTCGGTTTTAAATTATCAGATTGCATGCTGTTATTTTATGTACAAGTATATGATTGATTTCTAGTTACTAGTTATATACCCATTAATGAACTTGCTAGTATTACACTCATTTGAAACACTTGAATATATGAGCCTTGTCACCTTCGCAAAAATTAGAATGGTAAACTTTTGAAAATAAGTCCATAATTATATGCCATTGCTTAGAATTGCTTAGATGATCGGAGGCACCAAAATGCCCTAAGCATTACTTTCAATTATGAGAAACTGGTTTGGGGAGTCATGGTGAAAATGACTGGTGTATTTTGATATGACTATTTTATGTTCCAAAAATCCCCAACTTGCTTAAATATCTGGGCGGATGGTTCGGGGGCTAGTGCAGTGGTGCACGAGAGTGTGGTTAGTGGTAGAACCGCCCAGATAACTCTAAGGACTGAATCTTGTCATGACCTCATGTGTAAGACAAGTACAACCACAAGTCTGTAAATTACAACTTGGCTTAGTAGATTTACTGGACCCTGAAAGTCATCTCATCGATGGAGGAGGTGAGGTAATGCAAGTGGCTGTCTGTGTGATGACTTGAATGGGACTCTTGTTGAGGGTGAAGTTTACCACGGCGCACTAGACAGTGTGGGTAGTCCAGCTGCTGGCCGTATAGGGGTAGAACATCCCGCACAACTTATAGAACCCACAGCAAATGGGAGAAGCCCATATGGGTGAGATGATGGAAGGGGCGAGGTATTTGGAAAAGTTACTGTGATGATCTACTCAACCGCATGACTAAGGAATCGTGTGGAGCAACGAGCGGATCATCTCTTGTGAGTAAAGTGTACAAACTCTGTAGAGTCAAAACTATTCGAATAGCTGAGCCCATGGTCAAGGGCGGACATGAGAACTTAACTAGATATAGTTCTATTTCAAAAACTTTGTGGGTGGAATTGGAAAGGTGGAGGGCAATGAAAAGCCTTGATTTGTGTTGCTCTGGGTGTCGCCCCAGTGATAAGGTAAGCGGTTATAATGCTGAAAGGTTAACATATGGTGCAGAAACCATGTAACGGTGGATGGTATCTAGATCGCTATAATTATTGCATTCTTTCACACATTATGTTTTAGTTCAAACTGCTAGGTCTCAGAAAATTTCTATGTATCATATTTTAAAAGCAATTTATGGCAAATAAAAAAACCTGAGCCTTTCCTTGATAAGTCGTGCATGTTATCTATTTGCATCCTGTGTATTGGTTCGCAGAGCACAGTGGTTTGTGCTCACCCTCACTCACTCAATTAATCTAGAATCAGGAGTCAGATCACTACGCTTCAGCAATACACTTGGTCATGATGGTGAAGAAGATGAAGATGTCAAGAACTAGGTCGTGAACCCCCAGTTGGCTGCCTGTGGGCATGTCCTGAGGGTCACACCTGTGTGCTTCATTTCAACTACTGCATATTATTGATTTCGGCCTAACCGACCTATGAGTAAGTCTACTATTATATTTAAGTTTTCACATGATATGTATTTTGATGTTCAGTACTGTATATGTGAGCACTATCTATTGATATAGAGAATAGTGCGGTGGAATCATAGAGGATTATAGATTGTAAAATTCGGGTCCGACAAGAAGCAGAGACTCTTAGGCAGCGGCAAAAGCAGAAGAAGCCACATCGAATTCGGCCACGCACGGTAGTGCTGTGGGAGATCAGGATGTTCTAGGAATCCACTGAATTGCTTATCCCATTTGTGTCCTTCACCCGTCTAGTGGGTACCTTCGGCTTGTCCTCACTACGTCGAAGATTTAGAGTGCAGACTGTGTGATTGAAGCTTTTCCTCCTGATAAATTTTCAGGTTAGAGAGATCACTGACTTCTGCTCAAAGGATGTGTTGTGTTGGACTCCTCAAGTGCTAGTTGTGTTGCAAGAGGTCAATGCTAAAACCGGTCTTGTGTGATTGTACCTAATGCCTTGAGTAGAGAACTCTAATGCACATTGATTCAAGATCTGAAAACTATCAATTATTGGACAAATAAATTTGTTATCATATGTCATATTTTCCTAAATGGTTAAGTATTAATTCAGAATTTCATTTTGCTAGATTTATCAGCATTGATGTAAAAGGGGAATGAATTGTCTTCAGTGTAACTTTTGTTTCTGGCAACATGCTCGTTATTGATGAGTGGTGACTGTAGTCTGAAATGTGGTGAGATGGATGGGATCTTGTCTCCTCAAGCAAAAAACCGAGTTTCCTCAAGAACTTCCTCTAAATCATGCCTAGATGCATAGGATCTTGTCTCCAAGAGATATTTCCACCTCTTACACATCCTTGGCACCAACAATGCTCAAGAGAAGAGAAATCCAAACAAGAAGGCAAAGAAAATCAAAAGCGCATGAGGGGATTCATGGCACAACTCACATGGACAAAGTTTTGATGTCTATTTCACTTAGAGAGGAATGTTTTTACAGTTAATCCTTAGGATAGCAGAGCTCTAAGTCTAGAGCACACACATACAAGACTCCAACCCAAGGAATCCTAATCTCACATGGTAGGGAGGAAGAGCTAGCCACCACAAAGACTTAGCCAAAATCCTCAAATTGGGGATAGCCCATTAACCCTACCTAACACCGGGTTGTACCCACGCATGCTTCTCAAAGCCACTTACAACCATTAACCCATTAGTGAATCAACACTTGATTCACTTCACATTTTTAGCACATACAAGACATAGACTACTTAGGCCAACACTGTGGTTTCACATACTGACACTCTTTTGGTATTTGGGTAATTTATCAAAATGCCCCTCTATTGCCTTCCTTGAAGCTTCTCGTTTCCTTTGCCACGAAGCATCGTCCAAGCTTCAACATCTTCCATGTGGCCCCAATGACTTGCCATCAAGCCTCTCACGCATCTGGATCCCACCGAACTGTCCTCACTTGCAAATGACCCAAGTCAGTTGATGCACCACGTGCTTCTTGCACACGACAACACCCGGCTTCCTTGACCATTTGGATCTCGACTCCTCCTTGAGCCTAGTCCCGGTCTTGCCCATCATGATCACCACAGGTAGCTCCCACTCTGGTTCCTCGTCGTCCTAGCTTGCAACTACCCCGCAAACCTCAGTCATCTTCGGTATCTCCCTAACTGTTCTGGACCTCAACACCATCCTGTGCCTAGTCCCAATCCTTCTACGCCTCACCATGACCTAGCTCCAAAGTCCTCCAAGTCACGTAGCACTGTACAACACACGAAGTCATCAATTGCACAATTCATCCAAACAATGCTTAATGTAAAATGTACGCACCCACATACTGATACTAAACTTAGGACCAAACAATAAACCCATGTGCACACAAGTAACACACCTAGGTCAAACCATAACTAAATCCTCAAAAGTCCTGCTTTTCTGGGAAGATCGGTAGTACCGCTCTTAACACGCTGGTACTACCGCTCCACAAAGCGGTACTTCCGCACCTTGCAAACCCGCACTGGACCTCTCTGGAAAAAACATACCGCAAACTTAGAGCGAACTACAGCCTTGCTATACCACCGCATTTACAACTGCGGTGCTTCTGATTTTTCTGGCACCTTCAGAAAACAGTCTAGCTTAAATGCAATTCTTGCAAAACCCTTGAAAACAAAACTCAAACTCTACAAATACTCTAATCCAGTGGCGGATCCAGCGGTGGGGGGGCTCGAGCCCCCTACCGCTACCGGACCCTTGGAGCCCCCCCCTAAATTTTTAGCCATGGATGTATAATGTAGAAGGGGCTAAGGTCGAGCTGAAGATACTTCAGCCCCTCCAAAAATTTTTCCTGGATCCGCCACTGCTCTAATCCAAAAGTCAATTACTCACATATACAACATAAGTCGAAACAGTGTTTATTATTTGTATGACAAAAGATTGAGCAATCTCTCTGAGGTTGGAGTTTGCAAAAGATGTACAGAACCTCATGTATTCTACAGCTATCTATATATTGCAAACGTCAACCATAGATACATTCAGTGCTATGAGGTACAGTGATACAGTGCTATGATGTGCAGGGATATGTACAACATTGCACTTGTATATTGTCTAAATAAAATTAACATATACTTGAAGACCTCGCAGATGCAATTTGCACTATTACGAAGAATTATCATCTACTGTGAGCCAACATATGTTAAGAAGATAGTAAAAGATTTTGAATCAATTCAAAATCACCCAAAAAACTTTGAAAGATATGCAACAGCTCGGTAGGAACAATCAATCAGAATCATAATATGTATCAAAGTAAAACTGATTATGCTAACCAAATGAGCGAAATTAGAGAGCATGTGGTAAACACTGTTGAGTAACATGAACTTCTCTTTAGAGCATGTGGTAAACACTGTTCATTCAGAAAGCATGATGTTGTCGGTTACTTTAAGTCTTCCACAATGCATTTGGGAGTAATCAGGAGTGCAACAGAAATTGTGAATGTATGTGGATGCAAATATTTAATGTAGTGCAGGAACAATGCACCCTCTTATGTATACATTGATTCCGATGATACATTTTGCACTTTTATTAGACCATGCGGAGGTCATGAATATAGTGATGATGAATAATTTACTCTTGGGTTGCATTGAAATTTGCATTTGTGAAAGTTTCGGTCGACCACGGTTGGCGATCGGCAGGTTTCAACCACGGACGGTAGTCCGATCGGTCTTTTGATGGATGGTCTAATCGGTAGGTCTGATTGGCAGGCATTGACTACGGCAGAACGACCACGGTAAATCAACCATGACAGATCGACCATGGAATGTTGACGATGGAAAATCGAGCATGACTAAACGACCACGACAAATCGACAACGGCATGTCGGCCACGTCTAAACGTGACGGACCATGTGGAGGTGACCCCAAGTGTGTGATGAGTAATTGACAACGGTTTTAGGAAAGTCGAGTTTGGTTTGTGTGGTTTGGACCATGTCGTTGCGTGGTGCAATTGGCTTGGTTGGACTTGGTCAAACTTGGTCGAAGCGATTAGGATGCTTATTTTCTTGATTCGACAGGTTTGGGCTCTTTCATGCGTAATCATGATTCACTGATGCTATTTATGCTTTCATGTTTCGAGCGGTGCTATGTGAATTGTTTCTTGTCTGTGATGGCTGCAGGATGTCGAGGCGGAGTCGTGGCGAGGCACGGGGTGACCGGACTAGGCGCAGGTGGCGCTGAGGTCAGAACGGTCGTGATGTGCTGAAGATGGCGGGAGACTCGAGGTGGTTGCGAGGCTTGGACGACAAGGAACGCGGAAGCTTCTCGGAAGGTGCAGCAGGGGCGTTTTGGTAAAAGCGCAAAGCTGCACAGGTGGAAGCGGTTCCGTTCGGGTTTAGCGGGCATAACGGGTTGGAGACCCATTAGCCAGAGCCTATATAAGGAGGGGATGTCTCCTTATGGCTGCATGCATTCCATGGATGGAAGGGGTTGTTAGGGTTTGCTTTAGTCAAAATAGCCTTTGGAGAGGTTGTTTTGGCTTTAGGGTTTAGTGGTTGGGAGAGGCAGAGTTCTGTTGGTGTGTGTCTCTTTCGATGTCTCCCTGAGTGCTCATGTGTTCTTGAGTGGGGTTCTTGATTTTGAGAAAGGGAGAGATTGGAAATGAGTTGAGCCACCATGTAATCATTCCTCTGCTTGTAATCATGTATGGGGACTCCTCTGTGATCCTCTTGCTTCTAGGAATGAATGAATTTACCTTGAGATGCTTTGTCTCCTGTGTTCATCCTTCGATGCTTTCCATGCTTGATTTTTGAGTTTTTGTGTTTTGGCTCGATTCTTGCTAAGGAGTGGAAAAATGGGTTGCTCTATGATGGAATTGCATTTCTAGACCCTTTGGTCATCTAGTTCCAAGAGCAATATGATCGATTTGCAAGAATCTCTTTTTCAGCCTCCTCTGTTCTTGTTTTCCCTGTTCTTGGTTTCTAGGGTTTAGTGAGAATCTTGATTCCCTTCTCGTGATGGCATGAAACTTGGCATGTTGAGTCCTAAGGCTATTAAGTAGCTATTCTCAAAGTTTCTTGGCCAAATGGTCAAAGTTGAGATGGCAATTTGAGTTTTAGAGTTGCTCCCTATAGTTTTTCAGTTTTTGGGCAATATCTTAAATTCTTGCTCAAATGATGAAATCTTCGATTCCAGAAGTGCTTAATGCTATTTAGATTATATTCTTGTACTTCTGGGTTGAAGAGAAAGGAGAAAAACCACACATTTCATTGATTCCAGCAAGTCTCTGAATATTTCAGCTTGTTTTCTGCTTGCTGTCTGTCTGCACTCAGGGAGGCCGGTCTAACCGGACCTGACATGGCAGTCAGACCACCCCACCAATGCGGATCAGACTGGCAACTAACAAGCGGGCAGACCGGCGGCAGGGTAGCGGTCAGACCGCCCAGACACCTGCGGTCTGACCGCCCCCCAGCAGCTCTGTGTTTTTGTTGATTCTTTTTGGGCTATTTTCTTGGAGTTCTTCTCTGCTTATTTTCTTTCGTCCAGTAGGCTCATTCAGAGTACACAAGTCTTTCTCTTCATAGATTTGATATCTATTGTAGAGAAGATTTTTGTGGATACTCTTTGGGGGGCAAGTTTTTTTTAAAGCGACATTCACCCCCCCTCTGTCGCCATTTCGGTCCAACAGAACGATCACGGCTGAACAACCACGACAGAACGACCACAATATGTTGACCACAGTAGGCTTCAACTACCGCATTTCGATTACGGCAGAATGATCACAGGAGTAATCGGTAGGCTTCGACGTCCAACAGTGTACCGGTCATATGCTACACGGAACCGGCCGTATGAAACAGTGAACCGGTCATAAGTGAGAATGAACTAGTCAATGGTCGAGCTACGATGCACGGTCGGTTACTCGATGGTCGTAGCTACGATCTGGTCGATGCCGATAGTCATAGACTTTGCTGGTCGATCAGCAGCAAAATCTACGACCACAGTCGGTAGTCGAGGGCATCGACCATGATCGATGATCGATAGAGCGAGTTATAGTAGCCGGTCGGTGGTCATAGATACAATGGTTTGTTGTAGTCATAGACTTAGCAGTCTGTTGTCTAGTCGTAGACTTTGCGATCTGATGTCATAGTCGTAGGATTCGTGATCGGTTGTCTTAGACTTTGTGATCGATAGTCATAGACTTTGTGATCGATAGTCGTAGACTTCATAGTCGGTACTCATAGGCTTCGAGTAATTTAATTCTTGTGATCTTCGAGTACCTCGAGTACTCATGTCGATGGGCCAGTGGTCTGACCGGCCTGTACATGGTGGTCAGACTGGTCTTTCTGAGTGGTCAGTGTACAGTCAACCCTGTTGGTACACAGTACTAGGTAGTCAGTGATACAGTATTGAGTCGGTACTCGGTGGTCAATGGTATAGTGGCTGGTTGATGGTTGGTAGTCTTAGACTGGGAGTGTTAAGATGTTGTGATTTATGACTGTTCTGAGAGGTGATAATTTCCAAGTACTTGTGATTTTTGAGTGCTCATTGAGCGGTCGTACGAGTGGATGGAAGTTGATTTTCTGAAAGGCATGAAAATTGTGGTCGTGGATGCTATATTTGGTGTTGATGGATGAATAAGGGTGTGACATGTGTGTGTGGACTAATGTCGGTCAATTGGGAAGAACTTGTGCTGGGGAATATATTCTTTGGTCTTTGCATGTGCGGGTTGGGCGTGGAGACGGTCATGGTTGGTAACGAGGAGGACCAAGACTAGGATGGGGGAAATCTAAGGTCCAGGGGGTCGAGTATGTCACGAGGTGGTCAGGCTCACACTGGAGCATGTGGATATCAAAGGTGGTGATACATAGAGAAGCTGCAGGAGGTGCGGTCCTAGAGGTTTCGACACGTGAGATGGATGATGCATGATGAAGATACAGGAGGTGCGGCCTTGGAGGCTTCGTCATGTGATGAGTTAGGAGTTGTGAAAGGAGTCCACAATAGGGAAGACTTAGAGATTTGTTAAAACCTATGTTTGGAAGGATTTTGGGTCCCTTGATTTTCGAAGAGATAGGATTTTGTATCCGTGTTTGGTGAGGATACATTTGAGGCGTTAGCCTATAAAAGCAGGGAGAGGCTGGGGGTTAACGCAAGGCTGTTAGAAGTTTTTGACGAAGAAAAGAGAGGATTTAGTTTTTGGCTAGGGCATTTAGGGATGCTTATGAAGGTGCTTTGTAAATCTACAAAAATCTAGCAATAAACATCATCTTGAATCAAGTAAGTTCTTGGTTTGCTTGAAAAGTGCTGGTGTTTGCAGTTGGATCAAAGCGTACAACTACGTGCAAAGGTGATCAAGAGGTTCTGTTTCTGGGTTGACGATTTTGAGTACGTTCAATCTGGTTGAAGATCAAAGCTGAGTGATCTAGCGAGCAGCTAAGCATTGATCGGTCGAAACCTTATTGACTACTTAGATATTTCAAAAAGCGGAGACAATCATTTACTCCCTTTGATTGCGGTATTCAATCCTACAGCTTTGCGGTGGATGCTTCAAAGGGTAGTGACAGAAGGATATAGTTTTTAAATTCAAAATGAAGAATGCATGCCTCGCCTAATTGGAAACCTACAATTGTAATAGTTTGTGTAGATTCTAGAAGAAAGGAATGGAGTGCTATCATTGCCTTGGAAGCCAATTATGCATCTAGGTTGAAGACCTGCCTGCTCTCGCCACATAGCAGTACCAAAATCGCTCTTTCTTTATTCTCTCTTCTACTGCTCTAACCAAACAGCTGTCTGCCTTGGTATAAAAATTGTTGCAATATATTTATCTAATTCAGGGAGTCCAGTGTCTATAGTAAAGTATGGGCTGTTGACTATAATGATGTCATTATTTCATTTACAACTATAGACTACCAACCGTTTGTATGGCAATTTTGTCTTGGGAGAAAATGCAACTGCGAAAAATGATTTATATTGACCTTGAATCCAACCATAGAAATCAGTCAGAAAATACATATATATACACGTGTTTAAGTCAAGCAGTTTCATTTCTAGCTGGGTTTTGATTAAGAAGGAAAAAGAAAAAAAAGATCAATGTACATATTAATGTGTTTATTAATAATACCAACCTCAACCTATCAATGGAACATTGGCTTTTAGTAAAAAAAATTATATCCAAGACTATTCTATTTTCATAAAAGATTCTACCTAAGCTTTGGCAAGTTACATTAAATCGAAAAAATGAAGATGAATATGAATTGCTCAACAATGTATTGGAAATAATCTTGTTTCCTTTGTTGCTAGTAGTATCCGAGTCAATTTGACGTGTATGAGTTGTGTCCATATACAAGTATACGAGTAGAGGATAGAGTAAGAAACCGAATCAGTGGTAGAGTCCGTTTTGTAGTCAATATATTGAGTATAAGTAACAGAGCAATGTAAACGAGAAAAAATTGAACAAGAGCGATCGGTTGTGATCGAGAAGTTGAGAGAAAGAAAAAAGAAGAAAAGCGGAAGTGCTTTGGCTCCTGGAAGAACGTATTCGTGTGCTTTATTGAGTGCTCGAAATCATCGAGAACCAAGGATGCTCGAAGGTAATGAGTACAGGAGTACTCGAAGAGGCAGCAAAGCGACCGTGGTCGAAGGCACTGGTGTTTGCAGTCGAAGTATCGAGTACTCGTAACTTGGTAATGAGTACATGCAAAGTGTAGAGGGAGTGTGGTCGTAAATCTTACCAAGGAAAAGCTACAAGCACACACGCAGCACAGAAAGTATGGTCGTTACGAGGACATGCTGGTCGTAACAAGGCTACAAATATGAGCCGATCGGGAATACGCAGTCATAAGCCAGAATGATTGTTACTCAGTTACGAGTATGTGCACAGTAGCAAGGATTGGTCGTAACCAGCTAAGTGGTCATTGTTACAGTTGTAATCTTGTTTTTCCAGTTGTGGTTGTACTCCTGGTCTTGTACGAGTGGTCAAAATCGTGCACGAGTCGGGTCATGGTTGTATACGAGTCCACTTCACAGTCGTAGTCGAGTTTGAGTCTGTTTCATAGCCGTAGCCGAGTTCGAGTAATAGTAGTGGTCGTAACCGAGTCGCAGTTGTAGAGTAGGGTATAAAAGGCAGAGCCATGTAACCAAGAGAGTAGGGTGAGAAAGGCGAGAGGGGCGAGAGAGGCCAAGGCGATCGGTGTGATCGAGAGGCAAGAGAGAGAGCGATCTATGTGATCGAGAGAAAGAAAATAAAGAAGAGAAGAGCGGTTTGGCTCTGGGAAATCTATCGAGTTCTTGTGTTCCCAGACATGGTCGTAAATGATGTACGACCACGGTGAGCAGGAGATCGCAAGTGTGGTCGTAAAAAAGTTACGACCACGGCAATCGAGTGGCATTGTGCATAGTGGCAGCAGATGTGGTCGTAAAGGAGTTACGACCACGGTCACATAGCAGGAAGGCGTGGTCGTAAGTCATTACGACCACAGCGGAAAATGTGGTCATAAGTCGTTACGACCATAGCGAGAAGGCGTGGTTGTAAAGCGTTACAACCACAGCGGTCGACAAAATCACTGCGTGGTCATAAGAAGCTACGACTATCGTGATCGGGCGTGGTCGAAGAGAGTGTAGCATAGAGAAGCGGTGAACGTGGTCGCAAATTCAGTTGAAGTTTACGACTACGTGGTTAGAGTAGCGAGATGTGATCAGAGAGATCACAATGTGGTCGTAACAACTGTCTGTGTGGTCGGAGAACTAACAGAGCAGTCGTAGCGACACAAGAGGTGGTCGTAGCCACTACAACGTGGTCGTACGACTACAGGAGGTGGTCGTAGCGGCCAGAACGTGGTTGTAAGATCCTGAGAGCAGTTGTGAAGGCTGTAACAAGTGGTATCAGAGCATGGATGACAAGGCAAAGGCTCAGGGTGGGCTAATCTCCCTCCAGTACCCTCTCCTGATGTTTGACAACTACCTGGTGTGGGCAATGAAGATGAAGGTGAATATGCGTGCCCAAGGAGTCTGGGGCGCAGTCGATCCGAAGGGGAAGGACAAGGAGGTGGAAGACAAGGTAGATCAGGTGGCTTTGGCCCTCATCTACCAGGTGGTGCCAGACGTGATGATGCATCAGCTCATCAGCAAGGAGACAGCACGGGAAGCGTGGGAGGCACTTCAGACAATGCACGAAGGAGTTGATCGTGTCAAGGAGATGCAGCTCTAGAATTTGCGGAGCGAGTTTGAGAATCTGAAGATGGAAGAGACCCAGTCGGTGGACGAGTTCGTCGGCAAGCTAAGTTCATTGTACAATCAGATTAACTCTCTTGGTGACAAGATGGAGGAATTTGTGGCGGTAAAGAAGTACCTGCGCGTGCTTCCAAACAAGTACATACCTATTGTCACAACACTTAAAACGTTGCTAGTAAGGAGAGATCTGAGAGATGGTCGTGGCTCATCATACAACCATGGGAGGTGGTGCGGTCGAGGTGGCTAGAGTGGTCGAGGTGGTAGGGGTGGCTGTGGAGACAAGGCTAGGCAAGGCGGTGGTGAGAGATCCCATGATTTGGCACATATCAAGTGCTTTGTATGTGGCGAATACGGGCACTACGCGATAAGATGTTGCAGCAATAAAAAGTGCTTCAACTATAATGAGTTTGGGCACTTTGCTTTGGATTGCAAGAGCAAGAAAAAGGACGGGGAGGTGAACCTTGTCAAAGATGAAGAAGATGATGGAGAGCTTGTACTTCTCTCCTCATATGTTGAAAATGAGTCAGTCATAGTGGAACTAAATGAGGAGAACGTAGTTCCAAAACTACGCACGAAGGAAGGAAGCCATGATCACACGGATCAGTGGTACTTGAATAATGGAGCAAACAACCACATGACAGGAGATCACTCCATGTTCCACAAGCTCGATGAGAAGGTTGGGGCAAGGTCAAGTTTGGTAACAGCTCCATGATGGAGATAAAGGGCAAAGGGATGATGATGTTGCAATGCAGGAACGGAGATAAGAAGTTGTTGATAAGAATTTATTATATACCAAGTCTATGCAACAACATACTTAGTTTGGGGCAGATGATAGAGAGAGGTGCAAGGTGGTGCTGCAAGATGAGTTCTTGCGAGTGTATGACAAGAACAGAGATTTGTTGATGAAGGCAAAGATATCTTCAAATCAGTTGTACAAGATTTCTTTGAAAACTTGTAAACAGGTTTGGGTGGAGAGAGGCACAGATGGACGAAGTGCAGAGGCAGCAGGAGGCAAGCTTGGTACACAAAAAGTCATAACGAGGAAGGAGATCGAGTTGGCAAAAGGTATGGTCATAACGAGTAGTGGCTTTGGAAGGGCATGCAGTGGTCGTAGCGAGCAACACAAGAGATGCGCACAGGCAAGCAGCTGAGTCCGGTCGAGCGCATACAGGTAGAGAAAAGCGAAGCGATGGTTCGGGTGGTCGACACAGACAACATGCAGCAGGCATGATCGTAGCGAGCAAGGGCACGGGAGGAGCTCTCACGCATGCAATAGGAGGCAATCATAGATGGGTCCCAAGATGGTGGGAGGAAGCATAGCGTGGAGGCCAGTGGTCGAAAGCAAGAGCATACGATAGTGAGAGTAGGTGCTGGTGGAGGAAGCATGAGCAGGTGCTGCAGGTAGAAGATAACCAGAATTACAGCTGTAAGAAGGCATGCAAGGAAGAAGTAGCAGCAAGAGAGAAGGCCAACGTGATCAAGAAGGAAAATCAAGATTAAGGAGGTGATTGTTAAAGTTTTAATCTTGTTTTTCCAATCGTGGTCGTAGTCCTGGTCTTGTACGTGTGGTCGGAGTCGTGTATGAGTCGGGTCATGGTCGTATACAAGTCCGCTTCACAGTCGTAGTCGAGTTCGAGTCTGTTTCATAGTCGTAACCGAGTTCGAGTAATAGTAGTGGTCGTAACCGAGTCAAAGTCGTAGAGTAGGGTATAAAAGGCAGAGCCATGTAACCGAGAGAGTAGGGCAAGAAAGGCAAGAGGGGCAAGAGAGGCCAAGGCGATCAGTGTGATCGAGAGGCAAGAGAGAGCGATCTATGTGATCGAGAGAAAGAAATAAAGAAGAGAAGAGCGGTTTGGCTCAAAAATCTATCGAGTTCTTTGTGTTCCTAAATGTGGTCGTAAATGATTTACAACCATAGTGAGTAGGAGATCGCAGGCGTGGTCGTAAAGGAGTTATGACCACGGCAATCGAGTGGCGGCATGCATAGTAGCAGCAGACTGGTTGTAAAGGAGTTACGACCACTGTCACATAGCAGGAAGACATGGTTGTAAGTCGTTACGACCACAGTGGAAGACGTGGTTGTAAGTCGTTACGACCACAGTGAGAAGGCATGGTCGTAAACCGTTGCGACCACAGCGGTCGACAGAATCACTGCGTGGTCGTAAGGAGCTACGACTATGGTGATCGGGTGTGGTCGAAGAGAATGCAGCACAGAGAAGCGGTGAACATGGTCGTAAATTTAATTGAAGTTTACGACTACGTGGTCGGAGCAGCGAGATGTGATCGGAAAGATCACAGTGTGGTCGTAACGACTGTCTGTGTGGTTGGAGAATCAACAGAGCAGTCGTAGCGACACAGGAGGTGGTCGTAGCCACTACAACATGGTTGTACGGCTACAGGAGGTGGTCGTAGCATCCAGAACGTGGTCGTAAGGTTCTAGGAGCAATCGTGAAGGCTGTAACAGTCATAAACCACAATGTGGTTGTAAACGAGCTATAACTACTAAGATTCAAGCTTCAACGTGGCTGTAAACATCAACTGGGCCAACACAATGAAGGTAAGGTTTATTTTGTACAAAACATACTTCAGCTCCAGTTCCATTAATGTGTGTGAGGGGAAATGAGTTCATTTATGCGTGAGGTAAAACTAAAATATGAAGATTTTTTTAGGAATCAAAATAGCACTGAAGATATCACTATTTATCTATTGCATTAGTTTAGTTTTTTCCACGAAGGATGAAAACCATGTATGACATCCAAGTGTTACTGGACATGTTCATCTCATATTTTTGTAGGACTCATCATAGGAAATCTGACACTCTGGAGTACACCGAGCATTGTTCAAAATAGTATTCTCATACCCTCACATTCAGTATGTTCCAGCAAGATGCCTTATAGTCAGACCTGAACCTATTTTCTTTCCATTTGTTAGCAAACCAAATAGTATTTTATATCCCAAGGGTATAGGAATTGTAAATGCTGCTGAAATTTGTTTATGGAATCATAGAAACTTTCTGTAGCTTCCTTTGTTTTTAGATTAGAGCAGTGAACGGGCGCGCACACGCACAGGTGCACCCATTAGCAATTCTGTAGTAAGTCCTTACAAGCTAATAATCTTAAAGGGCATTAAACTGAATAGAGTATATATATATTTAGTGGTAGTGCTTATTTGGGTGCTAACATGCTAATGTGAATATTGACCGTACAATCTGGCCCGAACGTCCTGGATCCTTGAGGGTGGGAGCACCTAATCCACTTATGTAATATTTGCACTTAACCCCTGCATGCGAATCATTTTTTCCTCCATAGCCCCCACCTCCCTTCTCCCCGCGCCTTCCACTCCATTAGCATCCAGACACCTCAACTCCCGCCGCCAGCATCGCCACCTCCCTCCGAGCCGACCTCCTCCCCGAGCTCCGACGCCCTCCGACCTAGCCTCCTCCCTGATCGCCGACACCCTCCGACCAGGCCTCCTCCCCGAGCACCGTCGCGTCCAACCTAGTCTCCTCCCCAAGCACCGCCACCATCCTCCAACCTGGTCTGCTCCCCGAGCACCAACGTCGTCTGACCTAGACTCCTCCCTAAGCGCCGACGCCATTCGACCATGCCTCCTCCCTGAGCCCTAACTCCCTCTAATCTGGTCTCCTCTCCGAGCATCGTCGCCCTCCGACCCGGTCTGCTCTCTGAGCACCGCTGACCTCTAAGCCAACCTCCTCCCCGAGCACCACCACCCTCTGACTTTGTTTGCCCCCCAAGCACCGATGCCCTCCGAGCCGACCTCCTCCCCAAGCGCCGCCCCCCCGAATCAAAGTTAGATATTGAGGTGTCAATTCCATGTTGGTGAAGTTGATGTATGCTGTTTGAACTTGCTTAATATTGTAGTTCACAAGGCCCATGTCATTTGCCCCATGGCCAAATTGGTTCAGCTGATGAGATTTTTTTGCTATGCAGGTACCTACGTTCTTTATCTGTTGCTATGACATAGAAACACGTTACTCATCCAGGTTACTCAACCACACCACGTGCAAGATCCAATCTGTAGATTGTTGATGCTGATCAACGCCGCAACGAGTAGTGCCTCCACCGGTATCCACACGTCCGGGGCCGGAACGCCGATCGCGAGTGTACGTAAAGATCATATCGGCTGAACCTGTAATATTCTCATGTACGAATCCCTTTGCCTCACGATATAGATTGAGCTCAAGGCGAGACCTGTGTCATCCTCTTAATAGTTCAATCACTCTCTCGATTCCGTGATGGATTATAAACTTGTGATTGACTCCTCAATCACCTTGGCATGGCCATGCACTTTCATAATCCATTACATCGAGGGGGCCAGAGATATCTCTCCCATAAGGAGGGACAAATTCTATCTTGATCATTCACATCCCACTACATGTTTCATGGCAACCCGAAGACTACTTTTATGACTACCCAGTTACGGAGTAGTGTTTAGTAGTCCCAAAATAAGCTTCTACGCATGTTGGGAACCATGATGATCTCAAGTCTAAGGATTCTACATAAACACTACTTGAGACCAACTGATGACACATGGAATCTCTGCAGTGTCTCATGGCGGGTCTATCCAACATATGTTCACTAACACATGTCCATATTATTGATTTGGTATCACCATACTATGATCCATGAGACATGATAATCAATCAATACATATGCTGATCTTTGAATCATATTTGTTCCTTATATGATATATGATCAGGGATCATTTAGAAATAGCAACATTTTAGCATTAAGAGTCTCATGGATAAGTCACATACTCATTGATCAATAATGATAATGTCTATTTCAAGGAACAAAGTAATGCATCATAAACATAGTATGTGATATATATAACATCTCCATGTTGCCTCTAGGGCATATCACTAACAGTCTCCCACTTGCACTAGAGTTAACCATGTAGGTATCTAATACCCATTGCCCTAGTGTGAGCCTCATGCTTTGGCTGGGGAAGCGGCTTTGTCAACGGATCTGCAATTTTCAAATCTGTTTGTACTTTGCATATCTTCACATCGCCTCTCTCCACTATCTCGCGGATGAGATGAAATCGCCGTAAAATGTGCTTGGACTTTTGGTGCGATCTAGGCTCCTTGGCTTGCGCAATGGCCCCACTATTGTCACAGTAGAGGTTCATTGGGCTAGAGGCACTAGCCACCACACCAAGCTCAGAAACAAATTTCTTGATCCAAGCGGCTGTTTAGCGGCTTGAAGCTGCTCGTGCTCGGCTTCGTTGTAGAATCAGCAACCGTCTCTGCTTGGAACTCTTCCACTCACCGCACCGCCATTCAGCGAAACACAAATCCAGATTGCGATCTAAAATCATCTTTGTCAGTTTGGAAGCTAGCATCGGTGTAACCATTTACAACGAGCTCTTCCTCACCCCCATAGACAAGGAACACATCTTTAGTTGTTCGGTATACTTCAAGATGTTCTTTACGGCAATCCAGTGACCTTCACCTGGATCTGACTGGTATCTACTCGTAGCACTTAAAGCATACGAGACATCTGGACGTGTACAAAGCATGGCATACATAATGGACCCAATAGCCGAAACATATGGAATCGCATTCATTTTATCCCGCTCATCAGGTGTACTAGGACACTGATTCTTGCTAAGATTTATACCATGTGACATAGGTAGAAAGCCTTTCTTGGAATCCTACATGTTGAACCTTTTCAACACCTTGTCAATGTACGTATCTTGGCTTAATGCAATTAGCCTTTTTGATCTATCTCTATAGATCTTGATGCCCAGAATATATGCCGCCTCTCCTAAGTCTTTCATAGAGAAACTATTTTTTAATGAAGACTTAACAGATTCGAGCATAGGAATGTCATTTTCGATCAGTAATATGTCATCCACATATAAGACCGGAAACACGAGTGCGCTCCCACTAGCCTTTTTGTAAACACAAGGCTCTTCTTCGTTCTTGATGAAACCAAACCCTTTGATTACTTCATCAAAACGAATGTTCCAACTCCGAGATGCTTGCTTTAATCCATAAATGGATCTTTGCAGCTTGCATATCTTTCCAACTAATTGCGGATCGACAAAACCCGTGGGCTGTGTCATGTACACATCCTCACTCAGATTTCCATTAAGGAAAGTTGTTTTGACATCCATTTGCCATATTTCATAGTCGAAATATGCAGCAATCGCTAGAATGATCCGAATAGACTTTAGCATTGCGACGGGTAAAAAAGTTTCATCATAATCAACACCTTGAATTTGTTTGAAACCTTTGGACACTGTCGCGCTTTATAGATGTGAACATTTCCATCTATGTCTATCTTTTCTTGAAAACCCATTTGCACTCAATGGTTTTAACACCATCAGTGGATCAACCAAGTTCCAAACTTGATTCTTGTGCATGGATTCAATTTCGATCTCATGGCTTCAAGCCATTTCTCAGAGTCTGGTCCCACCATCGCTTCTTCATAGGTCTTAGGTTCATCGTTGTCTAACAACAATATGTCCCGTTGTTGAGTAGTCAAGAACATGTACCTCTCAGATGCACGACGTGACCTCTCTGACCTACGTGGTGCCGGTGTGTCCACAATAGGTTCTTCAATAATTTGTTCATCCTGTTGTGGTTCTGTAGGAGCTGAAACGTTTTCAGGTGTTTCTCGAATTTCTTCAAGTTGCACCGTGCTCCTACTATCCCTTCTTGAGAGAAACTCTTTCTCTAAGAATACACCATGTCGGGCGACAAACACTTTGCCTTCTTCTTTATTATAGAAGTAATATCCTTTTGTTTATTTAGGATACCCGATAAAGAAGCATTTATCAGATTTAGGAGTGAGCTTATCAGATTGTAAACATTTTACATAAGCCTCACATCCCCAAATCTTAAGAAAAGACAAGCTAGGGCGTTGTCTGTCCACATCTCATATGGTGTCTTTTCTACGATTTTGATGGAACCACTGTTTAGTGTGGCGGCGGCTGTTTCAGAGCGTACCCCAAAAAGACAACGGAAGATCACTTTGGCTCATCATGGAGCGCACCATATCTAATAAGGTGCGATTTCTCGTTCAGATACCCCATTCCATTGAGGTGTTCTGGCGGAGTCAATTGTGGAACAATTCCACAATCCTTCGATGATTGCCAAACTCATGGCTCAAATACTCGCCTCCACGATCGATCGTAGAAACTTGATTGTCTTGCCTAAATGATTTTGCACTTCATTTTGGAATTCTTTGAACTTTTCAAAGGATTCAGACTTATGCTTCATCGGTAGATATACCCATATCTACTAAAGTCATCGATAAAAGTTATGAAATACTGAAAACCACCTCTGGTTGTTGAGCTCATTGATCCACATACATCGAATGTACGAGTGCCAATAAGTCACTTGCCCGTTCACCTTGACCGGTGAAAGGTGCCTTTGTCATCTTGCCAAGTAAACAAGATTCACATCTCTCAAATGATTCAAAATCAAATGAGTGCAGAATACCATCTCTATGGAGCTTCTCCATGCATTTCTCATTTATGTGACCTAGCGGCGATGCCAAATAAGCGTGGGATTCAAATCATTGAACGTTGCCTCTTTGCATTAATATTATAGACTGGTGACTCTTCAAGAGTAAGAACATATAACCCATTCACCAATGGAGTATGACAATAGAACATATCTTTGAAATAAAGAGAACAACCATTGTTCACAGATCTAAAGTCATAACCTTACGCTTGCAAACATGAAGCGAAATAATGTTCTTGGACAGAGATGGAACACAATAACAATTATTCAATTCCAAAACTAATCACGAAGGTAAAGACAATGGCATGGTGCCAACAACCACCGCAGCAACTTTTGCTCCATTGCCAACGCGAAGATCCACTTCGCTCCTCCTCAAACTTCTACTTCTTCTTAGCCCCTGCAACGATTTACAAATGTGAGCAACCGATCCGGTATAAAATACCCAAGAATCAGTAGATGAAGTAGCGAGATTGATTTCTATAACATTTATACAGGTGGAAGTCGTACTTCCTTCTTCTTCTCAAGATCCTCCAAGTACTTTGGGCAATTCCTTTTCCAATGTCACGATTGCTTACGATAGTAACAATCGCATTAGGAGCGATGCCCTTCTTGACTTGCTTAGCCTTAGAACCGCCGCAATCTCATCGGAGCTAACTTTCTTTGATCGCGCCTTTCTTGACATTGGGCTTGCCCTTGCCTTTCTGCATCATCATCACATGATTGCTGCTTTTCTTAATGCTTTCCTCGGCAGCTTTTAGCATCCCATGCAACTCACCAAGGTCTTGTCCATGTTGTTCATGTGATAGTTCGGTATGAATGGCTCAAAGCTCGGAGGAAGCGACGAGAATAACATCGTAGCCAACTCTTGGCTAAGGGAAAACCAAGCTTTTCCGGACTCTCAATGTAGCCAATCATCTTAATCACATGAGGGCTGACGGATTCCTCTCGCAAGCTGCAAGCAAACAAGGACTTTGAAGTGTTGAACCTCTCACCCTTGCTTGGTTCTCAAACATACCACGCAACCCCACAATGATATTGTAGGCATCTGTGTTCTCATATTGTTTCAAGCTCAGAGAACATTGTGGCAAGCATGAGACAGCTCACATCAAGGCAATCATTCGTTTGCTTCTCATAAGCTCTCCGTGCAGCCGCAGATAGCATTATCGAGCAAGTCATCGGGATAAGGAGACTCAAGGACATACTCCTTGCGCTCTTGCTTGAGAACAATTCTCAAGTTGCGATACCAATCCATAAAGTTCGTTCCATTGAGTTTTTCTTTCTCAAGAATAGATCGCAAATTAAAAGTACTGGATACGGCGTTAGCTGACATGATCTACAACACAAGAATATGCAAAGTTTAGCACTATGTTTATGTTCATCTTTTATTAAACTATTTAACAAAAGACTCCCACTATGTGTTTTGCAACAAAACTCCCTCTAAGTTACATAGTGGGTAAAGATCCTCATTTCACTAATTCCTAGTGAGCTTTGGCATCACGGCTAGAAAACTAGTGACATGGGTAAGCAACACCTTGCTAATCACATCCCTATGTGACTCTTGCTTGTTGGGTGACATCAGTATGCCCCGGCCCCAACCTATGCCCCAGGGTCCAAAACTGTTTTGATAACCTTGTTAAGTAAACCAAATGCTTTCGCATGTAGATGTCCGACATCTACCCCAAATAATGATGATAACCGATGGCACTCTACTTTGGTAGACCAACCATGCGGTGATCAGTATCTTTTGGTGCAACATATGAAAGGGCATTAACACCTAATTTTTATGAGGGATTCTATCCTACCAAAGCAACATATCAATGCAAAAGAATAAGATAGATAACATCACAGATAAACACTTTTAACTGTGAAGTAGTATGGCCCAAAAATAGTGATATCCATCTCCATGTAGGTGTAGACGATCTCCATCCTCCACATCACTCCTTTAGGCCACCATGCTTGAAAGCCTGTAACCTCAAAACTAGGCTACTACCTATAATAGCTAGAAATTGAAGATTACAAAGATAGATTCAAGCATTAAGGTCGACACGCAGGTCGTTAAATACAATATAGACAGCTAACAATAGCTGAAATAATCATGACACGCAAGCCATGAACGAATGTTACATGCATCACATACATCTCATACATTCCAATAACCTATAGGGCCATACTATTCACACCATTCCCTACAAAAACAAGTTAGACGTAGAATCGCATTCTACCTAACGATGTGAACCCATGACGCTATACAAGGGGGGGTACGCACGGCAGTGAACGGGCGCGCACACGCACAGGTGCACCCATTAGCAATTCTGTAGTAAGTCCTTACAAGCTAATAATCTTAAAGGGCATTAAACTGAATAGAGTATATATATATATTTAGTGGTAATGCTTATTTGGGTGCTAACATGCTAATGTGAATGTTGACCGTACAATCTGGCCCGAACGTCCTGGATCCTTGAGGGTGGGAGCACCTAATCCACTTATGTAAGATTTGTACTTAACCCCTGCGTGCGAATCATTTTTTCCTCCGTAGCCCCCACCTCCCTTCTCCCCGCGCCTTCCACTCCATTAGCATCCAGACACCTCAACTCCCGCCGCCAGCGTCGCCACCTCCCTTCGAGCCGACCTCCTCCCCGAGCTCCGACGCCCTCTGACCTAGCCTCCTCCCTGATCGCCGACACCCTCCGACCAGGCCTCCTCCCCGAGCACCGTCGCGTCCGACCTAGTCTACTCCCCGAGCGCCGACGACCTCCAAGCCGGCCTCCTCCCCAAGCACCACCACCATCCTCCAACCTGGTCTGCTCCCCGAGCACCAACGTCGTCCGACCTAGACTCCTCCCTAAGCGCCGACGCCGTTCGACCATGCCTCCTCCCTGAGCACTAATGCCCTCTGATCTGGCCTCCTCCCCGAGCGTCGTCGCCCTCTGACCCGGTCTGCTCTCTGAGCACCGCTGACCTCTAAGCCAACCTCCTCCCCGAGCACCACCACCCTCTGACTTTGTTTGCTCCCCGAGCGCCGATGCCCTCCGAGCCGGCCTCCTCCCCAAGCGCCGCCCCCCCCCCCCGAATCAAAGTCAGATATTGAGGTGTCAATTCCATGTTGGTGAAGTTGATGTATGCTGTTTGAACTTGCTTAATATTGTAGTTCACAAGGCCCATGTCATTTGCCCCATGGCCAAATTGGTTCAGCTGATGAGATTTTTTTGCTATGCAGGTACCTACGTTCTTTATCTGTTGCTATGACATAGAAACACGTTACTCATCCAGGTTCTTCAATCTTGTATCCGGTGATGTGATCATTGTGGAATATGAAGTTCATGCACTTGCCAAATGCGAAATACTTGCAGTAATTCAGGGATGTTGTCTGCAGAGTATGGGTCGTTGGTGTTCGAGGTCCTACTGATGTTCCACCCCGACGAGTGGCAAATGGTGGGAAAAGATCACCAAATGTTTATGGCCACAGACTAGCCAAACTAGGAAGCAAAGCTGACAGTGTTCTTGAATGGCTGCCTAAGCCTCCTTTGTAAAACTTGATGTACTAGATGAATCTGATGAACAAAGCTGCATGAGATTTTTCATCCTAAGATCCAAATCAATCAGGAAAAAATTCATAAAATGTTAAGAAGCTGATTTGTTCAATCTTCTAGACCCCACTCTTGAAGGAATGCGCGTAGGCTACGATAGCAGAAAATAAAAACTTTTCTACCGCGCACACCAGGACATCATGCTAAGGAGGGATCATGGATCGTTACCACTAGACGCGCAGCGCAGCGGAAGAAGCGTTGGAGAAGCCGATCCAACCATGCGCGTCGAGGTAGTAGTGGAATTAGTCAATCGTCCCGAACAGATCGTCCTCCCTGATCGCCGACACCCTCCGACCAGGCCTCCTCCCCGAGCACCGTCGCGTCCGACCTAGTCTCCTCCCCAAGCACCGCCACCATCCTCCAACCTGGTCTGCTCCCCGAGCACCAACGTCGTTTGACCTAGACTCCTCCCTAAGCGCCGACGCCGTTCGACCATGCCTCCTCCCTGAGCCCTAACGCCCTCTGATCTGGTCTCCTCCCCGAGCGTCGTCGCCCTCCGACCCGGTCTACTCTCTGAGCACCGCTGACCTCCAAGCCAACCTCCTCCCCGAGCACCACCACCCTCTGACTTTGTTTGCTCCCCGAGCGCCAATGCCCTCCGAGCCGACCTCCTCCCCAAGCGCCGCCCCCCCCCCCGAATCAAAGTCAGATATTGAGGTGTCAATTCGATGTTGGTGAAGTTAATGTATGCTGTTTGAACTTGCTTAATATTGTAGTTCACAAGGCCCATGTCATTTGCCCCATGGTCAAATTGGTTCAGCTGATGAGATTTTTTTGCTATGCAGGTACCTACGTTCTTTATCTGTTGCTATGACGTAGAAACACGTTACTCATCCAGGTTCTTCAATCTTGTATCCGGTGATGTGATCATTGTGGAATATGAAGTTCATGCACTTGCCAAATGCGAAGTACTTGCAGTAATTCAGGGATGTTGTCTGCAGAGTATGGGTCGTTGGTGTTCGAGGTCCTACTGATGTTCCACCCCGACGAGTGGCAAATGGAGGGAAAAGATCACCAAATGTTTATGGCCACAGACTAGCCAAACTAGGAAGCAAAGCTGACAGTGTTCTTGAATGGCTGCCTAAGCCTCCTTTGTAAAACTTGATGTACTAGATGAATCTGATGAACAAAGCTGCATGAGATTTTTCATCCTAAGATCCAAATCAATCAGGAAAAAATTCATAAAATGTTAAGAAGCTGATTTGTTCAATCTTCTAGACCCCCCTCTTGAAGGAATGCGCGTAGGCTACGATAGCAGAAAACAAAAACTTTTCTACCGCGCACACCAGGACATCATGCTAAGGAGGGATCATGGATCGTTACCACTAGACGTGCAGCGCAGCGGAAGAAGAGTTGGAGAAGCCGATCCAACCACGCGCGTCGAGGTAGTAGTGGAATTAGTCGATCGTCCCGAACAGATCGTCTCCTCCACGCGATCAACCACACCACGTGCAAGATCCAATCTGTAGATTGTTGATGCCGATCAACGCCGCAACGAGTAGTGCCTCCACCGGTATCCACACGTCCGGGGCCGGAACGCCGATCGCGAGTGTACGTAAAGATCATATCGGCTGAACCTGTAATATTCTCATGTACGAATCCCTTTGCCTCATGATATAGATTGAGCTCAAGGCGAGACCTGTGTCATCCTCTTAATAGCTCAATCACTCTTTCGATTCTGTGATGGATTATAAACTTGTGATTGACTCCTCAATCACCTTGGCATGGCCATGCCCTTTCATAATCCATTACATCGAGGGGCCCAAAGATATCTCTCCCATAAGGAGGGACAAATTCTATCTTGATCATTCACATCCCACTACATGTTTCATGGCAAACCCGAAGACTACTTTTATGACTACCCAGTTACGGAGTAGTGTTTAGTAGTCCCAAAATAAGCTTCTACGCATGTTGGGAACCATGATGATCTCAAGTCTAAGGATTCTACATAAACACTACTTGAGACCAACTGATGACACATGGAATCTCTGCAGTGTCTCATGGCGGGTCTATCCAACATATGTTCACTAACACATGTCCATATTATTGATTTGGTATCACCATACTATGATCCATGAGACATGATCATCAATCAATACATATGCTGATATTTGAATCATATTTGTTCCTCATATGATATATGATCAGGGATCATTTAGAAATAGCAACATTTTAGCATTAAGAGTCTCATGAATAAGTCACATACCCATTGATCAATAATGATAATGTCTATTTCAAGGAACAAAGTAATGCATCATAAACATAGTATGTGATATATATAACATCTCCATGTTGCCTCTAGGGCATATCACTAATAGAGCGCGCGCGTCTCCGGCGTCGAGCGCCCTTGACGACAAGCGACTGGCAGCCTACCCAGCGGGGTTTGGTTGACGCGGCGTGATCGAGGGGGGCGCGGTGATACCATGTGGCGACGTTCCATCTCCCGGTGCGGATCCTGGAGCATCGTGGTGGTACGACGCTGCAACGTTGGGCTATCACCGGTTGGACTTCCGCCGGCTGGACTTCTGCCGGTTGGACTTTCGTCGGGTGGACTTCCGCCGGCTGGACTTCTGCCGGTTGGCTTTCCCATTGATGGGGTATTTATAGCGTGCTGGTGTAACATTGTACCTGCATTGTATGCTCGGATAGGTGCTGCTCCCCTAAAATGGGCCTCTTCAGTGCATCCACATTCCATGGCGACACCACGCGGCTTGGGGAATGTTGATGTACTGATGGAGGCCTATTTTTCTCGGGAGCTTGGTTAGCGTCCGTTAACGGCAACTGCTCGCACTTGCTGTGCTCGCGTCGAACTTCTGCATACAACGGCAAGGTTTGCCCTGTTCTCTTAGACAGGCTCACCTTCAGTAGGGGCTTGTGATCAAGCCCGTCTTTCGAGAGAATATTGATGGACTGAAGGTGGCCTGTTTATGAGAACAAGCCAAAACTTGTCGTGACATAACCTGCGCCAGTGCGGTGTGTGGGGAATACCGTTGGATGTGCTGTCCCGCCAAGGCGGTGCCTACAAGGCGAGCAGCGGGGTGGTGTTCCAAAACCACTGGTCTCCTGCCTTGGAGGATAGTAGCCGCGGAGAGCAGGCGTTTGCGGGGTGGTCCGGGAGCGCTACGTGCGTGGGGGTAAGCACGCGGGCGCTTCGTCGCCTGTTCTTCGAAGTGGTGGCAGCGGAGCTGGCGCCTAGTCGAAGCAGACGCGTGAGCGCTCCGTCCCCTACCCTTCTAAGTGGCGGCAGCGGAGCTGACGCCTAGTCTAAGTAGGCGTGCAAGCGCTCCGTCCCCTACCCTTCGAAGTGGTGGCGCGGGCCGGCGCCTGTCGGAATGACACGCGGCGCTCGCCCCTACCGCCGAGGTGGTGGCGCGGGCCGGCGCCTGGTCGGCGTAGACGCGCAAGCGCTCCGTCCCGCACCCTTCAGTGGTGGCGCGAGGCCGGCGCTGGTCGGCGAGACGCGCGAGCGCCCGTCCCCTACCCTTTGAGGTGGTGGCGGCGGGCCGGCGCCTGGTCGGCGGACGCGCGAGCGTCCCGTACCCGCACTTCGTGGTGGCGCGAGGCCGGCGCTGGTCGGCGTGACGCGCGAGCGCCCGCCCCTACCCTTCGAAGTGGTGGCGGTGGGGCTGGTGCCTGGTCGGCGCAGACGCGCGAGCGCAACGCCCCTACCTTCCGGCGGTGGCGCGAGGCCGGCGCTGGTCGGCAGACGCGTGAGCGCTCCGTCCCCTACCTTCGGTGGGGCGCGGGCCGGCGCCTGGTCGGCGTAGCGCGGCGCTCCATCCGTGCCCTTCGGTGGTGGCGCAGAGGTGGCGTCTTAGTCGGTGGCGCGCGGCGCCCGCCCCTACCTTCGGTGGTGGCGATGCACTCCCTGGGGTGAGCGCGACCCTGCGGTAGTGCGCCTTAATGGCTCCGGGAATCGCGCCAACCCCTGGGCTGGCACAAGTGGGCTGCTATATCCGTACGCACTTGTCCATTCGAGATGCACACGCGGCGGGCCATGCTTGGCGTGTTCACAGGCCGTCAGGGGTCAAGCCCCTTCCCAGAGGGGCGGGGCACGTGGCGCGGCGCTGTAGGTGTGCCGCACGCTGGTTACTCGCCTTCCAACGTGCATGACTGGCTGCCAGCAGTTGCGCTTCTTGCCGATCTTCAGTTGCCCATGTCGTGCAGATTGGCGGTTGTCCCTTCGGACGGGTGTGGCCAGGGTCGGGGATGGTTGGCCCTGTTTGGGCTATCGCGGTTTAGGGTCCGAAGAGCCACGCCGACGCGCGCCGCAGGCTATGTCAGATCGCGTGACATGCGTTTATTCCTTGCGCTGACTGACACGCGGTGGGACGCTAGTGACGCGTCGTGTGGTGACAGGACTCTGTACGACCACGGTCGCATGCAGACTATGTGCACCGCCGCGACGCTTCGGCATCGCACGTGGGGAGGTGAGCGGTTGTCACTCGCCGCTTGCGCTTACCCACGGTGGGAGGCGGGGGGGCCTTAAAGTATCCCCCGTGGCGTTGTGCCTGCGCCTCATGCTTTCTGGTTGTTCACGTCACCCCCGCATTCGCTCGCCCTGTTCCTGCGCTCCTTTTTGCCGAGTTCCTCGTGGATGCTGATGGCAACTTGCGACGAGCATACTCAGGTGGGCGGCTACGCCATCCGCAGGCGGTCCTCACCGCTCGAGGTGAAATACGCACTGGAGGAGCGCGATCCGGCGGCGGCAGACAAGTGGTGGGCAGCGAAGAAGAGTCAGGGTCCGTACTTCAGCGAGTTGGGCCGCACGCTCGTGACAGAGGACACGATCCGGTCACTGCCGCGAGAGGGGAAGCTATCGGACTGCCACGCGGTGCGGTTGCCCGCCGATGACGAGACGGAGCCGCGCCCTGAGAAGTCGGAGGCGATCGTCTTCGTCGTGTACTTCGAAGTCGGACTTCGCATCCCATACGCGACAATTGTTGGGGACGTGCTGCGGACCTTCAAGCTGGAGTTGTCACAACTGACTCCGAACACGGTGGCTCACCTCGTCGTGTACAGCTGGGCCCTGTGCTCGGAGGGGTGTTGGCCCAGCGCGTCCCTGTTCGCGTATCTGCATGAAGCCCGGTGCCAACCGAAGGAGCGGAAGGACGGTATACTATCAAAATTTGGCAGCGTCAACTTCATTCTATGGGCGTCATGTGGGAAGCTTTTCCCCGCGAACATGACCCGAGGGAAGTGGGAGGTCAATTGGGCGAGGCGGTGGTTCTACCATCATGTGATAGGTGGCAGCGTTCTTGAGTGCACAGGCGGGCCGATTAAATTCAAGACCGCCCCCGGCTTAACGCTTGACCAGGAAGATAGGCTGAGGGCGCGAAGACTTGTGGGGGTCGCTGCCCGCTTCAATATGCGCGACCTCGCCGAGGAGTACATGATGCTCGGTGCGACGCCGCTTTCCCACGATTGGCGCTTCACAGCCGGTGAACGTCCGGATGATAACGTTCGCCCGTCCGTTTGCTCGCTGCCCGTGCCGACTGGTCTTCGTAAGTCTCGACCACGTCTTCCTCTTCGTTCGTACGTATTGCATTGTGTAAAAGTGCTTCGTTCGGCGCAGGGACTCGCCTTGAGGATGCGGAGCGCGCCGCACGCGTGTTCCTCGGGCCATACATCGGCAGAGAGCACGGGCAGCACGCAGCTGCGATTGTGAAGGCCGGATTGGGGCGAATAAACCGCGTGTGTGAGGCCTTAGGGCTTCCTGTGCCGGATCGCACCCCTCCGGACTAGCAGCATGAGGATGACGGTGCCGTGAAGGCGAAGGCGCCATCTCGCAAGAGGACCCGGAGCACTGCGACCATGCCCAGTACGGCGGTAGCCGCTGTTCCTACCGGCGCGGCAAGCCTGGAGTCGGGTTCGGCGAAGTATGCCGACTCAGACTTAGAAGGCGCGAGTACTGAGGGCGAAGGCGCCGGCGACAAAGGGCGCGCCGAGGAGGTCTCGCTGCCCGCAACCGTCGCCGAGGTGGTGGTGCTGGCCGATGGCACCGGCACAAAGTAGACGCGCGAGCACTCCGTCCCCTACTGATGGGAACGGGGTCCCGATCTTCCAACAGGTTCTGGATACGTTCGATTTGGTGGAGGCGCGACACAAATCGATCCGGCTTCCGAACGACACGTTCCGAACCCCGCAATCGCAGCACCACGTCTCCTCAGGTTATCAATCGTGCGCAGCCGGTTGACCTCGCCAAGAAGGCTAATCCTTGCCTACGAATCGAAGAACACAAGCAAGAACAAGGAAGAACACAACTGAATTGCAGATGTATTGATTCAGCACTCGAAAGTTGGGGTCTCACAAACCGATGAACGGCGAAACTGTTCAAAGACAGAATTGATCTAAGCAAAACCCCCCTAATGGTGGGGGTGGCGGCTGGATATAAAGGAGTTAGGGGCGTGCAAAACCCCTGGACGCGCCCCTAATGGGCTCCAACACGATACAAAGCCGATCGGCCCAAAAGACGGTGGCGCAGCACCCTGATAGATTCTGAATGCCCACTTGTTTCGACGATTCCTGTTTACTCAGAAGGAATTTTGACATGGGACCAAAGCCATTGGAAAGGTGGTCTTCTCAGCTTTCCATACATATGTAGAACGTCCAAAACGGAGTCTGGATGCGATCTGGACGTCCGTTTTAGTGCGGACTGGTCCTGGACTCCGAATCGGATTCGAAGTCGGTTTGAGTTGGGCCTCCAACATGATTCGACCGCCCTTGCTGGACTTGTGCGCCTTGTAGCCCTTCTCCATGTACTTCCAAGTCCTCTCCATAGTTCCTAATCATAATTAAATCATTAGATAGCAATCTATTCTCAAATGAACAAAAGGAAGTACTTAGGAACGAGCTCACCTGTAAATTCAATTGTCGGGCGCGAGCTCTAGTGATTGGTCCTTGAATGTCAAGTGGAGGAGTGTTGTATGTATCCGAAGAAGTGATGTCCTCATCATCCTCCCCTTCTTGACAGAAAACCGTCCTCGGTTTTAACATAGGTGTAGCATCACGTATTGCATGATCTTGATCATAAATCTTGGTATATGATAACAAACGCAACAAACTCTCATTATGTAATATCATAAGTTCTTTATCAAATAAAGTAAAATCTCTTTGAAACGAGCTCACCTCATAATTTAAGTGATGCGTAGGAGCTCTTGTAATTGTAACAACAAGTAGAGCAAATATGGTTGTATCCATAGGGTTCATGTTCTTATCATCCTCCCCTTCTTGCAAACAAAGCCGTCCTCGGCTTTTGATAAGCTGAAAATATGGTAACAAAGAAGCCAAGGTGTATGCATGGTATATGTATATGTCATCCGTTTTAACAGTTCTTCGTTGTTGCACAATTAATGTTATAAAACAGCAATGATCATAAAAGCTCATTGTATTATTAACCCAAGAGTAATCATATATGTTAATGAGCAATTCAAAATTTCTAACACAGTAATTATTGCAACTTGTTTTGCAAATGTAAGTGAAGCATTTATGCAATTCAAATCTTTGATTTTGTAAACTTGTAGTGGTTGCATATATGGACAAAACTACAACCTTTGGAATCAAGCAAAGTTCATCCATATAATTGTATCTCAATCGAACAATAGTAAATTCATCTAACCAGGGTGAAGAGATTTGTATGTTCTGCCATAATTCATCATCTTTATTCAGATTGTCCATACTAGATGGTGCAAAAAGAGATGAACACATAGGCATTGGATGAGTACTAAATTTTACTTCCCTCTCACATTGAACATGATTCAGCATACAAGAGTTGTTGTTCCAAATAGCAAGTTTCAATTCATCCATGTGATCACAAGTTATGCATATTCGATATACAAGAAATTGATTTTCCACACCATAATCTCCAATCAAATTAAACTTATATCCAAGGGTGTAGGCACTAAACAAGAATTTCGAACATGTAAGTTCAGAAACTTTTTCCATAGCATGTGACAATTTCATAGGTAGATCCAACATGATGTAACACAATGAATTAGCAGGAGAAATTCTAGTCAAAACTTCTTTATGTGTTATTAATTCGACATGTGCAAAATTATGAGAATTTAGATCAGCACATGGTTCATTTAAGTCAACACAAAGAACATCAAAAGATTGCACTACAGCAGGTATATACTCACAAGGTTGCTCTATGTCTTGTTGTAGCACCAAATCAGTACCGTGAGCGATGATAGCACCATGTTCCTTATCTTTTTTGCTCTCCTCAGATGATGTAAGTGCATCCATCTCTTTATCTTCATTCTCAACCAATGGGGTTAGTGATTCAATCAGTTTATGCTCCTCTTCGACATGGTTCTCAACTGCAAGGTTAGCTGCAAGAGCATATTCATCCTCAACATCACTAGCACTTACATAACCACCATCTTCTGTCACAATGTACGCCCGCTGACTTGTGCAATCGCTCATGACGTGACCCATCCCTTTACAACGGTGGCACACAATGCCCGTCGTACGGCCCGTGGAAGCAACCGATGAAGAGCTCTGTGCTGGTGCTTGCACACTAGTAGATTTGCTCATCTCGGGTGTGCGTGATGGTGGCGACGGTGCTGCTGAACGCGCCCTACTCACAGAGGGGGCAGCAGCTCGACAAATAGGAGGTGGGGCTATCTTGGCTTGCCCAGGCGTTGATCTCGATGTAGACGTACCTCCAAAGTTGCTCCTTGTCCTTTGTTGCCTACCCTGCAATTCTTTTTCTGCAAGCATAGCAAGCTGGAACAACTGGTTGACAGTAGTAAAATCTTTATAATAAACAATGTCCTGAATTTCACGCCGTAACCCCCCGTAAAAACGACAAATCTTATCCTCCTCGTCTTCTACAACATTACAACACAACATGCCTATTTGTAGTTCTTGATAATATTCCTCGACAGATTTATTACCTTGGTCTAAGCACTGCAATTTCTTATGCATTTCATGCTTAAAAGCAGGAGGAACAAATCTATCACGCATAGCTTCTTTTAACCGCTCCCATGTATCAGGTTGTAAGCGCATGGTACCCAGATCATTCCACCAGATAATAGCAAAGTCCTTAAACTCACTAGTAGCTTGTCTAACTCTATGTTGCTCAGGAACCAAGTGAGAATTAAACTTCTGCTCTACCGTCATCTCCCAATCAAGATATATTTCAGCATCATAAAGACCACAAAAAGATGGAATGGTAAACTTGACTTTAGCAAATGGGTCATGATTAGAACGATCATTGTGGTGTTGAAAATTATTACCTCCCATACCGTGATGGTTTTGATGTAGGCGGTGTCGTGGGCGTGCATCTTGGGCAGCAAATGAAGCATTGGCGTTGCGGTTTTGTCTCTCATTATCATCTCCCTCCTCACGATTGTGGTCTGCATCGTGATCATTCTCGCATCCAATGTTTGGTGGCCGATTCAGCATTCTTTCAAGGTGTGCAATACTCTCATTGATGGCGCACTGCAATGTATCTGTCGTAGATTGAAACTTCCTGTCGAAGTCCTCAATAATGGTAGTGCGTTGTTTATCGAAGAGCGTCATGAGCTCTCCCTTTAAAACACACTCTTGATCATCAGACGACCCACCTGTGATGGTTAGTAGAAAACAAAAGATAACACAAAGGTATTATCCCTATCAACTACTAGGTGGTGGAAGGTGGAATCACACATTCTCAAGCGTCTTACCACACCCTTACAAGTGTTCTTACCAATGCAGCAGGTGGTACAACCGGTGGCTGGTTCGTGACACCGTGTCGAGCGTGGGTACGATTGCAAGAGGGGACCTATTCTGATCAAGAGTATGTGGAGCTTGGAAGGCACAATATGGTAGCAATGGAAAACAATCAGTTAATTTCAGAATTGCATAGAATTGAATTATAGTCCGTATCTAGCACTTAGCCTATGTTGCTGATCAACCAAGAATGGAAGAAGGCTAAAAACAAGTGTATGGCAATGTGTGGGAGTGGTAAATACAAGATAATTCAATCCAATGCAATCTGGAATTGAGGAACACAAGGATTGACCCAAAACTGAAAACTGAAGATTTCTGTCCACTGGACAGTATGTCGGTATTTTGGCCTTAACTTTTTGTCAGATGCCTCTTTTCACTGATTCTTTTTCTCTATTTTCTGACGGCTTTTTCTACAGATTTTCTTTTGGGGCCAACTTCGAAACCCGACACAGAAATTCGCACAAAAATCACAATTGCAGACTGTTGCAGATTCAGAACAGATAATTGGGCCAACTTTCACCGCATATATCTCTTAACTGGCTTTCTGGAATGACGTGAAATTTTACAGATAGATGTATAAGAGATTTTTGAATCTAATGGCGGTGGTCCCACTCAAAAATAATCTCGGAATCAAAAGATATGGCGTTTTTGGTGGCGGCTGCAGAGAAAGGAAGTAGCAGCCGAATTTGGAAATTAGGGTTTGGGGTGGGGAATTTTTCTTTTGTTTGGATTTTTAAGGGAACAAGGATATGACCAGCAACTAGACAATGCTAATATGGACACAAATTCAATTTAGCAAACCAAAACTAACAGATTGAAAGGCACAACGGGGTTTGGACAGCGGAATTAATTCTTTTTGTGGGGCAATTTTTTTTCTGGACTATAGGAAATAAAAACCAATCTACTAACTAGGGATACAAGAATTACCTCACGGGCAACCGTTGCTCTGATACCACTTGATGGGAACGGGGTCCCGATCTTCCAACAGGTTCTGGATACGTTCGATTTGGTGGAGGCGCGACACAAATCGATCCGGCTTCCGAACGACACGTTCCGAACCCCGCAATCGCAGCACCACGTCTCCTCAGGTTATCAACCGTGCGCAGCCGGTTGACCTCGCCAAGAAGGCTAATCCTTGCCTACGAATCGAAGAACACAAGCAAGAACAAGGAAGAACACAACTGAATTGCAGATGTATTGATACCACTTGATGGGAACGGGGTCCCGATCTTCCAACAGGTTCTGGATACGTTCGATTTGGTGGAGGCGCGACACAAATCGATCCGGCTTCCGAACGACACGTTCCGAACCCCGCAATCGCAGCACCACGTCTCCTCAGGTTATCAACCGTGCGCAGCCGGTTGACCTCGCCAAGAAGGCTATCTCCTGCAAGCGAATCGAGAACACAAGCAAGAGAGTACAAGATGCAATCTGATATTGCGAATAAATATTAAGTTCACAAGTTGGGGTCTCACAAACCGATGAACGGCGAAACTGTTCAAAGACAGAATTGATCTAAGCAAAACCCCCCTAATGGTGGGGGTGGCGGCTGGATATAAAGGAGTTAGGGGCGTGCAAAACCCCTGGACGCGCCCCTAATGGGCTCCAACACGATACAAAGCCGATCGGCCCAAAAGACGGTGGCGCAGCACCCTGACAGATTCTGAACGCCCACTTGTTTCGACGATTCCCGTTTACTCAGAAGGAATTTTGACATGGGACCAAAGCCATTGGAAAGGTGGTCTTCTCAGCTTTCCATACATATGTAGAACGTCCAAAACAGAGTCTGGATGCGATCTGGACGTCCGTTTTAGTGCGGACTGGTCCTGGACTCCGAATCGGATTCGAAGTCGGTTTGAGTTGGGCCTCCAACATGATTCGACCGCCCTTGCTGGACTTGTGCGCCTTGTAGCCCTTCTCCATGTACTTCCAAGTCCTCTCCATGGTTCCTAATCATAATTAAATCATTAGATAGCAATCTATTCTCAAATGAACAAAAGGAAGTACTTAGGAACGAGCTCACCAGTAAATTCAATTGTCGGCGCGAGCTCTAGTGATTGGTCCTTGAATGTCAAGTGGAGGAGTGTTGTATGTATCCGAAGAAGTGATGTCCTCATCATCCTCCCCTTCTTGACAGAAAACCGTCCTCGGTTTTAACATAGGTGTAGCATCACGTATTGCATGATCTTGATCATAAATCTTGGTATATGATAACAAACGCAACAAACTCTCATTATGTAATATCATAAGTTCTTTATCAAATAAAGTAAAATCTCTTTGAAACGAGCTCACCTCATAATTTAAGTGATGCGTAGGAGCTCTTGTAATTGTAACAACAAGTAGAGCAAATATGGTTGTATCCATAGGGTTCATGTTCTTATCACCTACCCTTCGAAGTGGTGGCAGCGGAGCTGGTGCTTAGTCGAAGTAGACGCGCGAGCGCTCCGTCCCCTACCCTTCGAAGTGGTGGCAGCGCAGCTGGCGCCTAGTCAAAGTAGACGCGTGAGCGCTCCTTCCCAAGATTATGCAAGAACAACCTCTGGTGTTTCTCGCTCGCGGGTGTGCTCGCCCAGGAACCAGCCTCTGGTGTTTCTCGCTCGCAGGCGGCGCGTGGGAGTGGGCCCCCATGGTGCACTTTGCACTCCGTAGAATTAGCCGAAGTAAGTTGTGCTCTAAGTACGTGGGGCCAATGCCCACGCCTTGTTTATACTCTGAAGCGTACGCACTGGGGCAACGCCCATGCGTGCGCGATGTTCGCGTCTTGTTTATACTCCGTAGAGTGCGCGGAGATAGCGTCCGCGTCTTTTTTATACTCCGGAGAGTGCGTGGAATCGGCATCCACGTCTTATTTATACTCTGAAGAGTGCGCACTGGGGCAACGCCCATGCGTGCGCGGTGTTCGCGTCTTGTTTATACTCCGTAGAGTGCGCAGGGATAGCGTCCACGTCTTTTTTATACTCCGGAGAGTGCGTGGGATCGGCATCCACGTCTTATTTATACTCCGAAGAGCACGCACTAGCGCAACGTCCATGCGTGCGCGGTGTTCGCGTCTTGTTTATACTCCGTAAAGTGCATAGGGATGGCATCCGCGTCTTCTTTTTGTACTCCGGAGAGTGCGTGCGGAGGCGGACCTCAACGCTACGTCTTATTTAGAGTCCGTAAACTGCGCGCGGAGGCGAGCCTCCGCGCGTTGCGGGCGGTGAAATTGCGTGCGGAGGCGAACCTCGACGCTACGTCTTATTTATACTCCGTAGAGTGCGTGCGGAGGCGGACCTCGATGCTACGTCTTATTTATACTCCGTAGAGTGCGTGCGGAGGCGGACCTCGACGCTACGTCTTATTTAGAGTCCATAGACTGCGCGCAGAGGCGAGCCTCCGCGCGTTGCGGGCGGTGAAATTGCGTGCGGAGGCGAACCTCGACGCTACATCTTATTTATACTCTGTAGAGTGCGTGCGGAGGCGGACCTCGACGCTACGTCTTATTTATACTCTGTAGAGTGCGTGCGGAGGTGGACCTCGACACTACGTCTTATTTAGAGTCCGTAGACTGCGCGCGTAGGCGAGCCTCCACGCGTTGCGGGCGGTGAAATTGCGTGCAGAAGCGAACCTCGACGCTACGTCTTATTTATACTCTGTAGAGTGCGTGCGGAGGTGAACCTCGATGCTACGTCTTATTTAGAGTCCGTAGACTGCGTGCGGAGGTGAGCCTCCGCGTGTTGCGGGCGGTGAAATTGCGTGCGGAGGCGAACCTCGATGCTACGTCTTATTTATACTCCGTAGAGTGAGTGCGGAGGCGTCCCCCCGCTCGTCTTGGTTTATACTCATACCCGTATCTTTGACGGAGAGTGCGCGCGCGAACGCGTGTCTTTGTTTATACTCATGCCCGTATCTTTGACGGAGAGTGCGCGCGCGAATGCGTGTCTTTGTTTATACTCATGCCCGTATCTTTGACGGAGAGTGCGCGCACGAACGTGTGTCTTTGTTTATACTCATGCCCCTATCTTTGACGGAGAGTGCGCGCGCGAACGCGTGTCTTTATTGCGAAGAACAAAGATTTGTGCAAACGGTTAACTTTATTAAATTCCCGTTTGCGCGGGTGAGCAATTACAAAAGAGGGGGGATACCGGCCACTGACCGCTATGAGGACGGGGCGACCGCTGACGAGCCGCTGCTGCCGGGGCAACCTTGTGTGCGAGGAACGCGAGACGCTCTCGGAGGCCGCCCGAGGGCTCCGCATCTGCACACCCGGCTTAGGCGCCTTGGCGAGCCGCGTGGCATGGACCTCTGGCGCCGAGCTCTATGCGCCGAGCCATGTCCTGGTCGCCATGAACGATGATGACGGCCCGCGGTCCGGGAAGCTTCATGCACTGGAAGCCGTGATGCGGGACTGCCCCGAGAGTATTTAGGAGCGGCCACCCTAATATGGCGTTGTAGGGGTATGCAATGTCGACTACGTCGAAGATGGCGTCTTCGCTCCTCACGATGTCGTTTTGGCCGAAGGAGATTGGAGGCATATCTGGCCCAAGGCGCGCAAAGGCTGCCCTCCAAATCCTTGCTGCGGGATGCCTGACGGGCCCAATCGACTCCGAGGGATCCCCATTTGGTCGAAGGCCGCGGCGAACAGGATGTTCGCGGAGCTTCCTCCATCGACTAGGACGCACCTGACCTCGCAACCGGCTACAAGGATCCGGACGACCAAAGGGTCTTGGTGGGGAAACTCCACGCCCTCGGCGTCAGCGGGCGTGAATGTGACTTCGTGTTGTGCCCATTCCGGCGGCGCCTGCGCCGGGTATGCCGTGACGTGGTGCAGCCTCCTCGCGTAAGCCTTCCGTTGCCACGCCGAGGCGAACTCCAGCGAGGAGCCTCCGGAAATGACGTTGATGATCCTGCGCTGGGCTCCTTCCGGGGCTTGTAACTGTAGGAGGCCCTCCCGAGGTTGTTGCACATGTGCCTGAATTCGCAGGAGGCCTTCCTGGGGCTGTATTCCTTGGTCCTGGGGGTGTTGGATGTGGGCCACCACGGGCGCGCGTGTATCCGGGTTTTTGTCCCTGGCGACGCTCTGCCGTAGCGCTGCGATAGTGGCGCAAGCACGCGTGTCATGGTTGCCTCGGCCATGGATTTCGCACCACTGCCCGTGGTGCTGGTCGCCGTACTCTTCGCGGGTTACGCTGCCGCGACCCGGCCACGTCCCGCTCTCGGCCTCGGCGCCCTCTCGCCTCGCGGCTGCGGGCGTTGTCTTCGGAGCCGCCCTCGATGTCAAAGATGTAACGAGGTTTCCTGGACTTACGTTGGTCGCGCTTGGGCCTATCGCCTGGCTGGTCATTGTGTTGGGGGTCCTTGCACTCGGAGGCGCCCTTCGGCTGCTCTTGCTTGCGCTTGCCTTTCGAAGAGCCCCGCTTCAGCGAGCCTTCGCTCTTTGCCGAGCCTTCCGCCTTGTTGGTGTCGGAGTCATCACCGTATCGCCTCTGCGCGTCCTCCTCCGCTCTGGCGTACTCTTCCATCTTGTCGAAGAGCTTCACGACCGTCTTAATGGGCTTGCGCTCGTTGTATTCGGGCATTGGTCCTGGTCGGAGGCCTTGTATTGCTGCGTTGATGACGGTTGTTTTGTTGATGTCCTTGACCTGGCAGCGTACTTTCGCAAAGCGCTTGAAGTAGTCTCGGAGCCTTTCCTCGGGTTTTTGCTTTACTGCGAAGAGCTGATCCGCATCGACACGCTCGACGTAGTTTCCCTGAAAGTTGTTGTAGAGACGGTCGCGGATCTGTTCCCACGCGCAGATGGACTGTGGTTCAAGGTGAAGAACCAGGACAGCGCCACCCCTTGTAACGCGAGAGGGAGTCCTTTTGCCTTCGTGGTGTTGTCTCTGCCAGCGGCTTCGATAGCGGTCTCATACACGCGCACGAACTCTTGCGGGTCAGAGTCACCCTTGTAGGCCTCGATGACACTTGGGAACTTGAAATATTCAGGCCATGCCGCCTGCTGGAGGCCCGCAGAGAGCGGGGCCTCCGGGTCTACGCGCCGTAATAGGACGCGACTAGACGTAGGGGTGTCATGGCTATCCGCCCTCTCCGGAGCTGGTTCGGATGCCACCGCCGGGGGGCGTGTTGGCTCCGAGCCTCTTGTATGTCCCGCACAGCTCCACGGAGGTCTGTTAGCTCCCGCTGAAACGCGCTGCGAGCCGCCAGCAAGGCAGTCTCCACCGCGGGCGTGGCCGGGGCCATCGGTGCGCTTGGCGGTGCTATCGGCATGGTGGTGACCATGGCCTGCGCACCCAGGCTGCCCACCGCATTGTCCTGGAGGACCCTGGAGCCGGTGACGACGTTCGCGTCGCCGCTGGGGCCATTCAGCTCTTCTGCGCTGGGTGGAAAAACGGATGCGCCTGCGTTGCCATCGCCGGGGTTGGTCATCGGGGCAGTCCTGGTGGGGTTGGGCATTGTGTCACTGGCGGGGTTGGTCGTCGCGTCGATGGCGGGGTTGGGCGTTGCGTCTGTGGCGGGGTTGGTCATCGCGTTGATGGCGGGGTTCCCGGTCGCACCTGCACCACCGCTCGTACCTACGGCTGCTAAAGCCGAAGCCCTAGTGCTGACGCGAGACTTCACTGCTTCCGCCCTCTTCTTCTTCGCCGCCGACGATGAAGCTTTCTTTGGTGCCATCCTCTTTCAGACCTGAAGGCTTGTTTTTGTCCTACGGACGGCGCCAACTGTTGTGGTTACAGACCAAACAGAGAGAGTGTGTGGTAGTGGAGAGTTGAGTAAAATGAATGGCTTAACCCCTTTCCCCATGGCCTATGTCTTACATATATACATCCACATGGGGAGTGCCTTTACAATTATACCCTTACACATGAGTACTTCCCTCAGGGGTACCTATGTCACTATACATGTCCCATTCTGGGCCTTACACTCCCTTAACAGGCCTGCTGGGCTTAGGTGGGGGCCACCCCTACAACAATGTACATTTCTTAAAAAATAGATTATCCATTTACGCATTAGAAATCTAGAATCCCTTTCCTAAGTGATGCGATGCAGTAGTACTGAAGCTTGCACGGTACCAATAAACTTTGCAATCTAATATACTTGGCAATTTGGTGAAAGAGCCTGAAAATTCAAAAATTTTGAACTTTTCTTGAATTTTGCTTGAATTCTCCTTCCTTTCCCAATTTGGCAAACCCTAGTAAAAATACGCTTTCTACTTTCGTTGTTTCCGCCTTCTCCCTCGCGCTGGCACTTCCCTGCGAAGCTGTCGCCGCCGAACCGCCTCACTGTGTAGGGCACATGCGCCGCGCGCTGGCGTCGCCGGTTTGTGGCTGCCCGTACCCCGCGCATTCATACCACTCTATCAACACGGCCCCACCAGTCAACCACGAGCCCTTGCTCTCTCCTTGCTTCACGCACTGCCGCTCGCGCACTTCCTCCTCTCGCCGCTGCACAGATAGCCCGTTTCTTGCTCAACCGGTGCAAAGGAGTCAAACTTCTGTCAACAGTCGTAGAGAGACAGTGCCACCTCCCTCTCACGCTCTATGCGCATCACCAGAGCTGTCCCATCACCTCGGTCACGCGCGAGAGACATGCCCGAACCGCCTCTCCGCGGCCACCGCCTCTCATGGCCTTTAAAGCCCAACCTCCACTGCCTTGAGCCTCCCAGCACCCTCACAAACCCCACCAAGCCAGATATTTCAGCTCAACTTCGTCGCTTCATCGCTGATCGCCGCCCCTGCGCCCGGTGAGCCCTAGAGGCAATTCCGTGATTCCGTTGATTATTTTCCAATTCATTGCACTGACTTGGACCTCTCTGTCTCTGGAACACATTGGTGAACTCTCCCGGGTGAGAGCATTCATCTAAAACCCTGGCGACAGATATCACCGGTCGGTCGAAAGGCCTTCACTGTGGCTAGTTCACCTGAGCATCTTCTGATCCAAACCACCACCATAATCATGCTTCTGACACTCCACAGATGGTTAAAAAGCCCTTAATTTGACCAGAAAACCACCGAAGTTCCGAGGCGCCGCCGTGAGGGCCGTCGCCTTCCCGGCTGCCGCTAGCCGTCACCGTTCATCCCCACACTCCCCAAAGCCCAAAAATGGAACCCTAAGCTCTAAGCATTCCCCTCTGTGAAACCCATTTCCCCGGAGAAACCCTACCGACGCCGCTTAGCTCTAGCCGGCAAACTCTATTTTCCCGCCGGGAGGAAGTCTGGAGGTTGAAGACGACCTTCCAGGAGCGACGTGGTCGCATCGTGGTCGTCAGCGCCGTTCCATCCGAGCGCTCCGCTCTCATTTAAATCCTGACCATTAGCGCCGTTACTACCTCTCCATTCGAGAGTCCGTGCTTGTTACATCGCGTCCGTCCGTGCTGTCTGCGTGTCATCCATTGGACGGGTGTACGAGCGCGCTGGGCCAGGCGGCCACGCGCGCGTGGGCCGCGGGCTGTTTGGCCTACTCGGCCGCATGTGCGGCTTGGGCCGCAGGTCAGTCGGCCTATTCGGCCGCGCGGGAAAGAGCCGATCAGGCCGCACTGTTCACCGGGCCGGCCCAACACTGTTCATATGGTTTAAAAATCCAGAAAAATTATTACAAATCCCAGAAAATTCTAGAAAATTCTAAAAATCCCAAAAATGCATCGTTTTGATCGTCTTGACACCTTGAATTCAAATTTGGCCTCCTTTCCACCAAATTCATCTCCAATAAATTCAAGTTCCTCTATTTGAAATTTTATGCATTTTACTCCTTTTTAATTAGATTGTTTGTCCTAACTTGATTAGAATCAAGTATGGACTTATGTGTTATTTTATGTGTTTACGCTAGCCTCCGACTTCGTCGAGGTTGCAGTTCAAGATCCAGAGTCGGTTGCTCAATTTTACGAGATCGTTGAAATCCCCGAGCAGCAAGGCAAGTTGCAAGTTTTTGATAATGTTGAAACGCATAATTTTTTACAGCATTTAATTAATATATTTTCATTATTGATAATTATGAAATGTTAATTGCTTAAAATAAATGTTTAGAATGGCATGCTATTTAGATAAATCCTACCACTGATAAATGCCCTGTTTAATTTGTGGCCACCTTTACCTTGATAGCCTTAGTATCAATAAAATATTGTACAAATATTCATAGATCATCTCATTCAACATTTTATACTACTAAGTGATTTTGGCCGTTGGCCGGTAGAATTTGAAAACTGGTAATAGGGTAAGGGTGCGCTGTGGAAAATCACGATGTGATCTCCGTCCACGACCTTACCCTAGGGTGGAGGCTAGTTTGGAATGGTGGTGATGGTGCTGTTGAGCACAGTGGAAGTTGTGGTTGGTGCCTCAGGTGAAAAATATAAGGACAAGAACCTTATGCTAAGTAAAAGACACAATGAATGCTCAACCATTGGAGTTGACTTGTCAACACTGGTTTAGTAGCTGCTCAACTTGATTGAAACTCTACAGGATGTGAGATGATAGGATGCTGGGGAGTTAGGTATGCCGAGGGTACCTAACAATAGTAGTGGTCACTTAAAACGGCAGGGGGAGTTTAGGTTTAGTTTTGGTCGTGTCTGAGTGATCCTATCGGGTAGAGCCTATATAAAGAACTGAGCAGTGAAACGACCTGGCTTTCTTAACTCTGTCGTGGGAGTTAAGGAATCGTGTGGGTAAAGTTGAGCAACTCTACAAGTGAAACTAATGGTATTCGAATACGCCGTGCTTCCAGTTAATGAAGCTGTGTTATTTGGGTGATTCCAACAACGAGGCATAAGTAGAGTTTATGAGGTTGTTAATCTGAGTAATGTTGAAATTTTATCTGATAACAGAAAACCCCCTGATCTTAAGGAGAAATGTTTTAACTTTATTTGTTTGAAAATAAAATTGCATCCACTCAATGTAATAAAACCAATATACTCCCACCCTTGATTACCCTTGCAAATAGTAAACTAGGGTTTACCCTTGTAACTGGCTGGGTACGGTTGTACTCATGACTTACTAAAACAATAACAGAAGGCTAGTGGAGCCAAGAAGAGCCAGCTGAGGATGAATCTCCTGAAGAGCCAGTCTTCTCTGAGGAGGATTGATCTTAGGTCTTAGCCTCGCTCAGGCCGCTTGGGATCTTTTGCAATGTACTGTAGCTTGTGGGCTTGTGCGCCTGCAAGAGAAAACTGGTTGATAAACCTTATATTGTAATAAAAGTTGGATCTTTTGTTGTAAGCTTGTGCTGTTGTGATGATCGTTCATGTTCAGAACTTCGTAACTGTTCATTTTTTTACGGTTACGGAGTTCCGTAATGTCTCCAGAAATAGGGGTGTTACATTTGGCATGCATACCCATGAGGTCCAAGACGGCCGTGGCAGTAAAACATCTTCAATGTTAGAGCACAGCTGAAAGACCACGTGGAGGTGTCCCCATGTTTGTGATGAGTAATTGACTCGTGTTCTGGAAAGTTTGAGTTTGATTTGGTTGGTTCGCGCCAAGTCGGTGCATGGCGCAGTCTAGTACAGTTGGATTTGGTCGAACGCGGTCGGACGTGCTTAGGACGCTTGTTCTTTTCTCTATCAGTCGATTTGGGTATTTCATGCTTGAGTACCATCTTTCGATGCTAATGTTGATTATATTGTTTCGAGTGGAGCTATGTGATGGTTTCTTGTCTATGAGGGCTGCAGGACTTTGAGGTGAATCGTGGCAAGGCATGGGATGACCGGACTAGGCACGGGCTATGCTGAGGTCAAAGCGGTCGGGAGGTGCCGAAGACGACGAGGACTTGAAGTGGTTGCGAGGTGTCGACAGCAGGAAAAGAGGAAGCTTCCAGGAAGGTGCATGAGGGGCAATTCGGTAAAATTGACTCAGGCCTGAGGAAACGGATTCGGTTGAAGATAACGGTTTGGAGACTCGTTAGTGGATGGTTGTAGAGAGGGTTTAGGGTTTGGACTGTGTGGGCTCAAATCCTGGTTCCCTCCACTTCTCTACATGTGAGTGGGTTTTTGCCTTATGTATGTGAGAGTTTGGAAGTGAGAGTTGGTATGCACTTCTTGAATTTCATTTTGAGGGTGTGAGCTCCTATATGTAGTGGGAGTTGGCAGCAGAGAGAGTTCAAGAAGTGTATTTTCCTACGTGTGTGAGCTCTCAAGACTGTGTTGGCTGTGTGTGTGCGTGAGTTCATCCCAAGTGAGAATCATGTAGTGAGACGGCTATAGAAGAACCATATGTAATAGCCCATGTCTCTGAATCAATATGAAATGGATTGAGTTTGAACTATCCCTTTTCTTGTGCCTTTCTTTGCTTTGCCTGTCTTTTGTGTTATTGTTAGTTCTTGTGGTTTAGAGTTGAATTCTTTATTGATTTGCTGCAAAATGAGTTGCTTTGAACTGGGAATAGTCTCAAGGCCACTTGGCTAACACATTCCTGAAAGCAATCATTTTATCTCTGCTGTTCTCTCCCCCAAGAAATGAGTTGAAGCACTTCCTCTGTTTGCAAAACACTAGGGTTTGGAGGTAGGGGACTTTGAGATTCCTGATTTTCCTTCATAAAGGATGCTTGCAGTTTTGTGTTTTCTAGTCCTAAGATCATTGCTTAGCTGAAATCAAAGTTTCATGGAGAAAGGATTCAAGAATCTCAAGAGATTTGGGGTTTTGCCTCTTCTGCTGATATCTCTTGGGCAAACTCAGTGTTAAGAGTCTTTATTTGATTTTTGGGCTGCATCTTCTCTCCCTGAGGTCTCCATGTTGTTTGATTTGTAGTTCTAACGGTTTATCCAGAGAAGAGCAGCACACTTTAGTGAATTCCCTGGTTTTTGGTTGATTTCAGTATTTCCTATTCAGTTTTTCGGCCTACGCGTTTGTCTGCTGTTTCTGCTCTCTCGCTGGAGGTATGCCCGGTCAAACCGGCCGTTAAATGGTGGTCAGACCGGAGGGGAGCCGGAGGTCAGACCGGCCGATCAACGACGGTCAGATCGGCGGCTCTTGGGCGGTCTGACCGGTCTAGCTGTTCTCTGATTTGCTTTGATGTCTTGTGTCCTCTCTACTATGTGGTCTTTTCTTCTGCTCCAATGGACTTGTCTCCTCTTTCTTCATAGCTTCAATAGCTATTGGAGAAAAAAAACAGTGTGGATACTTGGGGGCGTTTTTGAAGGCACCATTCACCCCCCTCTGTTACTATTTCCGATCCTACAATTGGTATCAGAGCCGGTTAACTCTTCTCGATAGATCTTAACCGGTCTCTTGAGCCATGGCAACGGACAAGTATTCCACCAAGCCCCTGATCTTCGATGGATCGACTATCCCATCTGGAAGAGTCAGATGGAGACCTACATTCAGGCTCAGGGCTATGCTATTTGGAGGAAGGTCAGAACGCGATATGTTGTTCCTGCCGATGAGAATATCAATGTGGCAAATATGCCCGATGTTGAGACGAATGCTAAGGCAAGGAACATCATAATCCAAGGTTTGAGCCGAAGCGAGTTCAATTGCATTTCTCATCTTACATCGGCCTACGACATTTGGGTGACCCTCGATGCTTACTATGAGGGCACCACCCAAATCAAGATGGTACGACAGGACCAGTACAAGCGAGATTACAACAAGTTTGAAATGCTCGCTGAAGAGTCCCTTGATGAGTGCTTTGTGAGGTTTCACAAGATTTTGAGCAACCTCCGAGCGGTCGGTCTCATATACCTCGACTCGGACAACGCTCATCAAATACTTTCGGCTTAGGATTGCGTGTTTGGGATATGAAGGTGACCACCATCAAGGACACGACTGATCTTTTGACTGTGACTCTTGATGTGTTGTATTCACGCCTCAAGACTCACGAGATTGACATTGTCTCTCGCAAGTCGAAGTCTCAATCAATGGCATTGGTCATTGATCCCAGTCCAGTTTCTGGATCTTCTTCTGATGTGGTTTTTGGATTTTCTCTTGCTGCTCTTTGTGAGTTAGCTGATGATGAACTAGACCAGCTTCCAGAAAACTAACTATCCCTCTTAGCCAGAAAATTCTCCCATGCATATAAGAGGGTTAGGGAGAGAAAGAGAGGAGGATCTGGGATTTGCTTTGAGTGTGGTGGCCCCAACCACATTTGAGCAAACTGCCCCAAGATGGAGAAGGGCAAGAACGACTGCGACGGTTCGAGCAAGAACGACTACATCAATAAGAACCACAACAAGAAACCCCTAGGCAAAGAGAAGAAGTTCCATGACCTTAGCAAAGCCAAGAAGCTCTTCCACCCTGTCTCACCGCTTTTGACAACATCGACTTCAGCGAAATCGAGGAGTGGAGTGACGACGATGGGAAGGATGATCAAGAACCTAAGGACGACGACGACTTCATCGGCATGTGCTTCATGGCCCATGAGGGTGACATCAGCAACGACGACCTCTACTCTAACTCCGATGAGGTATATCCCTCCTACGACCAGCTCAATGATGCATTTCTGAAGCTAGGAAAGTTTTATGCTAGATCTAGAGCTAGGGTTGTTGATCTTGAGAAGGATGTAGATAGACTGTCATGGGAGCTTACTTCACTTATATCTACTTCCTCCCGTGACGATTGTGATGTATGTTCCTCTTTGCTTGGTGATATGGAGAAGCTAAGGACCTCTTATGATAGTGTGACTTCTGAGCTAGATTTGCTTAAGGTGGAGAATGTTAGTCCATTAGCTGAATTAGAGATGACTAGGACTGCTGCTCTTTCATCTACTATTATTGAGATTACTTCTTGCACCTCATATGAGGATAAGGACAATGCTTTTAGAGGTTTTTATACCATGCTTCTTGATCTGCCTGAATCATGTGAAAGCTGCATTAACTTGAAAATGAACTTAAAGAAGGTAGATTATAAAATTCTGAGTTACAAGCTTTTCTGCTAGAGCCCATTACTTCATGTATGAACTCTCCCAAATTGATTGATCACAACAACAAATTGGCTCAATATGTTTCTAAGGACCCTGTTAGCTCACCATACAATAACTGTGAAAAACTAAAATCTGATTTGATTGCATTGAATGAAAAATGTGTGAAGCTAACTAAGGGTTTACTAGAGTAGCCACAATCTTGTTGTGATGTGTGTGCTGTTGTGGGGGAGAAGCCGAAGGGTATGATAGAGACACTTAGCGATGAGAACCAAATGGCTAGCAGTAGGACTGTTCCCAGTGCGTCTTGCAAAGCCCTCAATGTTGAGACATCCGTGCATCAGGAGAAATCCGCATGTGCTACTCGTTCTTCTGCTGTTGGTTCTTCTCCCTTACCTTCTACTGTCTCTTCTTCCCCCTGCTCTTCTTGCACCTCTCTCTTTCAGGAGTGTCAGTATCTTATGAACACTCTTGAGAGATTTATTGGAGATAAGAAGAAGCTGAATCTTATTCTAGACCAATCCAAGATTTGCAAATTCAATCAAGGTCTAGGATATGATTTTCTTGAGGATGTTAGGAAGTATCCACCTGCTGTTCTCAGACCCATGGCAGCAGGTGTGATCGAGGTCAAGCCTAGAACCAAAAAGGTTGAGTTCAAGTCTACAGACTTTGTCCAAGGGATTTCTGACAGTAATATGGTTTCACCTGTTGCTTCGATCTCTCAAAAGGCGAAGTTCCATCACGCTACTTCTATCTCTCAGAAGGTGAAGTATCACTGTACCCTCTGTCAGAAGGATGGACACATGATCGAGAGATGCTTCAGGCGCGCCAAGATCACACGGAGAGACCGTGTTCAGGATCTTAGGCGTATTCAGGGTCAGCCCCAGACCTTGAGTGCACCTAAAACCAACACGAGATCTAGGGTTGATCAGCTTGATGTGTTTAGGCAGCATTGAGAACTTGGCTTTTCTGAGTTTTCTGATTTTCATCCTCGATATGCCTCTGGTCGTGATATCTGCCGTCCTAAGGGTAGATCTCGCTTCCCCCGTCGAGACAGATATCTGCGGCGAGATCAGCATATTGCTGGTGCTCCGACTCGCTCTTCCACAGCAGTCAAGCCCAACAACAACAACTTCAGGTCTGTTCATAGACCTTCTGGCTTTCTGAGCGATGGAGAGCGTAGGATAGTTAGAGGTCAGTCGTATGTGACTACTTCTTCTGCTCGACACATGACCGGACTCCCGTTGGTTTTCTTCCCTAGTCCGAGCTCCAGGTGATGAGATGATCACCTTCGGAGATGCCTCATCTGGACGCGTCATCACTAAAGGTACCATGCGCGTCAATGATTCTTTCATTTTAAAAGGAGTTGCCTTAGTGAGTAAGCTGCAGTACAATTTGCTTTCTGTTTCCTAGCTTACCGATGACGGTTTCGAGGTAAGCTTTAAGAAAAATGCTTGCAAAATTCTTGATTCTTCGGGGAGTCTGGTTTGCGGGATTTCTAGATATGGGAGGATCTTTCGTGCTGATTTTGTTGAGTCTTCTGGTGATTCTCTTAGGTGTTTAGTTGGTTCTGAGTCTCGTGACCTTACTTTCTGGCATAGGAGACTTGGTCATGTTGGTTTTGACCATTTGACTCGAGTTAGCGGCCACGATCTCATTCGTGGTCTGCCTAAACTCAAGATGGTCAAAGATCTAGTTTGCACTCCTTGCCGACACGGCAAGATGGTTGCCGCTTCTCACCCTTCGGTCACAGTGACTATGACCGATGCACTAGGACAGCTGCTCTATATGGACACAGTTGGACCAGCTAGAGTGCAGTCAGCAGGAGGGAAGTGGTATGTTCTTGTCGTGGTCGATGACTTCTCGAGGTATTCTTGGGTGTTTTTCTTAGCCTTGAAGGATGAGACATTTACCCATTTTTGGGGTCTTTTTAGTAGGCTTTCTGTTGAGCTCCTGGGTGCCTTACGAGCGATCCACAGTGACAATGGCACGAAGTTCAAGAATTCCTACTTTGAGAGGTTTTACGATGAGACAGGTGTAGAGCACCAGTTCTCTCCTCCGTACGTCCCCCAGCAAAATGGCGTCGTGGAGAGGAAGAACCGTACCTTGGTCGAGATGACCAGGACGATGCTTGATGAGTACTCTACACCTAGGAAGTTTTGGGCTGAGGATATAGCCACCGCGTGCCATGTTTTAAACAGAGTCTTTCTCAGGGCACACTAGCATCGCACTTCTTATGAGTTGAGATATGGGCGAAAGCCCAGCGTCTATCATTTTCGTTTGTTTGGTTGCAAGTACTTTATTCTGAAGTCTGAGAACCTAGATAAGTTCGAGTCACGATCTTGTGATGGTATCTTTCTAGGTTACTCGACTTCTTCGTGGGCTTATCGGGTCTGGGACTACGAGTCTAGCAAAATGGTAGAGACCTGTGAGGTGACCTTCAATGAGGCCAGTCCGGGGATTAGGCCCGATATCTCAGGTTCTGTAGAGCAGTCCGAGACCATTTTCGTGGATGATAAGGAGGATGGAGACGAGGGTTGTCTACCCGATCCAGTTCCTCCTCCCCTTGAGGTGCCTGCTTCTACCACTGCACCTCGAGGAGATCAGCCCATGCCTTCCATATCTTCTGGAGTTAGTGGCTGTCAGACCCAAATTTTACAATCCGGAATCTTCTGTGATTCCACCGCACTATTCCCTGGATCAGTAGATAGTGCTCACAGATTACAGTTCTGAATATCAAAGTACATATCATACGGAAGCATAAATATAATAGTAAACTTACTCATGGGCCGTTTAGGCCGAATTCATTAAATTGCAGCAGCGGAAGAACGAAGCACACAGATGGGACCTTCAGGACATGCCCAAAGGCAGCCAACTGGAGGTTCGTGACCTAGCCCTTGACATCTTCATCTTCTCTACCAGCATGTCCAATTTTGTTGCTGAGGCGAGGTGATCTGATTCCTGATTCTGAATTTGTCGCAAAAGCGAGTGTGAGCACACCAACCACCGTGCTCCGCGAGCCAATACACAGAATGCAAATAAATAATATGCATGGCTTAACAAAGGAGAGGCTCGGGTTATTTTATTTGCCAAAAATCGTTTTTAGTAGCATTGTTATTATTTAATCATAGTGTTATTGTTACTGCCTATACTCCACCTAACGACTACCATAATCGACTTAATCCACCAAAATACACTTTCTTTATTGATTGTCGTCTAAGACTCCAAACAGCGATTATCATCAATTATGCAATCCACCAATCAGACCTTCATTGCTACCTAAATCCCCAAATAGCGAGTATCATAACCTATATAATCCACTGATCAATTACTGCCTAAAACTCCAAACAGCTAGCGACATCATTTATCTAATATCATTTATTTATTCCACCAGTATCTTTTGCATTCTAAATTATTAACAATCCAATCCTTTCGTTATTGATCCGCAACCATAACTTCTTCAATAATCAATCTTATTTTTCCATTATCTATCTCTAACTAATTCATGAGTATACATCCACCAAGAATATCATTGACCAAGTATATGATTCACTAGTATATATCCACCAAGTATATCATTGATTAGGTCTACGATTCACCAGTATTCATCCACCAGGAATATCATTGATCAAATTTATACTCCAGGAATTGTTATCATACTCCAAACTCCCAAGATCAATTCATCCATCCAAAACTTGTTCAAATCCTATTAATCCCAATATTGTCAACATCTTCCAAGAATTTATATCAGATATCAGTGTTGTAATCCAACCAATACCCTTGCACTTCCTAATACTCCAAAGATCATATAAATCATCTATCTAATCTAGATATCCATTTGGGCTCATTTCTCCCAGAATCCACACTATCGTTTTCTTTTTTATAATTGACATGAGTCCACCAATATATTTATGTTTTTACCACAAACTTCCATCTTCATTACTCCCGACTCTACTTATTTCCTCATATATTTTACTTTGCGAAAAGAGAAAACATTTTACTTTTGCAATATGATACATAAAAATTTCCTAAGACCTAGCAGTTTTGAACAAAAACATAATGTTCAAGAAAATACAATAATAATAGCGATCCAGATTCCATCCACCGTTACATGGCATCCACACCATATAGCATCTTTCAGCGTTATAGCTGCTTAACTTACCACTGGGACGACACCCAGGACAATTCAAATCAAGGCTTTCCACTGCCCTCCACTTTTTCCATTACCACCCACATGTTTTTGAAATAGAACTATATCTAGTTAAGTTCCCATGTCCGCCCTTGACCGTGGGCACGGCTATTCGAATAATTTTGACTCTTCAGAGTTTGTACACTTTCACCACAAGAGATGACCAACTCATTGCCCCACATGATTCCTTAGCCATGTGGTTGAGCGGACCATCACAGTGACTTTTCAAAGTATATAGCCCTTTTTGTCATCTCACCTTATGGGTAGCCGCCCACTTGCCCATCTATGCGCGGGATGTTTCCCACAGCCACTAACGCAGTTCGGGCTTCTACTTCCCGCAACGTTAGGACAGCTGGGAAACTTCACCCACCACTGGTGTCCCTTCAGGCCCCCTTGCCATAGCGTAGCCCCATCAATCCACTACCAGTGAGATGAGTCCGGAGTTCGATAAATTTACTTAGCCAAGTTGTATTTTATAGACTTGCGGTTGTACTGTTTTACATGGAATATCATGACAAGATTCAGTCCATAGTGGTATCTGGGCGGTTCTACCACAAACCACACTCTCGTGTACCACTGCACTATACCCCCCATCCATCCGCCCAGATAAATAAGTAATTTGAGGTTATTGGGAATATAAAATAACCATATCCAACATACACCAGTCATTACCACCATGACTGCCCAACCAATTCTTCTCAGGATTAAAAGTGTTGCTTGGGCGCTCTCGCGCCCATGAGTACCTAAGCAATACTAAGCATGGCATATAATTACGGACTTATTTTCGAAAGGTTACTATTATAATTTTTGCTAGGGCGACAAGGTTCACAAATTCAAATATTCCAAAGGGAGTGTAATATTATTCAAGGCAAACAATGGGCATATAACTAAAATATTGAATTTATCGTGTATTTGCATATAAAATAACAGCATGCAATTTGATAATTTAAACCAAAGTAATTTGCAGAAAATGTAGGTTCAACATGATCAAAGTATTGACTCGCCTTGCGCGGTTTACCGCGGCCTTGAGCTCACTCAATGCTTTCTCTTGAGCTTCCGGTCTTTATCTTCACTTCGAGCTTGATCTCGATTGATCCACTGGATCTTCACGACTCCCGATTTCTAATTACGCGACAAACGACTGAATCCAAATAAAAGCAAATAACTCAAAGGATCCAAATAAATCTGAATAAACTCAATTTAGTTTTATTATGAGTTAATGGGCGATTCGGGTGATTTGAGGCAAGGTCGATGGTAGAATACGATGACTCAATCTGTTTATTAATACCTTTATTTTATTATTTTATATTTATTTAGGAAATTCCATGAGTTAGGTTAGACCTATGAATCGGTGTATGGGTCTAGTTAAGTATCATTTTGTCGAGCGTTAATATTCCGGGCATATAGCGCTTTGTGATACGACATTTTATGCACCTTAAGTTATCCTTATGCTAAGTTTGATTTGAGTTAGCGTCTAATCATACGGGTCCCTTATCATTATGTCCATACTTTTGTTATTATTAATCTTAGCATTATTTTAAGTCTATTTTATTTATTCACATAATATGTAATCAGATATTTAAATAGTAAGTAGACTTATTTTAACTCCTAATTAAATTTTCTACATTCCTAAATTATCCAAAATTTTCACTAAAATTCATATGAGCTCTAAAATTCATGATTTTGGTTCCATTGGACAGATCTTGAATTTAGATGAATTTAGAAATTTGTTTCACTCAATTTGGACTTAAAATGAATAAGTTATGCCTATTTAAAATTCTCAGTCCAGTGAAATTCCAGAAAATGGAAAATCCTGACATGTGGGTCCCACTGGCATTTTTAATTCATTCTTTTTTTTCATTACTTATGTACGGTGTCTATGACAGGTGGGGCCCACTGGCCTAATTTCTTTTATTTATTCTTTCCGACCTATCTGACTATGGCAGGTGGGACCTGACTGTCAGCGGCCACACGTGCTGGCAGTCGCTGACATGTGGGGCCCACCTATCAGCGAGGAAAAATAAGCGAAAACTCAACCTCGGCGCTGCGGAGCCGGGGCTCGAACGCGCACGGCCGAGGGAGTTGGGGGGAAAGAGAGTTAGCGCTGCTAGCCAGGGGAGTGCTCGGGTGTTGCTTACCAGTAAGGGGCGATTTATTCTCTTAAGCCGGGGTTGCAGCGGGGCCGAACAGAGGAAGTTGAGGACGGTGGTGAAGTTGCGGTGCCGGCGGCGAGGGATGGTCGGAGGAGCTCGGTTGAGTGCCAGAATGCGTTCCCGGGATGTAGAGGTTGCCGGTGGTGGGGTCAGCGGGGGCCGAGGGAGCACGGTGGTGGACGGCGACGTGCGGTGGCGGTGGGTCTGGGAGGTCCTCGGTGCCGGCGGCATACGGACCGCGGGAGGTGCGGAGGAGGCCGGGGGCGAGCGCACGACGTTCTGGAGATGGTGAGGTGGCGGGGAATTGAGCCCTAATGGCTTGGATCGGCAGATCAGAGTTCGCCGGAGCTGGGGAAGGAAACGGGCTCGCCGGCGGTTTGGGGGCTCAGGGTTCGATTGCTCGGGTCAGGAGGGAGGGTGGAGTGTGGGGAGTTCAATGAGGGCCTCGCTGCCTCTTATAGATGGCCGTGCGGAGCTGGCAACGGGCGGGGCGGCCGTGCGGAGCTGGCAACGTGCGGGGCGGCCGTGCGGTCAAGTCGGGCAAGCGGCAGTAGGAATCTGGCTGGCGCGCGTGACTGCATGGGCAGGCTTTCGCGCCGCGCACGTGAGGGGACGCGTCAGGCAGCGGGGCAGCAGTGAAGCCGCTTTACGCCGGCCGGCAGAAACTTTTTGCCGTGTGGCCAACGAGTGCGACGGAGCGGGGTCGATGGCGCGAGCTGTGGGCAACGAGGTGAAACTAGGGCGGTGTGCTGGCGCGCCGCCCGTGTGATGTGACTGCTCGGGGAAGAGTCGGGGGCCGGCCACTAGCGTCGGCAGAGCTCGCGCGCCACGGGGAAGAAATGTGCTGAGCTCGGCGCAGAGAGGAAAAGAAATGGCGCGGGCGCACCGGGGAAGAAGGAAGAGTGGGAGGGAGAAGAAAGAGCTGGTGCAGGGCGGTCCAGCGTCAGAGAGAAAAGGCGTGGGGTGGAGACGGGGCCCGCGTGACAGTTGGCGGAGGGCGACGGAGCGGGCTGGGCTGGCGGAGCGCGCGCGCGGGGCGGCTGGGCCGCTCGGCCGCAGCGAGGGAGGAGTGGGAGAGGAGGAGCTGGGCCGGGTTGGCGGCCGGCTTGGCTCTTTCTTTTCCATTTCTTTCCATTTTTTCCTTTTGTTTTTATTTGTGTAGATGTGTATATATGGTATTCATGTCTTATTCACTCCCTCCTTATACTGGATCATCTTTTCAGATTTGTATTTAAATTTTAGTTTTCTATTATTTGCATATTCCGTTATGGCCTTACTAATGTTTACCTTTTTCTTTTATGAATTTATTCATTTTTTTTTTGAAATCTCAACCAAATTCAGGAAAACACCATAAAATCTAAATTCAAATAAAATATATTGCAAAAATATTTCAAAAACTTCACATTTTTCAAATTTAAATTTTTGGGATGTTACAGTGGCTCTGTTCCTACCTTATCAGCTCATGAGGTAGAGGCCACTTCTTCTCATCCAAGACCTCCCCATCATATTCAAAAAGACCATCCTTTAGAGCAGATGATTGGAGATCTCTTTGAGCGTATCACACGCTCAAAGTCTAGCATGTCTCACTTCTGTCTCCACTCTGCCTTCGTTGTTTCTTTTGAGCCCAAGGATGTTAGTCATGCTCTTTCTGATGAGTCTTGGGTCAATGCCATGCATGAGGAGTTAGAAAACTTTGAGAGAAACAAGGTCTGGTCGCTTGTTGAGCCCCCTAGAGGTCATAATGTCATAGGTACTAAGTGGGTTTTCAAAAACAAGCAGAGTGAGGATGGGGTAGTCATTCGAAACAAGGCTAGATTGGTAGCTCAGGGTTTCTCCCAGGTTGAGGGTCTAGATTTTGAGGAGACATTTGCCCCTGTAGCTAGGCTAGAGGCCATTAGGATCATGCTTGCATTCCAGATGGATGTCAAGAGTGCCTTCCTCAATGGGTTTATTGAGGAAAAGTCTATGTTAAGCAGCCTCCAGGTTTCGAGAACCCTAAATACCCAACCATGTCTATAAGCTTTCCAAAGCCATGTATGGACTTAAGCAAGCCCCTAGAGCTTGGTACGAGAGGCTTAAGTCCTATCTGTTGAGTCATGGGTTTGAGATGGGTAAGGTAGACAAGACCTTGTTCATTCGCAGGCATGGCAATGACTTTCTACTCGTCCAGATTTATGTAGATGACATCATCTTTGGTGGCTCCTCTCATACTCTTGTTTCGCAGTTCTCTGATGTCATGAGCACAGAGTTTGAGATGAGCATGATGCACGAGTTGACCTTCTTCCTTGGCTTCCAGGTCAAGCAGACTCGGGAGGGTACCTTCTTGCATCAAGGCAAGTATACACAAGACCTCCTGAGACGCTTTGACATGAGTGATGGCAAGCCGGTGTCAACTTCGATGGTGTCATCAGCTCCACTTGATTCAGATGAGGATGGCGAGCCAATTGATCAAAAAGAGTACAGAAGCATGATTGGCTCTCTCTTATACCTCACTGCTTCGAGACCGGACATACACTTCTCTGTGTGTCTCTATGCTCGATTTCAAGCTTCTCCTTGCGTATCTCACCGCCAGGCGGTAAAACGCATCCTTCGGTACCTTCGAGCTACCGTAGACTAGGGTATCTGGTACTCTTCCTCCTCCTGTCTTTCCCTTAGAGCCTACTCCGATGCAGACTTTGCTGGCTGTAGGATAGATAGGAAGAGCACTTCTGGCACCTGTCAATTCATTGACACTTCTCTTGTCTCTTGGTCTTCAAGGAAGCAGTCCGGTGTTGCACAATCCACCGCAGAGGCCGAGTATGTTGCTGCTGGCAGTTGCTGCAGCCAAGTACTCTGGATGGCTTCGACCCTGCGGGACTTTGGGTTAGTTATAGACAGTGTTCCACTCTTTTGTGATAACAAATCTGCTATTAACATTGCTAAGAACCCAATGCAGAACTCTCGGGCCAAGCACATTGATATCAGATATCACTTCCTTAGTGACCGTGTGGAGAAGGGTGACATAGTGCTCCAGTTTGTGGAGAGTGACCACCAGTTGGCTGATATCTTTACCAAGCCTTTGGATAGCTCTAGGTTTTCAGCATTGCGGGGAGAGCTTGGGGTAGTCTGTCCTTATGGACTGTAGTGAGGGGAGCTTTGTGCTTTATGATTTATCTTTTTTATTTGCTCCTGTTCTCTATTTGTTGCATTGCATATGGGTGCATTTGGGTTAGTCCTCCTAGCATAGATTAGAGTGTTTCTCTCGTCTAGTTACTTAGACTTCTTCCTCTCATCTTGTGATTCTAGGATGCTTCTTATTAGCTGTTTCTCTTCTCACTAGGTTGAGCTCACTCACTTCTTATAGGTTCTAGCAAGGGTTGGGCCACCCTTGGGTAGACAGGGAATGTGTTTGCTCCTTAGGGATAATACCTTTGTTTTGTCTTTTGTTTTCTACTAACCATGACAGGTGAGTCGTCTGATGATCAAGAGTGTGTTTTAAAGGGAGAGTTCATGAAGCTCTTGGATGAACCACGCATTGATAGGAAGCTGGATATATTGCAACGCTCCATCAATGAGAGTATTGTGAAGGAACGCGCGTAGGCTACGATAGCAGAAAATAAAAAATTTCTACCGCGCACACCAGGACATCATGCTAAGGAGGGATCATAGATCGTTACCACTAGACGCGCAGCGCAGCGGAAGAAGAGTTGGAGAAGCCGATCCAACCACGCGCGTCGAGGTAGTAGTGGAAGTAGCCGATCGTCCCGAACAGATCGTCTCCTCCACGCGATCAACCACACCACGAGTCCGTTCCAATCTGTAGTTTGTTGATGCCGATCAACGCCGCAACGAGCAGCGCCTCCACCAGTATCCACACGTCCGGGGCTGGAACGCCGATCGCGAGTGTACCAGCACTCGCGAGCGGCTAGGGTTTGGCTCGGGAGGTGGCGGCTAGGGTTTTGCTCATGAGGAACTGAAGCGTGCGTCTATCCCTCAGCCCCCACCTCCATATATATAGACCTCCTCACTTGGGCCTCGTGGACCGAGGCCCAATAGGAGTCTATCCGGATCTCTATCCGAATTGAGCCCACATCCGAATCACATTCGAATTAGTGTTCCAACCCGTTAAGTGTGCGACCCTGTAGGTTCACGTATACTTGGTCGCGACCCGAAAACGCCTTTCCGGTCACCCTGTTAATAGCGGCCTCTAGCAAGACATATTAACCCCAAAGTATACGTAAAGATCATATCGGCTGAACCTGTAATGTTCTCATGTACGAATCCCTTTGCCTCACGATATAGATTAAGCTCAAGGCGAGACCTATGTCATCCTCTTAATAGCTCAATCACTCTCTCGATTCTGTGATGGATTATAAACTTGTGATTGACTCCTCAAACACATTGGCATGGCCATGCACTTTCATAATCCATTACATCGAGGGGCCCAGAGATATCTCTCCCATAAGGAGGGGCAAATTCTATCTTGATCATTCACATCCCACTACATGTTTCATAGCAAACCCGAAGACTACTTTTATGACTACCCAGTTACGGAGTAGTGGTTAGTAGTCCCAAAATAGGCTACTACGCATGTTGGGAACCATGATGATCTCAAGTCTAAGGATTCTACATAAAGACTACTTGAGACCAACTAATGACACATGGAATCTCTGCAGTGTCTCATGGCGGGTCTATCCAACATATGTTCACTAACACATGTCCATATTATTGATTTGGTATATCCATACCATGATCCATGAGACATGATCATCAATCAATACATATGCTGATCTTTGAATCATATTTGTTCCTCATATGATATATGATCAGGGATCATTTAGAAATAGCAACATTTAAGCATTAAGAGTCTCATGAATAAGTCACATACTCATTGATCAATAATGATAATGTCTATTTCAAGGAACAAAGTAATGCATCATAAACATAGTATGTGATATATTCAACATCTCCATGTTGCCTCTAGGGCATATCACCAACATATTGAACCACTCACTGCACGCATTGAAAGAATGGTCAATCGGCCACCAAACAATGGACGCAAGTATGATCACGATGCGGACCACGATCGTGAGGAGGGAGATGATAATGAGAGACAAAACCGCGACGCCAGTGCTTCATTTGCTGCTCAAGATGCACGCCCACGACACCGCCTACATCACAACCGTCACGGTATGGGAGGTAATAATATTCAGCACTACAATGCTCGTGCTAATGATGAACCATTTGCTAAAGTTAAATTTACCATACAATCTTTTACGGGTGTTTATGATGCTGAAACTTATCTAGATTGGGAGATGACAGTTGAACAAAAATTTAATGCCCATCTAGTTTCTGAAGTGCATAGAGTCAGACAAGCTACTAGTGAATTTAAAGATATTGCTATCATTTGGTGGACTCAAGTAGTTAATTCTGGTTTAGCACCTGATACATGGGATAGATTGAAGGTAACTATGCATGCTAGATTTGTTCCTCCTGCTTTTAAACATGAAATGTGTAAGAAATTGCAGCGCTTAGACCAAGGTAATAAATCTGTTGAGGAATATTATCCAGAACTACAAATAGGCATGTTGCGTTGTAATGTTGTAGAGGATGAGAAGGATAAGATGGCTCGTTTTTATGGGGGCTTAAGGCGTGAAATTCAGGACATAATTGACTACAAAGAGTATAACGATATCAATAGATTGTTCCAGCTTGCTTGTTTGTCAGAAAAAGAATTGCAGGGTAGGCAACAAAGGACAAGGAGCAACTTTGGAAGTATGTCTACATCAAGATCGACGCCTAGGCAAGCCAAGACAGCCCCACCCCCTGTTTTTCGAGTTGCTGCCCCCTCTGTGAGTAGGGCGCGTTCAGCAGCACCATCGCCACCATCATGCGCACCCGAGATGAGCAAATCTACTGGTGTGCAAGCACCAGCACAGAGCTCTTCATCGGTTGCTTCCACGGGCCGTACGACGGGCATTGTGTGCCACCGTTGTAAAGGGATGGGCCACATCATGAGAGATTGCCCAAGTCAGCGGGCGTACATTGCGACAGAAGATGGTGGTTATGTAAGTGCTAGTGATGTTGAGGATGAATATGCTCTTGCAGCTAACCTTGCAGGCAATGGTGATGATCATGAAAACAAACCTGTGTTTGTGCCCTTTTCTGTGACTAAGAACTTACAGGTAGTTGAGAATCATACCAATGAGGAGCATGAGCTAATTGAATCACTAACCACATTGGTTGAGAATGAAGATAAGGAGATGGATGCACTTACATCAGTTGAGGAGAGCCAAAAGGTAAAGACCATGGTGCTATCATCGCTCACGGTACTGATTTGGTGCTACAACAAGACATAGAGCAACCTTGTGAGTATATACCTGCTGTAGTGCAATCTTTTGATATTCCTAGTGTTGACTTAAATGAATCATGTGCTGATCTAAATTCTCATAATTTTTCACATGTCGAATTAATAACACATAAAGAAGTTTTGACTAGAATTTCTCCTGCTAATTCATTGTGTTACATCATGTTGGATCTACCTATGAAATTATCACATGCTATGGAGAAAGTTTCTGAACATGCATGTTCGAAATTCTTGTTTAGTGCCTACACCCCTGGATATAAGTTTAATTTGATTTGAGATTATGGTGTGAAAAATCAATTTCTTGTATATCGAATATGCATAACTTGCGATCACATGGATGAATTGAAACTTGATGTTTAGGACAACAATTCTTGTATGCTGAATCATGTTTAATGTGAGAGGGAAGTAAAATTTAGTACTCATCCAATGCCTATGTGTTCATCTCTTTTTGCACCATCTAGTATGGACAATCTGAATAAAGATGATGAATTATGGCAGAACATACAAATCTCTTCACCCTTGTTAGATGAATTTGCTATGGTTCGATTGAGATATGATTATATGGATGAACTTTACTTGATTCCAAAAGTTGTAGTTTTGCCCATATGTGCCACCACTACAAGTTTAAAACGTCAAAGATTTGAATTGCATAAATGCTTCACTTACATTTGCAAAACAAGTTGCAATAATTACTGTGTGAGAAATTTTGAATTGCACATTAACATATATGATTACTCTTGGGTTAATAATACAATAAGCTTTTATGATCGTTGCTGTTTAATAACATTAATTGTGCAACAACGAAGAACTATTAAAACGGATGACATATATATATATACCATGCATATACCTTGGCTTTTTTGTTACCATATTTTCAGCTTATCAAAAGCTGAGGATGGCTTTGTTTGCAAGAAGGGAAGGATGATAAGAACATGTACCCTATGGAAACAACCATATTTGCTATACTTGTTATTCCAATTACAAGAGCTCGTACACATCACTTAAATTATGAGGTAAGCTCGTTTCAAAGAGATTTTACTTTATTTGATAAAGAACTTATGATATTACCTAATGAGAGTTTGTTGCGTTTGTTATCATGTACCAAGATTTATGATCAAGATCATGCAATACGTGACACTACACATATGTTAAAACCGAGGACGATTTTCTGTCAAGAAGAGGAGGATGATGTGACCACGCCACCAACACATACGACCATAGCGGCCAATATCAAGATTGAACTAAAGGTGAATTCGTTTCTTCAAATTCAACACATTTTAAATAAGAATATGATGCTACCTAATGATGAAAATATATATATTTGTAGCACCACATCACTTTGGAATCAATTGAAGCAAGGGTTCAAGTTGGACAGGTTTTGGAATCCAATTCGGCCTCCAGATCAATTCGGATTCAGCTTGACAAGCTAACTTCAAACGGCCATAACTTTTGATCCAGAAGGCTTCTCAGGGCCCGTGAGTACTCATTAGAAATCTCTTGGAGTCTACTTTCAAATGGATCTGGTCGTACCTCTAAACTCAGTCTGAACAAATCAGAAACTGCAAAACAAGTCACGTCACTTTTTCAGTCCGAGTCAAAGTGGGCCAAGAACCTTGTAACTTAGGCTATTTGGGCCAGTACTGTTCATGTGAATAGTACCACGGCTGCATGAACAGTAACCGAATAGTATCACACCCCTTTTCATTAGATAAGTGCGGCTTCCTCCTTCCCTATTTAAGGAGGTCGCACCCTTTAGTTTTCCTTGAGTTTTTCTTAAGAGATTATTCTACTTAATAGTTTCGCCGCATGTTCGGTTGAGAAACCCCAACTTGTGAACTTAAACTTTATTCGCAATACAATTTCAGATTGCATCTTGAACTCTCTTGCTTGTGTTCTCGATTCGCTTGTAGGAGATAACCTTCTTGGCGAGGTCAACCGTGTTCGGCACAGTTGATAACCAACGGAGCAGTGGTGTAGTGATTGCGAGGGGTTCGATCTATTTTGGTCGGAGCCTTTGGATCATCAACATCGAGTTCTCCGCAATCGACTTACCAGTACCCCTCGGAAGATCGGGCTATCGTCACATTATACATCCTGCCATGATATGTGCTCACTTGCTAGATTTATCATGACTTTATATGTGTTGTCTAGTCTTTGCCATGTTAGGTTGATTAAAACTGCACAACTTGAATTAAATCATGTCATGTTAGCTCTTGAGACTAGTATGTTTTTAGTTATCCTCTTATGATTCATGCCATGTCAAATAGGCTGAGTTGAGTCTTAAATCTCTATTGAGCTTTAGATTGAGCTTTGCTAGTTCCTTTATGAAGCATGAGTTATTTTTAACCTCTTGTTCTTGAACTAAATTCAGCAAAAGCAAAAAGTTCTCTTTTATGTGAAAGAACTGATCTCACCAATTATTTCTCATGAGACGGCTTGCCATTGCACTAGGCATGAACTCAGGGAGAGTTTTGGTTGACCAAGATCATCTTCTTAAGCTTCTACCTTGGAGTGGTCGCATAAGGCTTGAGATCTAGCACATGACTAAACAAAAATCTGGTTGGAAACAACCATGAGATTTTATAAAGGAATGACATGTCAAGTGTGCTAAATTTGCTTCATTACAAAAAGACTAAAGTACTTAAACAAATGATTCATTCTTGAACTTGTAGCACTCTAAAATGACTCAATACTAGCTTCTTGGTTCCACTTATATTATTTACATGGCTTGCATCATCTTTGGATACTTTTAGCTAGACTATAATCTTGGATAACTTGGCATGCTAAGCAATTCGACTAATTCTCAAATTGTGATTTTTTTGGTTTAGCTTGATTATATATATCTTGTCATGATCTTGATAGCATTCATATGCGTTATGGCATGTTATAATACTTTAATAGTCATTTTGGATAATCTTCATGGCTCTAGTTGCTTAGAATGAATAATATTCAGTCATTTCACTCACATCATGTTTTATTCTCTTTTTTGCATCTTGATGATTCTATTGCCAAAAGGGGGAGAATGTTGGAGAAAAAGCCATTTCAAGGGGAAAACTTGGAGCTTTTGAGGAAAATTTGCTCTTTCTGTTTCTGCTCCAGTTTTCTCCTTTGTCAATATGGTCTTGAATCTCTTTCTATTTTTTTTGACCATGTGTGACTTTCTTTATGTCAAACAAACTCAATTTTATACTTTTTCTGTGTTTGTCAATATACTCATCAGGGGGGAGATTAAGAGACCATGTGTAGGTGTCCCCATGTTTGGGATGAGTGATTGACTCGTGTTCTGGAAAGTTTGAGTTTGATTTGGTTGGTTCGCGCTAAGTCGGTGCATGGCGCAGTCTAGTACAGTTGGACTTGGTCGAACGTGGTCGGACGTGCTTAGGACGCTTGTTCTTTTCTCGATCGGTCGATTTGGGTATTTCATGCTTGAGTACCTTCTTTTGATGCTAATATTGATTATATTGTTTCGAGCGATGCTATGTGATGGTTTCTTGTCTGTGAGGGCTGCAGGACATTGAGGTGGAGTCATGGCGAGGCATGGGATGACCGGACTAGGCACGGGCGGTGCTGAGGTCAAAGCGGTCGGGAGGTGCCGAAGACGACAAGGACTTGAAGTGGTTGCGAGGCGTCGACAGCAGGAAAGGAGGAAGCTTCCAGGAAGGTGCGTGAGGGACAATTCAGTAAAATTGACTCAGGCCTGAGGAAGCGGATTCGGTTGAAGATAACGGGTTGGAGACCCATTAGTGGATAGCTGTAGAGAGTGTTTACAGTTTGGAGTGTGTTGGCTCAAATCCTGGTTCCCTCCATTCTCTACATGTTAGTGGGTTTTTGCCTTATGTGTGTGAGAGTTTGGAAGTGAGAGTTGGTCTGCACTTCTTGAATTTCCTTTTGAGGTTGTGAGCTCCTTCTATATATAGTGGGAGTTGGCAGCAGAGAGAGTTCAAGAAGTGTATTTTCCTACATGTGTGAGCTCTCAAGGTTGTGTTGGCTGTGTGTGCGTGTGAGTTCATCCCAAGTGAGAATCATGTAGTGAGAGGGCTGTAGAAGAACCATACATAATAGCCCATGTCTCTGAATCAATATGAAATGGATTGAGTTTGAACTATCCCTTTTCTTGTGCCTTTCTGTGTTTCGCCTGTCTTTTGTGCTATTCTCAGTTCTTGTGGTTTAGAGTTGAATTCTTGATTGATTTGCTGCAAAACGAGTTGCTTTGAACTGGGAATAGTCTCAAGGCCACTTGGCTAACACATTCCTAAAAGCAATCATTTTATCTGTGATGTTCTCTCCCCAAGAAATGAGTTGAAGCACTTCCTCTATTTGCAAAACACTAGGGTTTGGAGGCAGGGGACTTTGAGATTCCTGATTTTCCTTCATAAAGGATGCTTGCAATTTTGTGTTTTCTAGTCCTAAGATCATTGCTTTGCTGAAATCAAAGTTTCATGAAGAAAGGATTCAAGAATCTCAAGAGATTTGGGGATTTGCCTCTTCTGCTGATATCTCTTGGGCAAACTCAGTGTTAACAGTCTTTATTTGATTTTTGGGCTGCATCTTCTCTCCCTGAGGTCTCCATGTTGTTTGATTTGTAGTCCTAATGGTTTATCCAGAGAAGAGCAGCACACTTTAGTGAATTCCCTGGTTTTAAGTTGATTTCAGTATTTCCTGTTCAGTTTTTCGGCCTGCGCGTTTGTCTGCTGTTTCTGCTCTCTCGCTGGAGGTATGCCCGGTCAGATCGGCCGTTAAATGGCGGTCAGACCGGAGGGGAGTCGGCGGTCAGACTGCTAACCCTAGCGGTTAGACCGACCGATCAACAGCGGTCAGACCGGCGGCTCTTGGGCGGTCTGACCGGCCTAGACACGGCGGTCTGGCCGGTAGAAGCACTGCGGTCTGACTGGTCTGGCTGTTCTCTGATTTGCTTTGCTGTCTTGTGTCCTCTCTGCTATGTGGTCTTTTCTTCTGCTCCAGTGGACTTGTCTCCTCTTCCTTCATAGCTTCAATAGCTATTGGAGAAGAAAATAGTGTGGATACTTGGGGGCGTTTTTTAAGGCATCATTCACCCCCCCCCTCTATTGCCGTTTCTAATCCTACTACAGCATTGACAGCAATATGAGATTACTGGGACGATGAAGGCGATGGTCTTGCTGGAGCCATCTTGGGTCCATCAATGGCACCGCACGAGGTCTACAGAGTTGCTTCCGTCGACCAAGATCCGCTACACATTGCAGTCCGCAATGTTGGCTGCAATTACCAGGGGTCTGGTGGGGGAAGTCTACCTCCGTGGTATCCTCTGGCCTGAACGTGATGTCCGCGTCTGCCCAATCCGAAAACGCCTGCACTAGGTACGGGGCAACGTGGTGGATGCAATGAGCGTAGGCTCATCAGTGTCTCTCGGAAGGGAGCTTGAGGGATGATCTGTCCGAGGCATTGATTACTCTGGAGGGGATGGCCTCTGGACCTTGGATCCGCAACACGGCTAGAGGGGGTTGGATGGGGGTGCCTTCAAATGCTTCTACACATGCATTATCATCGGTGCAATGGAGCATTGGGTACGTTCTCTTGCCATGCTTTTGTGGAGGGCCGCGATGGAGGAGCAGTCCCAGGTGAGGTGACCTCTACGGTCACATACCTCACACCAAAGCCCTTGCTGACGCCCGTCCTCATGACCCCATCCCCTTCCGCGCCTGCAGCCCCTCTGATCACGGCCACGGCCTCTAGGGGCGTTACTTTCGTTGGCTCCCTTGATGCCGAAACATACTTGGAGCAAGGCATCCTCTGTGACTTGCAGCTTGAATCCTCCTTTGGTGCCCCTAGGGCGGCCTTCTCTTCGGGGCTGGCCGGCTTTGCCTTCACCTCACACCACATTGCGCCCTCTTGCACCTTGGTGTATTATTCTATTTTATTGAAATGCTTGTTTATTGATTTTATGGATGTTGTAGCTACAGGCTAAACAGGAAGAGAGGGGGATCGGTAGAAGAGGAAGAGAGCTAGATCTGGAGAGGTGGTTGGTCAGAATGAGAGAGGTTGCCCCCCTTTAGCCCCTCCTGGGGGTTTATATATATGAGTGGGGTAGAATGGGAAATCCCCATTCTACCCCTTAGTATTTACAAAGGATAAGTGTACATTGGTATATTTACACTGGTATGTTCCTCTACACTATTGGGCATATTACATTTTGGGCTAGTTGCACGGTCCAGTCACGGGGGGTTGGGCCACCCCTACAACAGTACTCCCTCAACAGCAAGCGTTGAGGTCCCGATGGGCGAGCTGACGCGGTCAACCACCCCAGCCCCCCGTTCCCCAACAGCAAGCGCGAGGGTGCCGATGCAACTGGTAGCTCGCAGACCCCAGAGGCAATGCATACGAAGAAATCCGTGAAGTCGGGCGCCGAAGACGTGTCGTCGAGCGCCGAAGATGTGCCGTCCCGCCGAGGCGATGCCTACGAGGCGGACGGCGAAGCCGAGCGCCGAAGACGTGTCGTCGAGCGCCGAAGCGAGCCGTCCCGCCGAGGCGATGCCTACGCGGCGGACGGCGAAGCCGAAGCGCCAAAGACGTGTCGCCGAGCGCCTAAGACGTGCCGCCCCGCCGAGGCGATGCCTCGCGAGGCGGGCGGCGAGTCGAGCGCCAAAGACGCGCGTGCCGAGCGCCGAAGCGTGTCGTCCCGCCGAGGCAATGCCTACGAGGCGGACGGCGAAGTCGACGTGCCGCCCCGCCGAGGCGATGCCTGCTAGGCGGACGGCGAAGCCGAGCGCCCCCGCCGAGGCGATGCCTACGAGGCGGACGACGAAGCCGAGCGCCGAAGACGTGTCGTCGAGCGCCGAGGCGAGCCGTCCCGTCGAGGCGATGCCTACGAGACGGACGGCGAAGTCGACGTGTCGTCCCGCCGAGGCAATGCCTACGAGGCGGACGGCGAGGCCGAGCGCCGAAGACGTGTTGCCAAGCGCCGAAGCGAGCCATCCCGCCGAGGCGATGCCTACGAGGCGGACGGCGAAGTCGACGTGCCGAAGACGTGTCGTCGAGCGCCGAAGACGTGTCGTCGAGCGCCGAAGACGTGCCGTCCCGCCGAGGCGATGCCTACAGGGCGGACGACAAAGCCGAGTGCCGAGGATGCGTCGTCAAGCGCCGAAGACGTGCTGTCCCGCCGAGGCGATGCCTACGCGGCGGACGGCGAAGCCGAGCGCCGAGGACGTGTCGTCGAGCGCCTAAGACGTGCCGTCCCGCCGAGGCGATGCCTGCGAGGCGGACGGCGAAGCCGAGCGCCGAAGACGTGTCGTCGAGCGCCAAAGACGTGCTGTCCCGCCGAGGCGATGACTACGAGGCGGACGGCGAAGTCGACGTGCCGAATACGTGTCGTCGAGCGCCGAAGACGTGTCGTCGAGTGCCGAAGACGTGTCGTCCCGCCGATGCGATGCCTACGAGGCGGACGGCCGCCGTTCCCCTACTTACGGCGTAGGCCGAGGGCACTACGCACGCTGAGGTAGAGAGGTGAAGGCGCCGTTCTCCTACCTTCAAAAACAGTGCCCGCGGAGAGCGGGCGCTTAAGGCGTAGGCCGAGGGCACTACGCACGCGAAGGCAAGGAGGCGAGACCGCCGTTCCCATACCTTCGAAAAAAGTGCCCGCGAGGAGCGGGCGCTTGAGGCGTAGGCCGAGGGCACTACGCACGCGGAGGCAAGGAGGCGAGACCGCCGTTCCCCTACCTTCGAAAAGAGTGCCCGCGACGAGCGGGCGCTTGAGGCGTAGGCTGAGCGCACTACGCACGCGGAGGCAAGGAGGCGAGACCGCCGTTCCCCTACCTTCGAAAATAGTGCCCGCGACGAGCGGGCGCTTGAGGCGTAGGCCGAGGGCACTACGCACGCGGAGGTAAGGAGGCGAGACCGCCGTTCCCCTACCTTCGAAAAGAGTGCCCGCGAGGAGCGGGCGCTTGAGACGTAGGCCGAGGGCACTAACCACGCGGAGGCAAGGAGGCAAGACCGCCATTCCCCTACCTTCGAAAAGAGTGCCCGCGACAAGCGGGCGCTTGAGGCGTAGGCCGAGGGCACTACGCACCCGAAGGCAAAGAGGCGAGACCGCCGTTCCCCTACCTTCGAAAAGAGTGCCCGCGAAGAGCGGGCGCTTGAGGCGTAGGCCGAGGGCACTACGCACGCGGAGGCAAGGAGGCGAGACCGCCGTTCCCCTACCTTCAAAAGAGTGCCCGCGAAGAGCGGCGCTGAGGCGAGGCCGAGGCACTACGCACGCGGAGGCAAGGAGGCGAGACCGCCGTTCCCTACCTTCGAAAGAGTGCCCGCGAGGAGCGGCGCTGAGCCGTGGCCGAGGGCACTACGCACGCGGAGGCAAGGAGGCGAGACCGCCGTTCCCTACCTTCAAAAGAGTGCCCGGACGAAGGGCGCTGAGGCGTAGTCCGAGGGCACTACGCACGCGGAGGCAAGGAGGCGAGACCGCCGTTCCCCTACCTTCGAAAAGAGTGCCCGCGAGGAGCGGGCGCTTGAGACGTAGGCCGAGGGCACTACGCACGCGGAGGCTAGGAGGCGAGACCGGCGTCCCCCTACCTTTGAAAAGAGTGCCCGGGACGAGCGGGCGCTTGAGACGTAGGCCGAGGGCACTACGCACACGGAGGCAAGGAGGCGAGACCGCCGTTCCCCTACCTTCGAAAAGAGTGCCCGCGAAGAGCGGGCGCCTGAGGTGTAGGCCGAGGGCACTACGCACGCGGAGGCAAGGAGGCGAGACCGCCGTTCCCCTACCTTCGGAAAGAGTGCCCGCGAAGAGCGGGCGCTTGAGGCGTAGGCCGAGGGCACTACGCACGCGGAGGCAAGGTGGCGAGACCGCCGTTCCCCTACCTTCGAAAAGAGTGCCCGCGAGGAGCGGGCGCTTGAGACGTAGGCCGAGGGCACTACGCACCCGGAGGCAAGGAGGCGAGACCGCCGTTCCCCTACCTTCGAAAAGAGTGCCCGGGACGAGCGGGCGCTTGAGACGTAGGCCGAGGGCACTACGCACGCGGAGGCAAGGAGGCGAGACCGCCGTTCCCCTACCTTCGAAAAGAGTGCCCGCGAAGAGCGGGCGCTTGAGGCGTAGGCCGAGGGCACTACGCACGCGGAGGCAAGGAGGCGAGACCGTCGTTCCCCTACCTTCGAAAAGAGTGCCCGCGAAGAGCGGGCGCTTGAGGCGTAGGCCGAGGGCACTACGCACCCGGAGACAAGGAGGCGGGACCGCCGTTCCCCTACCTTCGAAAAGAGTGCCCGCGAAGAGCGGGCGCTTGAGGCGTAGGCCGAGGGCACTACGCACCCGGAGGCAAGGAGGCGAGACCGCCGTTCCCCTACCTTCGAAAAGAGTGCCCGCGAGGAGCGGGCGCTTGAGACGTAGGCCGAGGGCACTACGCACGCGGAGGCAAGAAGGCGAGACCGCCGTTCCCCTACCTTCGAAAAGAGTGCCCGCGATGAGCGGGCGCTTGAGGCGTAGGCCGAGGGCACTACGCACCCGGAGGCAAGGAGGCGAGACCGCCGTTCCCTACCTTCGAAAAGAGTGCCCGCGGAGCGGGCGCTGAGGCGAGGCCGAGGGCACTACGCACGCGGAGGCAAGGAGGCGAGACAGCCGTTCCCCTACCTTCGAAAAGAGTGCCCGCGAAGAGCGGACGCTTGAGGCGTAGGCTGAGGGCACTACGCACCCGGAGGCAAGGAGGCGAGACCGCCGTTCCCCTAGCTTTGAAAAGAGTGCCCGCGAGGAGCGGGCGCTTGAGACGTAGGCCGAGGGCACTACGCACGCGGAGGCAAGGAGGCGAGACCGTCGTTCCCCTACCTTCGAAAATCTCGCGGTGCACTCCCTGGTGCAACGCGCGCGAGGGCGCGATATGCGAGTGGTGCGCCGCCTAAAGCGAGGCACTCCCTAGTGTCTCGGCCATGTCGCAATTTATGACTTAATTTATAGTCTGTAGACTCGCGCGTGCGGAGGTAAACCTCGACGGTCATGTCTTTTTTAGAGTCCGTAGACTGGTGCGTGCGGAAGCTGAGCTCAACGCTACGTCTTATTTATAGTCCGTAGACTCTCGCGTGCGGAAGCTGAGCTCAACGCTACGTCTTATTTAGAGTCCGTAGACTGGTGCGTGCGGAAGCTGAGCTCAACGCTCACGCCTTATTTATAGTCCGTAGACTCGCGTGCGGAAGCCGAGCTCAACGCTACGCCTTATTTAGAGTCCGTAGATCGGCGCGTCGCGGAAGCCGAGCTCAACGCCACGCCTTATTTATAGTCCGTAGACTCGCGCGTGCGGAAGCCGAGCTCAACGCTACGCCTTATTTATAGTCCGTAGACTCGCGTGCGGAAGCTGAGCTCAACGCTACGTCTTATTTAGAGTCCGTAGACGGTGCGTGCGGAAGCCGAGCTCAACGCTACGCCTTATTTATAGTTCGTAGACTCGCGCGTGTGGAAGCCGAGCTCAACGCCACGCCTTATTTAGAGTCCGTAGATCGGCGCGTGCGGAAGCCGAGCTCAACGCTACGCCTTATTTATAGTCCGTAGACTCCCGCGTGCGGAAGCCGAGCTCAACGCTACGCCTTATTTAGAGTCCGTGATCGGCGCGTGCGAAGCCGAGCTCAACGCTACGCCTTATTTAGAGTCCGTAGACGGCGCGCGCGAAGCCGAGCTCAACGCTACGCCTTATTTAGAGTCCGATCGCGCGCACGGGCGCCCTCGCTGCGCTCTTCTTTAGAGTCCAGAATCGGCGCGCGCGAGGCGAACCTCGACGCTACGACTTCTTTATAGTCCGGAGACTCTCGTGTGCGGAGGCGGACCTCGACGCTACGTCTTATTTAGAGTCCGTGGACTAGCGCGTGCGGAGGCGAACCTCGACGCTACGACTTCTTTATACTCCGTAGAGTACGCCGACGCTCGAGGCAATCGTGCGATTTAGACCAAAAACGAGGATTAAAACAGAGGCACGAAAGAAATGGCCGAAGACTTGCGACAACAAGATGCTCCAGAAGTGCAGTGCCAGGAAAGCATTACGTGCTCCAAAACAGGCCGAAACTGAAGGATTAAATACAGCCAAATCAAATGCTCTTAAAATAGAACCGCACTCGCACAGAATGATATGATGCTCGACCGTTTCTTACAGAGACAAGTTGGAGACGTGGGCCGCGCAGTTCGACGCCGGATGCTCCACGTCGGCTCGACATGGACCGCGGAGCTTAGGCTCGTCGCCGCGCTGGGACTGGAGGCAACACACCAAGCCGAAAACGTGGGCTACACAGTGCGACGTCGAGGGCGCTGAGCTGACGTGAGGCCGCGACCCTCGTCGCTGAGGCTGATGGCGCACGGAGGCCGATGCGGACGAGTGCGGAGGCTTTGCGAAGCTGAGGCGTACGTCGTAGGAGCCGGGTGTAGACGAAGCCAACGGAGGCGTGGAGGCCGCTGGAGCTAGCTGCTGCACGGCTGGATGTCCCATGCATGCATACGTGAAGTTTGCATGGATGGATATCTCATGCGCACACTTGGTGTCGCTCGACGTGCGGAGACTTGAGCTCGACCTGCGGAGATTGGAGCGGAGCCAAAGTTGGGGAAGCCGACGCGGAGGCCTCGGACGACCGCCCATGACCGCTTGGCGAAGAGTGCGAATGCTGCGGCGAAGACCCCTCTGACCTCGGCGTAGACCGCGGGCGCCACACGGAGACCCCTCCGATCGTGGCGAAGGGTCCGAGAACACTGGCAGACCCCCAAAGGCGCTGTCGCAGCCGCGGAGTCTCGGCGAGGTAGGCGCGGCCAGCTCGGACCTCGGCGAAGCGAAGGCCGAGGGCGAAGGTCGACGAAGCCCACACGTGCGAAGCCAACGTCCGTGAAGCTTGGGTCGATGATGTCGGCGCGAAATCTGGCGCGAAGGTCTCCTGGCCGCGGAGACGGGCGCGAATGCCTACGGGCGCCAAGTGACGCTGCATGACGACGGGGCCGAGCAGAGTCCCATGCCGAAGCGACGGTGCATGACCACGCGGAGCCGGCGTGCATCGACGGAGGTCGGAGGCGAGTTCGACGCAGAGGCACCAAGGCCACGCGGAGCTCCATCAGGTGCGAGCGGGATGGCCGTCGTCGCCAACCCGCAGACGTCACTCTGCTGAAGCTAGGCCTCGCTCTGCGGAGCCCGTCCCCCACGTGCGACGCGCCCCGCGTGTGCTGCGCCGCCGTCGCCTTCCGTGGCAGCGGCGGCGTCATGATGGAAGAGTGTCGGTTCGCCCCTCACATGAATATCCATGGCGTACTTGGCGCTTGACGTCCTTCCCTGCATGCGACGTATGACAAATACAATGCATGTACGGGTGGATACGGGAGAGTGGATACGTATGCTTGGACGGAAACGCGAGGTCCTCGGGGTGCGCGCGGTGACTGGGGTGCGGAGCCGGTGAGGTCGCCTCGAAGTAGAGCGGAGTCCGCCGAAGACGCGCGAAAGTGACACTGGCAAGCCGGCGAGGTAGTCGCTCGAAGACACCCCGAAGCTAGCGAAGCGACACGCGATGCTTTCTGGAGGCTTACGCGGAGACCTTGACACAGAGGCTTAGCGTTGAGCGGATATTCGGAAGCTTGGCGGATGACGCTTCGCGGTTGCGCAGTCCGAAGCCAAGTCGGAGTGGAGGCTCGACGTTGGGTATGCGGGGGCGAGCAGAGCACCGGGCGACCTCGTCGGAGCCGCCTCCAGCGGGGGTCGAAGCCGCCGAGTCGAAGGCCGGTGTAGACTGGCGTAGACGCCGAGCGCACAGAGGCGAGCGGGGCGCCGAGCGACTTCGCCGGAGCCGGAGTGACCTGCTACGCGTGCAGTGGGCGAGAGAGAGAGAAAAGCCTGCGCATGCGCGGACGAATGGTTCTGGGCGATGCATGCGTGAATACGTACCTGGCTGGATACTTCGTATCTTGCACGGATGGATGACCCCGTACACATGAATGAGCAGATATTTTAGGTACACGTATGTATGGATACACATGCATGACGTGAATGGATATGTATGCCTGGTAGACATGCGGATGGGTGTTTGTATGCATGCATGGGTGAAGCTTGCCTGGATTGAATATTGGGGGGCATGTTTACGTGAGGCTCATGTTTGCTACGTAAACGATTGAATGCATATACCTTTTAGCTATTGAGACATCACGTAGTGCATACGTGCGCGAAGTTCGATGCTTTTTTCACCTAATACTTGCTGCGCGGAAACGAGCGAAGGTCGGGGCTCAGCTTCGGCAGCGCGGAGGCCAGTGCGGAGACTTCGAGCCGGGCACTTCGGAGACCAGGGACTTCACAGCGGGAGACTTCGGAGACAGGGACTTCGCAGCGGGAGACTTCGGAGACAGGGACTTCGCAGCGGGAGACATCGGCAACCGGGGCGCGGAGACGCTACATCCTGGCCGAGAGAATCAAACTGCCCAGCCACCTGTACACTTTACCCAATCAAACCAGTCAGATCTGAATCCGAAAAAGAAATGCGAGCGTGCAATAGATCCGAGTGTTCGCAACATGTCTGCCATGTTTAATGAGGTAACGGCGGTCTCGCCTCCTTGCCTCCGCGTGCGTAGTGCCCTCGGCCTCGTCTCAGCGCCGCTCTCGCGCGGCACTCTTTTCGCGGGCACTCTTTTCCTCCTCGCGTCGTAGTGCCGGTCTCGCCTCCTTGCCTCGCGCACTCTTTCGTAGCGCCGCCTCGGCCTCGCGCCTCAGTGCGCCCGCCTCAGCGCCCGCTCTTCGCGGGCACCGCACGTTGTACTTGGTGAGTGGGCCCTTCTAGAGACCTCAGATGGCAGCATTGATTATGGTTGTATCGTTAACGTCTTTTATTTGGCAGCAAATCTTCACAAAGCACTAGAAATAGGCCTACGGTTTCTCTCCTGGCTCCTGCTTTCCGGCGAAGAGCTGTTGGTGTCAACTCTCTCTACATAGTTGCCCTAAAAATTGTTGTGCATAAGGTTGCAGATATGCTCCCATGCGTATACACAATCAGGGGCGATGGTGAAAACAAGGAGAGCATCACCCCCCCTGGAGAGCGAGGGACAACCCTTTTACCTTCGTCGCGTGTCGCCGCCCGTTGCTTCGATTGCTGTTTCATAAACACGCAAGAACTCGTGGGGGTCAGTATCATCCTTGTACGGCTCGACAGTGAGCATTTTGAAATCCTCCTATTAGACGCTCTGGTGTAGTCCTATGGAGAGGGGCGACTTTGAGTCCACTCACTGAGAGGTTCCGACAAGAGTTTGGCGGTCCCCCACGCTTGCTGTCGTTGCCCCCACCACTACTATGGTGGGCGCCAGCTAGCTCCAGCTTTCTTGTATCTCACGCATGGCTCTCCGCAGGTCCACCGACTCTCGCTGCAGCATCCCACAGATCGCCTCCAAGGCACCTTTGCTCATGCTTGTTGTAGGAGGAGGGGTGTCCCCCGCTTCTCGCGCGGTGATGGAGATGGTCCCGATCGCAGCACTTCTCCTAGGGTTTCCACTGGCCACTGCCTCCTCTGTTCACGATGCTTCCCACTCCACCATTGTGCAGTTGCTGAAGGGCCTCCTTCGTCATCTGTCACTACCTCTGTTGTTGCTGCACTGGTGTGTCACTGAGGCAAGGGCAGGAGTCCCTCGTTGGTTATCTTCGTTGTTCTTGCCGCGGTGAGTTCGGAGACGATGCTTCTTTTTCACTTTGTACTCGACGCCGTTGCCTTTTCTGGGGTCAATGTCTTCTTCGGGGTTAATGTCGCCGCCTTCTTCAAGGTCTATGCCGCCGTCTTCTTCAGAGCCATTGTCTCCAATCGTCTCTTACCCTAGCCCTAGCTCATAGTTTCTACGCCGGTCCCCATGGACGATACCAACTGTTGTGGTTACAGATCAAATAGTAAACCAAAGGGAGGTTACCAGGGAGGCCTCGGAGGGGCTGTCTGGATCCTTATAAGTTGTGGAGACATTGCTAGAAGTCTGTGCTATCTGAATTTGTCTGAAAAGGAGGGCTCTCTCTTCCCCCATAGCATACTTAGACACATATGTATAGCCATGGAGGGTTGTTACATAAAACCCCTACTCAGATGTATACTTATAGGGATAAATATACCATTTTTCCTACTTAGAGTTACATAAATATCTCTATCTAGACCTATACTTATAGAGATAAACATGGCATGTCTCTGTCCCTATAGTTTCTACCAGTCTGACTGATTGTCATACTGGCGCCATGAACCAATTGAGCCAAGGTAAGCACCACTCTCCCCAGCACATCGGATGTACATCCATCATTTTTCATTGTAGATTAGTATACTGATTACAAATCTGCTTTATTTTCCTTTTCTGCTGTCAATCTGTCTGTTGTTAGAGGTCTAGCACATGTTAGGTTACAAAAACTCTGAAAACTTGTCTTCTGTAAACTGTTGCTTAATGGAAAATGGGATACATGTAGGGGTGGAAAAAAAGCTCGTTAGTGGACTCGTTGGCTCGGTTCAAAATTGCTTCAATTATACTTGTTAATTGGTTAAACATTAAAATGAGTTGATTTCAAATGAATTTGAATTTTGCTCAAGCTCGGCTCGGCTCGTTAGCTCGTTTCTAAAAATACTTTTAAATTATCCGTAAAATGATATTAAATCAAAATATGCTAATTTTAGAAAAAGCTCGATAAGACGAGCAGTTGGCTCGATATCCACCCCATCCTAGTTAAAAAAAATTTCCCTAGTTTATTTACTCCAGATCTATGGTTCTTAATCCTAGAAGCACGTCAGGCCATTTATTTACTAGGTCTAATCTCAATGCCCTGCACGACAAGGCCTATCTTGATTTCTCTCACCTCCATGAGGCTAACGCACACCTCACCATCGTCACTTTCCTCGTTGTAGAACTCGCCCATCTCCAACTCCATCCAACCGTCAGCCCAGTGTATTTTCAGGAATCGCATGAGGGGTTAATAATATTGTTGGCACCCTGAACGGCATCCCAGGAGAATAACGGCGAGGCACCTCGGCGTCATCTTCATACCAGAGGCAGACTTGGCGAGTTGAGGGCATCTGTAGTGTATATAACCCAAGGAGTCTTAAGATGAATCCCATCTAAACCTTAAGGTCGACTCCATAGTGTATATAACTCAAAGGGTCTTAAGACGGTCCCACTTGGCAGATAAAGAAAAATTGTATTTTAATGCTTATGGCCAGGTCTTTAGCTTGAGGACCAGCCTTAAGCCTTTTTTGCTTATAGCCTGCTTAAGGTCACCCCTGTAATGTTTAAAGTTGACCTTAAGGTGGCTTAAGACCCTCTATTTTCATACACTACAGATGCCCTGATTTGCTTCCTCCGACGCTGACTGATGCCTCCTGGACTCGAAAATTCAGCCCGTGCGTAAAATCAGATAGCTTGAACACAAGGTAAGCACCATAAGTTGAGTTCTGGGAGAGCATCTTGCAATCTATCTTGCCACGGATTTCCAACGAGAAAACATGGCGATAGAGTTCAGCAGCTTCTTTGAACCTGTCGCAAATTAACAAGGGTTAAAGTTTACAACAAAGAAATCAACAGAGCTCGACACAAACAAGTAGAAAACCATAATCAGGCACAAGAGCTAAATTCCCAACCTGGCATTAACCAAGCTCTTGGTAACTATTTTTGTGGAGCTTTATGTAAGTTAGTTGGCAAGAATAGGGGCTTCCCACGAAATATAATTCGAGAACTCGATACATTGTGATGAACAAGATAGTGCGGCATAGAGCAACATTTGCAGCTGAATTGGAAAACGATGGAGAGATCGAAAGTGCTAGTTATTCGGACCTCGAGTCGGCGAGAGGGATCCAGCGCCAGTCGCACGGTGAATCGATCAACGCAATATTCAGCGCCCTCGCAGACAGCATGTAGCACTTGGCGCCCTTCTCCCAGTCCAACCACATGCTCTGCGCGTAAACAAGCGCAAGTGCCAAACGATTAGCCGATCGATCGATCGAGAAATCTGCGCGCGACGGAGGGAGAAGAAAAGAAGATGTTTTTTTGGGGCCGGACCGCGCGTTTGCATGGGAGGAGGACGGGGCGGTCGGAGAGGCAGAGGAACAGCCCCTTCTTGGACGGTGGCGCTGGCGAGAGCTCGCCGTCGGCGAGCGGCGGGAGGTCGCGGGGCAGGAAGGTGGACCAGACGGCGTCGGAGTCGGCCGCGGCGCGGAAGGCCGGCGAGACCGCGGTGGCGCGGCAGGCGTCGCGCGGCGCGGTGCGGGAGATCACCGCCGAAAGGAGCTCCTCCGGCAGGCGCGCGATCTCGCAGGCGGCCGCCTTCTCCATGACTCCATCGATTCCTCCGCTACCTGATGCATATCTTTTTTTTTTTTGTGGGAGGGGAATGGGAAACCGTTTGTTTATATACAGGAGGGAGAGCACTCTGCACTTGGATGCCTTGGAGGCGAAGGAAAAAGGCTCTAGTGAAAAGGACGGCAGAGCGAGATTCAAAGAGGACCCCCCTGGATGGTGTGTCTGACGCGTGGGGCCGGAGAGGGCCGTGTAACGTGTTATTGGTGCATGCCCGCCCCGTGGCGGTGAGAGAGGACATGATCTGGTGCTGACAAGGATTGTCTCTAAGGGCATCTCCAATGGTTATAGCTAGCAACTAATTATAAGACTTCCACATTATTTATATAGTACACACTAAAGCTAGCAGTCTAAAGAACTATCTATAAGGATAGATATTTGATGCTTACATGCACACACAGAATTTATAGAGTCTGCCTCGTTTGGCGTTACAGACCAGTGCTTAAGGAAGAGCTGGCTCGGTTTTTTTTGCATACTCTCTTTCCTCCACATAGGATATATGCTGATGTGTACATGTATATAGCTAATTGACTCAGACCATTGAAGATGCCTTAATATATATATTTATCCCTACTACTTCAAAATTAGAGTTAATAAAGGTAGTGATTTTATCTATTTTTAGTGAACATGGTGATTTATCTACTCTCCTTTCTTCCTCTCTTAAGAAAAAGCGTGCCGATGCATGAGACTTCTTATATAGCGCGATTTTTTGTCATTCCCTTCAAGAATCCAGATGACTATGTAATTGACGTATGCAACTAATCCTTATCATTACTATTATAAAAAAATAAGTTGGTGGTCTGTAAGACCCCGGATTTAGCTATCCGGAATCCCCTGTGTTTCCACCGCATTATTCTCTGGATCAGTAGATAGTGCTCACAGTTACATTACTGAACATCAAAATATATTTCGCGGAAGCGTGGATAATATAGTAACAACTTACTCATGGGCCGATCAGGCCGAAAATAAAATGCAGCAGCGGAAACTTCACTCAAGTGGGACCCTCAGGACTTACCCACAGGCAGCCAACTGGGGTTCGCGACCTAGTTCTTGGCCTCTTCATCTCCAGCTCTTTTGATTCCCTTAGGACACCGTAGCGTTCGATCTTCTTTTCCTTATTGACTGATGATGATAATTAAGCAACAGTGAGTACAATGGTACTCAGTAAGCCACCACACAGAATGCAAATAATAATAGATGCAAGGCTGTCAAGTGAGGCTTGAGGTTCATTTATTTGCTAAAAGCGACATTTTGCAATAATCATAATTAAAATTCCTATGACTTAGCATTTTTCAAATATGCTTTATGGAGTTTGAAATTGTGCAGTAATTGGAGCGATGTAGGTTCCATCCACCTATGCTAGATTTTGATCAATAGGTTATTTCCACCTTATTGTCAACACTAGAGTACATCCTTCCAGGAAAATTACCAAAGTCAGGTTACATCCACCTGACAGTTTTCTTCCCACCCTCAAAAGTTTTGAAATAGAACTAACTCGAGGAAGATTTTCATGTCTGCCCTTGACCGTGGGCACGGCTATTCGAATAGTTTTGTATACTCTCTGCAGAGACTGTACATCTTTACCCACAAGAGATAATTGTCCCGATGGTTCTACATGATTCCTTTGACATGCAGATCGAGAGAATATCACGAGGCCTTTACAATACTTCACACTCTAGCATATCACTCCTATGGGGTTACGTCCATAGGTTGTGCGGGATGTCCACCATAGGTTAGCGCAGTCGGACTCCACTCTCCACATACGCTATCCTAGGCAACGTCACCTACATCCGGTGTCCCATTCCAAGTGGGGCTTTCATACCCACCTACACACGTTCTCCGTGAAATGACTAGAGAGTTCAATAAATTATCCAGCCAAGCCTACAATATGACAGCTTGTGGTTGTACTGTTATACACGGAGGGTCCACACAGGATTAAGTCCTTAATTTGTCCGGGCGGTTCATTCCACAATCCCCTGTGTTACATCCACACCCACCGTCCTTTCCAACCGCCCAAACAGGTTTAGCAGTTTTTAGGGTTTTGAGAAGCATAACTTAAGTTATCACAAATAATCAGCCACGTACATCCCATGACTGTCCCAAAACCAGCTTTCATATTTAAAGATTGATGATCAGGGCCACTAGTGCCCTGGACATGACGAGACTAGCACGGCATTAATATGACTTATAGCTATTAAAGTTATTATTAACATCTAGGGTGACAATGGTCAGGTGATTCAAGTGTCAAGGAAAAGGCATAGTAGTATTTAAAACATCAAATAGGAATGTAACTACCTTAATCTTTGACATACATTTGCATAATAAAGTAAGCATGCAATTTGATAATTTAAAGGAACATACTTTTGCATAAAATGTAGGATCAATATGATCAAAGTGATGACTTGCCTTGATTGTTTTACCACGGCTTAGGTTGCTTTAATTCAAAGCCTTCTTAGTCATTGATCTTAATTTACTAGTCCTCACTGTTACCCAAGTCTTGATCCGGTTCGAATGTGTCGCCTCGTCGAGTCTTCAGATTCTAATTTGCAGCAAAGAAAAGAAAGACCAAATAAATCCAAATACTTTAAATGCCCAACTTTATTTAAATTATATATTTATTATGATTTGAGAATGGAAGGATAATTTGGACTAGTGTGTGTGAACACAGCGGTAGCTGGATTTGAGTAAGAGAATGAGTTGTCGAAATAGCTTTACCGTGAGGGAAAATTTTTAGGGTAACGAGGGATCAAAAGTGAGGAAGTATCTTATTGGAGATAGTAATGAGGGACAGACTTTGTGATTTGAGAAGGCAGGGATGTTGCACGAGATGAGTATGATTTTAAACACTCAGCCTAACTTTGATATTTTATGTGGCAGTATTTATCTAAGATTGCAACCGCCAACTTAATGAATCAATATTTTTCATAACTTAATTAAGGTATGGAGTTAATCATTTAACCAGCTATTATTATGGACAAGGTTGGTTATTTTATTACCTAATTAATCTATTATTCACAATCTGCTTTTTAGCGAGCGAATGAGCCGTGAATCAACATGGATTACCTCGATGAAGCTATTTCTTTTGGTATTAATCATTTTTAACTATTACATTTGAATTCTCGATACAATAACTGGGGATTTGGATGCGAGACGAAGACTAAGAATTGCTCTTCCTCGTTAAGACTTTCTTAATTGTAAATATAGATTATTTTAAGCCTTAACATTTCAAAGTAAAAGCTGAAGTATTTACTACAAATATTGCCAAGCATTTTTGAAAAGATAGTTGTCACGATTTTGGCGATAGGTAACCATACTTGATATTTTCTGCGGCGTCCCGATGATATCGGAGAGATAACTTAGTCAACAGGGTAGTTTCCAAACCTTATTATTGAAATGCTATACTTGTTGATACACTTTATTATATTAGCTAACTTTGTTACCATTCTCCTTAGTTATTATGGATTTAGGCAGTATGAGATGGTATAATTCTTTATCTTTATTAAAACCTTTTCAGTCATGATATTATCATTATTATTATTTGCATTATTGTCATTCAATTGACCTCATGATAACTGCTCAATAATAAGAAAAAGGTCCATGACATAAGTTTTTTTTTAATAAACCTTCTATGTGAGGGTTAATGTACTAATCTCGGTTGGGATATAATTAAATTACCGAATGACAAAGTTTTAATGTAGTTGCATAAATCTTTCCAATATGAATTTGTAAGTGATTTCTTATTGTTACTACCATTCACAGATTATTACAATGCATGCTTGATCATTGGCACATGGACTCAATGTTTAATCCCAGGAGTGAGGAGTCTTGCACTGCAGTTAACTAACTGGCCCACAAGATCTACACATAGACAGAGACAGAGAGGGGGAGAGCTGCTCGGTAGAGACACCGCAGAACAGAGGAGGGGCCGAAGCATGGCGGCGGCGGCAGCGCTGGCGAGGAGCGGCCAAGGGGGCGGCGGAGAACGATGAAAAGGGAATGCCCGGGCGATGATGAAGCTCTCGGTGGTAGTAGCTCCAGCCGGGGTGGTGCCAAGGCGGCGGGCGGCGGCTCTAGGCGGCCGACGGTGAGGGAGAAAAGAGGCGGCGCCATCGTGGTGGGGGAGGGTGAAATTAGAGCAGAGCACGAGCACAAGCAGGAGGGGACCAAAGATAACTCACCCATGCGGTCAGAGGAGCCGAGGGAGTGTCGAGGCGGGCCGGCGTCGTTGGCCAGGGGCGGCGCAAGGGGGGTCGCCGGTGCTGGCGGCCTAGGGGGAAGTAGAGGCCGCGGCGGCGCTTGGAGATGGTGTAGGACGTCCCGGAGGTGCTCCCACCGTGGGGAATTGGACCGTAGATCGCCGTGGGGGAGGTGGCGGCCGCAGCGACGGCATTGGCTGACCTTGGAGAAGAAGCGGTGGGCGGAGGCTCTATGGTGCACGGAATTCGAATTAACTGAGAGGGGAAGGAGGAGGCTTCTCGGGCCACGCCGTGACGTGGTCGGGCTGGTGGGGCATCACGGAGCGGCCGGGGCGGGGTGAGGCGGCGGTGGCCGGCGCGGGCACGGCAAGAGAAGGAGAAAGGAGAGGGCTGCGGTGCAAGAGGGAGGCCAGTGGCTATTTAGGGCTGGAGGGGAAATCACGGGGGCGCGCTCGAGCTGCTACCGCGGACGGAAGCGCAGGACGATGGGACGGCGAGGGGTGATTGAGGGCGACGGAAGCAGGGCGCTGGTGTAGGCGCACACGACACGGCTGTCGGGAATGGGCTCGTGCAGCGCGCGGAGGGGACGGTGACATGACAGGGTCAGCGCCTCGGGCATACGCGAGAGCGTGGCGCGACGTGGGATGGCAGTGCAGGCAGAGGGCGACATGGCCGTGCGATCGGGTGGAGACAAAGAATGGACAGAGGAAGAAGACAAGGGGAGAGGTGTTCGGGCCGAAGGCCAGGAGGAGCAAAGGCCGAACGGGCCAAAAGAAAAAGGAGTGGCCGGGAGAGGGAAAAGATGGGCTGCGGCCCAAGAAGTTGTTTTCTTCTTGTTTCTTTATTTTTAGAAAAGTATAGATTGGTTAAATTAATTAGCTAGGGAATTTTTAACATTAACTTTTGATTTGAATTTCCCATTCTCGATCTCAACTTTACAATGTTAATCAAGTTAAATTTTAATTGATATATCTTCTTTCCGATCTTTTAGGGCTTGCAAAGAAAATTTGAAATTTTTCGTGATTTGATTTTTAGTCTTGGCTATTGATCAAAGTTTACATTTTATTAATTTGAGTTTTGAACAAGGGACCCAAAACAAGAGATTCAAATAAACACCAAAAAAAATTTAAACAACACTAGAAACACAAATAAAAGATTTTAAATTTTCACAAATACAAAAGGTCTCTTTTTTGGGATGTTACATGGTCATACGTCGCTTCTCCTTCAATCATCTTATTCTCAACTTCTTATCACTCTCTACTTTTCAACTAATCAGAGTAGCCCTCTTCCATAACATAATTCTTTATGTATTCAATAAATTTCATCATAATGCACGAACAGGTGACTAGTCCATATGTAAATCACCATCTAAAATCAAGGGTGCATGCAACAGTCGTGCCCTCCCACACAATGGACAACTCCATCATCGATCTGGAGAGAATTAATAACCCACCCGGAGACTCACGAGCAAGGCTTTCAATAGATGGAAAAGGCACCATGCATGGAAGAGATGGCCACAACCAAGTATTGAAGCTATGCAGGAACAATCTACTACCATCATCACACCCAGGAGAGTAAGGAAAGGCACTAGACTGGTGGTGTTCATGTGTTGGGAATTTGGGATGATTAGCGTCGTGCGAATTAGGGCACCAAATGATTTTGGTTGTTTCATAGGGTGGAGGGTTCAGCGTGGGGCATGGTGAAGATGATGTCGGTGTCCAAGAGCAGGAAGAGAGTGTTGTATGTTCAGCAGGTGGTGGGGCGGCACAACAATACCAACCTGAATATAGTGGCATTGGCAAGGGACGGTGTGGTGCGGCGCTACGCTCTGGGCAAGGCCGCGGTGGCCATGGCCACTGGCGAGGGAGGAGAGCAGCTGGAGGTGGCACGGCACGGCTCGTAGTGGTGGAGGAGACCAATGAAGTTAAGGAGGCACTGCTCATCGCCGCACCAGAGAGGGGACACCTAGAGGTGGTGGTAGAGCTGCTCCGGTACCTCGATCCAAAGGAAGTCACTACATATGTTAAACAAACTGAAATTTCAGCAAAATTGAGAAATTCTTTTTGAATTTGATTTCTCTTGATCCCTTCCCTAATTTAGCTCAAATCCTAGCCAATTAAACTCTAAATTACTAGCCTAATTACCTTGCCAACCCAAAATCGCGATGGTATTGTTCACTGTCCAATATTTTCTGCTGTCGTCCCGATTTTTGCCGCCGCTGAACCCTCTTGCGCTCTCCTGCCCTCTCTCGCGTTCCTCTCCCCCTGCCAGCTATCAGAGCGGTGTCAGACGCCGTACGCCTCCCTCTACCATCCCCTGTCATCTGCTCTTTGACCGACAAGGCACCAACGGCCAAAATTTTCCACCGCCGGTGGGATATTTTGGCCATCGCTTCCCCTTGTCTCTCAGCCGACAAGTTGAAATCTTTGACTGCTGCAAACTTCGCCTGAGGTGCCACCGCATCCTGCCGACCTCCCCACCACCAAGTCGAGGCTCCCCGAAACCTCTCGAGCCAACTCGAGAAGACGTCGTCCCTGCCGACCGCCCTAACCTGCCTATAAAAAAGCCTCAAGCCCCTTCATGGAGATGCACCGATGCCCAGTGAACCCCTCCACGCCCCCAATTGCTCCGATGACCCCCACACCGCCGACAATTGACAGAAGACCGAAAGTGAGCCCAAAGTTCAATTCTCCTTCTTCGGTCTATTTCGTTCCAATTGCTCACTCCCATGGCTCCCTCATAACCCTAAGAACACAACCGAAGCATCACCATAGCTAGCCATGCCTCGTAGCTCGTCGGCCATCATCTCTTCCGCCGACCGAAACCACCCCACTGTGGCTAGCCAAATACCGGCCTCCTCGACCCAAACCGCCTCTCCCATGAGCTTTCCCTAGCCTCACTGATGCTCAAGCACTGGCCTAATCACACGATTATGCCCTCACTTACCCTATACTGTCCAAACCTCCCGCGACGAAAAAGGCCTTGCCGCCGGCGAACGCCTCCTCCCCCTGCCCCTGCCAACCCCAAAAATGGAACCCTGGAAGTGCCAGGAACCCAACCGTGGTCTTCGTTTTTGTTGCAGTTCGCTGTAGTGCTGCCGGTCGCTGCCGCTTTTCTCCTCTGCTTTGCTGTCGTGCACTCGCTCAGTTGCAGAAGAAGAACAGTGATGGGTGTCACTTTTCATCCAACCCGATACCAGTTGAAGCCGACCTGCCATGAACAGTATTTGACCCGATAGCGCTTAAATCCAGTCCAATGTGAACAGTACAGCCCGGTTTGAATAGTGAACCCGCAATGAATAGTAAAATGCCCATTACTATTCATCCAAAACCCGAAAATACAAATTTATACCCATTTTGCCCGTTTCGAGCCCGCTGACCCATTTCTCAGGCCAATTTCACCTTTTGGCCCCTCCTAAAAGCCCAAAACCTATTTTATTTGGATTTCTTGAATTTTCTTTCTTTATTTCATTTCTTTATTCCTAGCTCAATTCTTTGAGCGTGGAATTAAATTACTTTTCTTTGCTTTGCGCTAACACACGACATCGAGAGTCAACTAATTCACGAAGGAGAAGCTCAGGATCAGGCTCAAGATCAAGAAACGGAAGAATACAAAATTGTCGAAGTTATAAATTCGCAAGGCAAGTCACATGTTTTTGATCATATTGAACCTACTTTCCGTCAATTATTATTTATCAATATTTTCATTATGTTATTTGCACACTGTTATTTTATGTACAAAGATTGTTTAGAATGACATGCTATTAGTTAATGTCCTACCACCCAAAAAAGTCTTGTTTAATTTGATGGCCATATTCACCTTGACAAAACTTAGTAATATTAAAAGCACTATTAATGTAATTGTGGTAGTTTAGGGATAAATTTTTATTGCTAAAAGTTACTATGAAAAGGTATCACGGGATGCCATGAGATGGCCCCAGAATGGAAGTTTGGTTGTGAATTGATAGCAGTGCCACGGGCGCTGAAATGTGAATTTGTGGATAAAAGTTGTTTCAGTGAGAAGCAAGGACTAAAACCTTATGCCAAGCGAAGAACATAGTGATCGCTCAACCACAAGCATTGACTTGTCAAACCTGGTTTGGTAGCTGCTCAAATCGATTAAATCTCTACAGTTGTATAGTAGTTAGTATGGAAACAATAAAACAATACTAAACAACAGTAGATTCCTCTCAGGATGGGTAGTCTGGTCGTGTCGGCGGATACCCGAGTCTGAGTTGGAGATCTAACGGAGTACAGAAGTCAGTATGGAAGCGGTAAAACCATACTGAACAACGGTAGATTCCTTTTAGGACAGACAGTCTAGCCGTGTCGGCGGATACCCGGGTCTGAGTTGGAGATCTAATGGGTAGAGCCTTTAAAAAGAGATGAGCAGTGAAATGACCTTGTTTTCTCAACTCAGTCATGAGGGTTGAGGAATCTTGTGGGTAAAGTTGGGCAGCTCTGCAGAGTCATTTGTAAATGGTATTTGAATACATCGTGCTTCCGGTATATGAAGCTGTATTTAATGGGTGATTCCAATAGCGAAGCATAAGTAGATTTGGAATTGTTTTGGGAAATGTGGAAGTCTGTTAATCAAGTTTGGAAAACCCCCTAATTCCTTAAGAAGTTTATGATTTGATATTTTATGTTTAAAAGCACAAGCGTTTACAAACAAAATTGCATCTACATAAAACAATAAACTGTTTTACCCCATTCCATGGCAAACACTTGCATATAGTTCAATAGCATTTCCCGTGTGACTTGTTGAGTACGGTTGGTTGTACTCATACTTGCTAAAATCATAAACAGAGAATGCTTGTCAAGGAAATGAAGGAGTTTATCAAGACAACACCGAGCCCTACGATGTAGACGCCGCCTGGTGTTATGGTTTATTCTATACTCAGGCCTGCCTGTGGAGTTTCTTTTGTAATGTAACTTTGGGTTGTACGTCCCTCTATGTAAAACTTGGCTGCTAAATCTTAACTTTGTAATAAAGTTTGGTTTTTATGCTTAAGCTTGTCTTGGCAACGATGTACACTTATCTACAGTACTCGTAGCTGAACAATCCTGGGCAGTTGCGAGGGTAATCTAGCATCTCCAGAAATAGGGGTGTTACAATATGCAAGTATGCAATTGAATTGCACTCCGATCGAATTCAATTAACTTATTTGTTGGACAAATTTTGCAAAACATGTTTGATGCATACAAGAATTTGTTTCTTTTCTTTTCATATTTATCTTCCTAACTGATGTTAAAAAAAACACGTGACCTTTGGTTAAAAATAGTCTTGGACTGCATTGCATGCCCAATGTTTGCAGTTTCTTTTAATTGCTCGTATGTAACTAACTTAGGTATCTAAAATGATTTCATATATCCGCAACAACATGTGAGCATTCTATTTTGGTGGTGATCAATTCAGCCTCAGCTTTTAGCTTCCGACTTATTTTTCACTATTCATAATTTTCGTCTTTTTCTGAATTTTTGGCTTTTGTTGAGCTTTTTTGCCGGTTCTTTTTTCCCGTATTTGTTTGTATTATACGTAATGGGCTAACATATTTTTATATATATTTTTAATTTTTTTAAATTTAATTATGCTAAATAAGCCTCTGTCAGCTACAGTATTTTTCAGCCATAAGCCATTCAAAATAAGCCAAAATGATCACACCTAGGGGTGGATATCGAGCCGGCTCGGCTCGGCTCGGTAAGGCTCGATAAAGAAACGGCTCAGCTCGTTAGAGTAACGAGCTGAAAACGAGGCTCGGCTCGGTAGAAAGCTCGAGTTCGGCTCGTTAGGCTCGATTACTTACAGTTCATAAATACCAGTACTCCAGTACTCCATTCAAATGAGAAGATTTAACTAACCAAAATATTTGTAAGTAAAAGAAGTAGCGAGAGTAATGCCACATCAATACCAAAGGAAATCAGGTCCTTTACCGAATAGATCGAGCAAACCCCTGCTTCTTAACTTGAAACCCCATTAGGTTCACATGAACCTTGAGATACACTCCATCACTTCATAAACACGATCCAAAATAAACACCAGAATATCAAATCAAATCCAAACAGCAAAATATAAACACATCTCAGCTCCTATCCACATCACATACTGGATGTAATCCGTCTCACGAACATCTGGCTAGTTGGTGATCCTACAGTCCCAGAAAATTGTCACAGTACCTCATCACATCAACACTGGATCTAGCTGAAACATGGGGAAAGAATCGCAACTCACCACCGCACGAGCGCCATCTTCCTGGTGCCGTCATCGAGGATGGGGTCGCCGCCACCGTCAGCCGCGGCGGTGGCGGCAAAGGAGCGGGCGATGTGGCGGATGGTGGTGGGGACGCATCTGGAGAAGCGGTAGTCGCGCGACTGAGAAGGACACGTGGAGGGAGTTAGGTTTTGGGGGGATAGCGAGACAGAGGTAGTACTACGAGGGTCACGAACCTTGGAGGGGGAAGGGGTGGCGGCGTAGTCCAACGCTGCGGCTGCATCGACGCGCTACGACGGCATGAGGGCCGTGGCAGAGAAGTAGGAGGCGGCGGCGGCCATGGCGTCGCGCTGGTATGGGAGCGGCTGGCTAAGAGTCTATGAAGACTGAAGAGTGACCGAGGCGAGAGAATAGAGATAGACGGGCTGAGCGTTGAGAGTCGGACGAGATATGGGCCACGCACCGAGCCATGTGACCGAGCCAGCCGAGCCAGCTGAGCAGCTCGCAAGCTAGCTTGGCTCGGCTCGTTAAGAAACCAAGCTCAACTCCTGGCTTGGCTCGGCTCGAAAATTCCACGAGCCGAGCCAAGCCGCGAGCCACGAGCTTTTTGTCCACCCCTAATCACACCCAATATCTTTGCTTCGACATCAAGGACAATCAAAGCACCACATTATCTTATTTTAGCTATAGTAGATTCACCGTCATGGGCCCATCGAACGAAACGAGGACACTGACACCAGGTCAGGTATTATAGTGGGGGTTGAGGGTGCGGCACACGTGATGACAGAGGCACCATGCGACGAGAGGGCCAAGGACACGGTATAGGGCTAGGACAGCTGTGGAGACGTGATGGACCTAGCGGCGCTGAACCGGATGCCACAGGGAAGGCGGAGGCTCGTCGTAGATAGTGCATAATACCCTTATACAATTAACAAATTATTTATATAATTATCTATATAATAGTATATACAGTAGAAACTTATCTATAAAATTATCTATTAAATTGTAGACATAATTCTTTCTCCTTCTTTTTTCTTTATATCATTTAAAATTATATGTAAAATAGATTTATAAACAGCGGAGATATACCATATACGCATCCTGATGCCACTGGTTTTTTATTGGACCGGCAAGAGTCCTCTTACGGTGGTACCAACTATGTAGAATGTATCACGCACGCGTCGTTGCCGTGTCAGCGGGCAACGTGTAGCCGGCAGATTTGCACACGCGTTCGCTTCATCGCATCGAGCGTCTTGCGACTAGCAGAGCAGGGCCCCATCGCGATGGTGAGCCCAATACGGGTGCTACTTATTTCGATCCGTTGCGTTCGCATGGAGTAGGCCCATACGGTGGTGGACCGACTATGCCGAGTAAATAAATCCACGTCGGTTTTTCTCGCGCAACTAGGGTGGCTCTGTCTAGCCTATGGGTGCACGAGCGTGCAGCCCAGCCGAGCCGAACGAAATTGCATGATGTACTAAAAAAAAAAAACTCCACCTTCTTCCCCCGGGCATTATGCTTAAGAAGAAGATCTTCTCACGCAGACCGAGAAAACCTCCGAACCCCTGCTCCACCCTTACACAGCGGCACCAACGCCCGACCTTTGTGAGACGACCGGCGGATTCTTTGGATCAACGCCCTGACGACGCCCTGACGGGTCCTTAGACCTGTGCTTTGGTGTGGTAGCAGGCGAGGGGATTTTGTTCCCCCAAGCCTGAAATTCGCTCCCACTAGGAGTCGAACCCAGGACCTAGGGGGTGCTACTGAGGCGCTCTAACCGCTAGGCTAGAGGCCCTTTCGCTAGAATCCATCAAAAGAAGAAAAAACTATAGTAGAACTAATGGCAACGGCATCATGATCCATGCAGCATCAAGTTGACCTCAGTGTGTGAACCAGTTTACTGTTCTCCGTGCAGTTATCCTGTTCTATTCGGCCTAAGGTTTCCTAACGAATAAACATGATTTTTTTTCTATTTTTAAAAAAGTTTATCAGTATAAATACTTATGTTTAGATCAAAATCTATTAATTATAGCCATAAACTCTGTAATCGAAGAGAACCCATTGTTTGGGTTGATCAAAATCAAAACACATCGTCGTGCTCCAAAGTGACATCAATCAACAGCACCAATGCAAAGTACTGGTAGGTAGGTAGTTGACGAACGAATAGCTAGCTAGCAGAGCATCAATCAACTGGACTACGTAGTTTTTTAAGGTAATTAAACCCTGCCGCCTAGCCTCTGATTCCATTAAAACCACAAACAGTACAGGGTTATAGTTTTACAACAAAGCCCAAGAAAGGAAAGAAAATTACAACACTGCCCCCGAATACACTGAGATCTCGAGACTACTTGATTTCGTCGTCACCGAGGACGATTGAAACTAGGGTCCGGCCACCTATAGGGACCACAGCATATTTAACATGCAGGCTAAATAAAAAGATAACACCTGTCCTGTAGTGCTTCGTGTGCACCCACAGTCCTGTACAGATGGAGTTAAATGGCGCATCAAAGGAATAGTAGTTGTTGGTGGTTAAAGGAAAATACAGAAATTGATACCGATGGCATTCGAATTTTTCGTACCAATATATAGATATTTCAAAATTTAAATTTAATTTTAGTAAAAAGTATGACATGATGAAATTTCACATTGGCAAGTAGTTTTAAATACAAATACTAAATTCTTCAACTCGAGTAGATTTATAAATTTCAGACTTGAAACTAAATTGTTAATATAATTTTTAGATTTGAAAGAAAGATTTGAAATTTAGTTTCAAGTCTACTCGAGTTGAAGAATTTAGTATTTGTATTTAAAACTACTTGCCAATGTGAAATTTCATCATGTTATAGTTTTTTACTGAATTAAATTTAAAACTCGAAATATCTATATATTGGTATGAAAATTTCGAATGCCATCGGTACCCATTTCTGTATTTTCCTTTAACCTGCCAACAACTAATATTCATTTGATGGGCCATTTGTGTTAACTCCATTTGTATAGGGCTGTAGGTGCACATGGTGGGAACACTAGAGAATAGGTGCTGTGTTTTTATTTGGCCTGCACATTGCTATGTGCTGTGGCCCCTATAGGTGAGCCGGACCCTTGAAACTATGCCACCAAAGATTGAGGATGTGATCGGCGCTAACTTGTTTCGAAGCTCACTGGAGATGTGAATAGCGGCCGGCATGGACGGCCTATGTAGCTCGCCGGAGATACGGTCGGTGGCCGGTGTCAACCTTTTGAAGAAATCGTCGGGTAGCAGCCGGTTTGGACCTTCGGCTCGACGGGTGGCGTTGCTTCGTTTGTAATATTAAGTATTTAATACTAGCTGAATGTCCAAAAAAAAATTACTATGAACGGACAGAAAAATCATAATACATGCTTAATCCCCCTAAAACCAATTGAAGTGATTTGCAATGGATTTCATAACACCCTATGGAGCCCTTCAAGACCAAGGAGGTCTGCCAAACTTGCTCAGCCAATTGGGTCGCTGCCATGATCGTGCTGGCCGTTGGCGAGAAAATGGTGATCATCATGTCGATCAACTGCCTGCACAACACAATATGCAAAGAAAATCTCATCAAAATTAGTTGTAATAGATGGTTCAAATTTGTGGATTTTCTAAAGCTTGTTCAAGAATGTGAGATCAGTAGGATCAATAAATTGGGGCACAACCTCACTGTAGTGCTTTGCGCCATTGCCCCCTGCCATCGTCAACAGGAGCAGAGTCACCGGGGGCTTTATCAAGCTCTAGCCTACCCTCTAATGGCAGGAGCTCCCCAACCCCTCGTCTGTCGCCCGTGCGCCCGACTATGATGCCGTCGTGCCCCACCACTACAACATCCCTCTTTGCTGAGTTTTTGACAAAACTATAAGCATCATCTCGTATTCTAACATCCAAGCAACCCATCCTCCAAGTTAATTTAATTTTCATACAACCAATCATCAGAAATCAAGCTTTCCCCAAAACTAGCCCAATTTGCTCCTCACCGTCAATTCCTCACACCCAAACCTTGAGCTCCCTACCTTGTCTGGGTACTATGATCAGAGTACAAATTTATCCTAGGCAAACTTGTTGGCCTCCTCCCTATTCACAGCTTGGTAAACCAGATTATTAACCATACCATTCTTCCTAAGAATGGGAATTATGATGCCATAAGAGGCCATGCATGGAACCTAATTAACTATGTTATACAAGGTCGCATATTTGATGTGGTTGATCTTATTATCCGAGAAATAACATCTTCCAAGAATGACAGGATCAAAAGAATAAATTATGCTCAATACATCATGGCCTTGATCCTTCAAAAGATTGAATACCATGGTGATTTGGGCGGCGTCCACAAGGCTTACAAGCCTCGAGTAGAACCTCCAATTCCTCCTGCTTCCCATCCTCGAGCTCGACAGCAAGAAGAACATGCAGCTACATTACAAGAAGAAGGACAAGTCTCTCTCTCAGATATACTCAGCAATTCTCCATATTCGCGATATTTAGGCCGAGGCGTTTGCTTCTTTTTCCTCTAGAATGGACTCTGTTGATGAGAGAATCACTTCTATTGAGCATGCCTTGGCTCGTCCTCCATCCCCAGTCAGATTTGGCAGCCGTCGCCGTCTTAACCCTTCTCCTCAAGGACTACAAGAGTAGTCTTTTTGGACATTTGATGCCAAAAGGGGAGAAGAGCACAAGAAATGATAGAAGAAAGAAGATTGAAGAAGCCAAGAAGTCTATCTATCTTGGCTACTATTTATATGTCTTTACGATAAAATGAACTTGTGATGTAATTCTCTTCCTACTAAGAACATGCTTTATATTATGTTTATGTTATGTTGAATTTGAAGTTGTGGTTATCTTATAAAATTGCACCTTGTGTTCATCTATGGTAAACTTTACAAACAAGGAAACTCCACCAATTTTTTTAAAACAATCTTTACATGCACTTACAAACTATCTTCACTTCTATATGCACATGCTCAGAGGAGCTTTCTTTGAATTATTTTTCAAAGTCACAAAAGAATATACAACTCATTTTTAAACAAGTGGTATATTCAAAACTTTATTCTTCTCACATAATATTTGTATTGGCATCAATTACCAACAAGGGGGAGATTGGAAGCATCTAGGCCACTAAAAATGGTTTTGGTAATTAAAAACATTATGTGAATATAGGACTAATATGTTTACTGAGTGTTTAAAAAGTTTAGTCCTTAAAATGTTTGTGAGATGCATGCTAAAGGTCAACATGAAGATCAATGTGGCTCAAGATAAAGGTATAATAGACTAGGATCTTTTTTGCTTTTACCGGTCTTAGGAGAAAGGGTGGAAGACCGAATTATAGAATAAATGATGTACTATTAAGAGATATCATGACAAATACCTTGATAGCATATTCTTGTTTTATTTGGATCAATTTAGGATCATGTATTTACTTAAAGTAAAATTGATAGCCAATCTGTGCTCTGTCTGGATAATCGAAAGTACCAGAGTTTTAACAGCGGAACTACCGCAAAGCGGTAGTACAACAACCTATGAATGATACTTTCAGATCATGGAAGCTCCAAAAATCCGAGCGGTACATTTTTTCTAGAGAGCACCCTTGGAATCACTTTATCTTTTCATAAAATGAAAGTAGTAGAGTTTCAATAGTGGAACTACCGTAAAGCGGTAGTACCGCAACCCTTGAACAGTTGAAAGAACTGTGTTGTTGGTGTGTCCGAGTATATGTAGGAGTTAAAGACCTAGGGTTGGAAAGAGATCGGAGACTCTGGACCAGTCAAAGCCATGGTCAAAGTCATGGACGACAAGTCGTGGTCGATACTGTGGTTGATGTCGTGGTCGAAGGAGTGGTAGAAGCCACAGTGACTCAGTTGGTACTCAGAGGAGTACTGTCATAGTCATTAGTCAGTGGTCGATGGTCGATAGTCGTAGCTACAGTGGTCGATGGTCAATAATCTTAGCTACAGTGGTCGATGGTCAATAGTCATAGCTACATTCGTCGATGGTCGGTAGTCGTAGCTACAGTGGTTGATGGTCATAGCTACAGCTGACAGTCGGCACTGGAAAGACCTGTGTGGTCGAAGATGCAGTCGATATGCTATGGTTGACAAGCCTTGGTCGATGATGTGGTTGACAAGGCGTAGTCGTAGCTGTGGTTGAAGGAGCCATCGAAGCCATGGTCGAAGGAGCAGTGTGCTATAGCAGACGTGTGTTGCCTGTCACTGTAGCAATCGGCGATAGCTATAGCAGACGTGTGCACTAGTTGAGGTTGAAGGCCAGGTTAATGCTGTGGTCAAAGCCATAGTCAAAGGCATGGTCGATGCGTGGTCAAAGCTACGATCGCAATGTTCGAGTACTATGTGGTCAGTATCACAAATAGACTGGATGTATTACAATTGAATGAAGTACAATTGAAAGAATTACAATTGAATGAATTGTTTGATGAAGCACAATTGAATGAATTACAACTGAATCAAATGTTTGAACATCTCTTCATCTACATTGCCAGGGTTGAACTCCCCCTTCAGGTGAATGATCTCTGTCGTCAAGAATTCGGAGAGCTATCCTCGAATTTCGGCAAGTTTGTCAAGATCGAATGCACTTGAAATTTTCATGACCTGTCGCTAGGAGGAGTAAAGTCATAAGTATATATATATAATCACAAAATAATTATTGGTAGATTAATAAGCCTCTGGATCATTCATCTTAGTGCCTATAATTTCCTGTATATGGCGACAAACGTAGAATGAACATAGATTGCCCTGTAGCTGCTGGTAGCACTGCAAAAATAGAATTACATACATATGTACGTATAGTCAGTTTTAGAAGCATTATTATGAAGTGTGATATAGGATTATTGTGTTGTAGCAGGTAACAAAAATCATGTCCTGTGTCGCCGTGTGGTGCTGGATTCCTTGTGTCTCCTTCTATTAGCAATGTAAGCGTTGAATGGTCTGCATGATTCCAAAAGGTTAGCCTCAGTCATTGCAAATGAAGGGAAGACTACGATAGGATTATGTATAGAGGAAATGAGTTTACTTGTCAATTGTTTGTTGCACACGAGTGAACTCATAGTTTTTCTCGAGTAGGAAATCAGGTCTCTTTGGCATATATTATTGCTACAAGGTCTCTTTGGAACACTAACATGCTATTTCAAATAGATCTTGTAGCAATAGCAAAGTGAACACAGAGGACAACTATCAATGACAAAAGGTCAATCATGTGTATAGATTGACCAAGAATTATATGACACAATACTAAAATAGCAAGTAATATGTTAGCTCAAAGTCATATTATACTCCTATTGTCATATTCAATCTCAATTTGACGTCATCTCATCGTAGAGCAATGAACCGAGAGTGCACTAAAGTGAAGTTGTGCTTCCACGGGGTGGTATATGTCCTTTTCTATTCTTAGGTGCATATATACTTACACTAGATTCATAGACTGTAGTGATTTATATTTAGTCTTGAATTTGTAGCTTTTTCCTTTCGAGGAAAGTGTGATTGCAAGATAGAAAATTAGAAATTGTTCTATGTGCACTGAGATGTCATTTTTTGTGTGTGCCATCAAAGAATCCATATTTTTGTATGTACCATCAAAAAGAGTTAGCCTAACGCTAAGTGCCATTTTATACTTGCTAAGGCAGCCAACAATGAAGAGACAAGCTGAAACGACAATACCATCCTTGTCACCATACCCAAATAAAGAGATAAGCCTTTGCTTACACTTGAAAGATTCCAACCTACAACCATCTCCATTTCACACAAGGCAACAAAATTTGCAACAAGATCAATATTAAGGGTATTTCTAGTGGAAGAATCCATGTAATCCAAAACAATGCTAAACAATTCTTTCAATGCATAGTGTCTATCCATTGACCTAACTAATAACTACCTTGGTCTCCCTTCTGATGCCTCCTCCCAGATTCGGCCAGATCTACACCCAGATCTAGTCGGATCGAAAACCTTGTCTATATTTGTGGTTCTAGGAATGAAATTGCTATTCTCGATTCAAACAAGACACTAATTTGTTTACGAAATGCTCTTCATTTTATAGGATCTTCCATTCGTAAAAAAGGTTGTTCCTTCTTTTTAAAGAACAATGATTTATTTAGATATGAGATAATGGAAGAAATGGCGAGCTGTATCAATGGTTCTACCTCGGTCTCCCTTCCTTACGCTGTTGTCTATTGCCATGTGAGAAAACATAGAGCATAAGAGAGGCCAGAGGTAGAGGGAAGGGAAGAGCACCTAGAGGTGATGACAGATTTGACTGGGGGTGATGGCCGACGGTGAATTCGGCTGGGGCGACGATGGATTTGGCTGGGGGTGATGGTAGGTTCAACTGGGGCTGATGGTCAATGGTGAATCCGATCGGGGTAACGACAGATTCAACTAGGGGCTAGACCGCTGCAGGAGGTGAGGAGGCAATCGAAAGATATGGTCGAGTGAGTGAGTGAGGGCACAAACCCTAGCAGCACTACGTATTGGAGAAACTATCATAGATAATTCTATTGAAGAACCGTCTGTGATATTAACATCACAGACGGTTCGATATAGAACCAACAGTTCCATAATAGAACCATCTGTAATATATACCACATCATAGATGGTTCTATTAAGAACTTTCTGTGAACCAGTCAGTAGTGCCGTCATATCATTATATCAAGACTGTTTACATATATAGAAGACAGTAAATATAAATTCAACTTGTTTTTTATTTTTGCATTTATATATGGCCAAACAACGTGGTTAGTCACTTCTTACAAAGATTACAAAAAAGTAGAAACCTAAATAATTAATGTTTTTAGTGGCGAAGGTAGCAGGCTATCTCCGTCTTCAAAACTTCATAGGTGAAGACATCGGCATCGGACGGTTTAGGATCATCAGGGAACAAAACCTAAAATGCATCCATCCACTGACGCACTCATTTGAGTGTCTCCTGAAGACCCTCCGACTGATGAATCAAGTCAAATTGAGCCCATAGGCTATCTTCCCTTGCTTGAGGGGTCTCAATAAGGTTGACTTGGTTGCCTGCTGCCTCGACTAAACAGTCCAAGCAACAGCGAGCCTCCTAGAGACATGCAATGCCGTTGTGGAGGACCACGTCGATGGCGAGATTAGCTCACTGGAAGTGGGAGACCAACCGGAAGACGCAACAGAGGAGGATGTCAAGACGACCGAAGGTGGCCATCACCTGCTTCGGGAAATTATTGAACATACGAAGGAGGATATTGTTGGTATAGTATCCTTCCACAGCATTCACTAGTGTACGGCCGGTGAGGTGCTCGTACAGGATGGCCAAGTAGGCCATCAATGCTAGTGATAAGAAAGCGTAGGGAGCCATTGTTTGTGCTTGTGAATAGATCAGCGATGTAGGGATTCATCTTTAGTGGTGGATAATCATTTTATAAAACAAGGAATAAATTCAGTGCCTGAGATGAAGAGACGCATGGGGAGCCAAAACGAGGAGATGCATCGTGGAGCCGAAGTGCATTCATGCGTATAAGAGACACATATCACAAATACTTTCAACCACAAATCTTCTGTGATACGTAATTATTACAGATGGTTCATATTAATAAAACGTCTATGGTAATATCATATATAGTTTTAATTAAAAACCATCTGTAAAGTCTGCAATTATCATAGACAGTTCTTGTTAATAATCTGTGAACTATCATAGATGGTTATTAACAATAACAATAACCATCTGTGATAATTGCATATCACAGACGTTCTAGCCACCGCTAGTAACATAAATGGTCATGCTTGTAAAACCATCTGTGATAATTACAACATAGACGGTTCCCCATGAACAGCCTATGATGAGGTGTCCAATATAGTTTGTTTTGTAGTAGTGGAACCATACGCCAGGAGCATTTAACTTACAACATATATCATTTGCACACTCACATCTTCATCAAGCTTCAAGATTAACCATCTATACATTATGACTAAACCAAGCTAAACCATTAACGATCTACTAAAGTAAGCCATATATAATGACCAATTATATATGTTTCAAATACTAATCATTAATAAGCTAATTAACTACATCAATTGTGATGCCTAAATTAATATCATTGGATGTGGTGCATATGTGCTACTCCCTTCGTGATGCATATCGCATTAGCGGTCACCTACAAACAACAACAAAATAAGGGTGGATCTAAGACATACCAAGTACATAATAAAACAATAAACATAATATTTCATTGTTCATATATCTTATTGTAACATAACATCTTCCATCTATATCACTGTTTTTTGTTTCTTTCATTATTGCAATGCATGGCTACACTACATGTTCATAATGCACATTGCATAGCTTATACCAATATAACTGAGTGAACAACCATCGATGTGTCACTCTCTCAACCCCTCCATCCTAAGGAGGTCCCTCCATCTCGTTGAGATGCCTACCGAAATAGGTCTTTCATAACCACCGAAGTGGATCGTTCTTTCATGACATGAATATCACATAATGCAATATATGGTTGCCAATACCATTCATCATGTAACCATCATCATATAATCATCAACATGAATTCATCATAATAAGCATAAAACCAACAAGATAAATATCTCATAAGCATCAAGTAACTTAAGCAAACAACCATCTACCATTCTACTATACACTTGTCTTTCAACCACAAGAAGCAGGACGATAAGTAGATGACACCAACCCGAAGTCAAACCACCTCCTGAATAATCATTACCCAATCTTAATAACATGCCACAATGGTCCATACTCATAGAATAAATCAACATCACTTCTATGCACAAATCCGGCCTAATTAACCCACCTTCACCGGACAACCCTTCGCTGCCCTAGTGATCAAATAGCCATAACATTCAATTCTGAAACCCAAACCATATAAACCATATGTGTTTTGGAATTTACACAAAATTTCTTACATATTCCTAGCTAACACAAGCTTTTGATAAAAAGAGAGCTATTCTAGTAAGATTTGTAACATGAGTGCCTTTATGCTTTGCCGAGATGTAAGGAGCCATTTTAGGATTCCATTTCTTAATACCATGACCAAAATAAACTCCCTAACCATATTTCTTGATTAAATCATCTAAACCATCGATTTCAGTGGCAAATGCCATCCTGTTCCTTTGCCAGATAGCATGAAAAGTGGAAACAATACCACTTCTAGAAAATACAGGAAATTAAGAACATATTTCTAGTAATCACTAAATTTAATTTAGACATCTACAATGCTTAAAATTCAAAATAACACAGCTGCTACCATTGACAATAAATATCTGGATAGCAATATTCCTAGTGCCATATCTTACAAACCGTTCATCCAAATTTAGTGTTCTAGCACTCTACGGAAAGCTTAGCAATCTTTTGTGTTATACAAAAATCCTAGTTCTTTCTAGACAGCAACATTTCTGGTGCCATATCTTTTAAACCACTCATCTAAATCTAGTGTTCTAGCACTCTACGAAAAGCTTAGACAATGCCCTGCATCCTTCATGTTATATAAAATTCCTAATTTGGGTATCTATTATTTTTAAACTAGTAATTGCTATGATGATTCATTCGACATCGAGCTTACAAATATCATATTTTTTTAATCTAGCTACTTGACCAAATTATGTGTTTAAAAACTCTATTGGAAGCTAACGAAGTTGTATACAAGTATATAGTAGATTACACCTTCACATTCATCCAGTACAATGCCCCAAATTGCTCTACAAGCCACTGTCCACGAAATTGATCTAATAACTAGTGTTTCGGCGGGGTCTAACCACAACCATACTAGCATAATGCCCACTATAATCTACATTAAACCCCATATAACTGATGAACTAGCCGAGGAAAGGAGTTTGAACCATTACCCTAGGAATCGGATGATAAGAACGACAAGAACACGAAACCCTTCTGCTCTTCTTCTTTGTCTTGCCTTGTCTCCATTCCTTGACACCAATAGTGGTAGTTGGCGCCAGCACTTGTCCCCTTCTTCTTTCTCCTTCCCTCTTCTCTCTCTCACTCTATTCCTTGATTGATAGAAGCAGCATTTAATGGTAGTAGCAGCAGCACATCAATTAGTGGTAGCGATAGCAGTGGCAGCAGTGGCTCGACGCAATAGCCTACGGTAGCAGTAGCGGCAATAGCAACTTGCAGCAGCAGTAACATGCGTGCGTGAAGGTGCACTAGTTCGAAGCACAATAGGGCAGCGACAGATGGGAAAACAAGGCGATGGCTGCATGCATGCATGCACGGGAAAAGGAGGAGCTAGGCAACACACAGGGTACTCCACGACACGAGTTGTTATGTTAAATAGGATTGCTAACTAAGTAACTAGGGTCAAGACTAGAGGTAAATAGCCCACTAATAGCCTATGAGGTCCAAATAACACAAATTAATTAGTTTTATTTTTTACTAATTCTTATATAGAATTATGAGATGTTACAAGTAAGCTAAGATATATGCCACTTGTGAGCTCAAAAGGGACATAAAAAAGATACCATCAAGCAATAGGACCGAATTGTATATATATACACATACCAACAAGCAAACATCATTTAATAGCTACATACAAGACAGTCATCCAACTTCTACTAACAACATATTTGGAAGAACCCGTTGACCATAGCATCAATACCCCAAGATGAAAATAAGTCAAACAAAAAACTCTATGCATGATCGATCCCACATTGACATATACCATCATATCATCTCATGATAGGACAAAAACAAGCAAGGTGATCAAATTAGTTGCAAAAGTGGCAAGATAATACAAAATAGTGGTTGACACCATGATTGACCCTTGTGAGAAAACACAGATGAGGAAAACAAGCAATCATCCACTATGGAGAAGAAGCATTCACAATGGAAGCAATCATAAAGGGGAGGCTACAAATCCCCTCACAAACCACACATTAGATCACTACAAAGGTGTAGACATGTTAGTTATCGATCAAACTCATCTCTCAAGCTCTCCCCAACCCTATCTATCAATTGTCGGGATATGGGTAGGCTACATTAGTGTAGATTGAAATTTTCTACCACGTAAACCAAGAAGTCATGCGATCATAGATCGTTACACTAGATGCGCAGTGCAGCGGAAGTAGAGTTGAAGCAGCTAGTTTAACGAAGCGCACGTCGATGTAGTAGAAGTAGTTGACCACCTCTGGCCAACAGAGGAGGTGAATGGTGCCTAAATTTTTTTTCGAATATTCACTAATCCTTCACTTCAATAGCTACAAAGCTATGAAGATTAGGATAAAAAGCCACCATAGAAACTAGCAAATTGAGACACTAAAAACCCAAGAAAAATCAACAAAAGTAGAACTACTGCCACTGAACTTGCGGTACTACCGATTGATACAGTAACTACGATATCTGCTACAGTAAAATCAGGGTAGATAGTATTTTTAGCATGATTTCAAAAACCAAAATTGGTGAAACTTTTGATCCATAGATCTAAATGACATGAAAATTTGCAGAGATCATCTCTAGGATATCAAGAACCTATTCCAACAAATGATCATGAAAATTATGGGCAAAGGTGAGACTTTTTAAGTTTGTAGAAAGGTTGCACCGAAATAGAGCCAAAACCCTAAACGATAAATACAACTTTCTCATGGATAAATGATGGACAAGATGGCTCTAGAAGTATTTCTACATATCATAGTAAGCTAGAACACCGAAGAACACGACCCAAAAACCCTTGAAACAAGAAATCACTTGATAAGGCCAAAAACAAGCAAAACCATGTTTCTTGATGAACTTGCTACCAAAGTGTCTATATGGATGGAGAATGATTTCCAAAGCTTTTCTCCATCTCTTATACATCCTTGGAACATCAAGATTAAGAAGAGAAAAGATGAGAGATCAAAATCAACCGAAGCAGGAGCACATCAATCAAAATACGAGAGACTCAAGGAGATACACAACGATTGATATATTGCTTACATGAAAAGGAGGTTTTATGGCCACTCCATCTTAGAGGATAAAGAGCACACTAAGTGCTCAACTCTAAAACCTTAACCCTAAAATGAAAGTACAAGAGTGATGGGTTGGATGGTTAACCATAAGTCTCCATTCTAACCCCTTTTATATATGGGCTAGCCAGCCACATCCATCTCTTAATAAATACTATCTACTTAGCATAATGGGGAAAAAATCGTTAACCCCACACACATGAGTTTTACTCACATAGTTCATTTATGCATGCTTTTCAAAGCGCATAAGCCCATATCAGCTAAATCCTTAGCCTTGATCTGTCTTGATAAAACCAGCTCCACTTTGACCTAAACCGCTCTCCCAAGTACCACTCATGCACCGCAGTTCTGATACAAGGTAGTTTTCATATTTTGGCTAAACAACCAAAATACCCTTACTTGACCCAGTCTTCATCTTCCATTACAAGCAATCGCCATGCTTGCCATATGTAGGTGCACCACTAACTTGCCACGTGTCACCAAGTCTCTCCCGTCTCAGTTCCATGAACCACAGCTCACTTGGACCATCCAAGCCACATAGTATAATCCCGCCGTTCGAACTCACCTTCAATATTTCCCACCTTTCTCATACCATGCTTGAGCTCACCATCTTATCCGGTATTCTCTATTGTTCTAGGCCTCAGCTCTTCCATGAGCATAGCCCCGATCCTCGCTGTTGACCATGATTGACTAAAGCAACCCTGCATATCCAAGACAAAGAAATCATTTCCAGGCACAAGTTCTTCACAACTTGACCCACGTTAGCCAAAACATACTTCATGCAACATATATCCACTTACCTTGGTCAAGCCAACTCAATCCATGATTCAATTTCCTAAAATCCCATTTTTTCTGCAAAATCTGGTAGTACCACATGCAATATACCGGTACTACAGCACTGTGGTACTACCACTCCCCAAACCGGTACTACCGCACCTTCGCACTGGACCTTTATGAAAATTAGCTAGCGCCAACTAGAAATCAGAACTACCATTTTGCGGTGTGACTACGCTATCACGGCGGTATGAGCGCTGACACAACAGTGGTATTACCGATTTTCCTGAAGAATTCAGAAAATAGTCCAGATAAAATACGATCTTTGCAAAATCACTTAACCGCTCCACGAAACTTGCAATGGTTCATCACAATATTATTCTGAACCTTCTCACATGTTACTTTAGGATGGAATGTCATGCATCGGTGTGCTAGCACCAGCACACACAGCAGGGGTTGTGAGAGGTGGCAGTTAGGGTTTCAAAAGGTGTGTCTTAGGATAGCTCCTTTAGCCCCCACACATCCCTTTATATAGTCTCCGATCGGATCCTTATCCGATACGATCAGATATTATATCCAATTCAGAAAGTCTCAGGCTGGATTTTTATCCATTATGAGTAGAGATCGCATCCCATCTGGGGTCTATCATCTAGACCTTTATCATTCCGACCAGTTAAGTGTGTGACCCTGTAGGTTCATGTATATTTGCCATGGGCCAAAAACTCCTTTCTAGTCCATAAGTCGATAGCGGTCCTTAACAAAACATAACGACTCCCACATATAAATAAAGATTATATTGGACGAACTTATATAGTGATTATGTACTGATCTCTTTGTCACATGATATCAGATCAATCTTAAAGCGAGAAACATGCCATTCTATGATAGCTCGATCATTCACTCGAACCTGCAGTTAATTACTCAGCTGTGATTGACTCCTCAACCACATTCAGCACGACTATGCACTTTCTCAATCCAAGCACAACGAGAGGCTTAGAGATATCTTTCTCATTATATATGAGGGGCAAATTTTATCTTGATCGCTGACATTCCTTCATATGTTTTATAGTAAACCGGAAGCTATCTTTATGATCACCTAGTTACAGAGTAGTGTTTAGCAATCCCTAAGTAAACTATTACACATGTAGCAAACCGTGACGATGTTAGGTCTAAGAATCCTACATACACTATATATGAGACCAACTGATGATATTTAAGAATATAACAATTCCCGCAGTGTCTCATGGTAGGTCAATCCAACACTATGTTCTTTAATATGTGCCCACATTATTGATTTGATATTCTCATATCCATGATTCGTAAAATATGAACATCAATCAATATATGTACTGATTTGTAAATCATAATTGTCTCATATAATGACATAAGATCAGGGATAATTTAGAATAACATCAAAACATACTTGTTGATTAATATGAAAAACATTTATTCAAGGTACAAAATAACATGTTATTCAAAAGACCATAAATAGAATTGATATAATTTTCTCTATAATTGCCTCTAGGGCATATCACTAATATCAACATGGAAGCAGGAAGGGGGAGAACCTCTCCCAATTCGGATAGCAGCTAAAGCTGCTATTTTGATGGCCCAAACATCTTTGAATTGTGTTGATGAATGTCTTAAAAAAGGTGCTTTCAAGAAAACCAAAGGCCCCAAAAAGGACTCTAAGGAAACACGACACAAGTGGTCTTTTATTTGACCACATGGGCTAAGTTCAATATGGCCTTAGAGTATTCCCAATCAAGACATTGCAAAGCAATGTCCATATCCCTCCACATTATCAGAAAATAATTGTAGATATAACCCCTTTGATGAGTAGTGTCTATCTTTGGGCCCAAGCAATAAATTCACCTAACTCTCCCCTTGTCTCTCCCTCACCTCACCTCACTAGATTCAATATTTTGCTATTAGATTTTGTGCCCAACCAATGTCTTGTATGTGACACTATTTTATCTCTCTCTTCTTTAATTCTCCCTCCACCTCATCACAAATACTAAGTTGCATGCTAATTAGTGCTATAGACATGACTGACTAGGATCCATTGAGAGTGGCCTTAACATGGGGTGAAATATGAGTCACAGGCACATATCCCACTTCCCATAGACTTCTTTTTTTCTTGCCAAAAATGTGGTGGACAAATAACTTTCATATTAAGATCATTCAAAGCGTGGATTGATGATAGGCCATCAATGTGACAAGGACAACATCCCTTGATCTAAATCTACTATATGGGACCTTCCAATATGTCATCACTTGACCTACAACATCAAATGCCTCAAAGGATGCAACTTCTAGCAGGTAGCAACAAGGCTGCAACTACAGGGAAAGGGAATGGTGAAGCAGCTTGGAAGCAAAGAACTAGCCCAATGGAAATACATATGTAAAGGACAACTGTAGCAAACTGGCACGAATAGCAGCATATGCTTGAGCTCACGGCATGCAAAATGCTCATATACTCCGAGCAAGTTCAGGTCAGAAGGCAGTGCCTTATTGATGCGGGGAGAGGGGTGGCCCGATCTTCACGACGTAGGATTATGGATAACTAGCCCGTGCAACCTAGCAATTGATGCGGCCAACCACTGTCTCTATACAGCAACCTGCAGCACTCAAATTACTCAACCACACGCTACGGCCGTCGTCTACTCGCTATTGTGGAGCAGACACGTTCAAGCAATCCCAAGGAATCACAAGAACAACGGAGTGGCAACTCAGAAATAACACACAATCCCAATTAATGGTGGAAATGGCTCACACACAAAAGGAACAAGTGTTCTACTAAAAACTCAACCATGAAACTCCTCCTTCCATACATGGGGGTGCCCCCCTATTTATAGGGTGAGATGACTTGGGGGCTAAGTAGATATGAGGTAAGCGCTGACGTCATGTTGTACGATCTTCTGTGGCTATATGATCTTCTATGGCTATGATGACATATGCGCTTACATCTCGTTCAAGACGATCTTCTGTGGCTATACGATCTTTTGTGGCAATGATGACATATGTGCTTACATCACTTCATGTTGATCTTATGTGGCTATACGATCTTTTGTGGCAATGATGACATATGTGCTTACATCACTTCATGTTGATCTTCTGTGGTCATGCGATCTTTTGTGGCTAGGCTTCCTGTGTCTTTAAAGCTTCTTTTCCATTCGTTAACTTTTCCTCAAATCTAAGGACACATAAAATAGAAACACTAGGTAGCAACAAATTCTTATGAGTACAAGAGTAATCACTAAGGAAAAGATTCACCTCTTGTTGCATTTGTTTTGCTCTAGCTCTTGTCATTGGTCCAATGGGTTCAACACTTGAAGTAGATGATGTAGTGTGTTTGCTAGTGATGTCCTCATCACTTATTGTTGAACTCTGAAGGGCATTCTAGTAATTTCTCAATTTGAAGGAAAAAAGAATGCCGGTGGGGCCCACCTCCTCCCAGCAGGCCGGTGCGCATGGGTGCGATCCGTCTGGATCTGGCGACTCCCTCGGATGCGACGGCGGCAGCCGAGTCATGGGGAGAAGGTGATGGAGGCGGCACCGGTGCGGGCGTTTCGGCGCCAGCCACACCGCAGCCCGCCGGACCCCCCCTCTCTCCGCTCCACTATAAAGCTCGGGCTTCTCCTCTCCATTGGGTATCCCGAATATAGTGAGCTCTCTTCCCCCTCCTCTCTAGACTCTCGATTAGCGATCTCTGGTCTTTGGGCTGTTGGCCGGTTCTCCGTGCTCCACCGGCAGCCGAGGGACTCGACCCTTGACTAGGGGTCTTGATCTGAGCTTGGACTGTGAGAACCACTGAGATATTTGGAGTGTTAGTTTGTGATTGAGTGTTCTTGGCCGGAACACTCTTGTGGTCTTATGCGGCAACCCCTACCTCGATTTCCACTTGGCTGCGGCTAAGACAGGAAGAAGGGCATTGTATCTCCGGCGACCATTGCCCTGCTCGGTTTTGTGGGGTCATTGGTTTTCTGGGACAGCGCGAACGCGTGCTTTGCCCATTTCGGTTACTTCAGGTGATTTTGAGTATCACCCCTGCTGTGAGTATTCTAATTCTTATTCTTTGCAATTTGGTGATATACTTCTTATATCAGTGAGTCTCGTTAGGAGGTAATTTGCAAAGATCGGTTCTATGGGTTTTTGGCTCTGTGATGAAATGACATATTGCTGAGATTATATATGGATGTGAGGGTAGATTGATCTTGAGCATTCAATTGAATCTGCTATTTTATTCTTCACTGGTCTTAACATCTGCTAGTATTCCTGTTCTGATCTCTGTGTGAGGTTTGCTTTGGTTGTTCCTAACCTCTGCCGAACCTTGTTAATCTGGACAGCAGTGAGTATTGTTGTTTTCTGGTCTGTGGTGAACTCTGCTAAATCAATTGTATACCCTGTATGAATGAAAGATTGATTTCTTGGATGTTTGGCTCTGTCCAGTCATCTTACTTTTGATGTGTAAGTCTTTGTCAATAGCAAGATTTAATTCTAGTTCAAGATTTAATCTATAACTGTCATATATGCCAAGATTAAATCTTGTGCAACTCGCCTTCTGAGAGCACTTAATACATTTAATCTGTTGAACATGTGCTGGATCTAATCATATATGTTAAGTCTTCAATGAGATTAGCATGTAGATACTCATGTATATTTAATGACATGCTAACTTTGAACTTATATATGACATCTATGTTGAGCATATGTTTCCTTTGCAATGACTTAAATGATTCACATGTTAATATGTTAGTTAAGTCATTTATATGCCATATTTGTCATGCTTGGATTTTGATTGTTATTACTGGAATTAAATTTGAAAAGATGCTTATACTGCAAATCTTACGACACTTATTACCTAGGGACTTGTAGATAGCTACAAATGTCCATGCTAGTGGCCTTGAGGCTTTACAATCATATATTGTTGTCAGTAAACTACCAGTGACTCTGAGTAAGTTCAAGTACGCTTTCTTTGAGTCCACTGTCAGTCGTTCATTCACACTGAATTCTTCCAAGATGCAATGCAATGCAACCCTGGAACCTGCAGCTAGCTAGAATCAATCCCAGTGTTATTTACTGTACTTATTGAAGTCTTCCAAATGCATCGTTGAACCGTTGATCTGTGAGATATTTGGAATGGACTGATCAACAATGGATTAGGCTGTTCCTATTTTCAGGTGATAGGTGGCAAAGCGGCATGCATATAGATTTTGTAGGCACCAAGTGATGTGCTTGTTTTGGGTTCTTTCTCTGCTTACTCTCATGGTCTTTTCATACTAGACTTGTACTTGCGAGGCACATGTTTGTCGAGATCCAACAGTGGAGCATAACATGCTGTTTGTTTGACATTTTTCAGGTGCAGGAGCACCACGCTCTGGTTTCTTTGAGGCCAAAAAACAGGTCGTCAGATACAGATGGGTTTAGACTTCAGTAGAGCAAGCAAAAGAGAACAGGAGTTTATATTCTGTAATGGAATAGGGAACGTGAGCAACATGACATTCTGTTGTTTGTATGCAATAATGCTGGACAGCTGCAGTCACTTCAAAACAAAAGCTAGACATGTCAGCTAACACCTGTGTTGGTCGCTGTAGGAAGGGAATTTGTCCAATTGCTGCTTGATCTTAGTACGGGCAGCGTCCTCAAGCGTCCCGCCGGTGCACATTCAGATCATATTGTTCGCGCTTTGTACCACACGTCATCGTCCGCTAGGGACTCATTGATAATCTTAAAGCTACAATGTTCCACTCGGTGTCGACATCTTTGTCTGAATTAACGGTGTTCTTGATTTGATCACTCATGTAGACGCTTCTTTCAACATGTATAGAAACACCTTGCACTGTGTTACTGAACTTCTACAGAAATTTGAAGCTAAAAGCCTCATTTTTTGTATCTTGTGGCATGACAGTTCAGCTTCATGCACACCATACTGTACTGCTGATCTTAGTTCTTATCCTGCAGCAGAAACATGTTGCATTTTATTCATTGCAATTTCAACTAGAGGTGTCAGATTCAGAGTTCTTGGTGAGAATGGAACTCACGTTACGTGTGCCTGGATGCTTGAAAGCCACAGCACGTCCATCCGGATCTGACTGCGGGGCAAATGGAGACAAGTGAGCTTTGAACTCATCGTGAATTTGCGGCGCTCGCTGTTCGATCGGTCGCTTTTGAGTGCGACCTTTGTCGTTGGATTGGTTTGAACACACAAGAAAGCTGGCATATGAGCAAAGGAAAGAAAAACGTTGTGAATTTCTGGGCAGGCAGGCCTATTTTTCTTTAGAGGCATCGCAGACCAGAGGTGTGGTTTTTTTTTCTGACTTAAATTTGTTCATTTTAAGGAAGGGAATAGAAGACCAACCCATGATCCATCTCCATGGTCATAACCTCATGGGTTTGGGTTTCAGGTTAGTCTTCCGTGCATAGCATGTGAGGTCAAACTGGAGATGCAGACATGAGTTTATGAGAAGAGCTTCACAGGTTGCCTTCACCTGTGCAGCTGTGAAGAGTGCAGAGACGTATTACAGTGGCTAATCTAACATCTTATTGGAGTTGAACTTCTGTCTCCTTGATTTTTCTTTTTAAGGAAACGTAAACGAAATCTCATTACAGATGAGAGAGAGAGAGAGAGCGAAGCAAGAAGAAATTCCAGTGCAACTTCTTCTGCTTCATTGCTACAACTACTACGTCCATCACTACAACAGCTGGTTTCATCTCAGAAGTGTATGGAGGAACGTTCACGATTAAACCAAATGGTAACTCTCTATTCAGTTGTACGAAAACATAAGCAGTAGCAACAGCATGCATATACAGATTCAGCTTTGCTGGCTTCGATGGTGTCATCCACGGAAGGCAGTCTCATTTGCAGCACCATGTGGAGAACACAGATATTCAATGCAACCAGCCAAGACAAGTCTAGAACTACCTTGATTTTTTGCCCACAAATTCGACAACAATATCGTGTCAAGAAATAATATTTTCCAATCAAATATATTTACCAACTTGCAAAAAGAAAAATAAAAAACATGCCAACATATTCATCAAGGAAAAAGCTCCCGTCTTTTGGATTATTTTTTTATTTCCAGATTGTTTGTGATATTTTTTTCTCGTTTATTGCACTTATTTTGTACTTTTTTGGTGTTCTACATGTTTATTAAGGAATATTTGTGATTCTATACTCATTTTCAGAAGTATCTTCCTTTCAGGCTTACTAGCTATTCATTCTGCCTTCTGAGTTCCTGAAAAAACCTCATAACTATCAATGCCATATTGTTTTTTATTGTCATAACACTACTATAGAAAATGTTATCATAGACGGTTCAAAAACATCATCATAGATGGCTTTTCAAACCATCTGTGATGTAAACTATCACAGACGATTTCAACAATAAATCATCTGTGATAGTTGACTATCACAGACAGTTTTAGTAGAAACCACCTGTGATATCTAATTTATCACAGACAGTTTCAACTGCATACCATCTATGATAGTTACCGTCTGTGATAAATTAGATATTACAGACGGTTTCTACTAAAAACTGTCTGTGATAGTCAACTATCATAGACGGTTATGAGTTAATAACCGTCTGTGACATTTTTTCTATGGTAAATCTATTTCTATTTATTGGTTAGTCTCAAGAAATGCCAGCCATACCCTTTGAAACAAGCAGATCAACATAGTATATATCCAATTCATATTCATTTATTTCAAAAACAAGAACAACCATTTCACAAATTGATTAATTGAAATAAAATAAATTATCCATCTACGGACAAATACACACAATATAATTAAGCTCAATCTTATCCCAATCAAATTCATTCTATATTATGAAACTCCCCCATCTTCTTTTACGACTTTAGGCATCAAAAAGTATATACACTATCCTCGAATTTGTTTGAGGTCGGCCTGTTTCAACGCAGTTGTAGCAATGAACGCAACCTGTCGGTAGAAAGATCAATGTCGTGCATACATCTATAAATTGATAAGTGAGAAATAATTATTTCAAGATGGACAAATCTGAGGATCATTGGTCTTCGCGGAACCGATGAGTAGTTGCATGTTATGGCAAACATAGAATCCACAGGTGTTGCCCGGCGGCAGCTGGACACTGCAAAAATAGAATTTGTTAGTTTAAAAGGCATTGCTATGAAGTGTTATATGAGATTAATGTATACTAACGAATACTAAGATATCTAGATCGTGTCGCAGAGCGTTGATCTGTCCCTTGGATTTCCGTACCTTTGCAACATACGTGGCGAACGACCTACATGATTCCAAAAAGATAGCATTAGTCATTGGAAAGGAAGGAAAGACTACAATAGAGTTATCTAAGAAGAAAATGTGTTTATCTATCAATTAATTTTTGGACAACTGTATAGTCAATTTTGATCTTCTTTAGGAAATCAAGGTATATTAGTCTGTTCTATTTTAGTATAATTACAATTAGAATCTAGTGGAACCTACACAGATATGTCATCATGGTCGTTAAACCTAAGTTCGTATTATTTATAAAGTACAAATCAACAAGTATAGCCAATAGTGCAGCAATCTTTTGTAAACCAGTTTTAGGGTTTGGAGGCACTCTATCGGGACGACTAACGTCTCGCCTAGTACAAATGTTTGGACCAATGGCAAGTAGAGGATATCATTATTAGTCTTCTTTGGTTTGCCCTTGCTGCCTCAACTGTAGGTCGATTTCACGGTAGTCAACCGAGAACAAGATGTAGATGCACCGCTCCCTTGCCGCGTTGGTGCAGGTAACTCCAGTGTGGATAGCTCCTGTGGACTTGTCACCGATGCAGGTAGCTCTGGTGTGGATAGCCAATGTGGACTTGGCACCAGTGTAGATAACTCCTACAAATGAGCCCTTTTCCGCTTTTCCAAGCATAACATCTAAATCTTTAACCATATCATAGACCTCTTTTTTGCTTAAATACCTTGGAGTTGAATTGTCCTCTTTCTCTCCGTTGAATTGTTTCTTCATCCTACGGTTTGGGTGAGCACTCCGAAGGAACCTACGGTAATGCATGTACACAATTTTTGTATGAGTACAAGATTTGGCCTCTTTTGTACTCTGACCCGACAGGTTAGCAAGGGCAGGATAATCATTTATGGTGTAGAACAACAAAGAGCGTAAAGTAAAGTTCTCTCATTTGTACGCATCCCACACCTGTACCCCCTTCGATCCACGATATTTTTAGATCTTCCACCAACGATGCTAGGTACACATCAATATCATAATCAGGTTACTTCAGCTCTTGGATAAGTATCGACAGCAAAATATACTTCTGCTTCATACACAACCAAGGAGGAAGGTTGTAGATGCAGAGAGTTACGGGCCAAGTGCTATGTTGGCTGCTCATGTTACTAAAAGGATTCATTCCATCTGTACTCAATCCAAACCATATATTCCTCGGTTCTGCACCGAAGTCTGTAAAGCTCCTATCAATGTTTCTTCACTGGTTGGAATCATTAAGGTGTCTTACCATTCCATCCTTCTTACACTCCTCCGAGTGTCAACGCAGCAGTTTGCCTTCTTTGGGTTCGCAAAAAACTACTTCACATGAGGAATTATAAGAAGATACCATGCCACCTTAGCAAGAGGTCCTTTCTTCACCTCTATTCCCTCACTATCATCTGATTGATTCTTACGTTTGTATTGGGATGCGTTGCACACTGGATATACATGCATGTTTACATACTCTTTACCGTAGAGGATATAGTCATTCGAACATCCATCTATTCTCTCTACTTATATTCCTAATAGACAAAAAACCTTCTTGACTTTGTAGGTGGTTTTGGGCAACTTGTTTCCCTCCAGAAGCATGTCCGCTAAAAGACCTAACAATGCCCTAATCTCTTGTCAGACCAACCATGTACTTTGACTTGCAACATGTGAACAACTGTTTATTTGAGTCCTCCATCAAGCCATAGAATTTAACATACTCTCTCTCTCTCTCTCATCATAGTTCCCTTCTGTATCACAAAGTATCTGATCTAGACTGTCATCATGCAGCCTATTCGAATCAGAACCACAATCAACATCATCCAGCAGCATATCATTGACTTCATCAGTGATGTCATTACTACTACCTTCCTATGTAATATGCTCTTCACCATGACTAGTCCAACGTGCATACCTCTTTTTGAAACCCCTTTAAATTAAGTGTGTTTCAATCTGTGCTTAGTTCTCAAATATTTTTAGATTTCACAGTCAATGCATAGACAGTATATATATTTCACACCCTTATTCACATATCCTCCTCAGCAGCTCTCGTAAAAACAGACATGCCATTAAATGTGCTCTTCACTCACACGGTTTCCAACGTACATCCAGTTTCGGTCTTATGTTACGCATATAACAATTTAGTATTAAATATTGAATTAATTGATAAGTATACTAGATATATATGACCTAATGTAGCTATATGTAGCAAGAATAATTAATTAAATTGAATTAAGTGGAAATAGACTATGAATTAACTAAACCCTAAGCCATGCTAGATGTAAATAATTAATCATCTCTACATCAAGCTAGTTAGATCAAATCATCTTCAATTCTCTTTTCACCAAAAGTTAGGTCTAAATTATAATACAATTAGGAATAAATTACTAACCATAGGTAGATAAGAACTTAATGAATTTACAATCACTCTTACCAAATAGTCTCCTTTTACCAAATGGTCTCAAAGCCCCACCTCCAACTCAAAACGGCGGTCTAGATTTGGAATTTAAAACACAGCGTCGATGGGTCTACGCGCAATTAACGTAGTGAAATTATCACAAACAGTTTTAACACAAACCATCTGTGATGACTTAATTATCATAGACGATTTTTAATACAAACCGTCTATGATATTTGGTAATACCACAAACGGTTCTTGTTAATAACCGGCTATGATACTTAACAGACGGTTTTCACCATGAACCGTCTATGATATTACCTCTTCGCAGATGGTTTTTAGCACTAGCAGCAATACAAACAGTCTCTAAACTAAAACCGTCTGTGCTTGTATTTAATACTGATGGTTTTAAGTAACCGTATGTGATGTGGTGTCTAGTATTAGGCTTTTTGTAGTAGTGTAATTGTCAAAATACTTTGGTTTTTATGATATTATTACAATACTAAGATGCCGATTAGCTTATACTGCAATATAAATTTGCAAAGCTTCATGTACTAGATTTGTAATGCCATGTGCTACACACTAAACTAATTATATGACTTGAAATCATGAAGCTAGTACAAAAGGAACATAAGCACTCCAAATATCATTATCATGAACTCCTTTTTTTATATTTGTTCCGCCTATCTATAGAAGAAGGTTCAAAAGTACTTGAAACTAACTATCTACTAAGGGCATGTACAACCTGCAGACGGGTTACTGTCTACAAGTTCTTTCCACTTCATACACAGACAACTGAACAGTATCTATAGAAGAAGGTTCAAAAGTACTTGAAACTAACTATCTACTAAGGGCATGTACAACCTGCAGACGGGTTACTGTCTACAAGTTCTTTCCACTTCATACACAGACAACTAAACAGACAGTTTGTACAATTGGTCGTCTATTTGACTGTCTGCAAACTATTTAATGCATGCATACAGCCATGATCAAGTATGAATATGATTCCTGTATACCATTGTGTTGCTTCTTGATACAAAACAGATAAAGCATAAATAAGATGAACATAATTACAATATTTTTTAGAACCATCAATATAAATTTGAGTGGCTCTCCACATTCCAATTATAGATTAGAGTGGCGGCCAGTACATCTCACATGTACTGTATGGCAAATTTGATATGGTGATCTTTGGGCAAACAGAGAATATGACCCATTGCATTCAAAAGTTGTTGGATGGCCAATACCTTATATTGAGTACATTAATAAGATGATCTTCAGGGCAAGAGCATTACAAAACATATAAGTAGACAAAGCTGGTGTAACACCCAAAAAAGGAAAATAAATAGCCAGACTAGCAATTAGCAAAACATTAATAGTACTACCATGGAATAGTCCAACTGATTTGGTATGTCTATACTATTACACAGCTCAAAGCTGTGGACCCAGAAATAGATCTTTTGCAATGGTGCTTCAGTGTGAGATGTACTGGCCGCCACTCTTTACCTCCCCTCTGCAATGGTGTTATCTGGCACAAAAACAATGGGTTTAAATTAGTACTAAAGGTTGACAAAAACATCTATTGTCACTATTGTCACTACACAGCAGCCACTACACAGCAGCAGTAATGCTATCTATTGTCACTGGCAAAGTAATGCGATCTTGTATCTGACAAAAATTAACACTAGCAGCATGTTCATACTTCAGTTAGGAAACCATACCTCAACTAAATAAAAGCATCAAGCGCTGTTGTATGAAATTTCAGTTAGGAAACAACCGCTTCCTCAAACACTTCAGTGTAGCAACATGCTCATCTTTTTCTTCAGCAGAGAATCCTCCTGTATCTCATGAGAGGAGGCAGTTGTATGTCTCCATCATCTTTGCTTCCATTTCCAGCTTCTTTATTCTCCATTGCAGCAAGATGGGCAAGTCTTGATGCTTCAAGCTTCTCAGTTGATAATTTTTGTTGTACCTCCAGCACCTTTAAGCGATTTGTGTGAGCTTCAGTTTGAATTTTGCTGATTTTATCCAGATTTTCCACATCTATCGCAGTTTCCTTTGACTTGCCTTCCTTTTTAGCTTCAAATGCAGCTTTCTTTGCTTTCTTTTGCCCCATTGGTCATGGGCATTCATCAGGATCTCTAGGCTCTATGTCTTCCATTACGTCTTTCTGTCCCGACGCCTTCCTTTTACGTGCTTTCTTCAGCTCATCATTGTATATTACCCACTTTGGCTGGTCTCGGCAAACATACCAAACATCCATTAACACAAAATGTCCTAGCTTCAGCTCTTTGTTGTCTTCCACATAGAACATGTGGGCCATATCAATCCATTGCTGATCTGAATAACCACTAGTATATATTCTGCGAGCCTTCACCCAAGCACATTGGAAAAGGTCAGTCCACTTATTAATCTTGTGCCACCGGTCCTTAGCTTGCTTGGGATTCCTTCTCCTATGTGTTGGGGTTGTCATGTTGTATGTCTTACCAACATCACCCCAGTACTGATCGTTCTTCCTATCGGCTCCAGCAGCTGAGTCCATTGAATTTTCCAACCAAGAGCTCATCTGCAATTGTATAGAAAAATGTTATCATATCGAAAATGAGATGCGAGTTTATTGAACCATATTGTTGTATCGAGACTCACCAGCCTAACATCTTCTTCTTGTGTCCATAGAATTCACTTCTCAGTCCTACCGACCTCATCCCCGCTGTCCACATCAATGGGAACTTGGTCTGGCTCCGGAGTGGGCATCGCCACGAGTGGCGGTGAAGAACCTCCAATGTCCACAGGCCTTGGAGCCTTGAAAGGTGCACAATGAGAAGGACCACCGACTAAATGGAAATTTTGTGACATTTGCGACTGATTGTTGAAAAAACTCAAAAATCCACCAAGGGGATGTGGGTTGTTGTTGATCGTGCAAAAATAGCACACCCGCAAGTGCACGGGTTGCCACTGAAATAGCGGCGAGTGTCGTGTTCTCCACAGGGACTAGACTGAGGCTACCGGTGCTCAGCTAAAGCTAGGTCAATCAAAACGGGGGAGTAACTTGCACAAACGAAACTACGAACGAACTAAAGACGACAGAATGAACGACCGTACGAATGGACGTCGTACGACCGAACAAACAACACAACGAGAGACTAAACGAACGACGCACAAACGACACTAACGACAACACGAACGAACACAACTACCGACCGACGATCTGACTAACTACCGACCGCAAGGCAGAAAGAGGTAGTCGAGAAGCATTGGGGGAGTCTAGAAGCAAGGAGGGAGTCGAGAGAGAATGAGGGAGAAGATGGTCGACACCTAACTAGACGACGACGGCAAGACAACACAAAACACAGCTACGATTACGATCACTCGACCTAACTATCGACAAACCGCGGAAAGAAGAAAAGAGGGAGTCTAGAAGCAGGGGGAGTCGAGACAGCACAAGGAGAGAAAACGGTCGCCGGCTAGCTAATTCGTGCAACTCAAACACTACGGCACAAAACGATTTACCCGACAAGAACACCTGACAGGGATACTACTAACAAGCTACCCAACAAACATAACCGAAATCACAAACACTAGCCATGCTCACTGACCAACACAGATCATATACAACTTCTAAAATTAAACTACCGGCAACATGAACATATAGTAATTCTAAAACAAATTAACAGAGCACAATCTAATGCATCCATCACAGTTCACATAAACTAGCATATTAAAAGATAACAGATTATCATCCACAATTCCACATCCACATCCAGTAGCAGCTATTTGATTAGTAAATAAAGAACAAGAAAAGGGTAATGGAAATGAGTTAAGGATAAACCAAAGAAATGAAGCAGTAGCAGGGGAAGTAGAGGGGAAGCTGTCGGTGAAGTGGAGATGTCGCCGGGTGGTCGAGGAAGTGGTGGCAGGCGGCGGCCGGTGAAGGGAGCAGTGGCGCAGAGGAGGTCAGGCTGTCGGCGATACCATAGAGGAAGCAGTGGAGCAGTCGGAGCTTGTGTCGGTGGAGACGCCGGCAGTGAGGGGGGCGCGGTGAAGAAGTTGCTACCGCCGGTGTCGGTGCAGAGAAAGGGAGGCTTACGGGATCTGGAGTTGGCGGCCGGAAGAACAGGAGGAGAATGGAGGAGCGGCGGCCGGAGTAGAGAGAGGTGAGCACAATGGAGTAGGCGGCGCGATAGAGGAAGGAGAGAGAAAGAAGGCGAAGCTTGGTGGCGCGGAGGAAGGCGGAGAAGGGGCGGCACTCCGAAGGGGAAGTGGAGGTGGAGAATGGAGAAGTCAGCGGTGTTTGGTGGCGTGGAAAGATAGGGGCGACCGGGTGAAGAGGAGAGCCGGGAAGAGGTGGCACGGTGGATCTTAGCGGCGGAGGTGAGGCGAAGAGGTGAAGGCGAGAGGCGGCGGCCGGAGCTGAAGAAGAGAGGAGGGAGAGCAAGGCGGCGGCGGTGAGGAAGGGGTGGCGAGGTAGCGTTCGGCAGTGAGGATGCTGGAGGGAGAGAGGCGCGGTGGAGGAGGAGAGGCGACCGGCGAGGTAAGGCCCGGCCCTCGCCGGCGCCGACGGTGGAGAAGAAGGGGGGTAGGGGAGGAGAAGCAAGGGGATGGAGAGGAATCCAAAAACAGTACCGGGCTCAACTGAAAGCGCTGGCGGCTAGGGTTTTTGGTGGCCAGAATGGGGAATTGGCCATTTTGCGTTTTAGCCCTCCAGGTTTTTGACATTTGCAACCAAGTCCTTCCCCAATTGATTTCTTCTGTTCTGGCCCTCCGAAAGTCCGATTTAATCGCGGTCTGATCCTACGCGTCCGTGACAACGCGCACAACTGTACGGAGCAGTCCCAAAATGCCAAATTTGTCGTTTTATGCGCCTTAATTGCACTGGCTTGCTGAAAAGCATAAAAAATGTAAAATGATCCAAATTGAGCAATTAATTATAGAAAAGCGTGTAAATGATGATAAATGGTCCCAAAATACGAAAATATGAGGGTAAAATGACAGGTAAAAATACGTAAAAATGACGCATGTCAGTTGTCCCTGCAAAAGTAGATGAATAATTAGAATCACATATCAAGAAACAGAAGTGATACTTGTCCAAAATCAAGGACAAATGCTCTAAAGCTTATCCAACCGATCAAGGACAAATACCCAAGTGTCACTTATGCAGATTTATTCTAGTTGGCAAGTGCTACAGCAATTGAGGTCTGACCTTCCCCCAATTGAAGTATCTGGCTAGGTTATTTCTAATATATAAACATGATACTCTAACCTAATTACCTTTATTTTGTCAATATCATACCAGGAGGCTGGTGGCCCAAAGATCCCAATGAAATATGGACGGGTTGATGTCACAGGACCTGAACAGTGTCCACCTGAGGGGAAGCTTCCTGGTTAGCAATTTCTGCTCACTGTTTTTGTTTTCATTACCTCACTTATGCTCCAAGTTAGCTCACTGTATGACTGTTCCTATTGTATACCTCAATTTGTGCATCTATTCTTAAGTGATTGCTTAGAGAGTTTACATTCTTATACTGATTTTTTTGGACTCACTTTGCAGACAACAGACAGAAAGTAACAGCTCACAGCATGGAGTGCCCCCGTGATGGTTTGTATTTGCAGTTCCTCCCATATATCTGAATTTAGTTAGGCTTCTGAGAAAGAAAGAAAATTTGTAGAGCAACATTCCTTATTGAAACCAGCCCCATATATTCAACAATGGATACACATCAGCCCAATATATCCTCTGAAATCAACAGAAAGATCAAGACTTCAATTGTTCCCAATTTTTGATGGATCTAGACTTTGGATCAAGCCTATCTCTAGGACTAGGCAATTCACCATCAAACAAGGAGGCATTACCATATGGGACAAGAAGAACACATATTACCATTATGTGTAGCTAGCTAGGATCTAGACTTTGGATCAAGCCTATCTCTAGGACTAGGCAATTCACCATCAAATAAGGAGGCATTACCATATGGGACAAGAAGAACACACATTACCATTATGTGTAGCTAGCTAGGATCCCTTTGCTTAACAACAAAGAGGAGACTGCTTCATTGTTTATAAAGCACCATCGATCAAAGACAGGACAGTTGTTAGAACAAAGAAATTATTACTAGAACACAGGACAGTTGATTGGTAATGATCCTTATCCTTTCTCCTCTGGCAGAAAAAGAAGTAAAATTGAGGATGCTTAACTTTCAAATCTTAACATTTTCCGTTGACATTTTCAAATCCTTAACTTTCAAATCCTCAAATCCTAAATCCTTAACTTTCAAATCTTAACATTTTCCGTTGTTACCCTAAAAAAGAAGTAAAATGCTTAACTTCATATCCCCTAAATTCGTATAGTTCAAAAGTAGCGCAACCATAAATTGAGGATACCAGGTAATTCATCTATAGATTGAGGGAATGATGTGATACCAGGTTGGAGGTTCCGTAAATTGAGGATGCATCCATGGATTCATCGGGCTACCAGCAGCATTTGGCGAGATGTGGCCGCCGCCGGTGGAGCCTTGAGAGTAGTAGGGGTGTGGAAAGCAGCCGGTGAAGGACGGCGCGGCTTCGACGGGCGCGCGGCCTGCACCAGTCCGCTCCGGCACCGCTGCCCTCCGCTTCTACTCCCCTGCCGACGCCACGGCCTTCCTCTCCTGCGCCGCCGCCGCCGCCTGGTGCTACGCCCTTGCTCTTCCGAGCCGCCGCCGCGCCCTGGATTTGGATTTGGCTCGCTTGGAAGGAAATCCCGCAGCCACATCTTGATCCGCTTCACGTCGGTAGGAGACGACGGCTCGTACAACGTGAGAGAAGTCCCGCGGTTTCGCCTGGGAGAACGAGCGCGTGCCGTCGCCTCGTGAGAGGACGGCTTTGGCGTCGGCTTCGCTTAATTACTGTACACGTTGGATATTTCTGCTCTGCTGGCATTATACAGACGCTATTGTCTATGGGTTGTACATGCCCTAATACTTCATCTAGTCACAAAAGAGTGATATTTTGGGATACATGAAGTCAAACTTTCTAATTGTGGTATCTATATGTCTTAATTATGAATAGTACAATTGGACACATGAAAATATGTATTGCACATTGATTTGTGTCAAAAATACTTTCATAATAGAGCAAATTGCGTGTTGCACCACCTAAATTAATTAGAATCTATATAAATAAAAATAACAGATGAGATTCAAGACACCCCTTCGTTTTGAGGGCGAAAAACCCCACAATAATTCTAAAAAGAAAAAATCCTAGAAATTCTCACATTAATTGAGAAAAAAATAGAAACATCTACATCGCTTATTTTGATGGGGTAGATCATAACGGTGCAAATTAATTATATATGTATATTACAGTTATATAGCAAATACAATTATATTTTAATTATAGACAGTAGATAAATATCAAAAATAATTATGTACTATATATGTATAAGAGCAAGTACAATAGTATAGCCAATTAGTGGCTATAACACTTATCCATTTCATCTATAGCCTTCAGAAAAATAGTTCATACAATAAGGTAGCTATTACAATAACTATTTGGCTCTACGTGTAAGAGAGTGAAATGCATATTTTTACGTGCTATAGCTAGCTGTAATTTAGTAGCCAGCTTCCTTCTCTCTCTTCCTTTCTCTCTCTGCCACGTAAGATTTGGTTGATATTATATTTGCTATAGCCTGCTGACTAAGTCTTATTGTACCTACTCTAATGACAAGTTGCACTTTACATCACCCATCCTTAGGACACCACGCATGCGCCATGCTGGCTAGCCACGCTACGAAGGAAGAGAAAAGACTCCTTCGAGAATACAGCGGAGAGCCTAGCCTTTGGTGGACGGCTAGCTGTGAACCCTTAATTGAAAAACGAAACGACTGATCGCTCAGCCGATCAGGCTCGGCCGTCCCGTCAACCGACGTGGTGTTGTTCTTCCCCTGCACGTACGCTGGCGTCGTGGAAGGCCATGTACTCTTGTTCTCTGCGGCCGGCGAGTGTGACGCGTGCGTGGCGTGGCATATGCGCGCATGGCACCGTAAGATGGGTGGTGCAAAGTGAAACAACTTCGGGCATGTTTGGATCTCTTGCTTCGCCTAGCAAGCATAGCTGTTTGGTAGAGCAGCGTTGCCGGGGAACCTCGCTCGCATTGGCAAGAATATCCTTGCCCATGACGAGAGCCAATTTGGCTTGCTCGCGCTAGCTAGCAAGGCTAGCCTTGCCTCTCCTCATCGGGCTAGGCAAGCTGGCTGATGATCTAAACATGCCCTTCAACTTGTCATTATACATGGTGCCATACTATTATGCGTAAAGATTGCTTAGACCTAGTGGTCGTGCAACTCAAGTCGATTTTAGTGGTGCATGGTGCAATTTACTCTTCATAGCATTATAATTACACTATAAATTATTTATCAAAGTTGTGTATTAGAGACAATGCGAATATATATCCAAAAGGACGCTTTTTATGACGGGAGTATTTACCATTACGAGGTTAACCATTATAACTCATTCATTCATCCCTGCTATATTTGTAAGTAGTTTCTTTCTTTCAGGCTTGTCAGCTAGCTGTTCTTTGCGCTTGATTTATTCTTCAAAAAGCCTTTCCCTCCATTGAAGTTTTTCCCTCTACTGGGCGCCGATTGGGAGCCTATTTCCATTGGTCGCTGCAATAGAAGACCTAACTTTTTTGGTAAAAAAATCACTATATATAAAGTATAATATATATGTATACTAGTAATTAGGTCAAATTCGTCCTGTTTATACTTAGTCAACCTGAATTAGCGTTGGATCCTTTTGGCCCATTTCTCTCTCTCTCTCCGCCCAAATTGGCGTCAGACACTGGCCTCCTCTCGCACAAGTCTCACCTCTTTAACTCTCTCCGTCTAGCGGCACAGGAGGCTTCTGGACTTTTGGAGGTAGGACTCAGAAAGCTGCGTAGGAGCGCTAAAGCGGCCGTCTCGCAAGTTGCAAGTCGTGTCATCATCGTCGCTCGCCAACGCGGCGCAGCCACACAGGTTTGTCCTCCCCGACCCGGTGACCCCCATGGCGACATTGGCCCCATATCTCTAATCCGGTAATCCCTCCATCTCCTTCTCCTCTCCAAGCGATCTTTGATTTGAAGTAAAATTATGTGTCTAAATAAAGACGTGAGTTATATTTTTGTTTAAAGAAGTAAGGTATCTATAATGATTCTAAAGCTTTTGCATAGTAATTGATTATATTCTAATGACTAATATATTAATTATTTAGAAACTATGCAAGTATTGTCAAGTCTTTCTTGTAGCTTGATGTGTTGGACAGTTGGATGATTTGATCTCCTTTGGTATCTGGCTGTCCGATCCATATTTTGTCTAGCAATTTAGGTAACACTGCTAAAGTTGTTTAGCTAGAAACCATTTAACAAAATATGTCTAAGATAAAAACACTTTTGAACCTTTGCTTGCTAAACACAAAAATCTAACAAAGAGAATTATCGATCTTTTTACATGATTAAAGCATCTCGTTATGATTGTACAATTCTATTGTAGAATTATTCATATTTGAACTTTGACTCAGGTTAGTAGTCTAGGGAAACAGTTCATTTGTAATTTCAGCAATCATAGTTAAAACTATTAGCTTTTGAGTTTTATTTTTCACTCATTGTTGACTTACTTCCTTTTGTGTGTTTGTTTGTATGACAGTTCAGGTTATGTTTATATAGTAGTTATAAATGTTTGGTTCCCTGTATGAAATGGGCTATAATTCAATACTTGTTGCTTAGTTTTTAATTATTTTGTAATTTCTTTATATTATTTAAGATGTTGTATTTAGTATGAACAATTATACTTTAATTTTTACTATTGTAGATTTTATATTTTCAATTGGACAATAACTTTGTAACTTTGAATATTTATCTTGAAATTTCTAAGTCCGCCGTTGGAGGAGATTCATAGCTGGATGAGACGGAGAGGAGAGGCCATGATATTCGAGGCAAGCTGGGGAGTGGGAGCTACCCAAGACTGGTTCAGGTTCAGGGTTGGACGGGCGGACGGGCTCTCCTCTTGCCGCGCTCGCTATAACAACGCTGCAGGCTTGGCTTTGCTTGGCGTGAGAGGGCGGCAGGCAGAAGCGGCCAATGAGGAACCGACCCTATCTGAAATCTCCACCGTTCCACCCTTATCAACCCCCCAGCCCCAACCCCTCTCGTTATCTTTCCCTCGCTCTCACGCTCCTCCTCCCCCCGTACTCAGCTCCCAGGTGCTACTGCTCTATCCTTCCACTCACTGCTGCTGCTGCTGCTAATGGCTAGCTAGCGAGCTCCGGCGCTCACACCTCCGTCTAGCTGCTGCTCTCATCCTCCCGTTGGTTGCGGTGCCTGCCCCCATTGGTTGCTTGGGAAACTGAGCTCCGCGGTGTCTCGCGCTTCCCGGGGGGGCCGTCCCTGCCAGTGTAATCTTGTGAAGAACGGCTCAGAAAAGCAGAGCCCATTGGTAAATTTCTTGGAGCTCTTGTTGTTCCTTGGTTTCTCACGCATGCATGCATGAATGTGCCCCAGCTGTGTGGCCTTTTCTTGGTAAATTTTGTAGTACTTGTGTGCGATGCTTCAGGCAAATTATGAGCTCTACTTTTGGCCTCTTTCTTATCGCATCGTTTTTTCTTCTTATCCCTGGTTTGGTTGTTTATTTGAATGCGCGTATGCGTGGAATATCGTGAGTTTGTGCCTGCCTGGGTGTGCAGTCTGAAGATGGAACAGTGGACACGTGCTGTTGTTTCTCTGTAAAATTGTTTTGCCTTGCGCCCATCTCTAATCGAATATACTTCTTCTGTTTATGCATGTTTCGAATTATACCGAAACATTTGAGTCTTGTTGTTAACTACTTGTCTAGATTCTAGAATGCTGAATTTTGAGCAGTTCTCTCCGTGTCGCAGACTCGCAGTAAAATTATCCTATTGAGTCGCCATTTCTAGCCATGGTATAAATTCGAATCCTCTGCTGAATCCAGTCACGTGTTCTTCGTATTATTTGTTTGCACAGATTATCTTGGTCCATTGGTTCTGCTGCTCCTTATCCCTTCGTAGTTGGTCAGAAGACTCAGAACGTAGCCACTTGTTGAATTCTTGAGCCTTCTGTTAATCTTGCAATCTATTCACATGCATAGTTTTTTTCCTCCTTTTGGAAATAGCAGGAGAGGAAAAGATGAAATACTTGAATTCACCTGTGTGGTATTTCAGTACAGAAACTGTTGCTTGCAGTTCTTTCTCACCGTCGATACATCATTTTTCTGGTCAATATTGTGCCGTGGGGCGAACAAATACATGAAAAATACGACGGTTATTTCTCTTTCACGTCCCAATATTATGTATGTATACATGTCAAGGACAGCTCCCTAATTTGTCCTCACTGCACTTTTCTGGAACAAGCCTTGTAACTATTTTCTCTTTCACGTCCCAATATTATGTATGTACATGTTTTTATGCAGCTTGTATGTGCTGCTTACTAGCTATTTGTACTGCCTTTGGTTAAAAATTATATCATTGTAGTGCCATACTAGGAGGGAAAATAACAAACGGTGGGTGCTTTTGCTTTTGTGTTGTTGGTCGGCCTTTGTTGTATGTTTTTAATCCTTTCTGCAAAACTGAGATTGAAAGGTTGTGTTTTAAATCCTTTCTGAAATACTGAAGATAGAAAGGTTGTGATGGTGTTTTACTTTAAGATACTTATCATTACTCCAGGAGAGCTACCAGATGTTGCTACATGCTCCACCAAGTGTGGCCGTTGTGTATTTAAGTTGTTGGTGTGAAACTAATTGATATTTGATTTTGTCCATATGGTACAGGTGGGCTGTTTGTGCTGAGCTTGCTCGCCATTTGGCGCGCGCATGGCGCCCAAGAGCAAGCGTGGGAAGGCCAAGGGTGAGAAGAAGAAGAAAGATGAGAAAGGTGATTGCTGTGACCTTCATTTGTTTTTGCTTGAAATATTCAGACAGACGTAGTTGTTTGAGCTTATCATTTCCGATTTTCTTTGATTCCTAGTTCTCCCTGTGGCCATTGACATCACCGTGAACCTCCCGGACCAGTCTAATGTCATTCTGAAGGTTTGGTTTCTCACCATTGTAGTTCTTCTCTTCATGACAGTTTCTTCTTTTCTCGTTTGATTTCACTGAAATCTACATTGCCAAGTTGAACCATTGGAAAAGAACTTCCAACGCATTCTGGAGTTTACTTCATTATGCGTGTAGTTACTTGTCATATGCCTTAGCCTCATAGCAAAATATACATTCCGATAAATATATGAAAGTTTTGATTTTCCACTTGCATCTTATAATTCATTTTCTATTTTTGTGAGAGGAAAAGATTCTGCTGGAATTTGATGTGTAACGCAAACAAACAAAAATCGCAGCATTGAAATAAAATTATGTCCCCCTGATCTTTCTATTCCCTAATGCGACGCAACCTTACAAAGTTGTAATGTAAGCAACTCGTGTTCATTGACCTGTTTTCTTCTGGTGCAGCAGGGGATTTCGACGGACAGGATCATTGATGTGAGGCGGCTTCTGTGCGTCAACACTGCCACGTGTGCCATCACAAACTACTCCCTCTCGCACGAGGTATTATAATTTTTTTTAATACATTAGAGAAGCTAAAGCCAGCTTAAAAGCAAAAAAGCTAAAACTTAAATCAATATGTGGTTTTTCAACCAATGAAAAGCTATAAGCCACTTAATAACTATAAGCCAAAAGCTATGAACGAGATGTTTATTTTGGTTTTTACAGGTTAGGAATAAAATCTGCCACTCAATTTTATAGAAATTGCCCACCAATGTCATTACTTATATAGTCTCAATCATTCTCCTTTTCTCCTCATTTTTCTCCTTCCGACAAACCAAACTGCACGACTGATCTCTAAGGCTTAGTCATAAATACCCCTAATTGTTATGTTTTTCCTACTGATTATTGTTGTGACCCAACTTATTTTTCTTTAAATGATTTATACTGTTGTTAGTCAAATCTCATGAGGTCATGATTACAGGTGGAAAACAGTAACAGATAATTTATTTTATCCAATATTCGTATCTGAGAAAACGTGAATGTGGTAAGCAAAATCTGTATTCGAAAATATTCGTATTCGAGAATATTCGTATCTGTATCCGTATTCGAGACTATTTGATTCGTATTCGATCCGTTTCTAGAACCCATAAAAATCCATACGAATTTTGTGATTCAAAATTTGAATTTAGGCGGTTTAAAATCGGTAACCGGTCAAAAATCGGTGAAAAATCGGCAAAACCGCTAGGAATCCGTTTTATCCAATATTCGTATCTGAGAAAGTCCGTATTCAAAAATATTCGTATTCGAGAATATTCGTATCCGTATTTGAGAATATTCGAATTCGTATTCGTATTCATTTTAAAAATATGGATTCGTATTCGTATTTGAGACTATTCAATCGTATCCGATCCGTTTTCACCCCTAGCCAGGATAAACTTTAGAATTATTGGATCGTAATAGAATTCATCTATAATATTAGAATAATGGTATTTTAGATATTTCAACAATAAGACATGGCTCAAAAACCAAAAAAAGCTAGAATGCCAAACCACCTGGCATGACTTAAAAGCAAATTATTTTTAAGCTCCTTAAGCCCAAAAAAAATTGGCTTTAACCTATAAGCTAAAAAACTTGAACCTAAACAAATGTGGGTTCTTTTCCATTTTGGCTTTGGTTTCTGTTGCTACAGTAACTAACTGTTAAATGATGCGTCCTTTCAAGACGGAGTCTATATACTGTACTAAGTTCAGCTGTATCGGCTAAAATCTATGCAACTCTTTTCCTATTCGTATTGTCTCTACGAACAATCAGAATTTAAAAAATATAAGTCAAAAGCTAAAACCACGATCCAAAACAACACAATGTACGTGAAACTAAACTGAAGAACCAGGCTTGCCACGTAATCCACATGAAACTCCTTTATTCACCTTGGGAAAGTTGGTCCTGCCATCTGTCTTATGTTCGAACGGTCTCTTGTCAAAACTCAAGAAAGTACTCTTGTCGTCGTCGCCGTGGTGTTCTTCAAATATTGTTTTGGAGCTTTTGTTGATAGTTGATACTATTTTGCCTAATGTAGATTAAGGACACATGTTTTGTAAGTACATACATTTTTTCTTTTGCCTAAACTGAGCTAAGGTCTAGTTTTTTTTCAGTTTCTAAAAGCTACTTTACAACTTTTCTACAATAACTAGCTTTTAAACGGAGTATTTTTTTAAAAATAGGGTCTACTAGTTAATTGTAATACATACTTTACTGACTTCATTTATATTGACAAAAACTGCATATGAGTTTCTGTTACTCTGTAATCTCTCGTACAAACAGTCTAAAAACCACAAACTGTAGCAAAAACTATAAGCCGTAGCTAAAAAGAACATGCACTAAAGTTGACATGCTTTTGGCTGGTGGACGGTCAGTAGAGTTAGTACTTACTACCATCTTGATTTTTTTGCAACAATGGCTCAGCCTGTTCCTTCCAGTTACTTCAATCCCAGCGTACTCTACCCATGTCAATGAAAAATGAGGCTATGTCATAAGGTGATTGATTTTTTCTTAAGTCGAAATAAGAATCAAACACACCTATTTCAAGACTAATCCAATGGTCAGAAAAATCAACTTATACCTAACAAAAACATGAACAACTTACAAATAGCATAATCAAATAAAACTTGTAATTAACACCTCCCCCGCGCCCGTTTCGCCCTCTTGGGCTTTCTTTTGTTTTTAGTGTTCCATTCTTCTTTCTTAATTGAATGCCTCCCGTGGCGTTTTCAAGAAAAATAAATCTGTAACGCCCTCATTTTTAGGAACAGGAACGTCATTACCTTCCGTAACAGCCCAGGAATTCAGTTACGGACAAAAGAAATATCATACCTGCTCACGAACATTTAAAAGGAGTTAATTTGATTAAAATAAGACTTAATAGTCAATTTTAACAATTTTAAGGGCGTCCAAGCCCAAAACTTAATTTACAATGAGAAGAACCAAAGAAAACTCCACAGGAACGCTTAAGTGCGACCGTAACCCTAACATGGAAACTTGTAACATCCTTTCTTCTTCTGATCTCTGTGTTAGAGAAGGTAAAGCAAGACTGAGTATAACCAACCGTACTCAACAAGTCACATGGAGAAATGCTATATAACTACTTGCCAGGATTTCCAAGGGATGGGAATATATGGGTTTGATTAAGTAGTTGTGGATGCAGTTTTATTTATAAACATTTTTAAACATAAAAGATCAATAACTTCTTAAGGAATTGGGGTTTCAAAACATGACTACCAGACTTCAATATTTTCAAATCATTTCCAAATCTACTTATGCTTCGCTGTTGGATTCACCCATTAAACACAGCTTCATTTATCGGAAACATGGCGTATTCGAATACCATTAATCAATAACTCTGCAGAGCTGCCCAGCTTTACTCACAAGATCTCTTAACTCCGCGTTTGGGTTCAAGAAAACAAGACTTTTCACTGCTCATTTTTTATATAGCCTTCACCCAGTAAGCTTCCCCAACAAGCTCAGGTGACCCCTCAGGTCTGCCTAACTTGTCTTAGCCCTACTGTTGTGTGGATAACCACCTTCCATACAGACCTACTTAGGCCCTCTTGTATGGACTCACACTTGGCCTCCCGCTGCCCATGTAGAGGTTTGATCGAATTAGAGTAGCTACTAGACCAGGTTTGATGAATCAACGCTTGTGGTTGGGTGATCACTATGTTCTTTACTCAGCATAAGGGTCTAGTCTTTATATTTTCATTGAGGCAACATCCTCCCACGTACCCATATTCAGTGCCACTACATTGCCACCATTTTACAACCCATGCCTCCACCCTAGGATAAGGTCACGGGATTCGGCCGCCTCGTGGCCTCCAGCAATTCTTTTTTTTATCCTAGAACCATTTTCCAAAATTCCACCAACAAATGCTAAATCTTTTAATAGCAGGAAAATTTACAGAGTTTCTAAACTACCATGATTATAGTATTAATATATTTAATATTACTAAGTCTTGTCAAGGTGAATATGGCCATCAATTTGAACTGGGCTTTTTTGGGTGGTAGGACATAACTAATATCATGTCTGTCGTAGGGGTGGCCCCCACCTAAACCCAGCAGGCCTGGCAGGAGATTATAAGGCCCAGAATAGGCCATGTGTAATGACATAACTGCCTCAGAAGGGATAACCAGATGTAAGGGTATAACTGTAAAAGCACCCCTCATGTGCATATATATATGAGTGCAAGCCATGGGGAGGACCCAGGCCATTACACTTATCTTCATCACTTTCCACTACCATCTCTCTCTCTGTTTGGTCTGTAGCCACAACAATGTCATTCTAAATAGTTATTGTACATAAAATAACAACGCGTAAATAATATAATGAAAGTACCGATAAGTAAAGGAAATGTAGGTTCAACATGATCAAAAACATTTGACTTGCCTCTTTGTCTATAGCCTCTAGTTATCTTTACTATAGTCTTCGGATTGGATACCAACTTCTTTAATTGCTCTTGTAGTCCTTCTGTTGACCAATTTGTATGGTCCGAGTACTAGCGTGGAAGACGAATACAAATGAGTTCCTGCTTTGCAGAATGCAAGCTGGGAATAAAATATAATTAAATAACCAAAAAGACATAAAGAAGTTAGGTGGTGTGGTCAGGGTTTAGGCGGTGGGTGGTTCAGCTCAACGGGATTGAAATTAGGTTAGGTGGGTTTGAGATGATCGAGGATGTATATAGGCGTTGTATGGATTTCGGTGAATGGCTAAAGGTATGGATGATATTAGGTTTTAGGGTCGAAATATTTATCTGGGTTATTTAGAGCTTTACTAGAGTCTACGGTGGCACAACGAAACTGGAAAGGTGTAGACGGGCTCAAGACGATAAAAAGGGTATATGTGTTTTTAGGTTTTCGGCGTACAATAAGGGTTCAGACCAAGGGTTTAGGGTATGGACGAACAATAACGGGTATTTTACTATTCATTGCGGACTTTTACTATTCATGCTGGGTCTGGGCACTATTCATTAATGGGTTTTACAGTTCACTACCAGGTCATGGTACTGTTCATTGCAGAGTGTTACTATTCATCATCTTCCTCCCAAGCGTGCTACAGCGCTGAGAAACAGGGGATTTTTGGCAAAGTCAATTTCTAGTGCTATGGTTAATTCCGGCGAAAACCAAGGGCATGGATGGACTCAGGGGATTGAGAACCCATTTTTGGCCTTGGGCAGGGGTGGGGTTGGCCGGAGCTTTACCGACGGTGAGGTGTCTTTGCGGCGGTTTTGAGGCACGGGAGCTACATGGAGGTTCTTTCTTCTAATTGGCTACTTTTTAACTATATAGGAGTGGTCACAGTGGCTCCAGCCGTGGTGGTTTGGGTCGTGGAGGTCTGTGGTGTGTGGTCCATGGCGGGGTGGTTTTGGCCGGCGGAAGAGAAGATGGCCGAGGAGCCACGGTGCCTGACGAGCTATGACGTTGTTTTGGTTGTACTACTATGGGCTTGAGGATGCTATAGGAGTGAGGAATTGAAATGAAATAGACCGAATGAGAAGAATTTAATTTTGAGCTTACTTGGGGATTTTTGAAGGTCGACGACGATGCGACGGCCACTGGAGCAATTGGGTGTGTGGGTGGTTTACCCGGGCATCGGTGCATCCAACGGAGGGGTTGTGGCTTTTATAGAGGCTGTGAGGCGGAAGGGAGAGGCGGCGGTGAATTCGGGTTTGGCTTTGTCTGGCATCGATCAGGGACCTTCGAGAGGTGTTGTTAGACAAGTTGCAGAGGGGTGGTAGTGGCGAGAAAGTGCGGGAAGGTGCGAGAGCGAGCGAAGGAAATCAGACGGCGGCAAAACAGGCGGCGACGGGATATTTTCGGATGTTTAACAGTGGACGCACACGGAGAGACGACAGAGATCACTCGGAAGTGGAATTATGACAGGGATGGACGAGATGGGTGCAAGATTAGGCCAGGATTTCAAAAAGAAATCAAAATCAAACAAAATTCAAACTTCTTTTGAATTTTCGGTTTTGTTTCATAAATCGAACAAAACTATGATGGTTCCAAAGAAAGTCAGCTCCAATGATCGTTGAAGTATAAAGAAGGGCAAGATTTTAATTCTGTTCCAACTTTTTGACTCCATTTCTTTATTTTTAGGTACGTGATGGGCAATTGAAGGATGCTGTGGATATTGCGACACTGAAGCCATGTATTCTCACCTTGGTAGAAGGTACAAACAATTATACCCTCAATTACACAATGATTATAGCAAAATCATTGGCGAAGAACACAATATACCTTTTTATTTGCTAAAATCCGTACCTTTTGTTGCGATTATAGTAAAATAAAAGCAAGGCACTATAATTTTGTACTACCTATGTTTAAAATTTTAAGAATATTTTTATAGATTGTAACATATTTTTGTTGAACCCACTTTTATTAGAGGAGTCCAGCTCAGCCGTAATGTCCTTCACACTTATACATTTGATACATATTTGATTGCATCCATTTATATCTAATTGCATGTTTTTATTATATAATTTATTTCTAATAATATTTAAGCGATACACTCCTGCTGAATTTATTGTCAAATATAAATTACACCTGCACTCAACGTTGCAAGTGAACCTTGGAACGCCATATGTGGTGGCATTGGCTCTGTAAGGTCCAAAAATAATTTCGGACCTACCAGCGGTTGCAACACAGCCGTTTTAAGTTTGGGACAATTTTATTTTAAAAAATAAGTTTAAAAGATTTATTTAATACAAAATATTTTTCGAGAACAATTAACAATTTTTTTATTTGCATCACTTGATATAGATATCCAAGAGAACGTTAGCATGTAGAGCTCTAGTCCACCGAAAATCATTTTGATGAAAAGGAATTTTCGAAAAATTCAGCAGAAATGAAACAAATCTCCAACAGCTCCATTTTGAATCCCCTAGCAATAAAAATGCAGAGGAGTACGACGAGGAGAGCGCGGTGGCGCACGTGCGGCGGCTGCTGGACATCGTCGCCTGCACCACCTCTTTCGGCCCTCCGCCGCCGCCACCTCCGCCATCCCCCAAGGACGCCACCGCCGCCGATGCCGCCAAGGAGCCCTCCAACTCCACCACCAAGGCCGCAGCCCTCGCCTCCTCGGGCGGGCGCCGCACGGGCTCGCCGCCGCCTCCGCCGTCCGCCGAATCCGCGAAGGAGTCGGCTACAAAGGACGCCGCGGCGGCGGCAGCGGCGGCCAAGGAGTCCTTGGTGTCGGCGGAGCTGGAGGCGGAGATGAGCGGCGCGTGCCCCCGCCTCGGCGCCTTCTACGAGTTCTTCTCGCTCGCCAACCTCACACCGCCTCTCCACTGTAAGTAAAGCCTCACAGTCTCACCAAACCCTATAAAGTGAGCTCTCTCTGTTTCCCCCCTCAAATTTAGTTTTTCTTGTCGCGTTCTATGCTTGGTGACTCGAGCATTAAAATGCGTCGAAAAAAAAAGAAACATTTGAAATGCCGTACTACAACCAGAAATTTCAAGTGGAATTAACAGGGTCTCCAATTAAACTATATGACTGCTGTGGTGAAGTGTTGGCTGGTTCGATTTAGATGTGGTTGTTCAAATAATATGCCCCTTGTATGGAACTGGTGCTGTGACCTATGACCAATTTGTGCATATCTCTTTGCTGTAGATTTCACCATCATTTGCCGTTGTGATGGTACTTACTCCATGCAATTTAACACTTTCCTCATTATTTATTTCGAATGCAAAGCATGGGATATCCGTTCTTGAACTTTGCCGCGCTGAACAGTTCTCTGTAATCATGCAAACTCTTGCGTCGGCTGAGAGATCTTAACTCTTTCATTCAGTTATAAAGCGAGTAACTCAACCTCGACAGGAGGAACCACCGTCTGATGATCATCTCTTTTTTCTTGAGGTAAACATGATCGATAATTGCATCGTTGACAACCCCTCTGCGCTAGAAAGCTTCCTGAATTTGTCATGTGTGCCCTAATTGGAGAATCGCTGGCTGACTTACAGGCAAAGCTTTGTAATGGGAAATTTGTCATTATTGAAGCTCGGAGAACGGGATTCTTCAGTTTGGGGAAGCAGCGTGTTTTGTGCCATAATCTTGTTGATCTACTAAGGCATCTTAGCAGAGCATTCGATAATGTTCGTCTTTCTCGTTAAATTTCCTGACTTTCTGGTTTATATATAGTAATATTAGCAGTGTTATATACAAATCCTGAGTCCTGATTGTATATGACCTCGTTATCCTGTAACCATGAACTGATATACACTAAATGTCAATCTAGTTGAATTTCAGGATCTTTTTCTCATTGTATATGCATGCTTGTGCCCATAGGTGTATCAGTATGCAGAGCGCACACCTTTGCACAGTAACAGAAAACATTGAACTGACAGAAGCTGAAGTGTACTTAGGATAATATACCTAAGATTCCCAGTTGCAAGCTATTTTGAAACGTCAATGGCTAAATTAGTAGTAGCACAGACTTCCTTCACATTCTATGTTTCATACAGCTGCCAAAAAAAAAAAATCCACGTTGCCACATTTTTTGGTGGCTATGGGACGACAAATATTGGACTGAAATCATGAATAGCTTGGTCAGGTTAAAATTACATTCTAGAACTACATATGGACCATGGTTCCCAATTGCAAGAAAATTTTAAAGTACCATGGACCTATTTTTATAAGCAGCATGGTTTTCTGATGTTCCATATTGCTACATGTTTTATGACTTCGATCTGTGAATTTAATTCTTTTTTGTTGCTTGGATACGTTTAGGCATATGAAGATCTTATGAAGGCATTTTTGGAACGAAACAAGGTGTGTTGTTACCTCTTTTCCGGTATTTTGTTGTGCCTAATTTTTGTTGGCATTGATGGAACTTTTCACAGTATTTGTGTTAGGATTATTGTATACGTGGGCATGCATTCAGAATATCTAGTTATTGATCCGAAACAGAGTTAAACAAATTGCAATGTACTTCAAGTGGCAAAAAACAATTTCGGTGGTGTTATAGGAATCTCTCCTTTCCATCTATAGCTATGTTCATGTAGCTAAGTGTAGGAAGATAGGATTGGGGGCAATTGACCACACTCTCAATGGGAGAGGGGCGCCTGTATTTATAGGGCAGCTGCTGCTGCTATATATGGTAGTTTACGAATACAAGGATGCTATCTATGAATATGGTATGCAATCTCCTATTGCCTGATATATGCAATCTCCTATTGCCTAATATATCCGAGCTATTAATATACAATCTCCTATTGCCTAATACACTTGCATTGAAAGCGGGAGGTCCGCGACGCATAAGGTGGTTACGAAGTGCATGCGATGGCGTTGGGAGCCCTTTTGTCATAATGTCGGCAAGCGGTGGGGCGAGGAGCGTGAAGGACCGAATCTTGCCCGGGGCCACCTTCTCACGCACGAAGTGAATGTCGATCTCGATGTGTTTGATGCGCTTGTGGTGGGCGGATTGGCCGTCATGTAGACGGCGCGGCGTTGTCGCGAAGACCACCGTAGCACAGGCGGTGAATATGGAGCTCTGAAGGACTTGTCGCGACCAACGGCGCTCGGCCACAACGTGGGCCACGGCACGATATTACGCCTCGCCGCTAGGCGGATCACCGTGGCTGGCGTTTGGAGGACCAGAGACCGAGTTGTCACCGAGATGAACCACAGAACCCAAAGGTGGATCGCTGAGTCGAGCGGCCGCCCGATCGGCGTCGGAGTATCTTGTCGTCGTCCCGAATGGGCCGGCGATGTGAAGACCGGAGGACAGCGTGCCCTTCACATAGCGCGAATGCGCGCTGATTAGCGCGCGATGGGGCTCCTCGGGCGTGCATGAAGAGGCACACTCTTTGAATCTGCGTAGGCGGTCGGGGCGCGTCGGTCGTCTTGGAGAGCCCTGCTAGGCTCTGTACTCGAGCCGCCCTGTCGGCGATTTGTCGCCGTCGTGGGCGGAGAGCTTGGCACAGTGTCAACGGTGTTGTCGTGGATGACACTCGGCCATGCCCGCCCGTTGGAGAGATCAACAGCGTCTTCGCTGCGGCGAGGAAGAGGCCGTCGGAGGCGGGTGGCGGCGACGCCGAGGAAGTGGTGAAGAGCACCAGTCGGTCATGGCGAACTTCGGGTGAGTCGGGCCATGAGTTGGTGCGAGAGAGTGGAAGTCGAGGCGGTGAGGATGATGTCGTCGACGTAGAGTAGCAGGTAGGCGAGACTCGTCCCCTCTTTGAGAACAAAGAGGGACGTGTCGGAAGTGGAGGCGACGAAGCCGAGCTGGCGAAGGAAGGTCGCGAACCGCTGGTACCAAGCTCGCGGCGCCTGCTTCAGTCCGTACAGGGACTTCTGCAGGAGGCAGACGTGATCTGCGGCGGCAGGGTCGACGAAGCCCTGTGGCTGCTGGCAGTAGACCGTCTCGTTGAGGTGGCCGTGAAGAAAGGCGTTCTTCACGTCCGGTGATGGATTAACGGCGCGGGGCGGCGTCGCGAAACGGTCGAATGGTGGCTGTTTGACCACCGGATGAAGGTCTCGTCGTAGTCGATGCCGTCCGTTGAGAGCGCGGACCACCAGCGGGCCTGTGCCTTGCAGCGAGGACCCATCGGCGTGGAACTTGTGCCGGAAAGTCCACTTGCCCGTCACAACGTTCGCGCCGAGAGGCGTGGAACGAGCGCCAGTGGCGTTGGTGAGAGTGCACGGTATTCGTCCATCATGGCGGCCCGCCGATTTGCGTCGGCGGCGCTGCGGTAGTTTCTTTGGTAGGCGATGGTGAGGCGAGAGGTGGCGGCGAGCCTCGTAGTTCCGCGCGGAGGCGCCCGCCAGTGCGCGCGTGAGTGGCGAGACGGGGTCTTTGCCGCGACGCCGCCTGGGCGCCGTCTTCTTCTGAGGTGGTGATGGCGCGTGTGTCTTGGCGAAGTCGTCGGCGGCAGAGAACCGTGGGAACGAAACCACGGTAGGGCGGCGGGGCACGTGACCACGCCGCCCGTGGTGGAGGCCGGCTGGGCAGGGAGCACAGGCGCGCCCGAGTAGTAGAAAGGTCGGCTCGGCTCGTCGTCGGCGGCTGCGCGCGCGTCCGAGAGTGGGCGAGCGGCGCGATGCGTCGAGAGGGCCTCCGCTGCGAGGAACGATGAGAGCAAGGCACCAAACCGATCGTGGTCTAGGAGGAAATCCGGGGAGCGAGGAGCGTGCGGTGGTGGAAAAGGAAAAAGCGATCTCATCGAACACGGCGTGGCGAGAGATGATGATGCGTTGGGTTGTTGGGTTAAGGCACCGATAGCCCTTATGAGAGGATGGGTAGCGAGGAAGATGCATCTTTGCGGAGCGAGGTGCGAGCTTGTGTGGGAGGTAGCTGTAGGTTTGGGTAGCATAGGCACCCAAAGGCGCGAGGTGGTCAGAGGTGGGTGGCTGGCCGTGAAGGCGAGTGAAGGGAGCTTCATGTGCTATGGAGGAGGAGGCGCTGTTGAGTAAGTAGCGGCGGCGGCGAGGCCTCGGCCCGGTATGTGGGTGGCATGGAGGCATGGAGCAGCATGGTGCGGATGGAGTTGTTGAGGTGCGGATGATGCGTTCGCCTTGCCGTTTTGAGAGGAAGTGTATGGGCGGGAGAGCGGAGAAGTGTTCCTCGAGCGTGAAGAAGGTGGTGTTGGTGTGTTGACAAATTCGGTGCGTTGTCGGTTTGGAAGCATTTGTGGGGAGGTTGAATTGGGTTTGTGCAAGAGGCGTGAGTTGGACTAGGTGTTGGTGGACCTCGGTTTGCGTCGAAGAGGAAAGACCCAACAATAGTGATTGTAATCATCCAAGCGGACTAGATAGTATGAGAGACCGGATATACTAGGGATGGGAGAGGTCCAAACATCACGATGAATTATTTCAAATGGTGCATGAGTACAAGGCGAGAGGCCTTGAAGGGTAGACGCGTGTGCTTGCCTAAGCGACATGAATGGCAAGGAGCGGTCTACTTTATTACGAGAAACAACGTTTATTTTGTGTAGATGTTCTAGTGCGGCGGGTGGGTGGCCGAGACGCTGGTGCCACAGGTCGACGAGGCGGCGAGAGAGCATGTGAGGCGCCGGTCGGGGATGGCGGGAATGGTGTAGAGTCGCGGTGCTATTGCGGCGATGAATCACGCGTCCGTCTGGGTATCCTTGACGAAAAGCCAAGAGCGTCAAATTCAAGTGGCGATGATTTTCACGGGTGAATTGTGAGAACGGATAAAAGATTGCGAGCGAGGATGGGGCGGCGAGAATGTTGTTGAGGAGAAGTTTCTTTGTGGTGGTGGGTAGGATGGAGTGACCTCTAGGCGTGGCCAGAATCTTTGGTGCCATTGCCTACTGTTATGGAGGAGGTGGAGGGAGGTAGGCGCTGGAGGAGCATACCGTCGGAGGACGTCATGTGGGACGAAGCGCCGGAGTCAACGACCCACGAGGGGCTGCCCTGGACAGCCATGTTCGCAGGGCAGCAATGAGGCGGCCGAGTCCCATGCCGTCCGCCGGTGTTAGTGGAGGAGGCACGGGCGGGGCGAACACCGTGTGCGCCTGAGGAGGGCGCCGAGCACCCCCTGTTGGCGTGGGGGCTGCCATGGGTGGCTGCCACCGCCTTGGTCGCGCTCGAGTGCAGCGCGTTCGCGGGGCGACACGTCGCGCGGTCGAGATCAAAACTCGAGTGGCGCTTCTTTGTCGCGCAGAGTGTTGTCGCGGCGCCGCCGTTACCGCCGCTTCTTCTTCTTCTGCCGCGTTGCCCGCCGCTTAGCCTTGGCTTTCTTCTTGGCGTCGGTGGTGGGAACCTTCTGAAGCGCTGAAGAAGCGGCGAAGAGGCGGGGCGCGCGGACCTTGTCCTCGTTCGTGAGACGCAGCTCCTTGAGGAGGAGTTGGTTCCAGCAGCGGTGAATGTGAGAGGCTCTGGCGGCGATGTTGTCGGCGACGGTTGGTACTTCGTTGAGGCGCGGAGTAGGTTGAGGGCGAGGTTGGGCTCGATGATGGTGCGCGGCGTCGTGAAGATTGTCGGCGCCCTCCTTCATGCGCAGCGATGCTCGTCGATGGAGGAGTCCCGCGGGTCATCGAGTGGAACTCGTGACTCGGGAAGATGACACGGCGCCTTGTTGGCACAGTACGAGGCGGTGATGGCCGTCGGTGGCCGGCGATCTGGCGTTGCCGGTCATGGCGAGGTTGAGAACGAGTCGGAGGCGGTGCGAAGATCCACCGCGGATGCGAGTCGACTGCACCCATGCGTTGTCGGTGGGTGTAGGGAGACGACGGCGAGTGCGAGCGGCCAATTTACCGCACATGGCGTGGAAGGCGTGGACCATTTGGTGTAGTTGGAGGGTCGCGGCTCGAGGTCATGGGGATGTGGGTTTTCACATTGACCGAGCGTAGGGGCGGGCGGTGGGTTGGTGGCGTCGACCAAGGCCGGAGAGGTGGCGGCGACCAAGGCCGGAGAGGTGGCGGCCATGGTGGCGCGGTGTTGGGCGCCTTGAGGGGTGGCGGCGCTCGGTGAGAGCGCGCGCAAGTTGGGAAGGGGAGGGAGGGCCAAGATCAGATTGCTCTGATACCATGTAGGAAGATAGGATTGGGGGCAATTGACCACACTCTCAATGGGAGAGGGGCGCCTGTATTTATAGGGCAGCTGCTGCTGCTATATATGGTAGTTTACGAATACAAGGATGCTATCTATGAATATGGTATGCAATCTCCTATTGCCTGATATATGCAATCTCCTATTGCCTAATATATCCAGGCTATTAATATACAATCTCCTATTGCCTAATACTAAGATGCAAAGTATTGCCATGCATCTTAACCACTTTCTTCCATATTGGTCTTCCTCTAATGGTTCAGCATTAAAATCTTGCAAAATTGTTGCATCTTCACAACGAATCATGTTTTGTGTTACCCAAGTGCTCTGTGCTTCATGCTTCATAATATTTTTGTCAGACAATTGTTTTCCTATCTAATGCTACATCGTCACCTAGTTGTAATTGCTTGTATATTGCAGTTTGGAAATTTTCCTTATGGATTTCGTGCAAACACATGGCTTGTTCCTCCAATTGCTGCCCAGTCGCCATCAACATTTCCTCCCCTTCCTGCTGAGGATGAAACTTGGGGAGGCAATGGAGGTGGTTGGGCAAGGGGTGGCAAAAGTGACATGTTGCCATGGGCGGATGAGTTCCTGTATCTAACATCCATGACTTGCAAAACCACTGAGGAGAGGGAAATTCGTGACAGGAGAGCATTCCTACTTCACAGCTTATTCGTAGATGTCGCCATCTTTAGAGCTATCGCAGCCGTAAGGCATGTAATGGAGAGCACAGAGGTCTCAACATCGACCAAGATAGATGAAGTTTTGCATTCTGAGACAGTGGGACATTTTAGCATCACTGTCACAAGAGATTCTTCAGATGCAAGCCGCAAGTTGGACACTAAGATAGATGGGAGCCGAGCCACAAGATTGGACTCGAAGCATCTTGCAGAGAGGAACCTTTTGAAAGGAATAACTGCGGATGAAAACACAGCTGCCCATGTATGAGTTCTAAATTAAAGTGACCTTGCTAATATTCCGGTAACAGTGTTATTTTTCCTAATTTTGTCTATAATTTGTAGGATGCTGACAGTTTGGGCATTGTCAATCTTAGATACTGTGGGTATGTTGCAGTAGCAAAGGTTAACAATAACGAGAAAACCAAAGTGAATTCTTCTATTAAGCCTATTGATATCACAGATCAACCTGAAGGGGGTGCCCATGCATTGAACATCAACAGGTTGGTAGCAATGCTTTTCTGTTATTCTTCTAGTTGTTCTTGAAATTTATCTAGCTTCTCCTAAAATTTCCTTTTTGGTAATGATATTATATTTCTTCTTTTAGTTTGAGGATGCTCCTAAATGAGGCCAATACAACTGGAGAGAAAAAGATATCAAACCTTTCACAAAATCATAGGCAGGAAGAACTAACTGCAGCACAGACTTTTGTTGAGAACTTGTTGAAGGAAAGTCTTCAAAAGCTTGAGGAAGAGGAAACTGATAGAGAATCATTTATGAGATGGGAACTTGGAGCCTGCTGGGTTCAGCATTTGCAGGATCAGAAAAATTCTGACAAGGATAAAAAGCAAGGTGGTGAGAAGGAAAAGAAGAAAACAGTGGACAAAGCTGTGAAAGAGACAAAGATTGAAGGGCTTGGGAAGCCTCTCAAAGCTCTTAAGCACTTGAAAAATGTGGTGGATGCTGCTGACAAGGGATCCTCATTGGGGGACAAAAGCTTGTCTGATGGAACAAGCTCTGAAGAAAGCCAGAAAGTCAAGCCATCAGCTGTTGAATTGCCTCAAGGGGAATCTAGTGCCTCTGAGAATGAAAGCTTGCTGAAGGATTTATTAACTGATCCTGCCTTTACAAGGTTGAAAGAGTCAGAAACAGGACTCCATCAGAAGGTAGAAACACATTACTTTTCATGACAGTCCTGAATTGGCTATCTGTGGTTTGGTATCGCCACAGATCCTATCCCATATCTTCCTGATTTCAGTAATTCAGTGTCAGAAAATGAAATTCTGAATAAAAATTAAATTGCCTTTTCGTTGTGATTCAAAATCTTTGGGAATCATACATGAAGCACAGATAACTGGCAACCTAGGAAGCATCGATACTTCTCTGAGTTAGCATACCGGTATACCAATACTCCTCCTGTACTGCACCAATGCATAACGAAAGGGTATCAAACTATTTTTGATTTAAAAAAATAGAAAAAGCTGATGCTTTTCTGATACTAGCGATACCTCTCCGATACAGCCCGCCTAACAACACCCCACTCCAACTGTGTGGAGAAGCCATGGAAGTTGAGAATTAGACACACACGTTGCATTTCTTTATGTTATCTATGGTCTATGTTTGCCTAGTTGTATCAATTGCACTAGAGACTTGACTCTTAAGTTCTAATATTATCTACAACTATCTTGGCTGATATGAGGGATATCAAGGTAAGCTATGGAGGGGTTAAGCAAGTGGTTCTTACCTGACTCACAACATCAAACTTTTGGACCCTTACCTCAGGTGCATTAGTTATAGACAACCTGAAATATCCAAGAGTATTTTCTCCTTCCTTGGTTTTGGGCAGATTCACTTCTATATTGTACAAAAGAATAAAATTGATTGGATCAAATATGCATTGGTCAGGTACCTGTACATATGCACCAGAGAGAAGCTCCATAAATACTATTCTTTTTTTTTTTGAGACAATTCATTTACTTGGTGCTTTTGAGATAATTCATTTACTTGGTGCTTGAATTCTTCTGTCTAACATTTTAAATGAAGCTATTTTTATTTTTTTTTTGGAAAAGATAAATTAATATTCGTTGATGTGTTATGTTTATTCTGATTAGCTAGTTGCTTAGTATTGTTTAACTGTGCTCGCTTACCAAGCTGTCATCCTTAAGTGATAACCCTTCATGAAGCTTATAGACTAACCTCTTCTGCTCCACAGTCACCACGTGAGTTGATTGAGATGGCTATAAAGTACTATGACGAAGTTGCACTTCCTAAGCTGGTACACATCAACATATGAAAGATGAATTACTTCCCACATGCATATCTTTTTTAATTAGGAAGCATAATAACTAACTAAGAAAATATTTAGGTTGCCGATTTTGGTTCTTTGGAACTTTCACCTGTTGATGGTAGGACCTTGACAGATTTCATGCATACCAGAGGCCTACAGATGCGCTCCCTAGGACGAGTTGTAAGTTTGTAATGATGTTTTCGTTTGAGCAGGATGAATGCCCTTTCTTTTGATGTACTTGTATGTGCTGATCCGATAATTACCTATATAGGTCAAGCTTTCGGAGAAGCTTTCGCATGTACAGTCCCTTTGTGTGCATGAGATGATAGTGAGAGCATTCAAGCATATTGCCCGCTCTGTGATTGCTGCTATTTCAGACATGCGACAATTAGCACTAACAATAGCTGCAGCGCTGAATTTACTTCTCGGTGTTCCTGAACCTGAAATCTATAGAAGTTCTAATGTGCATCCCCTAGTGTGGAGATGGCTGGTGGCCTTCTTGAAAAAGAGATATGAATTTGAGCTCACAGAGCAACATTACCATGATGTGAGGAAATACGCTATTCTGAGAGGACTATGCCATAAGGTACAATTGTTTTATTTTTTAAAATCCCCACGATTTGGTGTATTTAATTGAGGACTAACCATTACTTTTAGGTGGGCATTGAATTGGCACCCCGAGATTTCATTATGGATTCCGCTTTCCCATTTCACAAACAGGACATTATTAGCTTGGCACCTGTACATAAGGTAAAGTCTACAAGCTATGATAGTTATTTTCCCAAGTTAATTTTACTTATAATACAAAATAGAAATATATTTTTCTGTCATGCTTGATCATCAGATATGACAATCAGTATTTCACAATTTTCCTGATATTGATTGAAACTTTGTTAAGACAAAATAAAGAGTGGCACTTAAGCACAACTAACGAGTTTTTGAATACTATGCAGCAAGTTGCATGCTCATCTGCAGATGGAAGGCAACTTCTAGAATCATCTAAAACTGCCCTTGACAAGGGCAAACTTGAAGATGCTGTTAATTATGGGATGAAGGTATCTTTCGTAAAAAATTTCTAATTCATTGCACTTCTTTAAATATCATATCTTGAGGAATCATCAGTATTCTATGTATGAATGCAGGCTCTTGCTAAGCTCATAACGGTTTGTGGTCCCTATCACCGAATGACAGCCGGTGCTTATAGTCTTCTAGCTGTCGTGTTGTACCACACTGCTGATTTTAATCAGGTACATGGATATTCAGCTGGATAGCAGATCATTTAGATAATTGCTAAGCATATTTGGAAAATTCGAGAACAACAACGCTACTGGTAGCTTTGCGAGGAATGCTCGATGGTCATTTCGAAGTTTATGATTTAGTTATTTATCCTAGTTTTTAATCATCTACATTCACAATATAATATGTACCTAAAAAATGCAGGCTACTATTTATCAGCAAAAGGCCCTAGACATCAATGAGAGGGAACTTGGGCTTGATCACCCTGATACAATGAAGAGTTATGGAGACCTTGCTGTGTTCTACTATCGTCTACAACATACAGAATTGGCTCTGAAGTAAGCAGAATTTATAAAATATCTTTTTTTTGGGTTCCGTACAGCTCATCTGTAATTTCAAAGGACATACAGGGCCGAAATAGTCCTTTCAGGTGTTAGTTAAGGTAATATTGTATGTAGCCCCTGCAGGCCTAGGTTGGTCTTAGAGTATTCTATCTAATTAAGTGCTATGTCATGTTGATGATGTTTGCCAAACGAAAAGAATGAAATACTTGTTATTGCTGCCAAGAATACATTGATTAGTTTCGATTACTATCCTCTAAGGCTTGAACTTTCCGAGCATATTTGGTTATCTATCTTTATGCTTTAATGTTTATTCACTGAAAGTTAATCTGGTTCTAAAGATAATACTGTGGGAGGGAGTTTCTCTCTCAATTTTCACACCATTTATGCGGATTATGACAATAGAAATAATATATGAACCATCAATACCTTCAATAATATGACCATGAAATGGAATGCCTTAGATGGTAATTCATTTCGTAATTATCTTAGCTAACCCATAAACATATGTAGTTTTCTATGTTCTTGGGAAAGGTAGGAAAGGACAAAAAAAGGTGTTATATTTGCATCTAGCATCAAAAGCTATCATGTTAGTAATTGCTGCTGGTTCCCTTTATGTAAGTTTCTTCTTTAGGATCCTTAAGCTCATATACGTTTAAAATTTAAAGATCTCAATACCTGTTTTTTTTTTCCTTTATGAGCTTTGTCTTGAGTGTTGTTTCTTACAATCTTAAAGCTTGCATTTATTTGAAAATCTAAGGGTCTGAATAAACAGGAGTGCACTGTTCCCGCTATTTGTTCGATAGTCCTTGTAGAATGTACAGTTCTGATGATTTAAATTCACTGCCACAGTATCTGCAAAATATTAACCTTTGGTGTAAATTAGGTATGTCAAGCGTGCGTTATATCTTCTGCATCTTACATGCGGGCCATCTCATCCAAATACAGCTGCTACATATATTAATGTAGCCATGATGGAGGAAGGCTTGGGCAATGTGCATGTAGCTCTCAGATACTTGCACAAAGCTTTAAAATGCAACCAGAGATTACTTGGGCCTGATCATATCCAGGTAGTAGTCTTTCTTTAATATTTTAAAATGGCTAATTTTCTCTTTTTGAAGGACATGCTTAATATGCTGATAATTGTGAAATGTGAACCTTGTTCTTTTAAAAGTCTCTTAAAAAAATCTCTGTTGTTGACTGGGAAATATTTCAGAGTTCAGACAATCTTGAGTTGATAACATAAAAAGTGAAGAGCACAGCATCATATGGGAAACCATTTGATGGTTGGTTTGTGGTGGAGATGTGGGAGTATGATTCCACCCATTAGGGTTCAAGTCTTGGTTCCCCACCTTGCACATGTGAGTGCGCCTCAGTGGGAAAGTGCTTGCCTGCACTCTAGGAGGCTGCGGATTTATCCCCAGCCTCTGCAGTTCTAGGCATGTGCTCGGAAGCTCACTCACGCGTGCGCGCATGTGTACTGGTTTGTGTGTGTGTGTCCACTGTTGTAATCTCGAAACAAAAAGAAGCAAAATCATATGGATGCCTGCCTAGTAATGAGGAGCTTTTAGTCCTGAATTGTAAAGGCTTTTCATAGCTTTAGTTCACGCATGGTGGGTAGTTATATTTCCAAATGCTTATTTGCGAGACATTACATTAACTGGATACAAATCTGATACTAGCCCTTTGAAAGCTAAACATACAAGTTATTGCAGCATGTGGGCTCGCAGTTTCACGGTGTTGATTTATTACTTATTCACAATATTTGTACATTTCAGCCCCAGAAAGAAGACATTGTTTCATCATTTTGCATGATTAACTATCACTTTCAACTGACATACTCTTCTGTTTTTTTAGACTGCCGCAAGCTACCATGCTATAGCCATTGCTCTCTCGCTGATGGAAGCTTATTCCTTGAGTGTTCAGCATGAGCAGACAACCTTGCAAATCCTTCGTGCAAAGCTTGGACCAGATGATCTGCGGACGCAGGTTTACTTCTATGAAAGATGAAACAATAGTGTTGACATGCAGAAAAAAGTACTCCCTCCGTTACCAAATTGATGTCACTTCACAACGCATGTAGTCAAGATTTTTAAACTTTGACCACTAAGATCAGGGTTCAAAATCAGGCTAGTAACCGCCGGTTACCGTTTCTACTGATGGAGACTGGTAACCGAAAAAACCGGCCGGTATCAATTTTTTATTTTCAAATTTTGGCTGGTTTTTTTTTTTCAGTTTTTCCGGTTACCAGCCAGTTTTTCCGGTTACCGGTTTCAAAACATCCTAAAATTCAAGTTTTGATTTTCAAATTGTGACCAGTTTTTTGCCGGATTTTCTGGTAACCGGCCGGCTGCCGGGATTTCTTGTAGTTTCGGGTTTTGGAACCTTGACTCAGATAAACAAAAGTATTTAAATTGACAATATGAAAAATAATTGATAGATTTTGCATCAAAAGTACTTCCATAATTCTAATTCTTTATAATAGTAACATATTGCTATGAATATTAATAGCCAAAGATAAACATGGGAGAGCGTGTTAATGTCCAAAATAACTTATAGTTAGTAACAGAGGGAGTACTTCACTTCTTCCCCGTTCAACACTTCCTCTATTGTTATTAAAAGAACCATTATTTCCAGGAACATCCTTAATCTTGTGGCCTTTTCACATTGCAGGATGCTGCTGCCTGGCTTGAATACTTTGAATCAAAAGTAATCGAGCAACAAGAAGCTGCACGCAATGGAACTCGGAAACCTGATGCATCAATAGCTAGTAAAGGACACCTGAGGTGCAACCTTAATTTAGTTCTGCCAATTAAAATTATAATGAATCCGTAGAGAAACTTCTTTTTTGCATTGTGCTGGTGCACAAAAACTGGTCTTATTGTATTTTAGATGCTGTAGTTTCTTTAGGCTAATGTAGATGCTGTATTGACTGCACATTGTTGCATGTGCAGTGTATCTGATCTTCTTGATTACATAAATCCCAACCACGAGAACAAAGGAAGAGATTCTGAATCAGGCAAAAGGAGGTACTCAAGCATAAAGGTTGGTTGCCAATGTACTAATTATGCCCTTGTTAATGACATAGGTTTAAATTGAGCCAAGCGGGTTCACAGCTGCAAGATGGCTATCATAGCATAATGATGTTTATGAATAAGTAACTTCAGTGGTCAATGTACTAATTAGTTGTAATGTATATCTGGAAACTTGAGTAAACGAGAAACACCAAACCTCATGATATCCTTAGTTCAGCAACAATTTGCAATTGTTCACAATGAAATCATTTATTGTTATCATTGCTGACATGCTGCAAAATACTAATTTTCTGTTTAGGCATCAGTTTTAAGTGCTAAAATAGATATTAAATGCTATAATATCATATGGAATATTTATCAGTTATCATTTGTTCTACATTGTTAATAATATGATTTTCTATTTTCTGGTAACTCTTATCATGATAACTGCCCAATGAAAATTCATGGTTAACATACCTCTATCCATTCATGTAACTGAGATCACTAAAATTGTTTGGTATTAGATAGTCTGGTTCAGATAATTTTGATGAAGCATCACTGTGTATATATAGTTTCCATTCTAATATTCTATCATTTTAGATAATGTTTATGACCACATAACTTCGGTTCTGCCTATTTAGCTGGAACTCAATGCATTGGTTTTCTTTTCACAGTGCCAAATTTACACTGCATTTTTCTGTTACAACATACATCTTATCATTGGAGTAACATATTCTTTAGTATTTTAGCATTATTATACATGCTGCTTTAGAATTTATTCGTCGTATACACATCCTGTCAGGTTTTATCTCAGTTGAGTGACAGTTCAAATGTAGCAAGTCCAGAGATATCTCCAAGAGATTCTAGTAGTGCAATTATAAATGAGGAAAACCAAATTAAAGAGCCATTGCAAGATGATAATGCTAATATCATGGAGATTCCTGAAATTGAGGTTAAACAGAGTATTAAATCCATGGAGCCTTCACCACCTTCTGAACAACCGGTAGAGAAAGCTGACGTGAACATCAATTTGCCAAAGGAGGTTTTTCAAGAGGAAGTAGTAGAACATGAAGATGGTTGGCAGCCTGTTCAAAGACCTAAATCAGCTGGTGGTTCAGGAAAACAGATAAAGTATTACCGTCCCACGATCAGAAAGGCGTACGACCCTGAGAATCATGCTCCAACATATGCTTCCCAATATAAGGCAAGGAATTCCTATTCAAATAACCGGTATTACTTCTTAAGGAAGAGAACTGTCGTACCTGCAACATACACAGATCCTGAGCAGCATGTGAAAGTCCAGACATCAAGTGCCAGGTTTGGTCGTAAGATATACAAGGCTATGACCTATCGGATTAAGCCAGGGACTGCATCCACAGAGGCACAAGATACTTCTAAGAGCACAGAGCAAATGAGTGGTAAAGCAGAATCCCAAATGGTATACTCACAAGTACACAATCCTACTTCAATAGATCAGAAAGATAGTGAGCCACATGGAACTTTAGTTGCAAGTGTTGGAAATGCACCATCGTACAAAGATGTTGCATTAGCACGTCCAGGAACAATTGCCAAGACTCAAATACAAAAATCTAGAGATGATGTACTGCAGAATCAACCATCCCTTGGTCAAATTATTGCACAGGAAATGAAGGATTCCTTGGTAGATGCATCTCAAGTGGAACAGGGATCTGTGTCTGCAAATACCAATAATTCCAAAGAAGTAACCAACGTGCCAGAAGAAATGCAGCATTCAGAAGAAACAAAAGCATCTGAAAGGGCACATGAGATTGAGAATCTTGGCAAAGATGATTTACCAGATAGATCAATATCAAATACTGATAAATCTTTAACTGGAAGTGAGTCTGCAGATAGCAAAACAGACATGACCATGTTCAGTAACAAGAGTCAAGAACCAACAAGTAGTGGCAACGCGGGTGCCGCCACTGAGTTTTCAGAGTCCATTGTATCCGCAAAAGCTGAACAGAGTGGACAGTCTGACATGGAATTTTTTGAAGAAGCTCTACCCACCAGTATTGAACCTATTACAGTTTCAGCCTCTACAACAAATACAGAGGGCCCTGGAGGTGCTGGAAGTGAGAAGTCAAAGCCTAATTTTCTGCTTAGTAATATTGATTTGAGAGAGACGCCAAATAAGAAGCTATCTGCTGCTGCACCACCATTTAATCCGTCTCCGCCAGCTATCCTTAGCCCTCTTGGTGTAAGTGTGGGCCTCCCACCACCAGGTGCCATTACAGGTGTTGCCCCTTGGCCTGTGAATGTCTCCCTGCATCCTGGACATTCTACTATGGTGCCAAGTGGTCCTCCGTTGTGTACCTCCCCACATCATTTGTACCCTCCTGCTCCTCGGTCTCCTAATCTCTTGCATCCTGTGCCATTTATTTATCCACCATATAGTCAACCACAGGTAGTTCCAAGCACCACATTTCCCATGAACACTAATATTTTTCGCCCTAACCATTATGGATGGCAACCCTATATGAGCCCAGCTACATCAGAGTTCGTGCCAGGATCAGCATGGCCAAACAGCCATCCAGTTGATTTCACCCCCACCCCACATGTTGTTGATCCTATTTCTCAGTCTTTAGCAGATACACATATTCAATCTGATGCAGCTATTGTTAGTATCGGACCTTCGCTGGACAGCAATACTGTAGGAGTCAAGGAGGAGGAAATGAAGGTTCCTGCAGTGGTAGAAAGTAGCAATTTGATCAGCAACAAACATCTGGGAGATGATCAGGATAAACAATTAAAGGATGCAGCTAGAATTGAACTGAATCCTGACATGCCAGGAGACAACACACAGGATATTGGTGGAACAAAGCCGCGAAGCAACATGAAGAATGAAGATGAAGGTAGTTTTAGGATATATGTAAAAGGGAAAAGCAGGCGGAAACAAACTCTCAGAATCCCAATAAGCTTGCTTCACAAGACATATGGCTCACGTTCTTTCAAGCTTGAGTACAACAGAGTAGTCAGACAGAATGACATCTTCAGGCCATCGAGTGTCTCCTTTGCTGAAGTTGTTTCTTCTGGCAACTAAGCAACGCAAATTCCGCCAAGGCATCGAATATTGACTTATGACATTATTACCCGAAATTTTGATGGATCTCCAATTGAAACATACTGAAATGTGATAAATTCTTGTTTGTCTGAGCATTTGGAAGGCAGCACGGTGCTCCTTCAGTGTTCCAGGTAACCAACTTTTCACATATCATAAGCTTTTTGGCTTCCCATTACAATTTCATTTATTGATGTTCTAGGTGTCTGCATTTTGCAGATCTGAAATTCCTCCATCCAAGCTACTCTGAAAGGATAAATGCATTTCTTTTCATTTCAAATAAGGTATGCTTCCTTCTTGGTAGTCTTTTAATTTAGTCGTTGCATGTTGATCTTGTCTGTACCCTGTGGCGGGATCAGTTTTGGTTGTAGTTCTTTGTATTGAACTATTGATTAATCTTCATGTTAGCATATATAAAAAGATTTGTGTTCTTTGAAATGCCTTTGGAACTTCTGCTGCATTCCCCCAAATATTTTACACACCAATGGCATGATATGTGTAAATAATGGTTCGATCTGACCCTTCTAATTATGTAAACTTCTATTATAATTTATACGGGCCTTGTATTCACTGTATTTACTGTATGCATCCTTCCGTAGAAAAATGTAAGAAGCGGTTTGACTTGGTGCGGTCTCTAAGATTGAGTTTTGATTGTTAATTACTTTTACAATACTTTGTTTGTAGCTACAAAATCATAATAATAAGAGAGTGCTTTTAAATACAAGCCCAACGGTATCACTTTTGTGTAATATAACATGTATATTGTTAGACTAGTTGGTTAAAATTTACAAACTTTGAATCTCGAAATACGTGAGCGCCCTATGTTTTTCTACGGAGGGAGTAATTATATTCTGTGCCTCTTTGGTTATAACGGCTAAACATCTATTATTTCTACTGGCGTGGCAAATAAGGAGGGTACTTGCATCTAAATCCATTAGTCTTCAAATTTACAAGAATTCGACCATATCATTTGGTACCTTGCAGCATGTGGCTTGAAAGGCAAATTTTCTTTTTGGTTTTCCCCCTGACAAATCTAAATTTTAATTCAAGAAAAAAAACCAAGAAAAGTTCCCCTGATCATATCAATTGAGCAGCAATTCCAATGTGCATGTGATGTTTGAGCATATAGCTATGGTTATTCCAGTGAAAAATGGACAGTAGAAAACTTCCTTTGTTTTGTCAGTTCATTGGAAGAGCTCATATCAAATGGTACATCAAATTGTTATTTTACTTGTAGGTACTAAAATCTTCATTCTTTCAGGATTGTACCATCTTTGGTACATTTGTAAAATTGTAATTCGACCTACTATTTGTTAAAACTAGAAAGGCTTCACGTTGCATCTGAGTGTTAGGAGTGGCATATTGCAACGTCTTTTCTTGCGTTTTATTTGCATTCTCCTCCACACTGTTTTTTGCCCTCTTTTGGTGATGTCTTCATAAATTAAGCTAACTGTCTCTCTACACACATTACACAGGTGTCGACAATTCTGTGTAGTCCAGAAGATTTGCAGGGAGTTTTGCGAGGTCCAGAACTAATAGAATATGGAAGTGTTACCAACAATACTAGACAGGCTGATTTTTCTTCAATTTTGATAGACTAAGTAAAGAATACTCTTTGGTTTTTTGTGCTAAATTTTGGGCATGTGAAACTTAGCACCTAGAGATTTTGATTTTTGTTGACTCGCTGCATCCAATAATTATGCCTCGCGTATTTTTTTTAAGAAACTAACGTTATTCTTTTTCAAGAACAATAATAATCTTCATATGCGAAGCTGCTTTTTTTGGATGTGTTTTTCCCCCAAAACAATGATTTGTTTGTGTGCTACAAAACGAGGCATATTTGATATTATTCATTATTACTTGAAGCTATTAAAATTCTCACATGATATTGGCAATACATAGTCGACAAAGTTGTACTCCCTCGGTTAATTTATTTTAGAATATTTTTGTCATAGCTACAAAATCATAATCCTAAGAAAGTCCTTTCAAATACGAATCCAATGATATCATTTTTTTTTTCATAATTTACATGTTAACCAAAAAAATCAATTTATTGCAACATAATTTTTAATTCTTACAATAGTCATAAATCATTGCAATATAATCTAACTATTATAACGATTTTATTTTTGTTGCAATATGAAGATTCTATTGCAACGAAATTTTTAATCCTTACAACGGTCATAATTCATTGCAATATGAACTACTTATTACCACGAGAATAAAAATTGCGGTAATAAATTTAGCTATTTGTTGCAATAGATGTCAGTCCTTGCAGTGATGTTGGACTAATTGTTGGTCGGAGTTTGTAAACTTTGAATCCAAAATGTGTGCGTGTCTTATAAAAATTAATAGAGGGAGTATCATTTAAACACTTCGTTAAAATTTTGTATACCATTTCAACATGTCTCCTAGCAAATAATCTTCTTTTGGGTCACCTCTGGCAAATGTTCACGCTCAACGTATTCTTTTTTACCTAGAGGAGTATGGGTGTGTAGGTTCTGGTTTATCCTCCGCGTACCCTGTGGTTGCTATTTGCTGAATAGAGTTATATTTCAGATTGAAGATACTTCCGATACATCATTGTATTATATATAAATCTGTCACTTGTGACCACTTTATTTGTTTAGCGATACTTATCAACTCACCCTTCACAACACACTATTCCTCACAATTTCCCATTATTAATTTCTCCTGCTCCCATACCATTGTGGGCCTAGATCAATTGGACAAGCTATGTTGGTCAAATAAGATAAAAACAAATAATTGCTCAAGTATGTCTTGTTTAAAAGTCACAAATAATTTGCTAGGCATAGTTCACAGACAAATCTTGGGCTTTCTTGCCTAGTAGCTTCGTTCTTTTTTACTTCATTCTGTAGTTTGTGATGTCAAATATCTACAGTTTTACTATTAATATGTTTAAAACTATCTAAATTGAAATATAAAGATTATATTAAAGATGTAAAGTCATCTCTTAAAATTGCACGTGGGAGACTAAAAAAAACGTTAGATAAAAAAAATTTAAAGTGAGTCCCAATCCCAGGACCGGTCATGGATTGACAGGAGAATTAAACAGTCGGTGTGCACGAGTCGGGTACAAATTGCGAGAAGCTTACCTCAGAAATCGCCAGAAGCATCTGCACCATGTGATCCTGCATGGCTGCATTGGCAGCGGTACCGGTGGGAGCACGCATGCCGTTGCATGGGAAACAGCCAGAGCAGGGCCGGCCCAGGGGGGGGGGAGCGGGGCGGCCGCCCTGGCCCCCCAAAACCCAGGGGCCCCCATACACTAACATACATGGTATATGTACTAATATGTATGAGTATACGATCCGGATCCGGCTGGACTTCTCATCTTCAGAAGTTCTTCTTTTTACGGCCCGTAGGGAACTAGGGCGGCGCCGCGCCAGCACCATCACGCGATTCGCCGCGCCAGCACCATCACGCGAATACGCGTCTACGCGATTCACGCAATCACGCCGCGCGGCCGAGGCGCCGAGCCGCCGAGGTTGGCCTGGCCGTCGCCCGTCTCTACTCTCTAGACGTCTCTCCGTCAGACTCCGCCGCGCAGCCGCCAGCTGGCCAGCCGCGCGCCCGCGCTACCGCTACGTGACTAGTGACTACGTTCCCACTCCCCAGCAGGGCGACGGCAGCCGGTAAGCATCATTGCATATTTGCATGGCCTGCATGCTGCATAGCCTGCATGAATGATTGTCGATTGATTGCATATTTGCATTGCAGGCGCGTGTCCACATCTACAGAAGTACAGATCGACTGTTCACTGTTATTTGTAGATAATTAGTGCTTTGTTAATTAGTGCTTTGTTATTTTTAATCAATAATTAGTGCTTTGTTATTTGTAGTTACTAATTATACTATTGTTCTTTAAATTTTCTGTACCATGTCATCTAGAAAATATGCTTCCGGCAGTGAAAAAAGAAAAAAGAGGAAACGAATAGATGAGTTGATAGAATCACAGAGGGGATCCATGGACAAATTTTTAAAAGTAATCTGAGCGATTCAAGAAATCCTGATGAATTGGCGATAGTTGCTGTGGAGGAAGATGCTAATGTGAATCTAGAAGATGAGGGCCCTACGGAAGACCATGTCAACATCAACACAAATGATAACAATGTGAGTGAATATTTAATTCATCTGCTACAGAATCTGCTAGTTTTGATGAACCAGTATTTACTACAAATATTTATGATCCGATAAATTGGGGTAATCTTGATAACAAAGCAAGAGACATATTAGTGGAGAAGGGGCCTATAAGAGAAGAAAATATTGAATTTCCTTTGGATGACAACTCAAGACATTTTTAAATGCAGTCATTACTCTAGAAAAATGAGCAATGGAGAGGTACATGATAGAAAATGGTTAGTTTATTCAAAACACGTTGATAAGGTGTTTTGCTTTTGTTGCAAGCTTTTCAATTCGATAATTGCAAGAGTTCATTGGGGCATGATGGGTTTAGAGATTGGAGGCATATCAATGAGAGGTGAAAGAACATGAAGCTAGTGTCGAGCATATTTCCAACATGAATTCTTGGAATGAACTAAGAGTTAGATTGAGCAAACATGAAACGATCGATAAAGAGCTACAACAACAAATTACAAAGGAGAAAGAACGTATAAGGCAGGTTCTATTAAGAATAGTTGCCATTGTGAAATTTCTTGGCAAACGTAATTTGGCTTTTAGAGGATCCAATGAGCAACTTTACAATGATGTTAATGGTAATTTCTTAGCTTGTGTTGAGATGGTTGCTGAATTTGACTTGGTAATGCAAGACCACCTCGGGCGTATTCAAAGCAAAGAGATTCAATATCATTATCTTAGTCATAAAATTCAGAATGAGTTGGTTTCTCTTTTGGCTTCAAATTATAAATTCAATCATAAAGACCATTAAAGAGGCCAAATATTTTTCATATCCTTGATTGTACACCAGATGTGAGTCACCAAGAACAAATGAGCTTGTTGGTTCGATGTGTTGATATTTCTGATGGCAAAATAAAAGTTGAGGAGTACTTTCTGAGTTAAGTGTTATGCAATTGACTTTATCAGATAAACCAATGTCTGCTATGGAGATCTTTGAGTTTGTCAGAGAAGCGGATTGTTATCCTAATATTTCTATTGCTTATCGGATTTTATTTACTATGCCTGTGACTGTGGCATCAGCTGAAAGAAGCTTTTTCAAAGTTGAAATTGTTGAAGAATCATTTAAGGTCAACAATGTCTCAAGAGAGGTTAAACGGTTTGGCAACTATATGTATTGAGAAGAAATTATTGGATGAGATTGATATCAATACCATCATCAATGACTTCGCATCTAGAAATGTTAGAAGAAAATTTTAAGGTAATATCTATAAACTCTTTGATATGAATTTTTCTTTAATACATAACGTATTTTAAATGTTTGTTAGTAAAATTAGATATATATATATATGTGTGTGTGTGCATGTAGATTTATATTTAGATATTTATACTAGGGCCCCTATTTCTAGTTTCGCCCCAGGCCCCTAAAATCCCAGGACCGGCCCTGAGCCAGAGGTGGCCAAATGTCTGAAGCACGGTTTTGTTGGCTGGCTTAGATACGACACGGTATATGACTAAATGAGCTGTGTTAGCTTGATCGGACGTAAGTATCATGTTTGAGTTCCTACCTTAGCTTAGTGAGTTAGTCTGATACGATATGTATAGCACCGTGTTATACTAGACACGACTAAGATACAAGTAAGCATGATACAACCCATACCCGATGGTGTGGGAGTCGAGCTAGTGACGATTAGGCATATCTAGCGGGTGATGACAGAAGAGCAGCCGAGGAGGTTGGCGGCGAAGGGAGTGAAGGGTGGGCGGGGGGCGATGCGCTGGGGGAGGGGGCTGGCGGAGCGCTGAAAAGGTAGGGCTAGGTTGAGTGGCAGAGGAGGTGGGTTGGTGGGGCGTGGGAGCTAGAGTAGGGAAGGAGGTAGGGGTGGGCAGAGCAGAGCGATCAAATTGCCGAAGGAGGTAGGGGGCTGGGGGCCAGGGGACAGCGAGCAGAGTGGCTGAGTGGGGGAGGAGGGAAGGACACAAGACGACATGAGGTCAACTGGCTAAGGTGGCAAGCGACGGCTAGCGAGGTGGTTAGCAGGTGGGGGTTGTGCCTAACAAGCCGACAAGGCCTGGTCAACATGGCATGGCACAGCCTGGTTATGACCATTGGCCCGTTAAGGCACGGTCAAAAATTCAAAAATTTTGGCCATTATTTAGTCGTTGGAGGTTTAAAATATTCAGAAAAATATTAAATAATCCCAAAAAATGTTGAATTTTTTTCTATAAATAGACACCCACCCCCTCATCCAGCGACTACTCTTCCCTTTATCTCCTCTCGTTTGTATCATGAAAATTGAGATCTAGTTTGTCAACATTTGGCAAAATTCAAAATGTTTTTGCCAATATTTGAAGTTTTGGAATCTAGTTGCATTCAACAAAAGAGGTAACATAGTGATTTTTTGATATTTTTACTATTCTTAATTTCTTACTATTTGTAGTAAGGTGAAATAAACAATAGAGTAATTTTTGTATTGTCATTTTCTTGATGAATCACTATCCTCTTGCTATTTTCTTGATGGATCACTTTCCTCTTGCTGATTACAGCATCACGTCGGAGGATCTTGTAGCCTTTGAGACTGATACGACTTCAGTACTTGAGGGCACACCTCAACCAGGGAATGTGCCCGAAACTACTGTAGCACCATCATTAGGCTCTTTGAGTGCCTTTGCGTTTGCAAGCACAGGTCAAAGAGATCTAGGTCCAACAGATCAAAAGTTTGAGAACGTATGCTTTTTGAAAAATTTATCGTGATAAGTTGACTGCGAAGTCTTCAGATGAAACGGGGCACTTGATAATATATGCTTAATGATGTATGGCAAAACAAGGAGCGTTGATGGGGTAGACACAGCTGCAATACAACCTCGATAGTATGGTATATAATTGGAACTACAGTCCCGAGGTAGCTAGAGAATCTCTTGCTCAATTTAGTGCTACACATGATCTACTTTTAGGTTTTGGGAAGTCTATCGCATTCAAAAATACATTAGGAATATGCATATGTAACACCTCAGCTTAACAAAAACCCAAGATGTCACCTACAAGCACTATCGCTACCGATTTAAATCAATAAGCAAGTATTAATGACATCTGGATATTAAGAATCAATATTCCACATGAAATTAAACCTAAATTTTAGAAACATGATAGACTTTAAATTGAACTTAATATGAACCAAATAATTACCAAAAGCATCATAAATAAGTCTAATCTAATGAACACACCATCTAACAATATTACGGATCATGAGAAACTGACGAAAACCATAAATTATCTAATTATTATAATGAATGATACAAAATTATTTGTGAATAGAAGTGAAGAATTGCTAGGTGAAGTAAAAAGCTATAAAGTGCAACAATCCATATCCTACATTCATATATATGTCGCCTTCAACGTTTACCTAAAACAACAAATAAGCAAGGGTGAGTCCACAACTCAACAAGTACAAAGCAGAAAAATAAACAATGTAAGCACTATTATAACATGTCATCTTAATTCATCACTATCTCATCATCACATGCTTGTTACCCACAAGTTCTACACATATGCCTCTTTTCATGAATGCAATACACAGGACTCAACTCCTCTTCTGCATATACCAGTATAGCTAAGTGTACAGCTGTCGATGACACACCCTCACCATATCCTTTTTTATACAGGGTCGCACTGTCCTTTTTCATACAGGGTCACAACTCGGACTGTTGCCCTGTCCTTTTTCACACAGGGTCGCCCTATTCTTTTCATACAGAGTCTCACCTCCACTCCCGTGGAGTGCCTACCAAGTAAGTTTTTGCAACACTGATGTTTACATGCAATACAATGATTATCTCTTTTCAATAGTTAATCAACAACATTAATCAATTGACATAATTATCGTTGTAACCATAAACATATGAGCAATTTAAGAATAAGTATAATAAATGATCCAACTGTACTTGAAGGAACGCGCGTAGGCTACGATAGCAGAAAATAAAAATTTCTACCGCGCACACCAGGACATCATGCTAAGGAGGGATCATAGATCGTTACCACTAGACGCGCAGCGCAGCGGAAGAAGAGTTGGAGAAGCCGATCCAACCACGCGTCGAGTAGTAGTGGAAGTAGCCGATCGTCCGAACGGATCGTCTCCTCCACGCGATCAACCACACCACGAGCGGATCCAATCGTAGTTTGTTGATGCCGATCAACGCCGCAACGGCGGCGCCTCCACCGGTATCCACACGTCCCGGCCGGAACGCCGATCGTGAGTGTACCAAAGCACTCGCGAGGCTAGGGTTTGGCTCGGGAGGTGGCGGCTAGGGTTTTGCTCGTGAGGAATGAGCGTGTATCCTCACCCCGCCTCCAAATATATAGACCTCCTCACTTGGGCCTCGTGGACCGAGGCCCAATAGGAGTCTATCCGGATCTCTATCCGAATTGAGCCCACATCCGAATCACATTCGAATTAGTGTTCCAACCCGTTAAGTGTGCGACCACAGAGGTTCACGTATACTTGGTCGTGACCGAAACGCCTTCCGGTTACCACTGTAATAGCGGCCTCTAGCAAGACATATTAACCCCAAAGTATACGTAAAGATCATATCAATTGAACTGTAATGTTCTCATGTACGAATCCCTTTGCCTCACGATATAGATTAAGCTCAAGGCGAGACTGTGTCATCCTCTTAATAGCTCAATCACTCTCTCGATTCCGTGATAGATTATAAACTTGTGATTGACTCCTCAATCACATTGGCATGGCCATGCACTTTCATAATCCATTACATCGAGGGCCAGAGATATCTCTCCCATAAGGAGGGGCAAATTCTATCTTGATCATTCACATCCCACTACATGTTTCATAGCAAACCCGAAGACTACTTTTATGACTACCCGATTCTGGAGTAGTGGTTAGTAGTCCCAAAATAGGCTACTACGCATATTGGGAACCATGATGATCTCAAGTCTAAGGATTCTACATAAACACTACTTGAGACCAACTAATGACACATGGAATCTCTGCGAGTGTCTCATGGCGGGTCTATCCAACATATGTTCACTAACACATGTCCATATTATTGATTTGGTATCTCCATACCATGATCCATGAGACATGATCATCAATCAATACATATGCTTGATCTTTGAATCATATTTGTTCCTCATATGATATATGATCGGGATCATTTAGAAATAGCAACATTTTGGCATTAAGAGTCTCATGAATAAGTCACATACTCATTGATCAATAATGATAATGTCTATTTCAAGGAACAAAGCAATGTATCATAAACATAGTATGTGATATATTCAACATCTCCATGTTGCCTCTAGGGCATATCACCATGATCTCCCACTTGCACTAGAGTCAACCATGTAGGTATCTAATACCCATTGCCCTAGTGTGAGCCTCATGCTTTGGTGGGAAGCGGCTTTGTCAACGGATCTGCAATGTTCAAATCCGTTTGTACTTTGCATATCTTCACATCGCCTCTCTCACAATCTCGCGGATGAGATGAAATCGCCGTAGAATGTGCTTGGACTTTTAGTGCGATCTAGGCTCCTTGGCTTGCGCAATGGCCCCACTATTGTCACAAGAGGTCCATTGGGCCGGAGGCACTAGCCACCACACCAAGCTCGAAACAAATTTCTTGATCCAAATGCGGCCTCTTTAGCGGCTTGAAGGCTGCTATGTACTCGGCTTCTGTTGTAGAATCAGCAACCGTCTCCTCGCTTGGAACTCTTCCACTCACCGCACCGCCATTCAAAGTGAACACAAATCCAGATTGCGATCTAAAATCATCTTTGTCGGTTTGGAAGCTAGCATCGGTGTAACCATTTACAACGAGCTCTTCCTCACCCCATAGACGAGAACACATCTTTAGTACTTCTCAAGTACTTCAAGATGTTCTTCTACGACAATCCAGGTGACTTTCACCGATCTCGATCGTATCTACTTGTAGCACTTAAAGCATACGAGACATCCGGGCGTGTACAAAGCATGGCATACATAATGGATCCCATAGCGAAGCATATGGAATCGCATTCATTTTATCCCGCTCATCGGTGTACTAGGACACCGACTCTTGCTAAGATTTATACCATGTGACATAGGTAGGAAGCCTTTCTTGGAATCCTGCATGTTGAACCTTTTCAATACCTTGTCAATGTACGTATCTTGGCTTAATCCAATTAGCCTTCTTGATCTATCCCTATAGATCTTGATGCCCAGAATATATGCCGCCTCTCTAAGTCTTTCATAGAGAAACTATTTTTCAATGAAGACTTAACAGATTCGAGCATAGGAATGTCATTTCCGATCGTAATATGTCATCCACATATAAGACCGAAACACGAGTGTGCTCCACTAGCCTTTTGTAAACACAAGGCTCTTCTTCGTTCTTGATGAAACCAAACCCTTTGATTACTTCATCAAAACGAATGTTCCAACTCCGAGATGCTCGCTTTAATCCATAAATGGATCTTTGCAGCTTGCATATCTTTCGGTGATTGCGGATCGACAAAACCCGTGGGCGTGTCATGTACACATCCTCACTCAGATTTCCATTAAGGAAAGCTGTTTTGACATCCATTTGCCATATTTCATAGTCGAAATATGCAGCAATCGCTAGAATGATCCGAATAGACTTTAGCATTGCGACGGGCGAAAAAGTTTCATCATAATCAACACCTTGAATTTGTTTGAAACCTTTGGCCACCAATCGCGCTTTATAGATGTGAACATTTCCATCTATGTCTATCTTTTTCTTGAAAATCCATTTGCACTCAATGGTTTTAACACCATCAGGTGGATCAACCAAGTTCCAAACTTGATTACTTGTGCATGGATTCAATTTCGGATCTCATGGCTTCAAGCCATTTCTCGAGTCCGGTCCCACCATCGCTTCTTCATAGGTCTTAGGCTCATCGTTGTCTAACAACAATATGTCCCGTTGTTGAGTAGTCAAGAACATGTACCTCTCGGTGCACGCACGTGACCTCTCGACCTACGTGGTGCGGTGTGTCCACAAGGTTCTTCAACAGCTTTGTTCATCCCGTTGTGGTTCAGAGGAGCTGAAACGTTTTCAGTGTTTCTCGAATTTCTTCAAGTTGCACCGTGCTCCACTATCCCTTCTTGAGAGAAACTCTTTCTCTAAGAAGACACCATGCCAGGCGACAAACACTTTGCCTTCTCCTTGATTATAGAAGTAATATCCTTTTGTTTCCTTAGGATACCCGATAAAGAAGCATTTATCAGATTTAGGGTGAGCTTATCGATTGTAAACGTTTTACATAAGCCTCACATCCCCAAATCTTAAGAAAAGACAAGCTAGGGCGTTGTCTGTCCACATCTCATATGGTGTCTTTTCTACTGATTTTGATGGAACCTGTTTAGTGTGAAAGCGGTGCTTTCAAGAGCATACCCCAAAAAGACAACGGAAGATCACTTTGGCTCATCATGGAGCGCACCATATCTAATAAGGTGCGATTTCTCCGTTCGAATACCCCATTCCATTGAGGTGGTCTGGCGAGTCAATTGTGAAACAATTCCACAATCCTTCGATGATTGCCAAACTCATGGCTCAAATACTCGCCTCCACGATCGGATCGTAGAAACTTGATTGTCTTGCCTAAATGATTTTGCACTTCATTTTGGAATTCTTTGAACTTTTCAAAGGATTCAGACTTATGCTTCATCGTAGATATACCCATATCTACTAAAGTCATCGATAAAGTTATGAAGTACTGAAAACCCTCTCGGCTATTGAGCTCATTGGTCCACATACATCGAATGTACGAGTGCCAATAAGTCACTTGCCCGCTCACCTTGACCGGTGAAAGGTGCCTTTGTCATCTTGCCAAGTAAACAAGATTCGCATGTCTCAAATGATTCAAAATCAAATGAGTGCAGAATACCATCTCTATGGAGCTTCTCCATGCGTTTCTCATTTATGTGACCTAGCGATAAAGTGCCAAATAAACGTGGGATTTAAATCATTCGAACGTTGCCTCTTTGCATTAATGTTATAGACCGGTGACTCTTCAAGAGTAAGAACATATAACCCTTCACCAATGGAGTATGACAATAGAACATATCTTTGAAATAAAGAGAACAACCATTGTTCACAGATCTAAAGTCATAACCTTCGCTTGCAAACATGAAGCGAAATAATGTTCTTGGAAAGAGATGGAACACAATAACAATTATTCAATTCCAAAACTAATCTCGAAGGTAAAGACAATGGCATGGTGCCAACAAATGATCCGCAAACAACTTTTGCTCCATTGCCAACGCGAAGATCCACTTCGCTCCTCCTCAAACTTCTACTTCTTCTTAGCCCCGCAACGATTTGCAAGGTGAGCAACCGATCCGGTATCAAATACCCAAGAATCGAGTGGATGAAGTAGCAAGATTGATTTCTATAACATTTATACGGAGGAAGTCGTACTTCCTTCTTCTTCTCAAGATCCTCCAAGTACTTTGGGCGGTTCCTTTTCCAATGACTGATTGCTTACGATAGTAACAATCGCATTAGGAGCGGCGCCTTCTTGACTTGCTTGGCCTTAGAACCGCTCGCGATCTCATCGGGAGCTAACTTTCTTTGACCGCGCCTTTCTTGACATTGGGCTTGCCCTTGCCTTTCTCGCATCATCATCACATGATTGCTGCTTTTCTTAATGCTTTCTCGTGACTTTTAGCATCCCATGCAACTCGCCAAGGTCTTATCCATGTTGTTCATGTGATAGTTCAATATGAATGGCTCAAAGCTCGGAGGAGCGATCGAGAATCACATCGATAGCCAACTCTTGGCTAAGGGAAAACCAAGCTTTTCCGGACTCTCAATGTAGCCAATCATCTTAATCACATGAGGGTGACGGATTCCTTACGCAAGCTCGCACGCAAACAAGGACTTTGAAGTGTTGAACCTCTCACTTTGCTTGGTTCTCAAACATACCACGCAACCCCACAATGATATTGTAGACATCTGTGTTCTCATATTGCTTCAAACTCGAGAGGACATTGTGGCAAGCATGAGACACTCACATCAAGGTAATCATTCGCTTGCTTCTCATAAGCTCTTCGTGCACCATTGCAGAGCATTATCGAGCAAGTCATCGGGATAATGAAACTCAAGGACATACTCCTTACGCTCTTGCTTGAGAACAATTCTCAAGTTGCGATACCAATCCATAAAGTTCGTTCCATTGAGTTTTTCTTTCTCAAGAATAGATCGCAAATTAAAAGAACTGGATGCGGCATTAGTTGACATGATCTACAACAAAGAATATGCAAAGTTTAGCACTATGTTTATGTTCATCTTTTATTAAACTATTTAACAAAAGACTCCCACTATGTGTTTTGCAACAAAACTCCCTCTAAGTCACATAGTGGGTCAAGATCCTCATTTCACAAATTCCTAGTGAGCTTTGGCATCACGGCTAGAAAACTAGTGACATGGGTAAGCAACACCTTGCTAATCACATCTCTATGTGACTCTTGCTTGTTGGGTGACATCAATATGCCCTGCCCCAACCTATGCCCCAAGGTCCAAAACTGTTTTGATAACCTTGTTAAGTAAACCAAATGCTTCCGCATGTAGATGTCCGACATCTACCCCAAATAATGGTGATAATCGACGGCACTCTACTTTGGTAGACCTACCATGCGGTGATCATTATCTTTTGGTGCAACATATGGAAGGGCATGAACACCTAATTTTATGAGGATTCTATCCTACCAAAGCAACATATCACAAAAACATTGCATAAGAATAAGATAGATAATATCACAGATAAACACATTTAATCGTGAAGTAGTATGGCCCAAAAATGGTGATCTCCATCTCCATGTAGGTGTAGACGATCTCCATCCTCCACATCACTCCTTTAGGCCACCATGCTTGAAAGCTTGTAACCTCAAAACTAGGCTACTACCTATAATAGCTAGAAATTGAAGATTACAAAGATAGATTCAAGCATTAAGGTCGACACGCAGTCGTTAAATACAATATAGACAACTAACAATAGCTGAAATAATCATGACACGCAGCCATGAACGAATGTTACATGCATCACATACATCTCATACATTCCAATAAGATATAGAGTCATACCATTCACATCATTCTCTGCAAAAACAAGTTAGACGTAGAATCGTATTCTACCTAACGATGTGAACCCATGACGCTATACAAGGCGGTCGTGAGGTCGAGGGTCGGGGCACCGCGGTTCTGTGGCAGCGCCACAACACCTACTAAATTTACAGATCCAATCTATGAAATCGCAATGGAAAAACTATTCGCACAACCGCCTTATGCCGATCCGAGACATTCTCTAGGAAGCTAGTTTTTCCACTGGGCCGAGGCCATCAGATCCGTAACCTACTAGTATTCGACATAACCACCTTATGCCGATCCGAGACATTCTCTAGGACACTAGTTTCTTTTTATTGGCCCGAGGCTATCAGATTCATATCCTACTAGTATTCGACATAACCACCTTATGCCGATCCGAGACAATCTCTAGGGCACCAGTAGTAATACAATCTGCGCCTCATCTAACCCCGATTCACTGATTGATCTCATCAACCCGTGCTACCATCGATTCATCACATGAACCGATTGATCTAGACTGTAATAGATCCAATCTACTACAACCGCATATCAACATATGCGCGATCCGCATCGCAAACTAAGCAAGATGGCTCGATACCACCGAAGGAACGCGCGTGAGGCTACGATAGCGAAAATAAAAATTTCTACCGCGCACACCAGACATCATGCTAAGGAGGGATCATAGATCGTTACCACTAGACGCCAGCAGCGAAGAAGAGTTGGAGAAGCCGATCCAACCACGCTGCCGAGGTAGTAGTGGAAGTAGCCGATCGTCCCAGCAGATCGTCTCCTCCACGCGATCAACCACACCACGAGCGATCCAATCGTAGTTTGTTGATGCCGATCAACGCCGCAACGGCGCCTCCACCGGTATCCACACGTCCGGGTGGAACGCCGATCGCGAGTGTACCAAAGACTCGCGAGCGGCTAGGGTTTGGCTCGGAGGTGGCGGCTAGGGTTTTGCTCGTGAGGAACGGCGTGTATCCTCGGCCCCGCCTCCAAATATATAGACCTCCTCACTTGGGCCTCGTGGACCGAGGCCCAATAGGAGTCTATCCGATCTCTATCCGATTGAGCCCACATCCGAATCACATTCGAATTAGTGTTCCAACCCGTTAAGTGTGCGACCAGAGGTTCACGATACTTGGTCGTGACCCGAAACGCCTTTCCTGTTACCTCGTTAATAGCGCCTCTAGCAAGACATATTAACCCCAAAGTATACGTAAAGATCATATCGGTGAACTCGTAATGTTCTCATGTACGAATCCCTTTGCCTCACGATATAGATTAAGCTCAAGGCGAGACTCGTGTCATCCTCTTAATAGCTCAATCACTCTCTCGATTCCGTGATAGATTATAAACTTGTGATTGACTCCTCAATCACATTGGCATGGCCATGCACTTTCATAATCCATTACATCGAGGCCCAGAGATATCTCTCCCATAAGGAGGGCAAATTCTATCTTGATCATTCACATCCCACTACATGTTTCATAGCAAACCCAAGACTACTTTTATGACTACCCGCCATTTGAGTAGTGGTTAGTAGTCCCAAAATAGGCTACTACGCATATTGGGAACCATGATGATCTCAAGTCTAAGGATTCTACATAAACACTACTTGAGACCAACTAATGACACATGGAATCTCTGCAGTGTCTCATGGCGGGTCTATCCAACATATGTTCACTAACACATGTCCATATTATTGATTTGGTATCTCCATACCATGATCCATGAGACATGATCATCAATCAATACATATGCTGATCTTTGAATCATATTTGTTCCTCATATGATATATGATCAGGGATCATTTAGAAATAGCAACATTTTGGCATTAAGAGTCTCATGAATAAGTCACATACTCATTGATCAATAATGATAATGTCTATTTCAAGGAACAAAGCAATGTATCATAAACATAGTATGTGATATATTCAACATCTCCATGTTGCCTCTAGGGCATATCACCAACAGTACTTGCATACAAAAATACTTGCCATGTATTCAACTTCAACTGTTTGTGGACTTGATGTTGAAGAGAGTTTAAAGTGTGCAATTAATGGAGTGCTAGTCGGATTGGCCTTTGTAGGATCAAGGATAACCAACTAGAGGGGGTGAATAGGAGATTTTTAAATTGTTTTGGCCAAAACACAAATTTTAGCAAGCATGAGCTTAATCAAAATCGTTTTGCACAATCAAGACCTAAATGCTCTAGATTTCACTAAGGCTCTGTGGTATTGAAGACTTACCGATCTTTCCTACTCCACGTTGAGGTAAGCCCAAATGGATTATATCGGCTCCACAAATTGAGCCTAATCGCCTCACGTCCACTAAGGTTCCCCTTCCTCCTTCGGGATGGTCAACACCACATCACTCACAACCGTGCCGGGTCTATTCACAAACTCTTTCAAGAGATCACTGCACAACTTCCTCCAAGCCATCTAGGTATTGGCAACCACTAAGAGTAGTAAATCATAACACTTACTTGAAGGTTTTGAAGTACCACAAGGATCAACTAATGGTGCAACGCATTGAATGCTCTCAACTACCTCAAATGTGTAAATGGAGCAAATGAGAAGAGAGTGCAACAAAGGCTCAAGGGTATTTGTTGTAGGGGTGGCCCCCACCTAAGCCTAGCAGGCCTGTCAGAGGAATGTAAGGCCCAAAATGGTTCATGTATAATGACATGAATACCCCTGAGGGGGGTACTCAGATGTAAGGGCATTAGTGTAAAAGCACTCCCCATATAGATGTATATATGCAGCACAAGCCATGGGGAGGGGCCTAAGCCATACTCACCTAACTCCCCCACCACCATACTCTCTCTCTGTTTGGTCTGTAGCCACAACAGTTGGCGCCGTCCGTGGGGAGGACAAGAGCAAGCCTCCAGGTCTGAAGGAGGATGGCACCAAAGAAAGCTTCACCGTCGGCGGCGAAGAAGAAGGCGGAAGCGGCGAAGTCTCGCGTCAACACCAGGGCTTCGGCTTTAGCAGCTGCAGGTACGGGCGGCGGTGCAGGTGTGACGACCGTGAACATCGACGTTCGCGACACAACGCCCAACCCCGCCACCGATGCGACGCTCAACCCCGCCACCGCCGCGACGAACAACCCCGCCACCAGTGACAACGCCTTACCTCGCCAATGCCGCCGCGTTGCCAGACCCCACCAACACCGCCTCGACGACCAGCCCCGGCGATGGCAACGCAGGCGCATCCGTTTTCCCATCCAGCGCAGAAGCGGTGAATGGTCCCAGCGGCGACGCGGACCTCATCACCGGCTCCAGGGTCCTCCAGGACAACGCGGCGGTAGCTCGGGCGCGCAGCCGTGGTCACCACTGTCGGCCGTGCCGCCGGTGCACCAACGCCCCGATCACGTCCGCGGTGGAGATCGCCTGCCGCGCGCCCTCGCCGCATTTCGGGAGCTAACGCACCTCCACGAGTCATGCGAGACATGCAAAAGGCTCGAGCCAACACGCCTCGTGGTGGCATCCGAACTCGCCCGAGAGAGGCGGACACCGCGACGCCCCTACGTCTAGTCGCGTCCCATTGCGGCGAGTAGACCCAGAGTCCCCGCTCTCCGCGGGCCTACAGTAGGCGGCATGGCCTGAGGACTTCAAGTTCCCGAGCGTCATCGAGGCATACAAGGGCGACTCCGACCCGCGGGAATTCGTGCGCGTGTATGAGACCGCTATCGAAGCCGCTGGCGGAGACGACACCACGAAGGCAAAAGGACTCCCTCTCGCGTTACAAGGGGTGGCGATGTCCTGGTTCTTCACCATTAAACCACAGTCCATCTACGCGTGGGAACAGATTCGCGATTGACTCTACAACAACTTCCAGGGAAACTACGTCGAGCGTGTCGATGCGGACCAGCTCTTCGCAGTCAAGCAAAAAACTGAGGAGAGGCTCCGGGATTACTTCAAGCGCTTCGCGAAAGTACGTTGCCAGGTCAAGGACGTCAACGAAACAACCATCATCAACGCAGCAATACAAGGCCTCCGACCGGGACCAATGGCCGAGTACAACGCGCGCAAGCCCATTAAGAGGAGTACACCAGAGCGGAAGAGGACGCGCGGCGGCGACACGGTGATGACTCCGACACCAACAAGGCAGAAGGCTCGGCAAAGAGCGAAGGCTCGCCGAAGCAGGGCTCTTCGAAAGGTAAACGCAAGCAAGAGCAGCCGAAGGGCGCCTCCGAACGCAAAGACCCCCAACACAATGACCCGTCAGGCGATAGGCCCAAGCGCAACCAACGCAAGTCCAGGAAACCTCGTTACGTCTTTGACATCGAGGGCGGCTCCGAAGATAACGCCTCCGCAGGTCGCGGAGGCAGAGGGCGCCGGGGCCGAGGACGCGGGCGTGGCCGGGGTCGCGACGATAGAACTCGCGGTGCACAATGACCAAAGACCACGGCGCAGTGCGACATCCACGGCCGAGGCAACCATGACACGCGTGCTTGCGCCACTATCACAGCGCTCCGGCAGAGCGTCGCCAGGGACAAAAACCCGGAGGCGCGCGCGCCCGTCGTGGCCCACGTCCAACACCCTCAGGACCAAGGAATGCAGCCCCAAGAAGGCCTCCTGGGAATTCAGGCACATGTGCAACAATCTCGGGAGGGCCTCCTACAGTTACAAGCCCCGGAAGGGGCCCAACGCAGGATCATCAATGTCATTTCTGGAGGCTCCTCGTTGGAGTTTGCCTCGGCACGGCAACGGAAGGCCTACTCGAGGAGGTTGCACCACGTCGCGGCATACCCAGCGCAGGCGCCGCCGGAATGGGCACAACACGAAGTCACATTCACGCCCGCTGACGCTGAGGGCGTGGAGTTTCCCCACCAAGACCCTTTGGTCGTCCGGGTCCTCGTATTAGGATGCGAGGTCAGGCGCGTCCTAGTCGATGGAGGAAGCTCCGCGAACATCCTGTTCGCCGCGGCCTTCGACCAAATGGGGATCCCACGGAGTCGGTTGGGCCCTTCAGGCATCCCGTTGCAAGGATTTGGAGGGCAACCTTTGCGCGCTTTGGGCCAGATATGCCTCCAATCTCCTTCGGCCAAAACGACAACGTGAGGAGCGAAGATGCCATCTTCAACGTGGTCGACATTGCATACCCCTATCACGCCATATTGGGGCGACCACTCCTAAATACCCTCGGGGCAGTTCCGCACCACGGCTTCCTGTGCATGAAGCTTCCCGGACCGCGGGCCATCATCATCGTCCATGGCGACCAGGACATGGCTCGACGTATAGAGCTTGGCGCCAGGGGTCCATGCCACGCGGCTCGCCAAGGCACCTAGGCCGGGTGTGCAGGTGCGGAGCCCCCGGGCGCCCCTGGAGAGCGTCTCGCGCTCCTCGGGCAAAGGTTGCCCCAGCAGCAGCGGCTCGCCAGCGGTCGCCCCCGTCCTAAAAGCGGTTAGTGGTCGATACCTCCCCTCTTTTGTAACCGCTCACCCGCGCAAACGGGAATTTAATAAAGTTCACCGTTTGCACAAATTTTTCTTGTTTCCCGCAACAAAGACACGCGTTCGCGCGCGCACTCTCCGTCAGAGATACGGGTATGAGTATAAACAAAGACACGCGTTCGCGCGCGCACTCTCCGTCAGAGATACGGGTATGAGTATAAACAAAGACACGCGTTCACGCGCACTCTCCGTCAGAGATACGGGTATGAGTATAAACAAAGACACGCGTTCGCGCGCGCACTCTTTGTCAGAGACACGGGTATGAGTATAAACAAAGACACGCGTCCGCGTGCGCACTCTCCGTCAAAGACACGGGTATGAGTATAAACAAAGACGCGCGGAGGGACGCCTCCGCACACAGTCCACGGACTCCAAATAAGACGTAGCATTGAGGTTTGCCTCCGCACGCACTCTCCGGAGTATAAAAAAGACGCGGATGCCATCCCTGCTCATGCGAGGCGTTCAGGCTCATGCTGGAGCACATGGAGATCAAAGGTGGAGATTCGTGGAGAAGCTACGGGAGGAGTGTTCCTGGAGGCTTCGATATGTGGTAATGGTGCATGATGAAGATACGGGAGGGTATATCCTGGAGGCTTTATTGTGTGTTGAGTTTGGATTGTTATGGATAGAGTCCGTATGTTGGAAGGGTAGAGTTTGAATAAAACCCATGTTAGGAAAGGGTTTTGGGTCCCTTAATTTGAGGAAGAGATTAGGTGTTGTGTTCATATTTGAATTGAACATGATTAGGGATGTTGGCCTATAAAAGCAAGAGACTTAGGCTAACGTAACTAGTCTTTAGGGCTTTTGTAGAGGAAGTTTTTCGAGTTCTCGCCGATGTGCTACAACCACGGTGCTATCTTCGAATCGTTCTCGATGCCGCTCCCTCTAATCGGCGTTGCTGCATCCACGCCGCCTCCATGCCGCTCCCTCTAGTCGGCCGCTCCCGTTCCCTCCGACCACGTCCACACCGCCTCCACGCCGCTCCCTCCAATCGGCCGCACCCCTTCCCTCCCCACCTCCATGTCGTTCCCTCTGGTCGGCCACCTCCACGTTGGCTCACGTTCCCTCCTCGACCCCGCACCGCCACCAAGGCGCCGCCGCATCCACGCTGCTCCTTCAGTCAACCGCTCCCCTTCCCTCCGGCCGTATCCACGCTGCCTCCCTCGGTGAGTGGTAATCTTCTCATCGATTTTGCACTTAGCTTAAGATTTTTTTATGGAACTATGCTTAAGCTAGATGATTAGGTAGCTTATAAATAATGAAGAAAAAGCACTCCTCACCAAACTGCATAGAGACATCCGGTGGCAAGATTTCACTATTGGAGGTCATGGTGTCATGGACTCTTCTCCACCTTGCTTGGAGATTGGCCATAACAAACATATGCAACTTGGTTGGCCTCCATAAGCATTTAGTCAAAGACAAACAGAGATTAAGCAGCTTATAAATGATGGAAATTAGCTGATTTGATGCAATCCTACTAGGACCGTTGATTTGTGTAAAAAAATTTAAAAAAATTTGGAGCAAAGTAAACATATATCCTCACTAAATGTGAGGTTTTCTATAACACTCATATAAGACTGTTGTATATATGACCTGACCATGATAGGCATAGATTTTTTTTATGGTCTTATATATGACCTGACCATCGTACGGCATGCTTCTCATTTCGTGTGTCATGTATAATGTGATTATCTATGTCTATTTTATCTCTATTATCGAATTTTAAGCAGAACATGTGACGCATGGTGATTCATTAATGATATAAGTTGTCATGCCAATGAATTAAATAGATGTTCACCTTTTCATGAACCAGTATGTACTATCAGATTATGTACTAAGTGGTTGAACAATTATTTACAAAGTGGTCTGCTGAATACTTGCACTATCTATCTATGATTTTGTTATTTATTTGTATATATCTATTTATTTATTCTCTCATTCTTCGCAGATGATTCATTATATTTGTTTCATCAACTGTATAAGCCGAATTGCTAGGAGGGAGAACTAGAGAACCAAGCAATTTGCTATATCAATATTAAGGTATTCTCGGTTTCTCAATTCTTCATAAAAATTCATTAATTTCTAATTTATTTTATATTTATTACATATATATAAACGTATCGTCGTATCGGTGTTTTTGGGAAAATGGCGAATCGCGGTATCACCGTATCGCGTATCTGTATCCGTATCGAGGTATCCGGGCAACATAGTTGCAAACTAAGCATAGCTTCTTTCTTCTCAGTCATTCATTGATACACTGCAAAGTGCAAACAATTTGACATCAGATGGACAACAGAATTCAGTAAAGATCAATGGTATATTGGCATAGAACAATCAGACTGCATACTAAAATTCAGTTTTTTTTGGCACACTAAAATTCTCCCAATTGCAGCTCTTCCTAATCTAAAATCATTGATTACCAAGGTGTTCTGTGTGCATTTTCTGGACATGCTTTTACACATCAAATAAGAAAAATATTATTAACTAGTACAGAGGTACAAGATAGAGATTTTTAATTCTAACAACTTAAGCATGGACCATCACTTTAATAAACCATCACTCTAATAAACCACATGATTTTTTTTCCTTGTATGCATATGCAGGGGAGAAGACATATATATATCACAGATTCGCCCAAACACTCCAATCATTGGCAACATACACTTTTCAAAATGCAAATAACTTGAAATGTCAAATTTTTGGTTCCCATTTGAGGAAAAAAAAGAGAGGAATAGGTGAGTTTTGTAATTCTTCGGAGAGATGTATAAATCAACCATTTTTATGCCAACATGTAGCCAAACAAGACCACTACTGGTTCATAGTTAGGAACATTCGACAATTATAAAATCATGAAAAATTTATGTAGAGCAACAACAAAAAAAATTGAACTGAAACAGAAACTCCATGCCAAAACAGTATCACAGTCAACAAGCAAACAAACAGATTACCAACTCCTCCAAGCTTAAACCCAAAGCACACAAGCCCAACAGAACCATTCACTAAACCACTAAATGTACTAAGCATCAAGCTATACACATCAACTAATAGCACAATCTAACACAGAGCAAATTAAACCACTAAATGTGTCCTAACTATCAAGCTGTACACATCAACTAATAGCACAATCTAACACAGAGCAAATTAAACCACTAAATATACTAACTATCAAGCTGTACACATCAACTAATAGCACAATTATGCAATTAAACCGACAACCACTCACATCTAATTAAGGAAATGACGAAATCGGAACCAATAGCACTCTAGAACCCTAACAAACCACCCAAACCCTAGGCATGCAAGCTACTGCAAATCAGTGCTAAAACCACCCTAAAAACCTACAAGCCACCAGATTTACACATCACAATGAGTGAAAAGCACAGATCGAAGCGTATACCATGTAGTAGGTGGTGATGAAGGGGTCGTTGATGGCGATGAGTTCAACATCCTTGCTCTGGAGGGTGACCCTATCCACGAGCCTCCCAATCCTTCTGAAACCTGCCACAAAATCGCATAGTGGTGGCGGCGGTTGTTGAAGCCTTGAAGGGGAGGATGGCAGCGCTTGTTGAAGGGGAGGGCAGCTCCCAGCGGCGGCGACGGCGGCAAAACCCTAAACCGTGGGGACTGGGGACACGTCGTGAGGACCGAGGAGGTGAGGTGAGAGGACGCGATGTGGGGAGCGGTGCCTCGCGGCTCTACACGTGTGGTGGAACTAACTACTGAGGGAGTGAGGATGGACGATGCCGTGGGTGCGTGCTGGGCTGGGCTGAGAAGCGTGAGACATGAGACTGAGAGCCCGAGTAACTACCGGACATCCGCTCGAGCAAAACCTGATTTACCCACCATCGAAGCTATGCGGTCGATTAGAAGTCAGCCCGAATTCGCTATCGAATCCACCAGAAAATATCTAGTTATCGAACAAAATCCGGTTGGATATTTAACCAACTTACTGAATTTGGTACTAACTGAATTTGATACCGGATCAATCAAAAAAACCAGACCCATTTGCACCCCTATCATTCAGGAGAAGCACAACAATTCAGTGACCCCAGTCCTCTTAAGGGCTTGTTTAGATGGGCTGGCATCGGCCGAGATCCAATCGATCAAAAAAACCAGACCCATTTGCACCCCTATCATTCAGGAGAAGCACAACAATTCAGTGACCCCAGTCCTCTTAAGGGCTTGTTTAGATGGGCTGGCATCGGCCGAGATCCACGGGGAAATTCCCGGCCATAGAATTTTTTTGGCCCAGCCCCAAGTGTCAGTTCAATGAGGATGGGGAGGGGAAAATACCAGCCCAATCAAACCCAATCCATGAGGGAAACAAACCACTCTCCTCAAGCCAGGAACAGTGGAGTATCGAGCAACCCTGCGACAGGGGTGACACTTCACCAATCACTATTTGTGTCGCCCCGTCCTCGATCCAGCACCTGGCTGGCAAGCCATAATCCGTGCCGTTACTAGGATCCTCTCTGTCATAGCCACACACTGGCTTCCCTGCTCGCTGTCGAGCCAAGCAAGAAGCAAGGTGGCAGCACCTACAATGCGACCACCCAGGAGGAGTGCCAGATTGGCTCAGCAAGGAGGCAGGAGACCGTGAATGAGCCGAGGATGCGATCGTGGATCTTGCTACAGTGGTGCGAGCTCATGCCGAGCATAGGAGATGGTATAGACATGCTCTGGAAGTGGTCGTCGTCGCGATGAGTCAGACAACAAGCAATGGGAACGAATTGATGGGCACAGAGGCGTCGAGTCGGCATGTGATGGATTTTGATCGCTCTGCGTACGACCACGAGAGGCAGTCATTAAACTTCTCTGCTACAATAGCTCCGAGTGCTACAGTAACCGTAGTCCTTTGAGTACCCTGAGTACTCGTAATCTTCCGAGTATTCGAGGCACCTCTGGCACTCTAATTTTCAAGTACGGCGACGACAACACAAAAACAGCCGAGAGATAGAACAAACAAAATATTTTTGGTAGTGCTCCAATCACCGTACCTTTTTCTTGGTTTTCTCCACTATTTATACGCATCTTTACATATTAAACATCGACAATACTTCTATGTATGGAACATGACTCAGATACAGAAATTGACTCTAAAACATGAGTTCCTATTTCTAGAATGATTCAAACTCAACTCGATACAGACTCTAAAACAGATTAAGTAGGATTAGTTCCAACAAACACCCCCTAAGCTTTACCGACTTAACCAACTTCTTTAACACCGAGTAAACTAATCATCTGACCAAAAATGACTTGACCCAATGCCTTTATTAGTCCATCAGCCCTTTGTTCTTCTGTTGAAATATTTGAAACAACCACCAGTCCCTCTTCAACACATTCTCGAATAAAATGATACCGAGTATCAATGTGTTTGCTTCTTCTATGAAACACCATATTTTTCATAAGTGCTATTTCTGACTTATTGTCAACAAATAATGTGAAAGGCTTGATGGTCTGTTTAGTCAATTCGTGAAGTACTCTCGTCAACCAAATACCTTGACATGTGGCTGAAGTTGCTACCATAAACTCCTCTTCGTACGATGACAAGGCTACACTTCTTTGCTTCTGTGAACACCATGTAATCACATTTACATGAAAATAGAATGCCATACCAGTCATGCTTCTACGGTCAACCAGATCATCGGCCAGATTACTGTCATAAAATCCTTTAAGCATTGGTGCATTGTCATGCCTGACATACACTAGCCCATAATCCACAGTTCCTGCTAGATACCTTAGCACATGTTTTAATACTTGCTTGTGTTGTACTGTTAGCCTTTCCATAAATCTGTCAAGAACTTCAACAGAGTATGCAAGGTTTGGTTGCGTATGCATCAAATATCATAGGCAACCTACTATCAACAGGTTCACCTGTCTCATGTTTGTCGAGTTTCAACTTTGACTCTATGGGGTACCGACAAGGATTGCACCTCAACATGCATGCCTTCTCAAGAATATTCTTTGCATAGTTTGACTGCTTGATTGAAATATTATACTTACTTTGTTTCACCTCCAAACCAAGGTAGCAAGTCAAAAGTCCGAGATCACTCATCTTAAACTGTCACATCATCTCCTTCTTGAATTCTTCAATTTCTGAACACATGTTCCAGTAATAATAAGATCATCAACGTATATGCCAAGTATAAGTATGTCATCATCTGATTTTATTGTATACAAAGTTGGATCATGCTTGCATCTTTCAAAACCAAAGTTAATCAAGGAACTATCTAGTTTCTTGTTCCAGGCCCTAGGGGCCTGTTTCAAACCATACAAGGCCTTAAAGAGTTGGTATACTTTGCCTTCTTGTCCCTTCACTTGAAATCCCTCTAGTTGTGATACATATACCTCCTCAATAAGATCTCCATTTAGAAATGCAGATTTGACATCCATATGGTGTACTTCCCACTCAAATTGAGCTACAAGGGCAAATATCAATCTAACTCTTTCTAATCTAGTAACTGGTGTAAATACCTCTTCATAGTCTACACCTTTCTTCTAAACATAGTCTTTTACCACGAGTCTCGCCTTGTGACGAACAATGTTTCCATCTGCACCTCTTTTCACCTTGAATATCCACTTTAGTCCTATTGCCTTCTGATTGTGAGGTAAATCTGTCAAGATCCATGTTCTGTTCTTTTCTATGGAATCAAGCTCTGTCTACATAGTAGTCTTCCAATGATTTTTTTTAAAGCCTGCTAAAATCCCATTAGTTCTTCAGCACTGACCATCTGCAATTCTTCAGACACCTCAACAGGTTCAGTCTGCTCATAAATTTCAGTAAGACTTCTATAAACAAGTGTTTTGCTTGGTGGGGTCTCCACTCCTTGTTCGACTTCAAGGGAAGGTAATTAATCCTTTGGATCCACTTGTAGACTAGTGGATGCACTTGTCATTGGTGTAACTGGTTCTTGAAGATGATCTATTTCATCATTATTCTCTCCTTCGATTGAGAAGGAGATCCACCTTCTTAAGCTATCTTCTTCTGTTAGCTTTGCCTCCCACTCCATGCTTTATCTTCGCAATAGATCACATCTCGACTCATCATAATTTTATCTTCATGTGGACTGTACAGTCGGCTTGCTTTGGATCTTGGTTCAACTCCCAATATATAATTCCTTTGATTTGTCATCTAATTTTTTCAAATGAGTGAGCACCTTTGCATATGCCAAGCAAGTGAATACTCTTAAGTGTTCTAGATTTGGTTTTCTTCCACTTAATGCTTCATATGAAGTCTTCCCTTCAAGAGTTTTGGTAGGTACTCGATTGAGAATATAAACAGCATGTCTTATGGTTTCAGCCCAAAATCTTTCCGACAGCAGTTTGCTTTTGAGTAAACTTTTTGCCATATTCATTACCGTCTAATTTCTCCACTCGACTACTCCGTTCTGCTGTGGACTATAAGAAGCTGTGAAGTACCTTTTAATTCATTTTGTCTCATAGATTGATTCGAATTCTTTTTCCAAGAATCCCCCCCGGTCATGGTCTAATCTCACCACCTTGAGATTGTGATCAGTCTCTTTTTCAACTAGTGTCACAAATTTTTGAAACATGTCTTTGGCTTCTATATTTCTTTTAAGCATGTATACCCACATAACTCTAGAACAATTGATCATCAACAAGAAGCAGAAAGTATTTATTACCTTTATTTGAATCAGGGCTAATAAGGCCACAGAGATCAACATAAAGCAGTTCCAAAGGCTGTGTTACTCTGATTATGCTTGCTGAGGGAACAGGAGTCTTGTTTATTTTGCAATAATGCATTCTTCACACACTTGAGATGGATGATTGATGTGCGGGAGTCCATGAACCATCCCTTTCTCTATCATTAGCTTCAATGAGTGAAAATTCACATGACCAAGTCGGTCATGCCACAACCATGATGTATTGTCCACCCTAACACTAAAACAAGTTGGTTTGGTTGACTCTAGTTCAATTTTATATAGCTAATTTGGTGTTCTCATCACCTTCATTAGCGGATGTCCTTCGCGATCATGCAGCAACAAATATGATCCTTTTAGTGATACATTGCAGCCTTCCTCAGTCAATTGACCCAGACTTATGATATTGTTGCACAATCTGGTATATAATAGACATCCATCAACAGCCTTTGCTTTCTATTCTTGCTTTGCAAAAAGATAGTGCCCTTTCCTTCTATATGAACAACTGACCCATCTCCAAATTTCACTTTGCCTTGAAAGTCCTCATTCAATTCATTGAATTTACCCCTCTGTCCAGTCATATGATTTGAAGCACCATTATCAAGATACCAGAGATTTGACTCCACCACTTCTCTAACTTTCAGTAATTTAGGCTGAACATGCTCTTCATTTAGCATCACAAGTTGTGTGCTCTTTTCTTCACAGATGGACAACAGAAGTGCTGGCTTTTGCTTAGTCTTAGCTTGAATCAAATTTGCCTCTTCCTCTTCTCGTACCAGCAGTCAGCAGAGTAGTGCCCAAATTGTTGGCACACAAAGCACTTAATATGACTTCTATATTCTGCAGCATAGTGGCCTTTTTTGCCACAAGTAAAGCACTTCATTTTTGACTTGTCTCGATTGTACAAGAACTCACCTCGCATTGCTTTCTCCCCATAGCCAGCAGTGAAACCACAACCTCCTCGTCCAACACCACGGCCACCTAGACCACGACCACGTCCATGCCAATTGCCAAATCTACGGCCACCTCCTTGACTTGAATTTGATTATAACCAAGTGTTATTTTTAACCTTTGCTTCACTTTTCACTAGCAATGCTTGATTAGTTCTAGCCTTACACCCTTTAAGCAATCCCTCATGAGCCTTGAGAGATCCCGTTACCTCTTCTATGTTCATGTTTTGAGGATCACTTGAATATAGAAGGGTTGTGACCACCAGCATGAACCTCTCAGGTAGGACATGCAAGTACTTCTCGACCATCGTAGTTTCCTCTAATGTACCTCCAAGAGATCGAATCTCATTAACCACAACAGTTAATTTACCTGCAAACTCATCTACTAAGTGAGTTTCACCCATATGCAGTGCCTCATATTGTCCTTGAAGAGTTTGTAGTCGAACCTTATTTACTTGATCCACTTCTTCGTGCATAGTCCGAAGAGCAATCCAAGCTTCTCGTGTTGTATCTTTTCTGACAAGTTGGCTAAGTATTGAGTCGGGTATGGCAGCATAGATGAGCACCAAGGCAATTTGATCGATCTTCATGTCAACTACCAGAGCTTTCTTTTTTGGATCGACCTTTCCATTAGCGTCGATTGGATCAGCTATAGCGTCCTAGACCCCATGGGCACGCATATTCACCCGCATCATCATAGACTAAGCCGGGCAGTTCTCTAAATTGAGAACTAGATATGGAAGGGAATTTGGTCCTTCCTTCATTGTCGACGAAGATTCTCTCCCTACCATGTGCTGCCCCTTCTATGAGTAGATCGGCACCGCGCTCTGATACTAGATGTTGGATTGCGACCGCACTGCGTACGACCATGAGAGGCAGTCGTTAAACTTCATCTGCTATAGTAACCTTGGGTGCTACAGTAACTCTAGTAGCCATAGTCCTTTGAGTACCCTAATTACTCATAATCTTCCGAGTATTCGAGGCTCCTCTGGTACTCTGATTTTCGAGTACAGCGGCAACAACACGAAAACAACTGAGAGGTAGAACAAACGAAACCTTTTGGTAGCTCTCCAATCACCGCACCTTTTACTTGGTTTTCTCCACTATTTATACACATCTTTACATGTTAAACATCGACAATACTTCTACGTATCCATACATGACTCAAATATAGAAATCGACTCTGAAAGATGAGTTTCTATTTCTAGACTGACTTGGACTCAACTTGATACAGACTCAAATGGATTCGGTAAGATTATTTCCAACAGCGTGCAGCCCTAGGGAGGGAGGCGAGGGCATAGCCGCCATAGCCACTTCTCCCGTTCTCTCTTTTTGTGTCGCCATCTTCATGACTGGCCTCCACCTGTCGCATCTATATTGTTGCGTCCTCCACATAGCTATGTGGATGCATACAGTGTTGCAACTGGATGGTGACTAGAGCAGTGGGGAAGAAGAGGCGGTCATCGGGGTCGAGGAAGATGGAGTCTCGCTTCTTGGGTCCCTACTGCTGCAAAGCTTGGTGCACGGTGTGTAGATCGAATCGACGACCACCAACCGGGCTCGCTGCCAAAGTTGTTGAGCGCCACTTGTGCGGCACCATCATGGAAACCAGGGGCTACCACCACCGAGTGCAGCTACCAGCCATCGCTGCAATTGTTGAGCATCGTCACCACGTAGTTAGCCTGCCTCACATAGTGCCTCCTCTCCAACTCATTGTGCACTCCAACGGAGGTGAGCACCACGAGTCCTGACAGATTTTTTCCTTGCCTTCTTCCAAAACGCAACAAGGGATTAGTTCCTAGTAGTTTGTTTCCCGATGGGGATGCGGTGGTCAACCCGATCCTCGGAGGGATTTACCTACCTAGGGTTTTTTCATGCCCACTCACCAAACTAGCCCTAAATCAGCCATGATTTTTTTTTTTGCTTTTTAGAAGCTTTTGTTTCTCTCAATAATCATTATTCATTAAACTAATAAGTCACAGACAAAACACAAAAGAACAAGCATCAAGGCCCCCCTCCCCATTGGGACACTTGGATGGACCTTGGACCTGATGGAGCTAGATTGGATTGGATTTCAAAGAGTAAGAATTTGTGATTGGATAACCTGATTGGATTTGAATTGGATCCCCTTAGATGGGAGAAATTTTATTGTATCACTGTGGTATACATAGGCTTATGTAACAACCCAACCAATCATTGACACGTGTAAAGTAAGGCCAACCACTCCTAGAATTTCTCCCGAATATGATAGAAGAGAGAGAGAGAGAGAGAGAGACATCAACACAGAGCATCCCTCTTCCCATCGAGATCTCACTCCCGCCTACTGCTTCTGGCCTTCTCGTTCCCGCTACTACTTCTTGCCATCTTTGTTTAATTGCCTACTGCTGGTGCATGATATTGCATGCCTTCCCTCTTCTCAGCAGCCCACCAAAGCTTCCCTCTCCTCTCCTCTACGTGGAGAAAGCATGGAGGATACGAGAGATGAGTGGGGAGATAGAGCATGGAGTACAGAAGGGACCAAAAACACAGGATTCAAATAAAAATCATCTCTTTCTTGTTCTTACATTTCTTTGCAAGAATTGTTTATAGCAAATTCTCTATAAAGGAAAAAAATTCTTGCTATTTTCATGAATGGACAAAACATGCTACTCCAAACTATCAATTTAGGCCTACTCCAAACTATCATTGCCTTCTTCCAAAATTGAATCTCCCGGAACTAGAAAATTTAACTATTTGCCACCCTTATGACTCGGGTGGCAACAGATTTGCCACCCGGGCCCATTGTCAGTGACTCAGGCGACCCTACATGTAAGTGACAAAATCTCGGTGCCAATCTTAAGGGTGGCAAAAAATTGAATCTCCCTGGAACTTAAGATTGGAACAAAAGTAGCATCAGAAGAAGAGGCCCATGAGTTATACAGCTGATATGCTATTAATAAGGGTTTCAGTATTAGAAAAGGAAATAAACAACTTGTGAATGGAGTTCTCTGGCAACGAGAGTTTCTTTGTTCAAAAGGAGAGAAGAATTCTAACAAGGATGCTCCTGCATAGCGGAATCATTTGTCAATAAGAACCAAATGCTTGGTCAAAGTTCGATTTACAATTACAGATAGCATTTGGGAGATTACTCATATCAATGACATGCATAATCATGAGTTTGCAACACAGGAAGAAAAGTGTTGGGACTCTCATGCTGCTATCATGACATCCATGTACTATGTTGGCATAAAACCAAATCAGTCATTCAACTGCTTGCCAAGACAAGTTAGAGGTGTGAATAATGTTGGTTTTACAAAGAGGGATTGCTACAATTTCTTACAAACAATAAAGAAAAATATGATTGGAGCAGGGGATGGACAAAGTGTTTACAAACATTTTAAGCAGAGACAGATGGAGGGTCGATTATTTTTCTATTCTGTTCAAGTGGACCAATATGGTCAGATGACCAATTTCTTTTGGAGGGATGGAAGATCTAAGGTGGACTATAATTTCTTTGGAGATGTAATGGTGTTCGACACAACTTACAGAACAAATAAGTCTAACTTGATTTGAGCACCCTTTTTTGGAATTAATCACTACTAGAAGAATATGCTATTTGGGTGTGGTTTTCTATTAGATGAAATAATTGAATCCTTCATTTGGCTATTCCAAACATTCCTTGATCCCGTGGGAGGTTATCAACCAAAGTGTATTTTTACAGATCAAGATCAATCAATGGCTAACGCAATTCAGATTGTGCAACCAAAGTCATGTCATCGACTATACTTATGACATCTCACTGTAAATGCCAAGAAGCATCTTGTTGGACTATATCCTGCAGCTGCAAGCTATTTGAAATTTTGGGTTTGTTGTGTTGCCATTGTTTAAGGGTACTTCTCATGAACAATATACAGATCATACTAGATTGGTACATGTCGTAGGGATGGCCCCCACCTAAACCCAGCAGGCCTGGTAGGGAATTATAAGGCCCAGAATAGGCCGTGTGTAATGACATAACTGCCCCTAGAGGGGATAACCAGATGTAAGGGTATAACTGTAAAAGCACTCCTCATGTGTATGTATATATACGAGTAAGCCATGGGGAGGACCCAGGCCATGACCTTCATCTTCATCACTCTCCACTACCATCTCTCTCTCTGTTTGGTCTGTAGCCACAACAGTTGGCGCCGTCCGTGGGGAGGACGAGGACAAGCCTAAAGACCGAAGAAGAAGGATGGCACCGAAAAAAGCTTCTTCGGCGGCGAAGGGAAAGAAGGCGGCGGGCGGGCGTCGTATGAGTACTGTGGCCGACATCGGCAAAGGCGACGCGGTGGCGACGCAGCGCGTAGCCGAAGACGCCGACGTTCGCGGCGGCGACCAACCCCGCCACCGGCACCGCGACGACCAACGCCGTCCCGCACCGCGACGACCAACCCGTCACCGGCATCGCGACGACCCGCCCGCATCGGCGTTGCGGGACGGACCCGCGGTCGAAGACGCCGACACGTGTGCGGCAACAACCGACCGTCCGACGCAACGACACCGACCTCGCCGCCCCATCGCAACCCTCACCGGCGGCGCGGGCCGGTGGTTCGAGGTAGCCACGACGGAGCGACCGGCAGCTCGGGACCTCGCGACGCGGCCGTCCCGCTACTGATCCGCCTGTCGGAGTACGGTGACCCGCCGCACCGGCGATGGAAAGTGCCTGGCGGCGGCCTCAACGCGTTCGGCGGGAGCTAGGGGACGCCGCGAGCCGTCGAGATATGCAAGAGGCTCGAGTCGCAGCGCGCCCGAGTCGCGTCCGAGCCCACGGAGAGAGCGGGACGATCGCCGCGGCTCCCCACGCCTAGCCGCGTGCGCTGCGCGCGTGGATCCGAGTCCCCGCTTTGGCGGGCTGCAGCAGCGGCATGGCCCAAGACTTCAAGTTTCCTAGCGCCATCGACTTCGTATAAAGGCGACACGGACCCCGTGAGTTCGTGCGCGCAGATACGAAATCACGATCGAAGCGCGCGCGCGACACCACGAAGGCGAAGGACTCCCCTCGCGCTACAAGGAGTGGCGCTCTCTTGGTTCTTTACCATAGAGCCGGCTCCATCTACGCATGGGAACGACCGCGTCCGCCTTCACAACAACTTCCAAGGAAACTACGTCGACGAGTCGACGCGACCACTTCTTTATCGTGAAGCAAAAACCCTCGGAGAAGCTCCGGGACTACTTCAAGCGCTTCGCCAAGATTCGATGTCAAGTGAAAGACGTCAACGAGACCACCATCGTCAATGCAGCCATACAGGGCCTTCATCCGGGCCCGATGGCCGACTATAACGCGCGAAAGCCAATCAAGACGGTGGCGAAGCTCTTTGACAAGATGGAAGAATATGCCGTATGGAGGAAGACGCGCGCGAAGGCAAGGTGACGACTCGACACCGACCAAGCCGAGCCTCGGCAAAGCCAAGATCCGCCGGCGGCGGTTCTTCAAGGGAAAGCGTGGCGTGAGTCGCCCAGTAGCGCCTACCGCAGGACAACTCGCATAAGGAGTCGCCCGATCAACCTGCGCGCGCAGCAGAGGTCGAGGCGAAACCGTGCGCCCTCGACATCGGCGGTCCGACGAGGTGCTCCAGTGGCCGAGGCGGTCGGGGCGCCGTGGCGGGCGCGGCCGTGGCAGGGCGCGACGATAAGGGTCGTGGAGATTACGACGACCGCGCATCGTGGATCGTGGTGCGTAGTCCACGGCGCGGCAATCACGATACCAGCGCCGCACCTCCATCGCAGTGCTGCGCGACAGCGTCGCTAGGACAGAACCCGAGGCACGCCCGCCTGCGGTGGCCCATGTCCAATTCCCATACGAGGCCCCCATGCAGGTATAGGCGCAAGGGATGCGATGCAGCGCAAGGCACGCAACCCCGTGAAGGCACCCCACGGATCCAAGCTCACGTCATGCGGCCTCGGAGGGCCTCCCGCCGTTGCGAGCCCCGACGCAACCTACCGCAGGTCATTAACGCCATATCCGAGGCTCGCGCTGGAATTCGCCTCGCGCGGCGGCGAGAAGGCCTATGCGCGAAGGCTACATCACGTGGCGGCATACCCAGCGCAAGCACCGCCGGATTGGCGCGCAAAGACGAGGTTACATTCACACCGACGACGCCCGGTGTGGATTTCCCTCATCGTGACCCCGGTCATCCGGTCACTATCGCGGGATGCGACGTGGGCGCGCTTTGGTGGACGCGGTAGCTCGCGAACGTATTGTTTGCGCGGCCTTCACCGATGGGGATCCTCGAAGCCGCCTAGGCCCCTCGGGCATCCCACTGCAGGGCTTCGGCGGACAGCCCCTGCGGGCACTGGGTCAAATAGGTCTTCAAGTCTCCTTCGGCCGAGATGATAATGTGCGGGCCGAAGACGCCACCTTCGACGTGGTCGACCTTCCGTACCCCTACAATGCCATATTGGGACGCCCAATCCTCAACTCCTTCGGCGCGGTACCGCATCACGGCTACCTGTGCATGAAGATCCCGGGTCCCCGGACCATCATCACCGTCCGAGGCGACCAGGATATGGCCCGACGCATCGAGCCAGGTACCAGGTGCCCGCGTCGCGAAGCCCAACGGCGCTCCTAGAGCTGGCGCGGGGCCATTCACACGCGCTTTGGCGGGCCCTGCAGATGTCTAGCGACTAGAGGCTTCGCCCGCACCAAGGGCAAACGGTTAGTATATCTATCCTTTGTAGTTGCTTACCCGCGCAAACGGGGATGTAATGAAGATCGCCGTTTGTCGCTAATCTTTCTTTATCACGCGCAAGTACGCGGTGAAGGCGCGCGCAGGCTTAGCCAACGCGCGCATCCCCGCAGTACAAATCGAAGTCGCACGTTCGCGTGTGCACTCGCCGTGGCCAAAAGGTAACGGGGCGGAGTATAAACCAAAGACGCACGTTCGCGTGTGCACTCGCCGTAGCCAGTGGTACGGGACTGAGTATAAAACAAAGACGCACGTTCGCGTGTGCACTCGCCGTAGCTGTGGTACGGATCGAGTATAAACCAAAGACGCGCGTTCGCGCAGTACTCGCCGTAGCTGTGGGTACGGATCGAGTATAAACCAAAGACGACGTTCGCGTGTGCACTCGCCGTAGCTGTGGTACGGATCGAGTATAAACCAAAGACGCGCGTTCGCGTGTGCACTCGCCGGCTGTGTGTACGGATCGAGTATAAACCAAAGACGACGTTCGCGTGTGCACTCGCCGTAGCTGTGGGGGGATCGAGTATAAACCAAAGACGACGCGTTCGCGTTTGCACTCGCCGTAGCTGTGCGGGATCGAGTATAAATCGAAGTCGCGCGTTCGCGTGTGCACTCGCCAGAGCCAAAGGTGACGGGCCGAGTATAAACAAAAGATGCGCGGGGACGCCGCGCGCGCGCGATCCGGACTATAAAAGACGAGGCGTCGAGGTCCGCCCGCACGCAAAAGTCTCGGACTATAAAGAAGACGTGGCGCCGAAGTCCGCTCGCACGCAAAAGTCTCCGGACTATAAAGAAGACGTGGCGCCGAGGTCCGCCGCACGCACTCGCCCACGGACTTTAAAGAAGACGAGCATCGAGGTCCGCCTCGCACGCAAAAGTCTCCGGACTATAAAGAAGACGTGGCGCCGAAGTCCGCTCGCGCGCACTCCCCACGGACTTTAAATAAGACGTGGCGCCGAGGTCCGCCTCGCACGCAAAAGTCTCCTGACTATAAAGAAGACGAGGCGCCGAAGTCCGCTCGCACGCACTGCCCACGGACTTTAAATAAGACGTGGCGCCGAGGTCCGCCTCGCACGCCGCGAAGTCTCCGGACTATAAAGAAGACGTGGCGCCGAAGTCCGCTTCGCACGCACTCGATCCACGGACTTTAAATAAGACGTGGCGCCGAGGTCCGCCTCGCACGCCGCGAGTCTCCGGACTATAAAGAAGACGAGGCGTCGGTCCGCTCGCACGCACGCACCCACGGACTTTAAATAAGACGTGGCGCCGAGGTCCGCCTCGCACGCAAAAGTCTCCTGACTATAAAGAGGACGTGGCGCCGAGGTCCGCCTCGCACGCAAAAGTCTCCGGACTATAAAGAAGACGTGGCGCCGAAGTCCGCTCGCACGCACTCGATCCACGGACTTTAAATAAGACGTGGCGCCGAGGTCCGCCTCGCACGCAAAAGTCTCCGGACTATAAAGAAGACGTGGCGCCGAAGTCCGCTTCGCACGCACTACCCACGGACTTTAAATAAGACGTGGCGCCGAGGTCCGCCTCGCACGCGCGAGTCTCCGACTATAAAGAAGTCGTGGCGCCGGTTTGCTTCGCGACGCACAAGTCCACTGATCGTAAATAAGACGTAGCGCCGAGATCCGCCTCGCACGCGCGAGTCTCCGGACTATAAAGAAGACGTGGCGCCGAAGTCCGCTCGCGCACGCACTCACCACGGACTTTAAATAAGACGTGGCGCCGAGGTCCGCCTCGCACGCGCGAGTCTCCGACTATAAAGAAGACGTAGCGTCGAAGTTCGCTTCCGCACGCACCAGTCTACGGACTTTAAATAAGACGTAGCGTCGAGGTCCGCCTCCGCACGCGCGAGTCTCCGTACTATAAAGTAAGACGTAGCGTTGAGGCCTGCGTCCGCACGCGCGAGTCTCCGGACTATAAAGAAAGGCGAAGTGCCGAGGTCCGCCTCCACATACGCCTGTCTACGGACTCTAACAAGGCAAAGTGCGGAGGTCTACCTCCGCACACGCCAGTCTACGGGCGGTCCGCTCTAAGGAACCCCGACACAGCTACTTCGCCAACGGTGGCATCAACACACAGCGCATATCCTAAATGCCAGGAAGTCTGCATACCGGAAAAATCACAAGCACAAAGGTCCAGCAACACCCCTGCCGCTCTAAGCCGCTATCCCGCGGGTTCATCCTTAACATGCGCTAAAGCCGGGGCTTCGCTCGAAGACGGCCGGCTCGCCCAAAAGTCCAGCGACTCTTCGGCCCTTCGCCAGCGTCGAAGGCGTCGTTAGGTCGAAAGGTCGGCCGCAAGAAGCCGGCCCCCGCGAGGAAGTCGCCGATATAGGCGAAAGTCAGAATGCATGCAGCAAGGGCACACTTTATTCGCAAAGACAAGGAACGCGATAACGCACGCCTACACCTAGGCACCACGACGCCGACTGCGGGTTCCCGCGCCGCGGAGGGCCTAGCGCCGCCATCGTCGCGTCCGAGGACCCCGCCCGAAATTGGCCGAGGCTCCCGTCCCGGCGGAGCGCTTACGAGCTCGATCCGCAGATCCGCCCGACGTAACTCCGGATCCGGTCGAAGAAGGGCCCGAGGGCAAGCGAAGCGAGCGACGGCACGGACATTACTCCGACCCGCCAGCATCTCGGTGGGATCATCCAGTAGCGGCGACATGCGCATAACCGCGGTGCCGCAGAGCGCGCACACCAAGCATGCCGACGATACGCGCAGCAGGGTGCCGGCGACGCCGCCGCGTCGCACAACGTTGGCGGCATCTCGACCCAATGGAGCGCCCGAGACAACCTCCTCGGGCGGCGTGGCCCGCACCTCGGCTACCGACCCTTGAAGATGGCTCTCCAGCGCTTGCATGGCGCCCCACGCAACTACCGAGGCGTCGCCGGCGTCCGTTGCGCTCGCTAGAGTCAAGGCAAGCTCGCCCTTTCTCTCTCTAGCGGCGACCGCTCCAGAGCCCGTCCCGCTCCGCCGCGAACCTTCGTTCAGCACTGCCGCGCCGACTCGCGCCGATGCGGCCAGCTGGGCCTCGGCGTGTGCCTCGCCGGCACATTCCGCTTCACCGCCGGATGCGGGCGTCTGGCAGAGCGGGCGCGAGGCTTCAGCGCGCTCCTCCTGGCTGCCCACGCCTATCCTCGAGCGCCTTTTGGCTACGAGAATAGGCCGCTTGCGAGGCCTCGCCCGGACAAGTGTCTCAGAGAAGGGACAAGACTTAGCAAACTCGGCTAAGCTCAGCGTGGTCGTATGAGTACTTACCTCACCCCGCACACCTCAAAGCGTCCTCGAGGCGCCCGCACCGTAGGCTGCGCAAGACTTGCGGTCGACGCCGTGGCCACGCCATTCACGATCCCGCGCCACGCCCTCGGCGTCTCGAGGCGCACGGTCCGCAGGCTCACGTGCTCGGAGGCCCCGTTCCCGCCGAGTGCTCCCCTCCGGAGGAGCAACGCGCAAACAAGGATACGGGTGAGCACCTCAAGGCATAAAAGCATACACCAGAGTAAGCTAAGCCACCCTACCTTCGGTAGCAGAAGGAAGGGTCCCGCCGCGAGCGGAGGCCTCCGCGTTCGGGGAGGACGCGGCTGTCCCTGCGCGGCGGGCGGAGTGGCCAGAGGGGCAGGGGTGCATAGGCCGCGGGGCCCCCGGTGCTTGCGCTGGAGTCCCACAAGCTTCTGATGCCCGTGGCCACGACGAATCCCCGCGGTCGGTGGAGCTCGGCCGCACACATGGCCGTTGGGCGGGCGGCCAGCCGCCGCCACCGCCCGCACCGTGGTTGGGGAAGACCTGCACTGCTGCGCGCCGGGCGAAGGTTCCACGGCAGCGCTGCCGAAGGGCACCTCGGTTCCCATGCTTTGTTGGTAAAGACAAGACGCGCTACGTGCGCCCATGAGGGGCGCCCGGCACTACAATGCCGCCGCGGCCGACGGCTCCACCTCGGCATCGCCCGTCGACGGGTCCGCCTCGGCGACCGGCGGCGGTGAGGCTTCTCCGGCCGCTGCCGCGGCAAACCCGCCGTCCGACGCTTGCCGAAGACACCTCGCCGGCGCCGCGCTTACCTAAGCCCGAAGTCGGCGTACTCGCCGAAGTCGACTCTGCGTCCGCGCGCCTCGAAACACTAGCGGCGGCGCCCGCTGCGCCTCTTCCGAGACGAGGCCTTCTTCTTCTTCTTCTTCGCTCCACCATCGCTGCGAGCGACACGGTCCGGCACGGCAAGGCCCGACCTCGCACACGCGGTTTATTCGCCCGACCCGCCTTGGCGATAGCAGACGCGCCGCCGCCGTGTGCTCCTCGCGGTGTACGGCCCCGTGAATACGCGCGCTTGCTCCGCCTCCTCCAAGAAATCCACGAAGCAAAGGAGAATAGCATCGCGATACAACGATTTCGCGTCAACAAAGGAGGGACGCAATCGAGGCTTACGAGGACCGGGCGGCGCGTGGCGAGCAAACCCACGGTGAAACATTGTCGCCTCGATGCCTCTCGCGGCAAGACGCCGCCGTGGCAGCGGTGCCACGCCGTACATCACGCACTCTTCGGCGAGGTCGCGCATGTTGAGGCGCGCCACGCCACGAGCCGCTTGACCTCCGCTTGTCCTCATCATCGAGCGCTCGCCGGGCGAGGGCTTGAACGCGATTGGTCGGCTGTGCACTCAAGGCGCTCCTCGCTCTCCACGCGGTGGTAGAACCACCGCTTCATCCAAGAAGACTCCCACTTCCCGCGAGTTGAGTTCGCAGGAAGAGCTTGCACGACGGGCGAAGAATAAAAGAGACGCTACCAAACTCGACAAAGATCCTCGCCCTTCCGCCTTCTACCGCATCGTGCCTCGTGGAGATAGGCGAATAGCGACGCACCGGGCCAAGACGCCCGAGCGCAAGGCCCACCAGACACCGCGAGCCGCCACGGCGTTTGAGTCGCTTCGCGCGGCTCCACCGGCGTCCGTAGCACGCCGCCACCACGGCCGCCGCTGATCCGGAGCCCGCGTCGAAAAGGCAACGAATCGACCGCCCGACCTCTCGGGATGCGGTTCCGCCTCGCCGCCGACGGCAATCGACGCCCCGGCGCTCGACAACTTCCCGCGAGCAAGAGCCCTTGGATCGTCTTCTCGGTCACGAGCGAGGGGCCTAGCTCGCCGGAGAACGTGCCTTCCTCCTCCGCCACCAGCCGCTCCTGGTCAGCCGCCGCCGGGTCGCGCTCTTGGAGCGCGTATTTCACCTCCAACGGCGAGGATCGCCGGCGAATGGCAGGGCCACCAACCGCCTGGCCGCGCTCGCTACTGGAGGCCATCGCTTCCCACGACGAGACTAAAGTGGTGAAGATAGCGCGAAGGTGTGGAAGGCGGAGCAGACAGGAAAGAGGGTGTAAGCGTGCGGGCGCTGCACGGGGCTATTTCGCCACTCGCCATACCGCCGCTACCGGCGCCACAACGATCCGCGCGCGGATGCAACCGCAGCGGTGTAAAGGCCCGCCCGCACGATTCCGTGTCGGCGCCGGCGGTCGCGAGGTCCGTACGAGGCGCGACGCAGCCGATAAGCGCCGCCCCAGCCGCAACGCCCCACCTAACACCGAAGGCCACGACCACAGGCGTCATTCACTGCCCGCCCCGTGTCCCCCTGACCTAGGGAAGAGGCGAGCGACTGCAAACACGCCACCCGTTCGAAGGGTAGGGGACGGAGCGCGCGTCTATTTCGACTTAGGCGCCAGCCACGCCACCCGCTCAAGGGTAGGGATGGAGCGCGCGCCTACTTCGACCAGGCGCCGCCGCTCCCACTCGCTCAAGGGTAGGGGCGGAGCGCGCGCCTACTTCGACTTAGGCACCGGCCGCCGCCACCCGTTCGAAGGGTAGGGGACGGAGCGCGCGCGTCTTCGCCGACTAGGCGCCCGGCCGCTCGCGCGTCTACTTCGACCAGGCGCCGCCGCTCCCACCCGCTCGAAGGGTAGGGGACTAACGCGCGCCTCGCCGACTTAGGCGCCAGCCACGCCACCCGCTCAAGGGTAGGGGACGAGCGCGCGCGTCTCGACGACTAGGCGCCCGGCCGCTCGCGCGCTTGCTTCGACCAGGCGCCAGCTTCGCTACCACCCGTTCGAAGGGTAGGGGACGGAGCGCGCGCCTTCTTTGACTTAGGCGCCGCTTTGCCGCCACCCGCTCGGCGGTAGGGACGGAGCGCGCGCTCGCCCGACTAGGCGCCCGGCCGCTCGCTGCCTATTTCGACCAGGCGCCGCCGCTCCCACCCGTTCGAAGGGTAGGGGACGCAGCGCGCGCGCCTACTTCGACTTAGGCGCCAACTTCGCTGCCACCCGTTCGAAGGGTAGGGGACGGAGCGCGCGCGTCTACTTCGACTAGGCGCCAGCTTCGCTCCCACCCGTTCGAAGGATAGGGGACGGAGCGCGCGCGTCTACTTCGACTAGGCGCCGGCCTTGCTGCCACCCGTTTGAAGGGTGGGGGACGGAGCGCGCGAGTCCACTTCGGCGGGGCGTAGCAAAGACGGGGGTCTTGTCCTGCGAAATCTACCTCGTTTTCCTTAACAGGCCACCTACAGTGCATCATCATACAAGGTAATGTCGGCGGGCTCCCTCAGGAACACCGACTATAGGTAGGCCTGTTAAGAAAAACAGGGCAGACCTAGCTATCGCCTACGGAAGCGCGGTGCGGGGTCACAAAGCGCGGCTGGCTGTCGATAAGCGGCGCTGATCAAGCTCCCAGGAAAAATAGACCTCCTTCTGTGCATCAACATTCCCAAGCCGCCGCCACACCAGAATGTTGATGCACCAGCAGGCCCATTTTAGGGGAACACTTCTATCACAATATACGCAGAGCAACGCCTCACCGCGCCATATATACCCCAATCGCCAGGGAACCAATCGGCGGAAGGCCAATCGGCGAAGTCCAACCGCCGGAAGTCCGCCGCCATATTAATGGTCACGGCGCCTCAACGCCCGCACCACGCCAAGCACGCCGCACCACGTGGGCGCCGGAAGTCCGAGCGCGGCAGCCGCGCACGCACGCTCGCTTCTCTGGCGCAGCTCGGAAGTTTAGAAAGTTCACAGCGCGGGGGACGGAGGGCCAAAGGACTTCGGCAACATGGCTTCGGCCTTGTGAAGCCCTTTACCATGAGAGGCTCCTGTCGTAGGGATGACCCCCACCTAAACCCAGCAGGCCTGGTAGGGAATTATAAGGCCCAGAATAGGCCGTGTGTAATGACATAACTGCCCCTAGAGGGGATAACCAGATGTAAGGGTATAACTGTAAAAGCACTCCTCATGTGTATGTATATATACGAGTAAGCCATGGGGAGGACCCAGGCCATGACCTTCATCTTCATCACTCTCCACTACCATCTATCTCTCTCTGTTTGGTCTGTAGCCACAACAGTACATATTGCCGAGATGGACTAAATATGATAAAGATAGGGCTATTTTTTCCTCTCTCGAACTATCAAATGACTAGACTTCTACTAGTGCATTGCATGCAAGTGAGCTGAATCACATAGAACATATTATTTTCAACAAGGCTTCATTAACACCTAGAGAGACTCAGATTGTGAAAGTTAAATTAAAAGAGGCACTAATCTTGGTGGAGCATGAACTAGAGTGCAATATTAGCAACTCTATTGTCAATAATGCTTGCAGCACAACTAACTACTCAAATGAAGCAATTGAGGTGTATGATCCACCACATATCAGGTTGAAGGGATTAACTAATGCTAGAGTCAAGTGTTAGTTTGAAAACAAGAAGAAAAGGAAAAAATGCTCCACAAACCACACATGTTTCATTAAGGAAAGAAAATATGTAGCCTATCACTTCTCAAATTGGTTTTAAAAAGAAGCAAAAAAATTGCTCCTCGAAGTAAAAAAAACAAAGATCTAATGAAGCTACACAACCATCTCAAAATCAAGTATCACAAATATGATGATGTCGCTGGTAATAGTAAGTGAAATTTGAAGTTATTCTTCTCTATTCTAGACTGCATTACCTTTTTTTCATTTCGTGATGTCTTATTGCTTCATTCTATAAGTATTATTAGTTGAGTACAAAAAGAGATACTTTTGGTTTCAAGAATCAAGATAGCGTGTCAAGGACAATACTTTTGTGGTTTCAAGATAGAATGAAAATATCAGTACTTTTGTTGGTTTGAGGATAAGATATATCAAGTTCTTTTGGGGTTTCAGGATAGCGTGTGAAGTTATTTTTTTTTATTGGAACTTAAAATTGTTGGTATCATCATGTTACTCCTGGTTGTATGAAACTCTTATGAATGAAGCTACTATGTATTTCAGTTGCTTGTAGCTCATAGGCCTCTTCTTCTGATGCTACTTCTGTAGCTCATAGGCACACTAGAATTTGAGTCCAAATTTTAAAACATGGCATCCAGTTGAAACTTTTAGGATGCCAAAGTGTTGAAGAACAATTCAAGTTGTTTCTGGTTAGACAAAAGTGGGAAGAGATACTTTACAGTGTCAATGGTTAGTTGGGTGCAGACCTCCAGTGGCTCGGCCGAGGCACGGGCGGTGAAGGCGTGGGCAAGAGGAGGAGGCAGCGTCCGCCGCGGAAGGTGGTCATGAGGAGGGTCGAGGAGGAGCCTAGCTCGTCTAGGCCGATCGACGGAGGAGGCGGGGCTGGGGTGAGGCAGTGGTGACCGATGGGAGGAGTGGAGGCGGAAACTTGGCCATGGCGGAGGTGGTGGTGCGGAGGAGGACGACCATGCCTAGCTCATCAGGACCAGTCGCCGGAGGAAGCAGGGCTAGGGCAAGGCGGTGGTGACTGGTGGGAGGAGCGGAGGCGGAAGCTTGGCCGTGGTGGAGGTGGTGGTGCAAAGGACGACGGTGGTGGAGGTGGATCCAGGGTTGGGCTAGGCGGATCTGACGGCGCGGGAGGCGGCCATGGGCACAGCCTTGCCCTGCGGCCGCATGCTGAAATCGCGGGCTAGGAGCCCCTCAATGCCGTCCATGGATCGAGAAATGCAAGGGTGAGACGACAACGGTAGCCACGGCCTCGCCGGAGAAGTCGCCGGCGACGAGTGGGGAAGGCGGGAGAGAGAAGGGAACGGGAGAGATCGAGAGGTGGGAAGGGTGGTGATGTCTCTCTCTCTTTCTCTCTCTGTACTCTATCGCGTTCGGGAGAAATTCCAGGAGTGGTGAGGCTTACTTTACACATGTTAATGATTCCAGGTTGGTATATAAGTCTGTGTATATCATGGTTATGCAATAAAATTTCTCGATGAACATAGATATCCATCCAACCCAACTAGTTAGAGCAACTCCAACCGGTTCTTTATCCTGCTCTTCATTGTATATTTACCTAATATGACTCAAGAAATGGACTCCAACCGGTTCTTTATCCTCCTCTTCATTTTTATCGAGTCGCTATTTTCTCCCGGCCGCTAGCTAGATTTGGCGAGCACCTCCTCACTCGCTTCTCAAATAGCTAGGCCATTGGAATGCTAACTCAAATAGAGAGCTGAAAATAATAGCTAGCCTCTTCATCCTAGGAAATAGAGAGGGAGAAATGACTAATGGGATGGAGTTGCTCTTAGGTTGTTACACAAGCCTATACATACCATAGTGATACAATAAAATTTCTCCTTAGATGGACTTGGATATCCATCCAACCCACCCTCCATTGACAGCAGGCATGCTTGCATAGTTGCATATAGGCGGCGCACCACGTGCAAAGACCCCTTTGGATGCATACAGACTAATATAGGGTGTACTCTTGACTAGCAACCGCATTTGCCCTACAACCACTACATCAGCCAAAACATTATGTAGTGCTACCATCGAAAGGAAATGACACATCCTGTTGCACAAACAGAAATTGCCGACATTATATTATATATATAGTCACAGTCATCGTTACAACCTTTCTTCTTTGCAACATTTCAAAACAACAGCAGTATATATGATCACAATAAACAACAAAAAAACGGCGCCTTTACAACACTGGATGCACTGCGTTACTAACACTAAGCGATCCGTTTGCTCTAGTAAAGAGGAACAAGGAATGAACAGGCCCTTCAATGGGCAGGCATACATGTTTCCTTACATAAATACTGTGCATGTTCCTCTACTCATGGCAGATCCATTCCTGCCTGCCTTATTGAGAAACAAGTTTGTACATGGACAGCAATGCAGAGAATAAAACACCTCTCTGTTCGGCTCACCCGGTTCATTTTCCACCAAATCCAATAAAGAATGCTGAACAATCAAACACAGGCATAGGCTGTACTTGGCGGCCGAACTGCACAATGTTGCCACGGCCTCCCGTTTGCTCAATATTGCAGATATGAGGCTGAGCTACCACCATGGAACAAAAGGTAATGCGAGACTTTCGTGTTTCTATCTACAGAGGGGGAAGTGTATAAATATGGACACAAACACCTGCAAAAATATATCTTCAAGCACACACTGACGGGAGTTCACGTGCTGACCTCCTAGTTGCAATCCAAACCACACTCTTCCAGAAGTGGACCATCATTCTTCGCTAAGAAAGGATCGATCCGGACCCAGAGGAGTGAGAAGATTGAAGCCAGAAGAATGGACCAGACAATGACGATTGTTGGCGTCCTGTTTTGCCTTCCAACCAAACCTTTGAGGAAGGGATACAGATGGACAATCACCCAAAATGCAAAGAACAGCTTCCCGAAGAGGGGCCCCCATGATTCATATCCGTTATTGATTGCATTGGAAACACCAGCTACCACCCCAATGAAGTTCAATAGGAGCAGACTGGTTGGAGGTATCAACAAGGTGGTCCATTTGAACGTATACAATTCTGAGAACTCTTCATCATCTCCACCTTTTGATGTCACAGTGAAGCTCGTATCTATACCAGCTATGACCTTGAGAAGTCCCTGGAACAAAGCAAAGAGGTGTGAAGAGACACCCCCAATAACCCAAAATTGCTCATTTCTCCACCAATCATCAATGCCTACACCACTCCATCTCATTTCCAGGATGCCAGTAGCAAAAATGCAGATAAAAAGTGACATGAACCAGAGGCTGGCGACGTTGGTAAGCTGCAAATTGGAAGCAAAAGGGAAATGTTAGGTTCAAATCTTAAACCCAGTTAGCAAGTTAACAATTTCAAACCATACAAAATTACAAGTTGAATATGCTTTACCTCTGGAGTGATAAATTTTCCCGTCAGCAAACAGATGGCAGGCAATGTACAGTAAGCCAAGAGCGGAATGGATGTAAAAGGATATACAATGGAATTAATGTAGGAAAATCTTTCCAAACATTTTAGTCCACCACCATATCCATACCAAAGAGGGCAATGATTGCTGAAGAAAATTTCAACAGACCCGAGAGCCCACCGAAGAACCTGGTGAAGACGATCAGAAAGATTGAGAGGTGCAGAGCCTTTGAATGCAACCCGTTTAGGTATGCAGTAAATCGATCGCCAACCATGGCAGTGCATCTTAAACCCCGTTAGAATATCTTCTGTAACCGATCCATAGATCCAGCCAATCTGCAACAAAGATATGATTTACTAGGTGACAAATGTTTCAACAATTAACCAACACACAACAACCAAGCTCCGGACATTACCTCTTTCCCCCAGTCTGTCTTGTCTTCGTAGCCACAACTGATGACATGTATAGCTTCCTTTAACAGAGAAGCTGGACTTGCACTTTTCAGGGTTCCACCATTCTCAAGAAGTGTAGATGCAACAAAAACAGAAGACTGACCAAATTTCTTTTCTAACTTCTGTTGATTTACAATACCAGCCTTTTCGTTTTCAGCTCCTGCCAAAAATATTGCAAGGTTAGATATGTTCTTACAATGAAGATGGAGCTGTTTCTTGAATAACAATGAGTTGTTCTTTGGAAGCTCAATGGTACCTGGAGCACCTTCTTCAATTTCACCGAGAGCATAAGCAGGGGATTGATTTTCTGCTCTCTTGAAAAACGATCTTTTCTTCTTCTCTGTTTTAGGTTTCGTAGCCTTCTTCTTGCTCTTCCTGTCACCAAAGCAGCAACAGCAAAAGCACCACTTGGGCCAGCAGTTGCAAGTCCTTGATGGCGGCTTCTTTGTTTTGGGGGCATCATAACCATACAATGCCTGTCTTCTAAAGACACATCCAGTACCAACATAGATGGGGCCTTGGATACCATCCAAACCTTTCATGTTGATCTGTAAGAAGCAAATATTAGGGACATTGCAACTTAGTCAAATGATTCGTCTATGTGAGAACATCTCAGAAATATGGATGCAAAATCTTACATCAAAAAAGACGACATTCCTGTTGGCATATCGATCATGACGATCAATTCCATCAAATCTTTGAGGAAACTGCACATAGCAAACTTTCTTTCCTACCAAAGGGTCCATCATAAAACACATCGCTTCCTTTATAGCCTTGCTGTTGTTAATGTAATGATCACAATCCAAGTTCAGCAAATATGGAGCATTAGTCAGTACAGCGGAGACTCGAACCTGTGAAACAGCCAAACAAAAGGAATTAAAAATCCATTATATGTTACTACAAGTTAGAAGACTGACAGAAAAAGCATCAAACGCATTTCTTTACCAAAGCATTCATAGCACCAGCCTTCTTATGATGGTTATAGCCTGGCCTTTTTTCTCTTGAAACATAAACCAATCGAGGCAGCTCATTTCCTTCCACATCATGGCCACCACTTTGGCCAAGGAAGACCTATTCGTAGAGAAAATTGAACTTTATTATCATAAAAAAGAGAGAAGGAAAATAGGGGTCCATCATAACAAGACAGCATTTATGTACCACCAAAAATTGTGGAAACATACCTGAATCATTCCAGGATGATCGCGAACGTTGTTTCCAGGCCAAGGAGTTCCATCCTGCATTGTCCACCCCTCCTCAGGAACTTTCTGGGCTTTAGCAACCAACGCATTGATTCTAACCTTGAATTTCTCATACTCTCTCTGGAAAATTCAAGCTTGGCCTAATTAGCATGATTAGCAAATATTCAAATAAAAGACCACAGCAAAGCATTAAAGAAAGGACCAAATAATTCACCTTCATTGCTCTTCTCTCCCCAACAAAGTTTGGTGCCACCTTATCTTTCAGGTAGTCTATCTTCTGTTGGAAGTACCACTCTGGAGCACGCGGTTCAATGCTATAATTTTTGCAGAAAGGAACCCATTTCTTTGCAAATTCAGATGTTTCAGACAATGCTTCAAATGTCAGCATTGCAGCACCATCATCAGAAACATAGCAAGAAACCTTATCAACTGGATAATCTACTGCCAGAATAGATAGAACAGTATTTGCTGTGACTAAAGGAGGTTCCTTTAAGGGGTCAACCGTACTGACAAAGAAATCTACTGGTGAGAGTTGAGAAGGCTGGCCCTCCTTGTCAAACCTATGCAGACAAGCAATTATTCTCAAAACATTATAAAGAAGAGAAGGTAAGTACTGTTAGGTAGCAGCAGTAACAACCAACCTCAGTGTCAACCGGTCAAGGTAAGTCTCCCTCTCAATAGGGAACCACTTTGGGAACTGATCAAGAATCCAAGACATGGCGAACCAGATTTCACAGATGACGGATATGAGCCATAAAGCAAATGCATCAGGCACCGGGTGCATCACTCGGTAGTGGAAGAAGAAACCCAAAACCACCAGCCGAATTATGATAACCATTCTGTAGGGGTTAATCTGGCTTGAAGGAATCGGAATCTTTCTGGACAATGGCTGTCTGGCTTCATCCATTCTGGTAAAAAAAACAGTTGGTAATTGAGTCTAGTAACAGATTGTGATAAGAAAAGGGCAAATATGTGCTTAAGCAAACACCAGATGATAAGTTTTGTACAGATGATAAGTTCTTACAGTCAAAGATACAAATAAACAAAGAGATTAGAATTTTTCTTAGATCATATACTAAAATGCCGAACTATGCAATCACATCCTTCATCCAGCCAAAAAAAGGCAACAACAGGAAAATCTGCTAAGTATGATACGCCAGTTTCTTTCAATATTCTAACAAAGTTGATAGTGTTACTTGTATTTTCTGTACTTTGTATATCCTAATGCCAGAATGGAGAATGAAATATCATGTTTGACCACCGCATGGAACCAAATAGCCTATCACAGAGGCACCAAATTAGTAGACGTCAAACAAGTTTCCAGGATCATACAGTGGTAGATCTGCGTCATCGCCATCGCCATCCCAGTCTTTACCGCTACCATCATTCCTCATCTGGTGCAGCCTCTCCTGCTTCTGCTTCCAGCTCTCCATCCTCTCCTTCCACGCAACGCTACCATAACCGTATGCAGCGAGATCCTTGGACGGGTCCATAGATCTTGGTTGCACTGCAACACAACGACTGTTAACCAATTCTATTCAAGCATCAGCACAACTAAATTCTAGATGATGATAATCCAAATGCGTACCAGGTAGGTTGGGGTCGGCATAAGGAAGTGGGTGGATCCTCTTTCCACCGCCACCCATGAAAGACGGCACGAGAGCGTGCTGCTCTGGCGGGATGTCATCAACCTGCAAGCACATTGGAACAAGCAATTGAGCACTCAGTACAGCAGGAGCCGGGACCGAGATAGCAATCCAGCAGCACAAAGAGTCGCCTGTACCATCTGCCCGTTGGTAAGGAAGGGAACATTGGGGATGGGCTGGAAAGGCTGTGGCATGCCATTGAGGTCGGTGCCGCCGCGGCCATAGCTCATGTGGGCATGGAGCATGGACTCGGCAACATACTGGGAGTCGTTCCTGTCCCTCCAGTTGAACTCGCTCTCCAGGTCGTCCACGCCGTCCTCCTCCTCATCCCCGGGCACGCGCGCGCAGCCTGCAACAAAACGAAGGAATTGAGTGAGCAATTGGGACGAAACGGACGAAATCCGGCCGGCCAATTGGGCGGCGACCAGGAGCATGAGGCGGCGGCATTGCGGTCGGGGGCACTTGCCCTTGAGGCGCTTGAAGCGGGTCTTGCACTGGGGGCAGTTCTGCGTGCCCTCGCGGCGCTCGTACGCGTAGCAGTCACGGCAGACGGGGAAGGCGCATTCGTTGCACGCCACGAAGGGCTCGCCGTCGGGGGGTCAGCCCTACGTCGTCGCCGCAAATCTGGCACACCTGCCCGTTCTGCTGCCGCAGGGGCTTCGGCTGCACACGCACCCAAAAAAAAGTTTAAAAAATCTTCAAGAAAAACCAAAATCAGCACCGTTCACTACGCGAAACCCACGCCGCGGGCGATTCCGCGGCGACGTAACGCTCGCCGGCTCGCGGCCGCACGTACCCCGGGATCGCCGTCGCGGCGGATGACGACGAGCTCGTTGCGGTTGTGGGAGCCGGCGACCAGGCCGGCGCTCGCCTCCATCTCTCCTCCTCGTGGCCCCCCTCCTCCGCCCGCCGCCGACTACCGCTCTCGCTCTACCAGATCTCCATCTCCTTCCCCCCCCTCCAAATAAATCTCAGGGATTTCCTATCAGGCCAATGCGCCGCGGCCAACACGAGGAGGAGGAGGAGGCGTGTGCGCGGCGGCAGCGTCGGTGGGAGGGCAGGGGATCAGTGGATTTTTAAAGAAAATGGGGGAGAGAAAGGGGGCGGAAAAGTGTCGGTGGGCGAAGAAAAAGAAAGGAAAGGGGCGCACTAACTAACAAGGAAATGAAATAATTCCGGGAAGAACAGGAAACACGGCAAATGTCATGGGGCGTCGTTGGCAGCACTGCACGCGATTTTCTGCACTGTTTCTACAGAATGGTCATCATATACTTAATTACTTATGCAGCAAGCTCAGGTCGTTCAGATAGCGCTTCATGGCACGTTCATAATAACATTTCGACTTTTTTAAATCGACTAGAACAAATTCGTTTCACCGGATGAATTTTTACTACGTTTGTTTAAATTGGCAGCACATTTGTTTAATTTCACAAAAAGTGAACATGAAAGCAGTTCAATTCCAGCAGAAAATCGAAAAAAATTATTATGTTTCAGATGGGACTTTACAAATTATAGGATTCATTTTACAATTTTTTTCTTCCTTTCTTTTTCATTTATTAGAAATCCTAATACGCTGATGGGTGAAACTTCTGCAATGGAGACACACTTTCCAACCTGGCTTCTACTCGACACAATGTGTTCGACATCCTTTAGGGTGTGTTTGGTTGCCTGTATCTCCTACGTCTTGAATGGGTGGATCCATATAATCTGAGAAAGAGCCTGTTTTGTTGCCTGTATGAGCGGATGCAAAAATACGCCCTCATCCTGGATGGGTGGATACGCTCAAAATGAGCTTCACTAGCCATCCTGGATGAGTGGATGCAGTGTATCTTATGCGGTCCCACGTGTCGCCTCTCGGGTTTGGTAGATCGCATCCGCTCATACAGCAACCAAACAAAGATCTCGCTTTTTGTATCCGCTCATGCAGCCTCACCAAACATCTTCTTTTTCTGAAATACGATTCCACTCAGCCTGCATCCATTCAGCCAGGATATACGATGCAACCTCCATCCACGAACCAAACACACCCTTAGGGTATGCTTGCTACTCCATGCTTGAAGGGGGAGTCACAATATACATGGCAAAAATGTGAAACCCTAAATTGAGTGTAAAGTACGTGAGAATTAAATGTAAAAGTTTCTAAAAATTCTTTTAAAAAAACTTGTAGATATAAGGAGGCAGTGAGGTTACAAAGGGCCTTGCAGATCTGTGATCCCAGCGATTGATTTTAAGCTTTGAATGGGGCAAAAGCCTACAACGATTCCGGCTACCTTTTCAGTTTTTTTTATAGTAATTAACTTTCAAACGAAGTGTCTTTTTAAGACAGAATCCACAAGTCGATTATAGTATACACTGTAACGTTTTCATTTATATCGACAAAAACCGCATATGAGTTTCTATTACTACGTACTCTCTCTCACGAGCAGCCCAAAAAATATAAACCGCAGTCATAAACCATAAGCCAAAACAAAAAAGCAGGCCCATTGGCTAGCCACTAAGCGGGGTGGAAAAGGTGGACAAGGTTGGAGACAGCAGAGGGGACGAACTAGTGCTGTCCAATGGGTCATGCCTAGCCGGCATGGCATGGGCCCAGTCCAGGCACGACCTACTTAGGCACGACAAATAAACGGACTATGCCGTGTCGGTCCATGGGCCGAAGTCCGAGCCCAGGCGTGGCCCACGACCGCGCCATGCTGGCACAGACACGGTTAGGCCTTAATGGGCCATGCCGGCACAGTTGACCTGTTAAGCCGGGAAAAAAAGAAAATTCAGAAAATTATAGAAAATTAAGGGAAATTTGTAAAAAATTATTAAAAAAATTATAGAAAATTATAGACATTGTTAATCATCAAGAAAATTATTGTCAATGACATAATAAGCTTTATTAACTTGTTAAATACATGGCATGTCTGCCTCATTAAAAATTTTATCAAGTAAAAACTCAACTTGAGAAAACTTTGGTAAAGAAACAGTGTAGCCTATAAAGCTTACTAGTGACTACATCTGAAGAAAAATACATTGAAAATCCTATTCATTACTATCTAGATACAAATTCTCAAAAGATTATTCTAAGTCTCTATTCTTTGCAATATGTTGGAGTTTTGATTCAGCCTGTTTCCAGTCTTTAACGAACAGAAGGATTTCAACCATCTGGTTCGAGAGACTTGTTCATCGCTCCTCGATTATTCTTCCAAATAGACTGAAGGTTGACTCCGAGGAGACCGTAGAAATAGGAACAGTCAACACATCCCATGCTAATATGAATAGCACTAAATATATTACTTTCTGAGTTTGCCACCATGAGAGAATGTTCAACTTTTGCTTGAAGCTGATGCTACCACAACCATTGTGAATAGGATAACCGACTAGAGGGGGGGTGAATAGGAGGTTTTTAAATTTTCTTTTCTTCTAAGTAATTTTCTACAATTTCAATTTAGCAAGAATGTGAAGCACTTAAACCTACACAATTCTAGTCAAGTAGAGTATCAATACTAGCTATATATCAAGCAAATGATCACAATAATACTAACAAATAAGAGCTAGAAGAAAATATGAGAGAGATATACACAATTGATGTTTTACCGTGGTGTTCGGAAACTTGCCGGTTTCCTCTAATCCACGTTGAGGTTAGCCCAAACGAATTGAACCGGCACCACGAATTAAGCCGAAGCATCTCGAATCCACTAGAGGTAGCTCTTCCCCGCTCCGGGTAGGTGAGCTCCAACCTTCACACGAACACCGGGTCTTCTCACAAACTCCTTTGAGAAGATCACTAATCAACCTTCTCTCAATCGTCCAGGTGCCGGCAAGCACCAAGAGTAATAGACCAAGACTTCACTTGATTGCAAACAAGTGCCAAAGGATCGAACTAATTAATGCTATGCACTTTTTGGCTCAACCACCTCAATTGAATGCACAAGAGAGAAAAGATGTGTGGAGTGAATGCTCAATGTTCAAGGATGTTCAATGGAGTCTCTTCTTACTATCCTTGAGCAGTGGTATAGGTATTTATATCTCTCACCAACCAAAACTAGCCGTTTGAAACAAATTCCAAAAAAATCAGGGCGAGCGGAACTACCGTCGGCCAATGGCCTGTAGTTCCGCTCCACCTCTGGCGCGGCAGAACGGCTATATCAGAAGCTCTGTACTAGCCATTAAAAAGTCAGTGCGGTACTACCGTTGTTATAAAATACGGTACAACCGCTCTACGGTAGTTCCGGGAAGTCGGCACGGTACTACCACTTGGGCCGAAGCCCAACTTGGCGCTCTCTGGAAAAAAGGCCCCGCCCTTGCCTCCGGAGCTTCCGGGCTCCAGAAGTTCCGCTCCGTACAGCGGAACTACCGCTTCCAACGGTAGTTCCGGTGTTAAAATCACCAGTACTTCCGATCCCGCTAAACTCAAACCTCACCCGGAGGGTGCTCTCTGGAAAAAAGGCTCTGCTCAGAATTCGGAGCTTCCGAGCGCCGGTAGTTCCGTTTGTCTGTGGAACTTCCGCTTTACGGTAGTTTCAACGTTAAAAACTACGGTACTACCGCTCTTCCAGACAGAGCACAGATTTGGCTTTTAAAATAGATTTTTCAAGAATGCATGATTCTAGTTTGATCCCAATGGCACAATAATTTGGCTATCAAGCTACTTTCCATGATCCCTCTTTATGGTACAATTATTTAGCCTATAATCCAGCCTTCTACCTTTTCTCCTAAGACCGGAAAAGTGAAAAGAGATCCTATTCTAAGAATACCTTTGTCTTAAGCCATTTTGGGTCTTCACATTGATCCTTAGCATGCATCTTGTCAACCACTTATGGACTTAACCTTTAAACACTCATTAAGCACGTTAGTCCCATATTCACATAAATTCATTAATTACCAAAACCATTTTTAGGAGCCTAGATGCTTTCACTACTGGGGTCTTTCCAAACGCACGAACCCAAATTTATTTTTGTATTTCTCGTATATCTCATAGAATTTATCCTTAACTACTCTATAGTATGTACAATAATCTAAATCAGTAGCACCACTTAAAAGTTATAATACATTTGTAAATCCTTGGAGCTTGGCCCTAAGATCCAAAATAAAGGTGAATGCATATGAAATAGGAATTTCCCTTCAATATTTGAAAACTTAGTTTTTATGGCAACTACAACATCTTGTAGTATATGACCATTTTCAAAGCCTTTAGGTGAGTGGCAATTTTCAAGAATGTTATGAACAATTGCAGGAGAGGTACGGTAGTATACTCTAGAAAGGTAAATCTTGAGAAGAAATTAATCTTCAAAACGATTCCCAGGCTACCTATAGGTTGTACTCCCGTACCGAGCCATCAGGGTTGTACGGCAGCTACGTCTAGTGCATTTGTATTCTTACCTTCTTTTGCAGTTTGTAGCATGCCGTTGCAGGTGACCCGTCCCACCTGAAGATTTTGCAAACAATTTACTACCACAAATTTTACAAACAACATACCTTACCGAATTCCCATCATCGTCGGTCTTGAATTTTTAGTCGAAATCATTTCAGACTCTCAATGTAATAGCTCTTGTTCTTTTTGCACCCATGCTAGATTGTGGATGCACTCGTTGAGCTAGTAGAAAATGGACCCAGTGACACTTCTTTTGGCTGTATAGTTTGTTGTGGATATCCACCTTCCACAGATGGATGTGCCTCTTGGAAGGATTGCATATCTTTCGCCGAGAGGCCGAATTCGGAAAGTTAAAAATCGTAGTTCTCCATTGAGTCAACTGTAAATTCATATAGTAAGGTACAATTAACTTACTATTGAATCAACAAATAATAGCAAAAAAATTAAAATAAGACAACACTGTTAGTCTATTACCTCTTCTACAGCTCTCCGAAGATTCTTCAAAGTTTTTTAAATTTTCTGAATTTTGCATGAATTTCTTACTAAGTTTGCCAAAATTGAGCAAACATAACTGGATTTTTCACAGCTAAATAGAGAGATGAGAGTGAAGTTTGAGGTGTGGAGAATGAAGGCCATATGGCCCCGTATTTATAAGAAAAAAGTTGACATTTTCTTTATTTTTTGCTATTTTTTGGATTTTTTACCCCACGGTCAAAAAGGTAAAAATGACTATTTTTCACTGGCAGTGCGAGCCCATTTACGCCCTTTGGGGCCTGCCCAGGCTGTGCCAGCCCTGCCTGTGGTCGTTGCCAGGCCGTAATGTGCCGCCCCCTTAGCCTAGGCATGGCATGATTGTGTCGGCACCACCCACAAGTTAGTTGGGCCGTGCTGTGTCTAGACCAAACCAACAGTGGCAGGTCATGAGCCTGCGCATCAAGATCTAGTCCATTGGACAGCTCTAGGATGAACTATGTTCACTGTAACGGATGCCCCAAAAGACGAAGATTTTTTCTACGAGAATTCTCATGTTCCTACAAAAAATTGTACCTTCTAAATTGGCCCTTAAAACCGGTTAGCAAACAAGGAACTTACACCAGTCAGAGGGGAAGGGTTCCCTAGTGGTTTTCGGAGCCTACAACTTAGCACCCGATCACCAATCATCACGGTAGAATTGAAGCGAGCCGAAAAGATACGCAAAAAGTGTCGGTCGCTCGTGTAAGCGCCAAGTAACTTCGCTGGAGCCGCACACCCCGAGCGACACATGTGCAAAAGCTCGCTCGACCACCACCACCACATAACCTATCGCATGATTGCATATAGCGAAGGCTAAGCTTTTCACGAGTAAAGGCAAGCGATCTTGGTGACAGAAGAAACACAAAGATTATATACACACACAAGGGCAATCCGATAATTTTCCAATTAGAAAAAAAAAGGAGAGAGAGAGGTGGGGCCCACCTGTCAGTGGGCCGACCGAGGTGATAAGGGGAGGAGACGTCTCCTCCCGTGACGGTTTGCGTGCGCGTGCGCTTCGTTTCTCGTGTCTTCTCGCGTGCGGGCGGAACGGCTTCGATCGCGTCTTCTGGGGCGACCGAGTCGAGCGGCGGCGGTGAAGGAGGCACTACTGGCGCGGGCGCTCCGGCGCCAGCCGTGGTGCAGCCCACTGGCCACCGCCCCGCTCCCCTTTGAATTGCGCCTCTCCTATCTATGATGGCCGGAAGCAGAAGTGAGTCCTCCCCTCTCCGATCTCAAATCTCTCTCCGTGGTTTTTCAATCTCGAGTCTTGAAAGCCGCCGGCCGAGTTTTCTCCGGTCGCCGTCGGCTGAGGAGCGCTAATCGGCATTCTAGGGTTTCCCCGTGCGGTTTCCTTGAGCCTTTTTCTTGGATTTGGCCAAAAGGAAAGGTCTGGGATTAACCTCTAGAGGTTGATTTGGCTCGGACTTGTGTTGTGATTTGTGATGAGATTTGTGACCTAATCTTGGTGTTCACGAGAGTTCTCAACTGGAGCTCTCATTTTTCTTGTGGGGCGTCAACCCTAACCTTCGTTTCTGGCGTCAGCTACCTGAGGTTGGCTGGCATTGTATCTCCATCTACTAACTCCTCTTCTGCGAGTAGCACAGAGGGGTTCTAGGTTTTCTCGGTCAGCGCTGTGTGCGTGCCGGGCCTCTTCTGATTTCTTCACGGTGATTTTGAGTATCACCACTGCTGTGAGTATACTAGCTATTGATTCTTTGCAATTTCGTGATATACTACGCATATTAGTAAGTCTATTAAATGGAAATTTGCAAAGAAAAATTGTTGTGGGCTGGTTGTTCTGTGATGAAATGACACAAAACTGAGATTATATATGGATGTGATGGTAGATTGATCTTGAGCTTTTTGTTAAATCAACTATTGTTCATTCTCTGGTCTTTGAACTTGCTGTCCTTTTTGTTGATCTCTATGGTAGCTCTGTGCTGTGGTTAGCCCTGTTTATTCTAGTCTGAGCTGAAGTCTATTATCATGTTGATTCAATAAGTATTCTCTGTGAATATGGAAGATTGATGTCTAGGGATTTTTTGCTCTGACCAGCAAGCTATTTATGAGATTTGTTATTCTTTATTAGATAGAAAGGTTTAATCTGAGTTCAAGATCTAATCTATAACTATCATATATAATCAAGATTAGATTTTGTCATGGCGGAGATGGCCAAGATTAAATTTTGTGCAACTAGCCTTTTGAGAGCACATAAGAAAACTCAACTTGTTGAACATATGCTGAATCTGGTCATATTTGTTAAGGTTTTGTTGAGATTAGCATTTAAATGCACTAGTATACTTGAGGCCATGCTAGTCTTAAACTCTTATATGACATTTATGTTGAGCATATGTTTCTTTTGGAATGACTTACATGATTCATATGTTAATATGTTATTTAAGTCATTTCTATGCCATGTTTGTCATACTTGTATACTTATTATTATTGCTGAAATTAAATTAAAAATTATATTTATACCGTACATTTTACAACATATATATCAGTTTATATAGTATATTTCACGAGCGGCCGGAGTGATCAGCTAACTAAAGCTGAGATGAGCAGAAGCGATAAAAACATGATGGCGATGGTGGTGACGAGGACGACGACGATGCCAAGGCGTGAGAGGAACGCGCTAACCAACAAAAAGTGACGGCCCGGGAAAAAATTGTGCCAGAACGGGCGGTAGGTGAGGGGTCCGTCTTAGTTTTGCAGCAAGCAGCACATCAAGACCTAAGGGCGACGACCACAGGGACATGTTAACTAATTTGCCAACAAATCAGATTGATTAAACGCTCAATATTGGTCGTCACAATGCGGATCTCGTGTCCGAGCATGTAGATTAGCACGTCCCTGGAGCCTTGCTACGCAGTGGCAGTCCTAAGATTTATAATTTATTTATATTAATTTCCACTTTGAACTTCTGTTTAGAGAAATCAGAAATTAATATAAATATTTGATTTCTCAAAACGGTTTTCTCACTCATCTCAATCCAGTCTTGTTTTGAAAATATGCCAATAGATCACGGGTGCATCACGCACGTCACTCCTCTCGCTCTTGTCTCACATACATACATTTTTTACTTTTTTCTACTGCTCACTTTTTTATTCTAAAAACTATTTCTTCCAATAACTACTATTTTAGCCAAAAAATCATCTGCAAACGTCAGTATGGACAGGCATTTAAACCAAAGGAATATATACTCACAGGACCTTAGGCTTCCTCTATTTTCAGACCTCACTCTCTCTCTGATTGCCGATGGATGGCGGTGCTTCGCAGGGTCCGGCAAACGCTAGATCATGTGTACGTACTTAACCGTAGTGAGTCAGTTTTGGTATGAGATGGAAGAAAATCGGCCGGCAGGCAGAGGCAGGTGGCGCTGCCTGCTGGCGGGGCCGTAGAAAGCAACAGGGAAGGAAGACGAAATAATTGCGCGATGTGCTCCTCGGACCAACCGGCCGCGACTAGCGAGCCTGTGCCAAATTGGCTTGTGCTTAGGGCATCTGTAATGTATATAACCCAAAGGGTCTTAAAGTGGATTATATCTAAACCTTAAGACCAACTCTATAGTGTATATAACCCAAGAGGCCTTTAAGACGGTCCCACTTGGCAGATAAAGAAAAATTGTATTTTAATGATTATGGCCAGGTCTTTAGCTTGAGGACCAACCTTAAACTTTTTTTGCTTAGGATCTGCTTAAGGTCACCCCTATAATGTATAAGATTGACCTTAAGGTGGCTTAAGACCTCCTCTTTTCATACACTACAGATGCCCTTAGCTACTACTACATGCACAACATTGTTGCCGCGGAGGGCATTATGGGCATTTCCCATTTGGATTTTCAGGCAAAAAAGAGGGGAGCCCACTTGTCATTGAGAGAGGGGAGGGGGGGTGGGGGGAGGGTTGGGAGCAAAAGGGAGCGTCGGGCTCCTCCTGTTCGTCAGATCAGAGAGATGGGAACGATCCAATTCCTTCCTGTAACATCTTAAAATTTAGTTTTCTTTATTAATTTGTTTACAAATTAATTATTTTAAAGATTTATATTTTATTTGGTTTTTCAGTGGATCCTATCAAAATCAAATTTCTATCGAATATCTCCAAATTTGAATTCAAATATGAAATTCAATTCCAAATTCAAAATCTAAACTTCAAAATTCAAATTCCAATTGAAATTTCAAAAAAAATTTAAAAAAATCAAAGCTCAGTCCTAGTGATTTTCCCTTAAATTCAAATTCAAACTCAAATGCAAATCTAAATTCAATTTCAAAATTCAAATTCCAGAATTCAAGTTCAAATCAATGCCTATTTTGTTTCAGTACGAATTTTCCTTTTTCTCTCTAGCCCATTTTCCTCCTTAGAGCAATTCCATCCCATTAGTCATTTCTCCCTCTCTATTTCCTAGGATGAAGTGGCTAGCTATTATTTTCAACTCTCTATTTGAGTTAGCATTCCAATGGCCTAGCTATTTGAGAAGCGAGTGAGGAGGCGCTCGCCAAATCTAGCTAGCGGTCGGGAGAAAATAGCGACTCGATAAAAATGAAGAGGAGGATAAAGAACAGGTTGGAGTCCATTTCTTGAGTCATATTAGGTAAATATACAATGAAGAGCAGGATAAAGAACCGGTTGAAGTTGCTCTTAGCCTACCCTAGCCAAGCTGGCTCATTCTGTTTCTTTTTCCTTTCTTTTCCTTCCTTTCTTCTTCGTGCCCTTGACTGTTGCTCTGCTCTGCATCGATGGAGTCCAACCGAGCCACCCAAGACCATTGCACCGAACGATTCAAGCTCTTCCCAACTTAAGAAAATGCCTGCATGGAAACCGTCCGCAATCACTGCAAGCAATCAATTCCTTCTGTTTCTACCTGTTTCCTAGTAATTAAGAGTGTGTTCTTTGGGTTGTGGCTTATGGTTTTTGACTTAATTTTTTGAATTCTACCTATTCCCGAGAGAGAGTACGAAGAGAGAGATACTCGGGTGCGATTTTGGCCGATATAGGTGAAGTCGGGACAATGTCTACTACAATCAAATTGTAGATCCCATCTTAAAAAGACATTTCGTTTGAAAGCTAGTTATTAAAGAAAGCCAAGTCAAAAGAAGGGAGCCTAAATCATTAGTTTTCAGTTTCCAAACATTTAGCATGGAAACCATTGCCAATTGATTTTGCACCACTCGTGTTCTTTCCTTGCCAAGTGGTTTCTCGCTTGAGCCTTTAAATTGAAGCACCACGACCCGTTCATCACTTTGCAAAATCCCAATATTTCTATGCTCCAGTACATCACCAGTTTCCTTCTCAAATTAATTGTATTTTTGTGTAGCCAATAATCAGAAATCAAGTCTTCTCCCTCACAGACGGTTGAACAAGATCTCCATCGATTCACCTATCTTGGTGAGCCTCTCTGCAATTCCTTGCGCCCATAGCATCCCCTTCACCTCCTGTACCTTTTTCCCAAACTGTTTTGGCTAGTGCATCACCATGGAACACCGTCGCTATTGCCCCTTCTTCACCATTGTTGCCCACTATCGCCAGCATGATTCCAGCTGCCCCCGAGCCCACCAATTGCGCTAGAGGCCTTCCCTTGATGTTGCTATGCTCAAGCTTGTGCCACTTCTCGAGGAACGTCGCCATCCTGCTGTCGCCATGTTCAAGTGCGCCCGGGTGCTGCCCTGTTCATCGCCAGCATCGCTACACGTGCTTTTCTACCTACACCACCACCTCCCACCCCTTTCCCGAGTGCCCTGCATTCCATTTTTGTTGTCGCCCTATGTTATCCCTCGCCGGTGCCACCACCTCTCTATTTCTCCCTCTCTGAGCCACTAGCAAAAAGGGGCCCACTGGTTAGCCTTCTTTTTATTTTTTTTTGTCAGCCGAAAGAATATTCCTTTAGGATATTCTATTTCTTTCTCATTTTTAGCATTATCTCCTCTGGTAAATTTTTCAATGGCCCATTCTCTACCGATCGAACTCCGAATCGAGTGATTCAAATTTTGAAACATATAAATTCATAATATACCTCCCAATACCTATTTTATTATTTTTATTGTTTTATTTGAATTTATGTTTTATTTGTTGTGTTCTCGTTTTGTGTGTATGGTGAGATGTTAAAGAATACCCAACTAGCAAGAAGAAGTATAAGTTCACACCAACGAAGGCAAGCCTTTCTTGATCATGTTGATCCATTGTTTTGCAAAGTTATTTCTTATATTATTTAAAAACTGTAATGCATGGCTAATTACATAAAATGATAAGTCAATTATTATGAATTAATTAAATCCTACTTGAAATGACTTTCATTGATATTTAAAATCCATATACCTTTGTCACCCTAGTATAGATTACCATTAATAATGAGTACATTATTGTGGTTAGTTTAGAACGGTAGAATTGCTTAGACATGCTATTTTGGTCATTATCATTTATGTGTGGGAATAATGTTATCAAATATTTATACAATCCTTTTATCGAATGTATGGCAATAGGTATTGCCATTGGTTTATAAAAATAAAAAATAGTGAAAACTATTTTAGAAGGAACCAAGAATTTGGTAATACATTATTCTGGCCATCTGGCAATCCTTGAAGGATTCAATAGCTCTAACTAGATCAGTGACTCTGATGAAATAAAGACTACGAGTGGCTATGTATTCACTCTAACAAGTAGGGCTGTCACATGAAGGTATTCTAAATAGAGTATCCTTACACGGTCCACTATGAAAGCTGAGCTAGTAGCACTTGACTCAATGGTAGTAGAGGCGGAATGGCTCAAAGAGCTTCTTTCTAACCTACCAGCGTTGGAAAAGCCAATATCGACTGTTTTGACCTACCGCAATAACCAAACCATTTTGCTCAAGGTAAAGAGTAGGAGGACAACATGAAGTCCTCAAAACACATAACGAGATGACTTAAGTTGGTTTGGCATGCCAGGGAGAAGAGTGTAATTACTGCAGAATGCATCCAGTCTAAAAGGAATGTAGCAAATCCTTTCACTAAAGTAATGGCAAGAAAGGTCATTCTTGCAATATCAAAGGGAATGGGCCTCATTCCCATTCGAGAGAGATACAAAGACATAACTGTAACATCCCAACCAAGAGGAAAAGGACAAGCCACCCTGTACAGAGTGTGACTTGGGTGAAAACTCTAACAACAAGGTATTGGATCAAGACGTAGTCCTTTTCTTTCTGTGTAGAGTCATAGCTCTTGTTGGTAGACATTGAGTTCAAACCCACAAGGTACTTATTGTCAAACAACTATATATGAAACAAGATGTTTGAGCTATGACACCAAATTGGAAAAATGGGTGGGGATTGTTATCGCTGAGGGCATTTTGGGAATTTCCTATTTGCCCACTTGTCATTGAGAGAGAGGGAGAGGATAAAGAGCCTTTGGTTCCTTTTATTC